>OY728137.1:199963991-201196266 GCA_963277665.1 Viscum album | reverse complement strand
AACATCATAACATAAATACTCCTTGGAAAAAATAGGATTCTTAATATTTTCAACATGAATGATCTTATGAAATAAAGGATATAAATATATCATTTTTTAGTATTATTGATAACATAATAACAAATATATGATGGTCAAAACCTCTTTTCATGGGAGGAAAATATAATGCGACAAAAAAACATTCCCATATATCTATTCTAAATATTTTTTGAAAAGATAATGTGAAATTAACATTCAGAAACAAATTTTTGAGAAAGTAAAAATGAATAATTTTCTAAAACATATTATACAGGATTCCATATAAAATATCCCTAAAAATACATATGGTTTCTAAAATGAGTAGTGGATGTGCAGTGATGAAATTTATTTTAAATGAATATTTAATAACGAATACATGAAAAGACATAATGTTTTTTAAAAAGTGGAACTGAAAATAATTTGATAGCATTTTAAACCCATGGCATTTAAAAAATAATAACTTCAGAACATTTAATTTTTAATGGAATAAATAAAAAAAGGAAATTGAAAACAGTTATAAATTTTATCAATGGAAAATGTGGATTTTAGGAAAAAAAATTTTAATCTGAAAGGATATAAAAACCTTCATAACATATTAAAATATCCTTGTTAAAAACCAATATCAATAGAAGAATTGAGAAATTATTATTTTAATATCTATAAAGGATAAATAAGGATCATTCAGGATTAAAAAAAAATTAGTTTCCAAAATTTAATGTAAAATATTGTTGGGACATAAAAACATTGGTATGGTAGAAAAATATCTTAAATATGGGAATTAATCCTTAAATTTTTTTTAATGAGACAATATAATCATCAAATGAAAATGAATTTGGTGAAGATCATTTTTTCCATATAAAATAAGTTTGAAATACCACATAACATATTTATATGTTATAATAGAACAATATTGTATGATTATAGTTAAAGAATATCTATTATGAACTAAAGAAAGTAATTGAGTCACCAGATACCCTTAAAAATTTTGTAATGTTTGAATCAAAACCCCATGAGTGGTATAAAATAAAACATAAAATTTAAATATAAATAAATACAAAAGGATAATTGTAAAAAAATACAATAAAATAATTTTTCCATTGAAAAGGAAACATGATGCTTAACGTAAACATGTTTCAAGGGATTCAAATTTGAGACAAAGAAACCCTTACATTGTTTCTCTACAAAAACAGAATATGATCAAAACTATATTAGAAAATACAAAAATATAATTATATAATATTTCATAAGTATAATAATAATTAAAAAAATTCCTATGTTTCATTTATATTCATTATCTATTAGTATATTAGATAGGTTTTTTCTCTTTTCCCAAATTAGTTATTTTTAGGTTTTACCATTAGTAGTAGTTTGATAAGAGTAATGTCAGTATTCATTCTTCATAAAAATCCATTATTAAAAGTTACTGAATTTTATTATGGATAAATTATAATTATTTCTTATGTTTAAATAAAATTTTACATGTATTTTAGCCAATATCTGAGAAGATGAAATAAAAAAGTACATTCATTGATTATTTTCAACATATAAATGGTGTTATCATAATTATTTATTTAAATGTTAATGTATTTTTTTAAAAACAATTAGATATTTATGTCATATTATTCATGAAATTATGTTTCCATAATCGATCATTATATAATGTCATTTAATTGTTCTAATAAGTAGTCAAACCAACCCAAACATGAACTTACCCTGGTGATTAATGATTGTGAGGTGATTTAATAGTAATATAAATCCTCCTACATAATAGTGATATAAATTTTTGTTTTCTGTTTTATATATCTAAAATGTAATGGTTAAAAAATATGAATTATTTAATTTGAATATATTACATAATTTTAATTAAATATTTTAATCATAGTTCTATTTATTAAAATTTTTTAATTTATTTTAAACATTTGGTGATTAAATAATTAATAGGAATAGGAATTTGAAATGACATAACATAATTTATATATTAAAATCATATTTTTAATTTTACACCACTATCACGGCCTTGTATATATGTATGTTATGAAATGAGAAATGAATTTCATTCAATCCTTCAATGTGGTAGTCCGCGGGTACACATGGTAGACAAATTCCTTTTCCATAGAAGGGTAAAAGAAATAAAATGTTTCATTATTTATAAAGATAAAATATTGCATTAAAATAATAATTATTTAATAAATTCCATACTAAGAATATCCTTATTAGCTGGTTAAGAAAAATGAAAAATGAAGTGTCATTGAGGTGGTAGTCTGCATGAAACGTGATTAACCTTTAAATTTTTCACAGTGAAATTGATTAGGGTAGTTAGGACTTGTGACACAAATATAATAAAATATAATTATAATATAGATACTGATTTTATAATTATGATATAGTAAAAATAAATTTATAATAGTATAAAATCACATAAAAATAGAAAATAGTATGGGTGAAGAACTTATACATCTCATCTTGGATTACCACATTTGTGTAGTGGATTAAACCATATTAGGGAACTTTTGAGAAGAAAATAACCTAATTAAGGTGGATACTCATGTGTATGAGAGGCCTAAGAAACTTTTAGTCTTATAATGAGGGGTTTTGGTATAAGGTCTAATAAGTATATGATTTTACGATTAAAACATGAAATGGAGTAACATTTTTTCAAGCATCAAAAAAAATATTCAATAATGTGAAGTCATGCTCAATAAAATGCCTAAAGATATGACAATTATTGATTATAGGGATTATTTTGTTGTGCTATACCTAAACCATTAAGAAAAATCATATTTTGAATATGAAATGAAAATTACCCTTAATGTAACTAAATTTTACGATTTCAGTTTTCACCACGATAATTATTTTTACCATGGAAATTTATCCTTTCTGCAGAAAAAATAAATTGACATATAGTTATAAATTATAATTGCAAGTTATTAATATGAAATAAAATTTATAAAAAAGTATATGTTTTGGGTAAAATAACTTTAACACAAGTGAATGTATTTCACACAAAGCCGTTTCTTGAAAAAATAAATTTATTTTGAAGAAATATTATTTACAATTGAAGTATAATTGTTAAATATATTGATTCAAATGAAATTAAAATGAGCATTATAATTTAAAGGTTTTTTCTAAAAAATAAAATTAATTAATAACCTCATTTTATCAATTTGAAATTGAATAAAAATACATTTGACAACAATATTCATTAAAATGAACCATTAATTTAGAAAATATTTATCATGTTATTATAAATTATATATAATATTTTAATATATTATGTTAATATTTATAATATATAATTTAACAGTGAAATTTTTTATAAAACGTTCAATTTATTCATACAATAAAATAATTTCATAGATATAAAAAAATGAATTAAGTTGATAATTTCATTGTTGACAACATAATTATTTCTTTCTATGAAATCACATAATAAGATTATATGAATACGATATGTAAAAATTAAAAATTTTCTTTTAAAATTTACATCAATTTTTTTTTTAAAAAAATACCTTTAATTTAAAACAATAAATTTAGAAAAATCCACATGTTATATAAAAAATGTATGCTTATAAAACTAAATATATATATATATAATTATAAAATATATCATTCTTACTAAATACAAATATACTTCTTTCATAGATATAAAATTACTATTTTTTAAAAAACAAAGTAAATTTAAAAAAATATATTTTGTGGACTATATTAATGAATGATATATCTATATAAATATTTTATTAATTTTTAATATTATCCTAATTTATAATTACATAACCCATTATGATATCTGTGTAAAAACAATGCCTTAGTTAGGCTCTGGTTTTTGTTTTGGGTGCAATCTTCGCTAACACTGACATGGTGGAAGTGTCCACGAGCATGACCTTCTCTTGTATATAGTCTTTCTAAATCTTTTTTAATTGAGTTCTAATTACAACGGTCATGGTGAAACCATATTTAAGCTACCTCTATTATGTGTATGGATTATTTGGATTTACAAGGAATAAAACCACATGTAGATTCAATTTCGTCACACTTTTTCAATTGGTTTTCTAACATAGTTTCTTCGATTTATATCATCTAATTTAACCAATATGTATTAACATTTATATCTAATATCTATAATATGTCAAGGTCATTAGTTTGTGTTATTCATGTAAAACACACTATTAAAAAATAGTCCATTAATGTTAATAAAAATTGAAATCTCATATTTTTATAATATTTTACTATGAAAGTCCAAATAGTAGAATCTGAATCAAATGAATGAGTACCACAAGAAGATGATATTTAGGAGGTTTGTAAAACTATTTTACCTCAAATAATAATGAAATATTGATCTAATTTATATATGATCTTTTTGTATGGAATTAATGATCGTATAATTATATGCACTCTATTATTTTTTAAAATAGAGTCTAATAAACAAATAGTCAAATAGGCTATGTCGTCATACTATAAATAAAAGTTAATGGAATCCATAAATGATGAAATAGACTATATAACCTAGAAAAATAAATTTATATTATATAATCACTCTCACGGTTGACACCCTTAAGGAGAAAATAGAAATGTGACAATACAATTGAAAAATATTAATACAGATTGGTAGCTAAGGGATTTTCTCCAAACAAATGAATGAATTATTTTAATACATTTTCTACCAACTATAAAACATCTTATATTATAATTATTAACAATTATGATTTCTTATAATTTATAAATTTATAAATTGGATGTTAGGACAATATTTCTAAATAGTGAATTGGATGATTAAATATATAAAGAACAATAAAAATGGTTGACTATTCGTAGTGTAAAAATTATGTTTTTAAATTTAGTGTGGACCTAATATGTTTTAAAACATTCTCTAAAATTATGTATTTTGAAATTTGATGATTTAATTTAATTAAATTGATTTTTAATTAACCAGGGAGATAAATTTGTTGATTGTATGTTCTATAATAACCATGGGTTATTATATTTTAACATATTGATGATAGTCACATATTTGAATTTATATGAATTAAATAAATGAGGCTATCTAAATCATATAAAGATGTTTATATAAAAAAGTATTAGTTAATTCTAATGTTATTTTTTGAATCAAAATTTTTAGAAATAATAATTACATTCTTTGTTTCCAATATAATTATATTGAAAATAACTTACTGTTTTTTGAGAAATTTTACTTTTTGATAATTTATACCTCATATATTTATGGGATTAAGAAGAAATAAAATCTATTTTGAGATAATTTTGAATATGAAATGTTGATAAAGTGTCTTGAATATTCCCTGACATATAAAAGACCAAACATTTATTATGATATTTGAATCTTTAGTAGGTATATGAATTATCTAGGTTTTGTAAAATGTGATGTGTTTAAATGATATTTTATGTATATAATGGGTAACAAGGAAAATTGAATATATTGTAGTGGAAAAAAAGTATTAAATGTTTTTTTATTATCCGAGAAAGCAAACTAATTTGGATTATCACTCTTTTATGAGTGGTTGGGTTTTTATAAGATGATATTTAAAGATCTATTGGGGTTCAAAGAAAAAATAAAATATAAAAGACTCCACAATAGATTCAGAGTTTTTTTTGAAGAAAATCAATTTGTTATAGAATGGATTAGATCTATTTTATAAAATCATTCATTGAAGCCTACTCTGATATATGTGGTTATTATACTATATGATACTGAAGAAGGATTGACTGGGACATGTAATAATGCTTATAACGAAAAAAGTGAGACACCAAGGTCTTGGATATAGATATGTGTAGTAGTTGATACAAGATTTTTTCATAATTTTAGAAATTATGAGATTAATTAATTTTGGTAGATCCACTAATAGAGGGACATTCAAGGGATTTGGTATATAAAACTTCTTGAGGGAGGGGTTCAAAGTCCTTGTCAAAATTCACCATTAATGTGAAATCAACATAACTTGTGATAACTTCACATGTATAATTTCAATATTTGAAATTCAATATTATGTATGAGTAATAAAACAAGAATATATTTTATAAATAAAAATCCCCTTATTATTTAATTCAAAATATTTATTATGTTATATGGTGGTAGAAAACACATGCAGTTATTTTGTTTTATTATATCATATAAGGTTTGAAAAACCACAAAGAATAATTATCATTGACAATATAGCCATTGAAAAATGATCTTATGATTAGTATAAATATAAGGTTTTGATAAATTTAATTGAAATACAATAAGGAAGTGATTGTATCAGCCAACCAGATTTCCCCATATGAAGCCCATTTATTGAATATTTTATGAGATATATGATCTTTGGGATTTTCTAGCGACTAAGACCAATATGAGATCCAATAACATAAGCATGAGAAAAAATGTTTATGAAAGAAGTTCAGGACCATCGAGATCTTTACCCAAACCATGTATGGAGAACCATCCCATGAAGGTCTCACTATAACACAACATACACATAAAATGTTTTCACATGGTTTAAAGAGATATATATCATGAATAAATATTATTAAACTATATATTTAATTTTTTAACAGAATTATATATAAAATTCATTATAATCATTATATTATAAATGATTTTGATTTTTTTACAATCTAAAAAATTAATTAGTATTTAATTTCAAATAAGGTGTTTATTTTTATAAATTAATGGATTTTTTAATTAAATAATATTTTAATAAAATATTATTATTCAATAATTTTTTTAAATATAAGTGATCATATAAATTTTATGTAGGAATATGAAATTTTTATATGGGTTCAAACTGTTCTTATCAAAAAAACCCAACATTTCTCAATTAAGGTTGATTATAATTATAAAAGTGAAAATTAAAATATATATAATGTTATTTAGATTAAATTAATAATATTTTTGGATGTATAGAATCAAAATTATCCAATGGTCTTTCTTCATATTTTTCGAAGACAATCCAAATTTTGGGTAAAACAAAAATACAGTTTAAAGATATGGTTTGTTTTATGACAGTATAATGACCCAAAAGATAAGTAATAAATAATATTAAGGGTATCCAAGACAGAAAATAATTTATACATTTAATATAGATTTATTTTATGTTTATTTGATTATTTTTATAAGGTATTTATAAATATTATAAAACTTATAACATATTTTAATTCATTAAAATCATTAAACTAAGATTATTACTCACAACCACCTTAACAAGGTTATTAATTTATTAAAATCATAACATAGAATGATAAAATAATTAAAAATATTTTTATTCTTCAAAAAAAATTATCTGGTGACGATTCTACAGTGGCCATTCTATAAGGGGTCTTCGATATAGGCCTTGATCCAGGAATTAAATCAATAGAAAACTCAACTTCTCGTTCCGGAGGATGTCCAAGTAAATCTTCCAAAAACACATCTACATATTCTTTCACAATAGGTACATCCTCTATTTGAACATTCCTTTCCTCACCCATAGTCATCTCATTCTCTTCCTCCCCAATAATTGAATTTAGTTAAGCTACTAGGGGTGGATCTAGACAAGAATTAGGTGGTGACGATTCTACTCTAAAGATAAGGTGTTCCTTATCATCATCATCAAGAATCGTAACCTATTTCATCTTACAATATATATTCGCATCATGGTCTGAAAGCTAGTCTATACTGTGGATTATATCAAATACAATCATAGGCATGACGATGAGATCAGCAGATAAAGAACATTTATGTGCCTTAATGGGGAAGGATTCACAAAACATTGTTGCAATGATACCTCCCTTAGGAGTTTTAACGGAAAACTCCCTTGTTAAATCAAATTGTAAATATCTAATTTTCTTAGCAAACTGTGAAGATATGAAACAATGCAATGATCCAGAATCGAATAATGCATTTTCTAAACTTGAGGAAACATTAAATTACCTGCCACCACATCTTTCAGAGCTTCTACCTCAGTAGTAGTGATAGCATAAGCTTGGCCTTGACCCATTGGCCTTTTTTGAGGTAACCTCCAATAACGCTTAGGAAATTCATTTGGATAATGTATCATCTCCCTGCAACTGTTGCATTGGACATCAGTAGCTTCCTTCATCCCCTTGCAATCACGAGCTTAGTGGCCTTTTTCACCACACTTGTAACAGACTCCCGGTCCATTTAAGAATGTACCGAGGTGTTTTTCCCACATTTATTGCAGGATGGATATTCAACATTTCCCTTCTTCCCTTTATTTCCATTCCCAGATTGATCAGGAGATCTCTTCTTCTCCTTCTTTTCTTTAAAGTCATATGACATAGAGAATTCTTTCTCTGTCTTGATAGCACATGAAACAATGTCTTCGTATGACGAGAAGGACTATGTGACTAATGCTCGACGGAGAAATGGTTTTAACCCATCAAATAAACGATCAATATTAATTCTTGGGTTATGTGTATAATCTATAGCATACCATGCTAACCTTGTAAAGTTAGCCTCATACTTTGCGACATTCTCATCCTCCTTTTGTCTCAGACTCAGAAATTGTCTTTCCATATCTGCTCGATGGTCATGAGGAAAGTATTTTTCGAAAAACAGATCTTTGAACTCCCTCCATTCCATATTTGATACTTCATCATCTCCCTTCATGTTTTGAATCAATGACCACCATTGATCAGCATCTCTAGTGAGGCGGTAAACTGCCATGATAACTTTTTCCCTTTCACTACTTCCCCAAAGCCTAAAATATTTTCTCTAGGGAATTTATCCATTGATAAACTACTAAGGGATTTGTACTCTCATTGAATGTTGGTGGTTTTTTCCTCATGAAGCGATCTATCATTGATCCTCCACGTTGTGGATCAAGGTGCTCCATACTGGTAAGGTTATTATTCATAACCTGAGTGATTTGTCCGAGTATGGTGATTAGCTGATCGGCACCAGTTGCATCACCATCTCCACTATAATTATCTTGAGAAGGATGGAAATCCATACATGGAGTGCTTGCATTGATACATTTTCCATTTCTTCCACTAGGCGCCATTTCTAAACAATGGCATCAATTAGATCAGTTTATGAATCAAAATACATAATTTCATACTTATAAAACAATTAACATTAATTGAACTATTTATGTATATAATCCATAATCATAAAAATGTTTTCTTTGAGGAATTATATACTCATAAACCCTTCATAATGATTTTTAATGAAAATGAGAGTTATCCTATGCATATCACCCGAAAGTGTCGTATCCAAGAGTGCAGCAAGGCCCGTTGTTGTGCACCAGTTCCCATTCATGTCTAACTCAAAGCGGTGTTTTCAGGATTTACCCCTAGGTACATCTGTGCTAGAACCGCCTTTATCGGCTCGTATCTAGACATGGATTTATTGCTCGGAAAACTCACAAAATCACTACAATACCAAAATTCTAGGAAGTTTTTCTATACTAATCCTCAAAGTCCATCTTAGGTCTATGTGATCTAATCAGAGTTTATCGAAATCTAGCTTCCAAGGATGGTACTAAACTTCTTCTAATACCAACTGTAACGCCTTGGCCCCAGTTACCCAGAGTCGGTGAATTATTATATAACATTGGCATGATCACAGGAAAGATCAAATCTCGAAAGACTGATTAGTTTAGTAGCCTTGGAAACACTATATATATTCACAAAGTTTTATATTACATCATAAAAAAGAAAAATAAAACAATATAGACTCCATAGTCCACACTCTTATCCCTTCATACTATCCTTGGAGGTCATTCATAAATTACTTCTTCAAATCCTAGGAAAAATAAAACATAGAAAGGGGTGAGCTCAAATTCCCAGTAAGGATAACAATATAGGGGAAACATTCAAAAATAAGAATTAACATTTAAGGCAATGTATAACTAAAACAAAAGCCTTTTAAAGTTGAACTTCAACATAGCATGGAAAAAATAAAATTTAATAATTTCCATTTACTTATTCACATGGATATTCTACTAATCGAATAATCACATGCAATATCAATAACCACTTTCATAATGATGGAATGCATAATGCCAGACTATCATAACCACATAGCCACAGCCTCGTGCCAAGATTACAAATAAGTTATTTTCAAGGCCTTCTGCCAAGACACTAGTTTGTCTCTTGAGACCTACCGATGCATCGAGGAGCTACAGCAGGCTCCACCCGTCACATATTATGTCCAATGCATTCCTCATATGAACAGGATTAAACATACCATAAACATTTGTATTAAAACTAGCATATAATATGTAAATACATCATCCATAAACCATGAATGGTATAAAAATAACACATCCATAGTCAAACATATCACAAAAACTTCAATACAATATAGTAGTTTTGAATCATAATAAATCAACTTCAAATAAGCGTAAAATCCATCAAAGGATGTTGACATAGATGAAATCAAAACTCTTTTAGAGAAATATCTCTTTTTTATTTTGAAATCACTTATGAGTCATATATTTATAAAATAAAGCATTTTCTTTGAAAATATTCTTATAAGCATGTAAGGTAAGCTTTGATTATTTTATAATGGTGGAAAATAGCCGCACCCACTGTATAAGTTAAGAAAAACATTCTTACCTTATTTCTGTCGAAAAGGTTAAAAAGGACCTTGTTTGGAAAATGATGGAAAGATTCCTTTATAAACCTCTTATAAAAAGTTAAAAAAGGGTATAAATGACTTTAACCCGTATTCTTGTAAATATTAAAAATGTTTTGAAATACATTTTTAAGAAACATTGAAGTGGATGACAAAGAAATCCCAGTAGATTATTACGTAGAAACAACCTCGGATAATGAAGAGATTGTGATATAAACCCATAACTTGTACATTTACTTGGTTGAGGGTAGGTTAAACTCAAGTATAATGGTGAAATAATTGTTATTAAATTATACAATAATCACATACATTAATATGATATATGATCTTTTAACATTGATTTGTTAATAATATCTTAAAATTATCGTCGTTTCGGGTGTTAACTTACTCATTTTCTTTTATATGTTTTGTTACGTAAGTCATGTTTATCAGGGATAGGTTGTATCTTATTCAGATCCAGAATGATATCAAGTCCTTAAACATTAATTTTAAATCATCAAATGATAATTATACTTGATTGGAAACGATGGAGAATGAATCTCATCGCGTTCGTGGAGACGGTAGTCCGTACGTACGCACGAGCGACAATATCATTCTTTTGATATTAAAATAATACATAATTGGATGGTATATCATATATAAAGAATCATTATAATGTTATATTTATTATTTAAATGAATAAAAAATCATTATTATACCCATCTAAATAATAATATATTGAATAACAATTACACCACGACGTGGAGACGGTAAGCCGTACTGACTCACGTATGGTGACATGTCATTAAAATGATGGATAGAATATTGAATATGGCTGTACCATATTTATAATAATATTACAGTATATAGGAGATACTGGAATCATGATTTTAGAGTGGTAATAACAAATAAATAATAAGTTGAAGAAGAAATGAATTTGAAAAAGGGTGGTGAAAACATTCCCTCTTCTTCGGGTTCTTCCTTTTGATATGATAAAAATGGCTCCTTAGGATGGCTTTCTAAACAAAATAAGGACTCTAGGTTGAATTGAGGGATGTTTAGAGAGTATTTGGGTAGGGTTTGGCCGATCCAAAAGGCATTGAAGGTATTAATTAATGAGAAGGGGGAGTGCCCTTTTATAAGAGGGGTGAGGGGCACCATTGGAAAAGCTAGAAATATTATTTTATAATAAATTCATATTCAGTTTATAATGGCTAATAAGAATATTATTTAAAGTTTAAGGTTGGGATAGGTCTAAAATCACTCAACCAATATAATTTTGATAGGATTGGTTCACTATATTAACCTTATCATTATGTACTGACTCTTAGTTAATTAGTTTCACTTTTACAATGTCTCTTTGAATTTTTATATTATATGGCTAATGATCTTACTATATACATCCAAGAGAACCCAAAGTTGTCAATTAATGATACACCTATCATGATATAAGTCTCTTGGCCAATCCTTAGATTTTTAGGAATTTAGTATCAATTAATAATATAATATGTGTTTTAAAAACTCTTTTATGTCAATTTTGACACTATTCAATAATTGATTTTTGTAAAACTCATAACAGAATGATTACTTATAAAAAAGTTAATTAAATAAATTATAACATGTCATATTATCCTAGAAAATTATTGGTATTTATGAAAAGTCTCATATTACATTTATTTGGGTATTTATAATATCAATTATTCTAATTTTTCATTAATTAGGTAATTACTGCATCACCATTGTGTCATAAATAAATTAGATTATATAATGTCTAAAAATTATAAATAAAATACCATTATGAAGTAAATCGTTTTATCTTTCTAATAAATATGTATAGTTGAAAATACAACATATATAACCATACATAAAATTTTTTTTCTAAAAGATATATGCTTATGTCATTTTTGTATTTCTTTTAACTTAATTAATATAAAGTGTCATTATCACATACAAGTGGCTCCATGGGGTCCCAAAATCAACCCAAAAATTCCCATGGTCGGACAATTATCCACCAATAATGTCAGAACACATTTTAGGGTAATTTAGTTTTATTATAATATTATTTTTTTACCCTTATTTACAGGATTTACCCTTTAACCAAGGTAAATAAAATATTTACCGACGTAATTATTCAAAATATCTAAAAATAAAAGTTACCTATTTACACAATTTGGACATCTTGATTCAAAATATGGAATCCATTTTTCCCAATTCAAATGATATAGGTGGAAGAAATTAATTTAAAATTAATTCCCGCTGTCAAAATATAAAACGTGTTTTTAAGATATAATATCTATCAAAAGATTGATACTTATTTATGTCCGGTTTAATTGTGAAATTATGTATAATGACCAACATTGTATTAAATGGTAAAAATATATTCTAAATATAATTTAAGACCACTCAAATTCATAATTTATCACTACTAATTATTTTGATTAAAAAAGTTGTTTTTAATTAAAATTTAGTAATTTTCACTATTCATCAAAATATTAAAGTTATCCGAAAAGTACCAAAATTTCACCTTATGAGAAATTCGATACTCCGAATCCAAAAATGGAGTCCATTTTGAGAGATAAAATTTCTATAATTTTAAAAAGTAGGTATAACTATTCATAACGTCTAGTTTGATTGGTTATGGTGTGTGTTATAACTCGATGTTGCGTACAACACATGCTACTGCATTATTCAAAGAGAAGTGTACCGTAGAAGTTTGGGGTGTTACAGGCAAAGTGATATAAAGAAGTATTGAGGTGGAATAAATGAAATAGTTCATCATATCCTAAATACCAATATGCACAAAATAACTATCTCCCCAAAAAGTGAAAGGGAATAATAAAATCCTACAACATATAATGTATAATCATGCATAAAATAACCACTTGAGAATATCTTAGTGTAAGATATTATATTACAATGATTATAGAGGTAAAATACACTCCCATATAGAAATTATATCTCATCCTAAAAGACAAATAATGGAAAACAAAATAGAGTCTGGATACAAATATCCATGTTCGACCACCAAACATGACCAATACTCCAAAATATCCATTTGATCTACCAACTACACCATCAATCTACCTATCATTTATAAAATACAAGAAACATAAAGAAAAATACCATGCATTGGTGAGTATATACATATATAGTTGGACACCTTAGAAACCAAAATGGTAGAAAAGAAAGATACAATAGTCGTATGCTCAACCCATAAAGTCCCACTAATTAAAACATGATACAAAATCCCAATAACCAAGATATCATCAATAAGAATGCTAAACAAGATAGATAAGGGATATTCAAATCCAAAACCAACTTAAGAATTATGTGATAGCCAAAAAATCCATGGATCTTTATATGATTCTTGGAAACCCACATATTGATACAATAAACCATGTGGAGGACACACTCTTCACCACCACACACCATAGTTAAGGATGCAAAATCAACATTGGATGATTCCTATAAAAAAGTATAATATATGTTGGAGGGATAAATACATTCTATTACACATCCAAGCCATGGGATAACTATATCCTATCCATTAACCTCTTGTAATCTCATTGAAATAAGAGTGGAGGACCCAAGCCTTATCCATTGAACTTTACAACAGATGGGGCACAATATCCCATGGACCTGCTCCCTTGTTCCCATGGGGGTTCCAATTAGTAGATAGAGGAACAAAACTAGTATATCATAGGGTTCAACATAGTAGGTATAGGGAATATATCCTATTATGTCAGGGTGTTATACTTGATAGGTAGTGGAACAACGCCCTAATGTATATGCAGGGTTCCCACTCAGGATGTAAAAGACCTAGGCCCTAGTGCACCAGTGGGTGGAACTCAATGAGTATAAAATCTACCCTCTAGTGCATCATGGGGTTTCCACTTAGTAGATAAAAGAACCACACCCTATTCTATTAGGGGTGTTCCACTCAACCAATGTTGGCAATATGTGGGACCCTCACCATATTTTGATAGGGGGTTTCCAACCACAAAATCACTATGATAATTTTATCTGATCACTATTATCAGTAAAGAATCGCCTTAAGAAGTGTAACACCACACCACCTCACATTGTATCTTAATTTACACTACTAATAATTTCAATATGTTCTATGTGGAAGATTTTTTATTATCGGATACCCACATTCCATCATTTGATTCTTGAATAAAGATATATGGAATGTAAAATAATCTGAGTGAGGTACATGATGTACAAATACGGTCATATGGAGTGTACTATAACCTAGTCACATCGTCTTTTCCATGAATGTACATTTATTGGTATTCCATGTGGCCCTACAAAACATGTAAATGCGTTACATGATATGTTTAAGAAACCTAACTCCCTACCTATGAAACTCAACTTATATCTCTGTTGTATGGATCCAATTTTTTCATATATGACTCTCAAATATTTCTATATATATATCCTGAGTTAGGCACAGTGAGGAAATGTGATTCTGATGCTCATTGTGACCAAATTTAATTTTATTAAAATATTATATATTTTTATTCAATGCACAATGTGGAAATGGTATATCTCATAAATGGTAGCTCAGATAAGAAATTTGAGGCCATGGTTGCATCTAAAGAATGGTGTAAACCATAGAAAATGAATAACATTTTTCAACGTGTGACTTCAATAGAATACACCATAGAAGGTGTAACCATAAATAAAATAAAAAAATGAAATTATAATATCTTTTAATTCAAATAAAATAAATTTTGTTCATGGAATCAGATTTGAAATCAAAGACCACCAATGAGTTTGTAATTTGGTGTCTTACCTAAGCATGACATGAAATGAGGTTGACCGGGTTGTTCAGACCCCATGACTATTGGCGAGAGACCTATATAACTCTATAAATAGGTTATTATGTAATTAGACTAGGGTTTGATAATTTCTCCCATGGATGGGGGAAGTTATCCACCTCTTCTCCCATTGGTGAATCAATGATGATATTCTAGTGGATCACTACTAGATTGTAGATCCGAGCAGATTAGTGTGTTGAGAACAAAATGACAGATAATGAATATTCCATATGATACTTCATTCAAATTCTGCATTCCGGATTAAAGTTTTTGGTTGTGAAAATTGATTTCTATACTTTTTTCTTCTTTTATAGCCTTTGTCGATTTCCTTACTAAAATGTACACTGAAAATTTTAATTATACATTTCTATTTATTTGTTTTATTTTTTTTTCATTGTATTCTTCATCAATAAAATTGTTTAAATGTTTAAAAAAATCCAAACATCAAGAAAAACATAGATATAAGATGGTCATCATCCATGGATTATGGATCCATGAAAATTTTATGTTTCAAGATCCATATGAGGTGTGATAGTGAGTTGAAAAATAACTACTTTTCTTCATGCTGAATGAGTGATGAATCATGAAGAAGAAAATGAGTATGTATAGATAAAGATTCATGTATCCGAGACTTATTCTTGTTTCTGGGTTTTGAGTATTTGAGGAGCCTCAGTGGTCCACTGATGGGACCACTGACAGGCTAGCAGCTGGTGGTAGCCATTGGTGGCCACAGTGGCACCCAAAAATGTTGCCGGAACATGTAAGGTGGATGGGTGCAATGAAAACCATGTGGGATGGAAGTGCTGACGTGGTGGTTGGGAGAAATCTGGACAATGAGGTGGTGTTGTGGCAGATGACAC
This sequence comes from Viscum album, assembly GCA_963277665.1. Classification (NCBI taxonomy): domain Eukaryota; kingdom Viridiplantae; phylum Streptophyta; class Magnoliopsida; order Santalales; family Viscaceae; genus Viscum; species Viscum album. The sequence goes on along the minus strand of OY728137.1, from coordinate 201,180,016 downwards.
ATAATGGATGGGAGCTGGAAAGGGCTGGTGAGGTATCCAACATGCGGTATGCAGTTGGGGGTCGGGCAAAGGTGGTGGGCGAGGCCAGGAAATTATAGGTCATGCCAGACAGAGCGTAAAAGGCCCTGGGAGAGAGGACTAGGACTGAGTGGGTCATAATAATTTTCATCGAAAGAATTATACCCACATAACTCTGAAATGGAGAATCTATTTTTCATTTCATATATAGAAACCTGATCATACATTCATGTTGAACCTTTTGGGGATAGTTTCGGAAAATTACATTTCTGTCTCATGATTCGGTTGCACGAAAGACTTAAATATAACATTAATAATATTGTTATTATTATATAGGACTTTTTATAGTCCCTAACTCTTACATATGATGTCGGATCGACACATCGTCAGTGGTGACCGAGCCCTAAAAATTAGGGGGATATTTCAATACTAATTTCTAGTGATTAAACTAAAATCAAGGATTGTGTCCCATGAGGCTCTGTTAGGTTTTTTTAGTGGGATGTGAAATTATCACTAGGTGTCCATTTTGAACGAATGAATAGATGATGCCATTTGTTTTTCATGGGGATCACAATGGTGCGATAGATATGATGTGTTTCAGGATCAAGGTGTGGGCCCCATAAAGCATCGTTCATGTATAGTGTTGAGAGAAGCAACATCTTCACTAGGAGTCCAATTCATTTTAATGAATAGTCAATATGGTGTGTCATTTCACATGGATTTTGATGGTTTTCTCCATTTGATTATTTGGTGAAATCTGAGGACCTATTTCAATATGTTTCATTTAATCTATTTTGGAGAAGTGACAAGCATCGTGTGCTCATCAGCCATTCAGTTGGATGTTTCTTATACTCTCAGATTTTATTGTAATACATATGGGTAGTAGTCCAATGTTTAGTACAAGATTATGGATAGGTACATGGCCAGGTGATGAGGTGGGGTCACACATCATGTGGGCCCCATACATGTCGTGTTATTCTTTATTAATCCTATATACTTCTTATCTCTTTTTTGATTAGATTTTGTCTTGTGAGCATTCCATCCATAGTGTTTTTTCATGAAGAAAGTGATGTTCTAACCATAGTGGAATCTGAGATTTGATGTGAATTTTCTGGGTTGGCACGTGTAGAGGCAACACCTAAGGACAACAACAATCCTACCAGATCACCATAGTCCTACCCTCCAATTGGGTCGGGCAGTGGGCTCGATGATAGTAATTCAGGTCTAACCATCTAGATGGGTTGGGGACTGGGTTACATGATGGATGTTTTAGTCTTACCCTCCTGCTAGGCTAGGAAGTGGGTCCCCCGATGACTAGAGTAGAATCCACCTAATGAACTAGGGTGTGGGTCATAGCCAGTAACTTGTGGGGTAGTACCCTATAGCATATTACCCTTCAACGATGATGGGAATTGGGTCCCCAGAGACTCTTAGGTGTTGATCCCCCTGACACACTTGGGTGTGGATCAACAATGAATCGAGTGGAACCCCTTACTACAGAAGGGTGAAGGTCCTCTAATAATATTATTATAGTGGAATTTTATTGATATTCTAGAGAACATGTCCTCTACTTTGAGTTTTCACCATCTGGCTATGAATATTTGTCCAGAGATGTGGTTTGACATACATTTGGACTCATAAGAATGACATACTATTATCCACTGAGATTAATCCATGTGATGTGACCTAAACAGTGTGGGTGAGTCAGTGCCACACAAAGTAGACAATATCAAGGTGTGGTGATTGATCACCTTGTCTTGAATGATTATGGAGGACATGTGGGATATTGGGCGTCATTTTTGGATACTTTTGTAACTATTAGAGACACATTTCCCTAGCTGAGCTATGAGATGGGGAATGTTCAGAGAATAAGTGTGGGATTTTGGACATTGTTTGTGGATACATTTGAAACTATTGGAGAGTCATTTCCTAGGGTGAGCTTTGAGATGGAGATACCATTATTCTATCGTTGTGGATTCATTGACTGAGCATATACGTATATCCTATTTTTGTACCCACTTCTTAGTTTCTGGATACTCTGCTACCATGAGGGGGGAAGTCGCATGGGGTATGCTACATGAAATCCATGTGTACATTCTCAGTGTTCAATGAGTATACTCTCCTACTATAGGTAGAGTATACTTGATGATTAGTCCATCACCCCACTATTTCGAGATCCTTATTATGAGATTTGTTTTCATTCAACATCTTTTTGGTATGAGATTTAATGTTCACTATACCTTATTATATAAAATATTTTCTTATACAGTTGTATCTTTTACTTCTCTCCCTTCGTCTTTTCAAGACATTCTATTGGGTATGTTTATACTCACCCCTGAATGGGCCTTGCCAGCATAAGTCATGTGTTATGAAAATTAAAGACATGATTATCTGGAATTCCGACGTGCTTCGGGATACATATACTAGGACCTTGTATGGTTGCCCTAGATTTGGATCTTAAAGTTGGGATCTCTAAGCTATTTTAATTTTTTTTTCTGGTTATGAAACTTTTCTGGTTGGGCATGCATTTTTCCTTGTTCCCAATTTGTTTCCAACTGTATACATGTACATATTAGAGGAAGTTAAATGTTTTTATCCTTTTATATGCATGTTTTACCTTTTTTCAATTTTCCTCTTTACATTTTCATTGATTTGGTAGTCTAAGCGTGATCAGATATGTAGGGAATAGTCCTCAATGGTTTTTTTCTGGCTATGGAAATTGTCGCCCCCCATGGCCTATGGAGGCATGCTTGGGGTATTTGCAGATCAAGACTTTGCACAGTTTAGGTAATTAAAAATTGGTATCAGGGGTGGATAGACCGTTGGGATGTTGTTCCAATGTTTCCCTAAAATGATCTTGGTTGGGTTTAGGTAAAAATTTCAACATGGCATGAGTGGGGTTCTCTGCCCAGAGAGTCAAGTGGTTGTGTGGTGGCCAATGTAGCAATTCATCGGACCGTAATTACCCACTTTCTGACTCTGCATGAATAGAAATTTTTTTCAGAGATCAATGATACATGAATCCTATAGTATTGAGTCTTTGACAATAATTATTGATTCATCTCCCCATTTTTGTTGACACACACACACACACACATTTGACTATGGTACTCCGTGATGATATTCAAGATGTATCTATGACGACAGCCAGTCAGGAAACCAAATATAGTTCGTGAAGAAGACCCTGTGAGTTATGAGGCCTCAGTTCAAGGTCCAAAATATGATCCATCTTCCTCTGAGTGGGAAGGTAGAATCACCTACACCTATTAAAGAGTACTTAGTTATATCATAGAAAGATGACGAAGTACGCATGCTGAGTGCAATCTGCAGGATCTAGAATTAGTGACCACTGAGGTTCCATAGTGATTTATATCCTCATGCATCCATGGATTGGATACAGTCAATGGGCTGACTCTACATGAATTTTTAGACACCATTAGAACTGATGGTGTATTTGGAAGCCATTATTTTCCAAGGAGTAGCTGTGCATTGGTGCAGTCTGGTTACAACGATTCTTGATGAGTCAGTACTCTCATGGGATGGGTTCGATAAGTTGTTCTGTGAGGAGTACTAACCCTATTTCATACACTCCATTTTTTTGTCGAGCTAATGGAGTGTCAATAGGGATGGATGATGATGGGAGATTAAGTGGATAGTTTCAGATAAATGACTCTATACTCACTGGACATAATCTAAAATGACTACTTATGAGCCTATAAGTTTTAGAAGTGACTACATAGTTAGATCCTTGATAGCATAACACCCATGTGAATCCCTACTTATGCCAAAGGGTTGGAGAAATAACTGATGATACATATATTTATATCATAAGGATTTCAGTTAGCTAGTTTTGGATGTGGCCACAACATTGCTGAGTCATTTGTTATAGCTAGCTGAATTTAGATGGTAGGGCCTCGACATAGGTAGCCACCCCTTGATCCGAATCATGAACATGGCCAGGGTCAACATAGGACCCTAATAAATTACCCAGGGAGGTCATGTTCTATTCTAGTGACGGGTTTGTAAAAATGGCATGACACTAACTGACCAGACCTGCTGAGCTTCCCAGGCTGGTAGTAGATGGAATCCCATGATTGATAGCACTATGATCAGCGATCATCAAGTCAAGGAGTTGGTGGGACCCAGGGAAACAATACTGGTAGGGTAGTAGGTGGAGTGGTGGGTGTCTAATGATGTTATCATATCCTTCCACCCCCACTAGGCAGCCCATGTCAGGCTCAAGGAGGTAGACGTTGGGTCCGCATGAAGCTACAGGTATTGTATTTTTACGATCCTAGAGCGTGAAATTTGTTAAGTGGTATTCCCTATGTATTTTTTCCATTTTATAGTAGAACTTATTAGATGCTGTGTGAGGTACACTTCCCTCCCTAATTCATGAATACATTTTTACCAAGGAGACACAGGGCGTCAATGTAACACAATGTTGGTGTTCATTTAAGTATCAATGAATGCACAAGGAAGAGAGATCATTCCCCAACTAATATCTAGTTTTGAGACGTGAAAAAACCCTTGAGGGTGAGTTAGCACCACCAAAATTTTATAATATCAAGGTGTGGGGGATGATTCCCTCTAACTTGTGTGTTCATGGTAGGGTCGTGAATTGGGGTGTTAAAGAAGGTCTTGGCATTGTTAATAGTGGTTTTATAGTTGTCCTTTTTTTCTTAGAATACCACTACTAGGTGTGGAGTGTCTGGGATGGGCATCCACTCTTTCCAAGATAGGAAAATAAACATGGGGTATTCCACTTTCTTTCGGTGTCGAGCTTCTTGCGGTTGGATGAGTTTACTCACCCACCTTGTTCATAGGTACTTTTGGGGGATCAACATTCAAATATAAGTTGAGGTGATTGAGAACCCATGAATAGAACTCGGTGACATAAAACCTATTGCTATAAATTTTAATATTATTTTTGTGGATTTGAATACACTACCTTCAAGAAGAACACATCTTTGTTTGTTCGAACCACCGGAGTCTCAGGTATGTCTTCACTTAGAGTGACATGAACCTAAGGTAGGGATGTAGTTTGATAATCTTGAAGGACTATGAATTCGGGATAGTATATTATCTTGGAAGGGGAAACAATGAAACAGATTACATTAGAATAATTTCTCAGGCTCTCATAGTGCATGAAGATGTGGAGTAGTTATATTCCTTATAGCTAACCCTAGTGGAGCAGGGGGTGCAGTTTTTTTTCTTCAGTCATTGGTGCTGACTCATTCTCTTCTCCATCATATTAGAGCCCCAACTAAGAGACATTTACTGAGAGATAATTAATAACTCATATATCTATAGTAGAAAAACCAGATGTATATTATGAAGGAGGGAATAACGTGACCCAGTTATATAGAAAAATAGTTGTTTTAGTTGTGATACCGGAGGATGTGGTGTGAGAGTTTCATATTTAACCCTTATCTATACATCTTGATGTGAATAAAATTTACATGGATTATTAGTGGTACTGGTGGTGGTTCAGAACAGGATAGGCCATAACTGAGTTTGTATCATGATACCTCACCTATCTATTGGTGAAGGTGGAGCATCAAGTTTCAATGTGTTGATGTAGCCTCCTGAAATCCAAGAGTGGAAATACGAAGGCATATCTGTGGACTTTGTCACTAGGATTGCACACAATGAGAAGGGTCGTGAAACCATTGGGGTGGTAGTAGACCGACTCATTGATTCTGCCCACTACCTTTCTATCAGGGATAATATATTGGTGGATTGTTTGTGGAATTTGTACATTCATGTGATTGTATGCCTTCACATGGTACCCTCAATGTTAGTCTCGAACCGTGATGCACAATTTACTTCTTGAGTGTGGATAGTTTTACAGGATGCATTTGCGACCAAACTGCAGATGAGTATAGCCTTTCCCTTTTGATCGATGGGCTGACTGAGAAAACTATCCAGGTGCTCGAGGATATGTTGAGGCCTTATATGTTTCTTTTTACCATGGATAAATGCTATCATTTAGGATTATCAGGATGTTAAAGAGCATGTAGAGGGTCGGCGATGTTTCCTAAAGGATTGACCTATACCGACAGTTGAAGTGGGTTATTTTTATTGTAAACGTGATGCAATTGAGAAGATACATAAATGATCATATGCACCTCATCCACAAGAGCATACCCTATGATGATGGACCAACCCCTTGGTATACTTGTTGTGGAAGTACAAAAATGCGTAGGAGAGATCCATAGAGTATGAGATCAAGGTGTGAGATCAGTATCCTATGTTGTTTCTATAGTTTTTCTTTTCATGGATCGTAATATTGACGAGGGAATAATGTGGTGACCTAGTTGTTTTCATTTATGACTTTGTAATATTTCAACATATATTTCAAGAGCTAGGTGCTGAGACTGTGTGTGATTTTGGGTCCAAATGTGCCCAAAATTAATTTTAGAAAAATAATATTTATTTTAATACTATGGACATGGAAGAAATGGTATATCTCTCAAATGGTATCTTAGATCATAAATTTGAGGTCATGGATGAATGCAGAGCATGTGCTACCCTCAATTAGAAATATCTTTTCATGACTTGGGATTCTGTAGAAAATTCCTCAGAGGATGTATGGATAAATAAAATTATATAGTTATTTTTTTATCTCAGATATCATATCAACTAGCATTTGAATGGGGACTCAGATTAGAAATTTTTTACCTCTATTGAGTACATAATGGGTTTTTTACTTAAGTGTGACATTAAGTTATAGGGATCAATAAGTTAAAACCTCAGAACTATTTATTAGATACCTATTTAATTATAAAAATAGGTGAGTATGGAATAGGGCATGTTTTGGATAATTTATCCCATGGATGGATGAAGCTCTCCTCCTCTCCTCCGATTGGGTAATCGATGTAAAAATTTTGGCAGATGGCAATGAGATTGCATATCCAAGAAAATTAGAATGTGTTGAACACAATGGCAGATCAAAAATATAGGTAGGATTATTACAATATATTATTCATTCAATATTGATGTTTTTGGTTTTCAAAATGTATTTCTTATCATTTTCCCTACTCTGAGATTGCTTTTGTTGTCCATACAAACATGACCATGAACCGTTTTAATTCTGGATTTCACTTTCTTCTAGTTCTTCTCCCTTTCTTCATCATCTTCATTGATATAATTTTTGACATGTTGAAAATATATTCAATCATTGAGTGAATCATAGATATATGATGGTGGTTATTCAGGGTTTTTGGATATGTGATGGTTTTTAGTTTTTGGTGCTGAAGGAGGCGTAGTGACGAGCAGAAGCGCCACATACTTTTCTTCGTATTGAAACACCGATTGATCTTTGAGTGGGGCTTGATTATTTGTAGATGAATATCTTAGGATATTAGATAATTGATGATTTTAAATTTTCATGAATCAAAGGAGTCACAATGTTCTGTGAAAGGGACCACTAGTGGGTCAATGACGACCATAGGTTTAGGAAGGGTGGTTCTGTGTAATGCAAGTCATGAAGGATGGTAGATCATGTAGGGATACTAGGTGAGGCCGAGACTATGAGGTGATGATGGGGACCATGGAGGTCGGGATCTAGTGAGTACAAGAGTAAGCCAGTGAGGTAGCTGGGTTGTGGGGTAGGCTGTAGTGGCTGGGAAATGGGTTGTGGTGATGGGCCATGCCCAACCAGAGTGGAACTATCCATGCCTATTTTTGGGAACAATTTCAAACCCCCGTAAGTTCTAAATGAATTGTCCATTTTTGGTTCCATCTAGAGCTACGTGATCCTACATTTGAGAAATACCATTTAAGGCTTGTATGGGAAGTTAATATTTCAGGATACTACCATGGATGTATGAATCACTTAAATATAATAATAATAATAATATAATTATTATTGTTGAGGATTTTTGTACCGGGTCTAACTCCTTCATACGACGTCAAATCATTGAATCATTTGTGGCATCGTGAAACTATAATTGAGGCATAAATGTTAATAATAATTTCTGGACCTTAAACCAAAATTGAGGCGTGGGCCCCATAGGTCTCAGTTTGGGTGTTTGCGGGGAAATGTGACTTTTTCAATGAGTGTCCCTTATGGCTGAATGAATTGCTGATACAATGATTTTTCTTCAGAATTGCAGAGGTGAAATCCATATAATGTGTTCAAGGATCATGGTGTGGACACCCTGAATCCCCATTCATGTATGATTATGAGAGATGATGTTTCTTCCCTGGGACCCTGATTCATATGAGTAAATAGTCGATCTGGTGGGTCTTTTTACAAGGCCTATGAGGGTGTGATTCTTTTAGTTATATAGGGCTGTCTAAGGAGAAAATTTAATATGTTATGTTTTTTATTTTAGGAGGAGCATAGAGAATAATGAACTCATTATCCATTTGGCCAGTTGTTCCATGTAATATGGTAGTTCATTGTTATATCTAGAGGTACTTGTATAATGTCTAGTACTCATGTATGGCATGGTACATGGCTAGGTGATGAGGTAGGGTAAAATGTCATGTGGTCCCCATACACATCATGTATCTCCTTATGAATTTCCTATCACTCATGTCTCAATAATTTGGACGCATATTTTGGCATGTGATTTTCATATCTTTAGTTTGTTTCCATGTATTGCATGATTATTCCCTCCATAGTAGACATAGAGATACGATGTGAATGTTCCACATTGGAAAAAACATTGGTGACACCTGATGAGGGTATAAATAATATAGAATCAACAATTGAGTTTCACTCTTACCCTCCAACTAGGATGGGTATTGGGTTTTCTTATGTTAGTTCTGGGAATACCCTCTAACTTGGCTAGTTAGTGGGTACCCCATTATAAATTCCGAGCTTATCCCCCCAGATGACTTGGGCAGTGGGTTCCCTGATGATGAGAGTGGAATCCCTCTAATGCACTAGGGTATGGGTCCTCTACAGCTAATTTTAAAGATATCCCTTACAATATATTTCACTTTAGTGATGCTAGGAAGCTGGTCCCATTCGACTCTTAAGTGTTGATTCCCGTGACATACTATGGTATGAATCCCCGATTACTAGAGAGGAATCCCCCTAACGCACAAGGGGGAGGGTCCTCTATGGGTACTATTAGAGTTTAATCCCACAAAGATACATGGGAACAAGTCCTCTAAATCTTGTTTTATTCATCTTTCTATCCAGATTAGTGGTGAGATGTGGTTTGATGTACCTTTGGACTCATGGAGAAGAAGGATTTATTCGTAACTGATACATGTCCATGTTATGTGACCTAAAACCATGCGGGTGTGTCAGTGCCTCCCTAAGAGGATATTATCAAGGTTTGATGATTTATCCGTTTTAAAAATCATGTTATGTTAACACATGTTGGATGTTTGGCATCATTTTTGGATACTTTTGAAACTATTAGACACTACATTCCTAGATCGAGCTGTGAGATGGAGATCCCATTAAACTCTTGTTTGGGATTCTTTAACTGATAATATACATATATCCTTTGTTATAACCCACTAATTGGGTTTTGGGTACTCTCATTCCAGGAGGGGTGAATACGTGTAAGGTATGACATGTGATTTATGTGTTTAGATTCTTGTGGTTGGATTAGTATACTCTCATAAAAGAGGTAGCGAAGACTCGGTAGGAAGTTCATTTTGTCACTGTTTCGAGCTTATTATATTTGGATGGGTTTTATTTCACTCTCATGTTTGGTAGAGATATTCTCCTTCAATGTACAATATTCTATCTATTGTTTCCCTCTTCCTTAGTTTCTCTTACTTATTCCCCTTAACCTTTTTGGGGATCTCTACTGATTCATTTTATACTCTCCCCTACATGGGCCTTGTGTGAATGTGTCGTGCCTTATGCCAACAACAGACAAGTTGATCTTGAATTCATAGGATCCTAGGGAAACTGATGCTTGGTGCATTATAGTGAACTCCCAAATTATACATCGATCCCCCAACACTAGGTCACATAGCATGCCTGGTCCATACATTTAGTGAGACACTTATCTTCTCCCAACCCTCACTACCACATCTAAGAGAATATATGATATGTGTTCCTGGAATATATGTAGTAAAATTTTTTTTATACAACCACAAGGATTGATTCCCACATCTCATAGTGCTTTCACTATTGATAATTCTTCCTCAAATATAACCATATAGTCAAGATCTAGGGCCATTCGTGGATGATCCATGATCGGTGGCTATATTATTACCACCCAAACACATGTAGGATAATTCCATTGCACCGTACCTCTCTCTATGTCACTCTAGATTCCAAATCCACAAATTTTTCATCTACATTCAGAATATACACTCAATACATCTTAAAATTATCAATCCTCTTGTACTTCACTGAATCTACAAAAATCAATTGGTTGGATTATGCTTAAACATTCCTTTGTAGCGAGGAACCATGACCCCAAGGGCCAATGATGTTGAGAAAAATTAATGGATGGGGAGAAGAATTAAAATGTGGTATGTCAATCCTCAGCTAATGAAATCATGTCAAACATTCACAATATGTTGAAAATATGGTCAAATCCTATCATAATGAATTATAAATCATTGATTGGGATCATGCGATGAACAGAAATCCCTGAAAAAATAAAGAAGTTGAAAAATCAGTGGATAATATTTAATCAATTGAAAAATAAAAAAAAGATCTACCTAAATTTAGTATAGATCATCTTTGAAGGGAGAATTTGACAGTATTAAAAATGAACCACTACATTCATTGGATGCCTCCAGGTTAACCTTGAACTAATCCTCATCTATCTCTGATCCCGATCCACCAATAAAGAACTACTTTCTCAACCTCTACAATTTCCCAGGGTTATATGTCCAACCACGCTTATTTTTTATAATATATTATTTGGGGGGGGGGTAAGTATTAGGTATATAAAATAAATAAAATTATTTAATTTACTTAACATACACTCCAATGGTTGACTCAACTAAAGGTCTTATAATAAAAAATATCATATCACACCAATAGTAAAACCCATATTCTAGAATCAACTATGGAAATTAATTTACAATATGTGATTGTATATGGGATTTATTTCAGTATTTCCAAAAAAAATACTCGCATGCGACATAATATATTTTTAATTTTTTATATCAATATTGGGCCTCCTTGGACCCTAGAATATCATGTTGACTAAGCTACTATCTTTGAAAATATTCCTTAAAATATTACAATATCATATAGGAATAAAATTAATTTATTAAATTCATTTTTTCTATCAATTTTATTCTTACGTTTTTTAGTATATTTTTATAATATTTTTCAAAAAAAATGTTTGAGTCATTTCAAACACCCACAGAAAAAGTAACATATGGATTGAGTTGGTAATACCATTTTCTAATTACATTGATATATTGATAAATATAGAAAGTTATGAAAATCTATTAATCCCCCATTATATTTTTTTCATTCCATATAACTAGGAGAACAACTAATTTATCCATAAGTATTAATCAATTTTCCAAATGTTATTGATGTGTGGTTTTTCAAAATAAATAGAATATTCCCTAAAACTAAATAAAATATTGTTTTATTTCCTTCATATTTAGAAACCTTTTTTCATTATGTGAGTTTCCCACTAATTAAATAATAAATGAAGAAATTTATGAAAAAAAGTATTGTCTCATATGTTAAAAAATAGATATTTTTTGGAGGAAAACACTAGGGATCGAAAAAATTTTATTCCTTTGAATGACTAACTAAGGTGTTATGATTAAGATATTTACAAGGAATGTTATGAAAATATATTATAAGAATATCATATTATGTAAAATTGAATAATAAAGTTGTTTTTAGATAATATTTGAAGTGTAAATGATGTGGTAAAAGTAAAACAATGAAATGTATAGTTCTAGGGTAACATTAACTTCCCATGGGAATTTTATATGATTATGAGGTAGGATGAGTTTAATCCTATGTGTTCCCTATATTAATTTCTGAGAATATTAGTCTCTCATTGGGTATTATTATTTTTATTTTGGGTTAGGATGAGTTTCCGTTGTTTTTTCATTTTATGGTTTTAAGGATGGAATGTTTTCCCCCAGGTTGTTAAAATAATGTCCCAAGGTAGGATAATTTTCCTCTTACATGGTCATTTATTTGGTTTGTAATCATTAAAAAATGGACAATGTTGGTATGGTCCATCATCAGTATCTCTTTAAAACCCTCGATATTGACTTATTTATTATGATTTTAGTTGTTTTTTTATTGGAATATCATCTTAAAATTTTTATTTAGGCTATATAAAATTTAATATTTCATTGGTGGAGACATACTATGTATCACTAAATCCATTTTCAGGCGTCCATGGCCAGCCATGAATACTTTTTGGTTGCATGAAAAGATAAAGGAATGTCCCCTAACTTGTATATATTATTTTTATAAAATTTGTAATGAATTTAGTTGATATAACATGTGTATAATATACTATCAATTTTATTCTTTCAATGATTCATATTATCTTAATTCATTTATATGTATGGTATTTTATTTTTATTATTGGATCTCAAAATAATATGATCATATTGTCTTTAATTGGAATAACCATAGATCATCAATAATAGTAAATATCATTTGGAATATAGGTATGTACTTTTGAGGTCACATTAAACCCTATACATTGTATAAAAGAGTGACCTCAGATAATTGATTTACAAAATTGTTTCAAAAAAATTGCATAATATTTTTATGCATTTTAGAACCAACTCGTTATTATAAATTACCATTTAATTATTAAAAAATTTTGTATAGATATTGGTAAATCCCAAAACATTATAACATGATATTTTTTGAAATCATGATAACTTCTATTTGGAGAAACAATCAAAAATCATGTATTATATTATAATACATGAACTATAATTCACATAACCATAATATAATGACCTTCACTAGGAAATGGTTTACCACAACATAATGCACGACATGGTTATTGTAACCACATCATGATTTTATCCTTATTTCATATTTATATCAGATTGGTTATAACATATTAAGGAATTTTAGTGGGATTTTTTATTGTAAAGATATATTGAGGTTTGGTATAAATTAAATAGTGATGTAATGAGATTAATAAAACCTAAAATTTAAAAAAGTATATGGTCTCTATAGGATTATTTTAATTTAGGATATAACTGAACTGACAATAATGTATGGGGTTGTTTGAATATTCACAACGTAGTTTATGAATATTATAAATATATCATATTATACAAATTTAATTTCAACTTTATCATTAATTATTATTGAATTCATATAATTCATAAATTGAAATAGTAATTATCATATGAAAATATGTATTGTAATTTTCTAGTCAATGGTAAAAATGATATTTATATGTTTTCATGAAATATGATGGTTTTTGTTTTTGTAGTTATGTATTATTATATTAAATTCCACAATGTGGCAGAAAACATGTTTTTGGGTGTTCGATGATCAACCATGTATGCAACCTGAAGTCTGTTAAGCTATGTATTTGATATAATTTGGGAGAAATTTCATATTTAATATCTATTACCTATGGTTTAAAGGATACCTAACATGAGATTATTTAATATTTACAGAATTCTTAAAATTTCATTGAGGTTTAGTTAATCATTGTATATTTGGAATTAAAATAACTAGGACATCAGTTAAGGTTTATCTTGTATTATATTTTTCCTCTTCTATAATAAGTATAGAATATTGTCCATTGTTTAAGGTATGTTGAGGAACATTGTGTCTATTAATTGATAAATGTCATGTGATGTGTTTTAAAATTATATGAGGGTCATGTGATGGAATAATCCTTATGATTAAATGAAATTTGATGTGTCCATCCATCAAGATACTCTATACATAGAGAATTGTGATTCAATGAGTTGGTTATTGAGTTTACATACAGGGTTTCTTTTAGTTGAAACTTTTTTAAGAAAAAGGAATTATAGGATTACGTATATAAAACCAAATATAACTTGTAGAAACAAACTATAGAGGTACTTTTGTTTGTAAGGAATCGTGGAAGATAACTTTGTATCATGAATAACACTAACGTTTTGACATGGACCCACTCATTTTATATAAATAGAGGTTATATATTACCAATTTTATTTGAATACTACAAAATAATTTGTGGCCATAATTAGTGGGTGTCTGGATGATGATATGTTTTATCCTAATTTCTCTTATAAAAACATAAATACAATAATGATAGCTACATCAAAAAGTGTTTTTGTTTTTCATATTTTTTCATTGGTTATTATATATATGATTTAATATAAGTTGAAATTATACCATTTATAAGATTAATTAGATAATTTGAGATGAATATTGAAATATAAAATAAATTAAAACTATAATAAAGAGTTATTAACCTTGTTTTGGTTAATTCTAATGTAAAATATGTTATACTAAATGTCACTTCATTAATGTTTTTTCATCAATGTCTATAAAATATATGATAGTTTATGTTGATATTTTCTATTTGCCCAATAAAATCTACAATGATTGGCTTTTATTTTTCTAATAATGATTTAATGATTTTCAAACATTCATATTTTTTGAATTAGAATTAAAAAATTTATTATATTATTAAACCACATGATAGGAAATATAATATTTTTAATTTTCTTATAAGATATTTCTTATTATAAAAAAATGATTGAGAAATATTTTAGAGTATCAATGCAATCCATAGAGGCTATATAATTTAGATTAATCCTAATATAATGTGTTTATATGATTCAATTTTATTAAATGTGTGAAAATCCAAGTTAGGTTTCTTATTATTTATTTTCCCTTAATTGAAGGAATAATACATAATGATGAAGACGTAATTCTACCTAATAGTTTTTTTATTCATACAATTTATATATTATAACTATTGTAAGGTGTATTTTTTTATAGTTTTTGTGGAATCTCAGTGAATTTCATCAAGAAGATTTTGAAATAATTAGCATCACAACTAAGAGGTTTTTCATTTATTTATTTTCTCAAATTAAAATTAATTGTTATATTTTTCAGAAAAATATGATTTTTGGTTATCCTCTAATGAATTTAAAAAAGGCTTCTCCACATTAAAACTTAATTGTAGTGTTGTACTTTAAAGTTTTTTGAGTGTTCTAGATTTAATATTCTAATAGATACTAAAATTATATTTGATATTATTGTTAAATCTCTTATGAATCATCTTTGGGTAGAGAAATTATGAAATTTATTGAGTAAAAATAATTAAATATTTCATGAAAATTTTTGGGGGTTCATGTAAGATCTCTGGTTTTCCTAGGAAGCAGGAATCATTTTTTTAAATTGTTTTCTATAGACTATTGTGATTACATATTGTAGTCATGGGAGTACCAATGGTGTCTAGGTCTTGTTCTGATCCTAAAACCCATTTTTTTGGAAAAATAAACATGGAGACAATGTTAGTATTATATTTTCAGGGAAAGATAAAAGCTTACCCATATCCATGCAAGGCTTGAAAGTGTGGTGCTAGAGGTCTCATGGTTTGAAGAAACAATTTTTATAGAGTTTAATGCCTGTGTGAGGAACGATCACTTTTTAGATGGTCCATATGAAAAGGTTTATGAATGGATTGTCAAACTATTCTAATTTAACCTGAAATATCCCTTTAGAGAAACAGAGGGAGTAAATTTTCAACACAGTTTTTACCACAGTGTGGCCAAACTGTGCAACCCAAATTATTGTGTTAAAATTTCTTATTTTTTGTTCAAACCAAATTAAGCATAAAAAATATTATATTTTCTCTACATGTTGGAAGAGCCTCACACTTAGATCCATCCTTGAATCCCAATTGATGGATTTCTCACTTATTCTCCATCCAATATTGAACTGAGTGTTATCAATCTCATTGGATTTTCATTGATGAGTAATTTATTTTTTTGTTCAATATTTAACTATGTATCGTTGGAATTATTTAGGATAATGATTATATGCACTATTTTTATGTTATTTACCTATTTATTTTTTATCCCTATTTGAGTTAAATCCATAGCTGATTGTAGCTAAGAACACATCTATGAAAAAATGGTAATTGTTCTGTACTTTTCTTGGGTGTTTTTATGCATTATAGAGCTAGTCTCCATTGTCCAAAACATTGGAATTTCTAGAGTCACCACTAAAACGAGTGGAATATTTGAAATAAATATAATGTAACATGTTAGGTATTCCAACATGTTCATTGAGACATGTTTCAAGTGGTTTCTCCACCAATGGTCACCTAGGGTTGGTGCCTTGGGATTACAATTTTTATACCACCCATGGGATGAGTGTTGTGATTTCCAAGTTAGAGGAATCCCATGATGAAAAAAAATTTATTAATCTTGTAGGTTTATGTTATGGATTTCCTTCTTTCCATGTTGATTATATTGATTAAATGGATTATATATATATTTTATATGAGTGGTTAATGTCATGATTTGTGAAATGTTATGAAATGTGAATTAGTGAATGAATGTGAGGAGTTGAGATGGTGTTTGATCCCTTTGTGGGTATAACTAGGATCCTATGTCTATCAGATTCGAGGGACGATGCTTCCATTGATCTTGATAGTGGTTGTAGTTGACTTGGATTAGATTTATCCTTGGGTATTGATTTAGTGGGATACCATTGGACTTGCAACCCATAAGATCAAGTGTGTTTTGGATCATAGTGGTCATGGTCTATTGACAAATTCCTTGGTCACCAATTCAAGCCTACCTGAGAGTCGATCGAGATGATAATAAGACTCAATGAGGATGACTCGGTTCAATATACCTTGGATTTGGATTTTTGGTTCTATCATATCTGAAAATATAGTTCAGGCCTCGTAAATGACACATTTCAAATTCTATGGCTTGGACATGGTAAATGTTAAATTTGTGATTATAATGTTCATATATGTTAAATGTGACACATAATATTATATGGCTCTACTATGGTTTATTTGATATACAATTTATACAACCTGATCATTGGAGATATGATATATAGTGTTTATAACATGTTTGTGGTGTTTACATCCTTTTTATCTGTAGATTCCATTTTATAAGATATTGACACATGTTTTATATGGAGACTTGTATGGATGAACAATATCACCCTTTGGTTTACATTTTACTTGGGAACATTACATTCAGTACTACCATACCTGTTATAGTATGAAATCTTCTTTATCTTGTATTATACATCCATAATTTTCATATACACCTAGCGTGGTGACCTACATTGATTATATCTCACACCATGTCAAAGCCACCATTCAGTATATTATTATATATTCCTTGATCATCATTTTTTGTGAAATTACTTATGTAATTGTTATATATTCTTCTCTTGGTAATTTCCTTCAGCATATAAGATTTAATACTTCTTTTATTTGACTATTATTATTATTCTAATGTGTTACACTATAATTTGGGGCCATAGTCTCCCCATGGACACACACTATCCCCTCACTAGTAGTCCCAAGTTACTGGAATTTGGTGAATTGCACTTGGTTCCTTGTGACCCCCCGGATTGGGGAACTGTTCGATGACATATGTGTCATGATTTTTTAGTTCAACCCCGCAATTTCCTTCCTCAAAGAGAGTTGAATTTATTAGTCATATGTAGTTGTTTTTTCATATTTGATATTGCGTGGAATGAAATTAGTGCACATCAATCATTAAAGAGAATGCTATAGTGAAGGGTGAGTAGATGGTTCAATATCTCTTAGGTGATGTCAACAGGATGAACATATTTTTCAAATACATAACCATGAACTTACAATCTAATTCAAACAATATGAGAGGGGTATTTTAACATGAAACCTATACATAGATTCGAGAACATGGTCACTAGATCCAATGAATAAAAGAGGTTGTAACATGAAATGAAAACTGAGTGGCTAGTGCAAGGTAGTGCTGATTGGTGGGAAAAATATTTGGATCTTACTAATATATTTATATGTATATATGTGTGTGTTTGTGTGTTTCTTTGTGTTTTTATGTGTATATTTTTTTAATGTATGTTCTCTTAGTGTTTATATAAAGACAAGTAATAATGGATTAATTGGGGGTGAACCTGTATTTTAGTTAGGTGTGTCGTTTAGTTCATAAGGCCCTTAGATGTGTGTGAGTATTTCCTACACTCACTATAATCACTATTACCTATTATTAATCTATAGGTTGTGTTAGTGTCAATTTATTATATAGATTTTACTAAAATTAAATTCATTATAGTTATTTTTGTCTCTTAATTCATTATTTTTTATGTTTTTAAACCAGTAAAGCCTCATGCGTGACTGGGAATTTTAAATGAAGGAAGTTTTTTATTTTTAAAAGTGTTAGTGTGTTGAATTCTAATTAAAGAATATATAAGGAATTCTAAGAGTTATAATTTCTTAAATTAATTTAGTTTAGATATAGAATGAGGTTCATAAGGTATCTCGGATGCTCCGGTGGGACTTGGGAGCAATAAGTTAAAAATAATATGTTTTTGGTTGTTTTTTCATAGGGTTAAAAATTTGTGGTTTCTGGTTGAATGAAAAATATTTAGCACCTTAATGTTTAGGTCATTTTCATTAAATATTATATGGAGTATAGTTTTCTTACATGGTTAGGGAACCATTATTGGACAACCATGTGAGTATTAAAAGGAAACTACTTGAATGTTTTAGATGGGTATATAGCTATTCAACATGGTTTGATTTTTGTGTGACTAACCATTTTGTGGTGGATAGATTGGAAGCAGAGTAATCTACATGTTTGGTTCATGGTTTTTCCATCCACATAGAAAAACCCAACAACCAACTAAAACGTACAATACATATCCTCCCTAAAAGTTTAATACAGGTCATCCCTAATATCAATTTTTAATATTTTTCATGACCATAGGGTTCATTCTCCTCTCTTATACTCTTCAGTCCACATTAATGGGGGTGTTGTTTGTGGATTTGATGAATGACACTAGGCGCGACTTCAACTCTAGTGATCATCATATACTCTCTCATCATGACATTAACATTTTCATTTCTCATAGGTTATGGTATCCTTAAAATTACACTAGAACGTGTTTGAATCATCCAAATTAAAGCTGGAAATAATTTTTTTCTTACTATAATGACATAATGTGGATCTATATGCACTCAGTTTCTAGGAAATTTAACATATTACATCCACATTTTAGAAATTCAGGGGGGATTTCCAAAATATCAATTAAATTGCCTATGGTTTGGTTCTTAAGGATAAGATTTTGTCTCATCATGGTATTAGGGAAATTTCAAGAGTATTACATAACTAATAGAATTTTGTTTTGAGGGATGACTATGGATCAATGAGTTTTGAGGAATTATATAGAGTTTAATTTGGATTAATTATTAAATTATAAATGTTATAATAAATTATTTTTTATGTCTATCTTATTTTAGGTGATCTGATCATTAAGATGAGCTAGGTAGATCATAGAAATGATGGATGGTCTTGGATGGGCCTTTGATGATGATCTTCCCCATTGAATTTTTTTTTGAGAATCTTTAGGTTGAGTATACTTGTTTTAGTTCCAACCCTATCAATTTAAGCAATCAATTTTGTGGCATGTGTTATGTGGCCTCTCCACATTAGGTGAATCCATTTTGGGATAAATGTGACATTTAATTCAAATTAAAATGTTTATTAAAATTAAAATTTTGAAAATTTAAATTCCTTGAGCTGAATGAATAATTTCCTAGGCCATGTTGGACCTAAGGGCCAACATGATACGTCAAACAGTGATGGATGTGGCCTTAACCAGAAACAAAGTCATGATCATTAAACCCCATGAGAGGTGCCCTTATTGTGAATTGCATGATCATTTCAAAATATCCCATTCATGGGGATCATGTACTACCATGTATGGGTGAGTAACAATTCAGACACTCATGTCCTGAATAAGACACATAAGTACAAATGATAAGTGCTTAACATAAGAGGATATAACATAATCCATAATGATAGTTTTGTTGAGTTGACTGAATGAGGGTGACCATAATGATTGAGGTGTGTCACATTCCATCTACCAAGAAATTACCTATATATAATGAACCATGTAGCTGACGAGGATTTAATATAATGTTGAAAATGACTGTGTACACAACATCAGTATTTTATTTAGTGTTGACACATGACCCATATGAGTCTGAGGTACTATTTGATGGTGCCTCTATTATTCAATGACCCATGGGACACTGATGGTTCCCATTGACTGACCTACCATGGGTTGGTGTGTTTTGTAATGGGTAATGATGGACGAAGAAGTCATTAAAACCCATATATAAATTGTGAGCGTACATGGCTATACATAGTGTTTTCAGGAATGGGAATACAACTACTATATGTGTTCTTTATTCTTTTGAATATTATATAATGAAACCTAATTGAATATTTGGATCTCAATGATCAGGATTCCAGTGATTATATAACTACTATATGTTTTTTTTATTCATTTGGAGTAGCCTTGGTTTTGGGGATTGGTGATTATACCATCCATAGAGTTGATAGTTGGTTTTTGGGATGAAATGCATATAGATCTAGATGTTTGGAATACTTTATGATCGGTCCCCAATGTCATAAAGAGTACCAATGGTATATTCTTTTCAATGAGAGGTATGATTTTAATTCCACATGTTTTAATTTTATTCTATATAGTATGTTTAGTTTATTTATAATTTCAACAAACATAGATGCGATAAATTTTTAAGAGATTTGGTTATTTTATTTTTAATATTATCATACTCTCTAATATATGGGTTGTATCCTCCCCATGGTACCATCAGAACCCCCATAATTAGTCGGAAACCTCTACCATGCGACTGAGTACATGTAAGGTATCATGGAGATCCGGTATAGTTATTATTTTTTGAGTGATTTCAGTGATGAAGTTAGAATTATTTTATCGAAGGGTTATTTTAAATTTTTATTACTATTTCAAGTTTGTATATATTATACATTGAAATGTTTTAGATCTTTTGATGGAATTCCGAATAGTGTATTACAAATACCACTCCTATAGTATGTCTAGGTTACCCGAGGATTGGGATTTATGTTCATGGTTTCATTCAAAGTGTTTATATATAATTTCACATTAGGTGATGCAGATGAGTGTTTAGATTTATGGTACATGGGTTATTTTAATTTTTTCATCTCGTTTCATTAGCAATAATCATATTGGTTTAAATGTTCACAATTCCTATTAAGTCTAGAGGCACAACATGTACCATATCATGCATGGAGGATCCATAAGTTGTATAATCATTCTTGTGCCTGATTTCATTGATTATATAAACCTTGAAATTTAATGTTTCAATAAATATTCATATGATGTATTTATGTATAAATACTTAGGGAAATTCTACTTAGTTTGGAAAAGTTTTATATATATCTTTTATTCTGGTGGAAAGGCTCACATATCCTATTGTGAGGTTGATAATACATTCCATTAAACAATGGATGAGTAGAGTTCCTAGGCAGTCAGTAAAAGGGGAATTTAAATCCTTAATGAAAAATCCCATTGGTTGAGTATTGAGTAGGATTGATTATTTAATGTCTTAGTAAGAACATATATACAATTTTTCCATGTATCGTAGAATTATATTCTATATATCCAAAACATAAAAATGCAGTAACTTGAAATAGATCGTCATATATGATTCCAAGGGGAATCATCTTGAGTTTGAGATTATCGAGGGAGAAGTCCTATAGATGGAATCTCAATGAGAAGAAGTTACTCAGAATGTGATTTCATGATACTCTTGAGATAGGTTAAAATATAATTCTATAATTTCTACAACTCTTATTAATTTATTCTATTAATACATTGGTTGACCTAGAGAATTTGGATTACAACTCATTTATTACTAAATCATATAGTTGTGAGGGGTGAAAGTGATTTAATATGAGAATTATACCTGAGAGGGGAAATGGATTTTATATTTTACACATGGTGATGAAAAAGATTTAGTGGGGATGCAACCTTATGTTTCAGTGCCATAAAAATACAACTATGTGTAATAAGAGTGTCAGTAGATTCCTATCGAATTTGAATAGCATTGGGTGGAGGTTAAGAGTGTGATGAATTATGGAACTTTTAAGGTACCTAATTTTAAATATTAGTTTCTATTTAAAATGTATTGATATGAATGAAATTTACTAGGCACATGGTATTTCTTGTTCAGTGTTGAGAACTAGTTGGTTTTTTACTGGGAATCACTGGTAAGGAAATACCATAGAGGTGTGGTGGGTCTGTTGGTATGGGTGTTTATGCCAGTTGTATTTATAGGAGACTGGGGTAATTCACATCGAACAAATGTTTATCATTTATATTTAAAATTGGAATTAACCACGAGTATACTATGGATTTTGGAAAAAAATTTATGATAATTTTGGGCCTAGTCGCCTGAGAATATTCTGATACTTTTCTGGAATGAGTGGAACATATATTCAATTTATAAATATATTGGAATGTGCTCGAGAAGCAGTTTGGGTAAATAGAAGTTTTGGGAGGTAATTATTGATTATTGAGGGTAAAATACTCCTTATGGCTTGGGATGAGGTATCAATTGAGGTTGTGATGTCAGTCAGTAGAGAGTGGGATAACCATATAATGTCATTGAGTTCTATAATGAACACATCCTAGAACATCATGGTAGGTGAATTTTTTCAATGGATAGATTTGAAAGACATTCTTATAGTGGGGATTGATGTAACAATCGTGGGATTGTGCCCATTTTGTTGGAACGGTAATGGGTGTGTGGACTTAACTATGGAGCATTTATGTGGGTAGTTTTTTATAACATTTAAATAATTTTATTCATTTCTAGACTCCCTTGTGAGTCACAAATGGGAAATCAGAGGTGATGGAGGATTGAGAATGATGGTAAATACAAAACCTAGGATGGAGTAAAGTGAACTAGGTGTGTTTTAATCATAGGAGCAACAGTGCATGTAAAATGGAATAATGAGGATTTTTTTATCTTTGAGTAATCAACCATAAAATGGTTTGAAAAGTTGGGAATAGAGATTTCTGGGAATACGTGGATGATCATGGGATTCCAATTTAATGGGTTGAATCATGTTTTTGAATTTATGTACTATATATGGGTAGATATTATCCTTTTTTAGGTGGGTTAGAAAAAGTATGCTTAAGTAGTTGTTTTTTGGGAATTTTAATGTTACATTTAGGAAAATGAATTTAGTCTATCATTTTAGATATGATTGGTATGTTTTAAGAATGGGTTTGGGATTTTTTTAAAGTTCAAAATGATCATGTTGTTCATGGGTAATAGAAGAATATCCAATCTAAATTGAAATTATAAAGTGTAGGTGTCTATTATTGTTTTACCTAAAACAACATATGTTTTTTAGTTATGGTGAGTTTTGTAGCATGTAAAGAGTGGTATTGAAACATGGCTATGGTGTTTTGATAGATACTTTTAGTGACTTTGTCACAAAATCAATCTAATAGAAAATTATTCTTCAAATGTATGGTGGTGAAAACCAAAAATCGAAAAGAGAATTATATTGTGACACATTCATATATCGATATGGAAGAGCCGATATAGGGTTTTTCATGATGTTTCAATGATGAATTCAATAAGTGTATTATATTTTGATGTGTCCATTTCTTTTATTTAGATTAAATATTTAAAAGTTTCTGATAATTCAAGGATGGAACATGGATGTATTAGTTGTTGGTGGTGAATGGGATACGTTGTATATTTTTATGACCCATGAGACTTCTCGTTGAATAGAAGTGTTATGGTTAGGTGTTTTTAATTCCTCATTATCATTACTGAATTTTAAATTCATAAAGAATTTGAATATTAAATTAGTGAAAAAGTTAACCATTGATCAGATAATATTAATGGAATTATGAGTTTTATAACATAGTAAAGTGACATTTTTATATTTGGAATGTGTATTGCATAATATCTCGATTTCTTGAATGGTCCTTGATAAATTGGGGTTCATATTTTTGATTTTTTGTGTTTTTTATCTAGGAAGTATGGTTTGGGGTACACAGTTTGATGGAAAATATGTTACACCTATAATGTCAAAATATATTCAGATAATATTATATAGATAATAGTTTTTCAAAGTGGATATGTAATGTTTAGGGTAAAATTATGTGAGTTTGTTAAGGAAACCATGTTAATGTTTCATAAAGATATTATAATATTTTTTATGGTTTGGTGAAAAATTTGGTAATAATGTGACCAATGCTTATTGATTCATGGCATGGAGTGAGATCCCTCCACATGGTGTGAACATGTTTTGGCCAAAATTTAGGTCCATTAAAAAGCGTCTAAGTCCCCCCCCCTAAAATTTTATAAGAGGTGCCTCCATCATGTGCCATTTTCTCTCATGCAGCTTGGTGGTTTTCCCCTACTCTTATCTTATTCATGACCCTTTAAGGGAGGTGTTGTGGGGGCATTGATCATTGATATATGGTACAACATTGAGTATAATGATATCTATATACCCTCTCATCATATTTTATTTTTTTTCATTTTCCTAACATAAGGATTGGTTATAATTTCATTATAGCATATTGGAATAATACAAATGATATGTGGATTTAGTTAAACTTATCATAAGGGAATCATGTGATCCCACCTTCACTCTATTTTCTGTTGATTTACCTTTATATGACAAATTTTGGATTTGTTTCATAGGTTTACCCCTTATTTTTCCTAAATTTTCAATGGGTTCGTGCCCAATATTGATGTCTTTTTATCAATATATAATTAAGGGTGAATCATTGGTTCCATCACCCTAGAGCATGAGGTTTTGTTGGAACACTATGGATAGATGATTTATCTATTATTATGCTAAGTTTAATATAGTTTATATAATTAATTATTTTTTTATCATTAATATTGGAGCTTGATTCATCGAGATGAGCTTGGTGGAACATGTATAGGTTGAATGGTATTTAAAATGCAATGTAAGTTTCTATCACCATATGGATGTAACTAAGAGAAGCATAAATTTTAGGTTTTTGGTATTAATTTATGCCTAATGTAATCATGTCATTGATATTGTCAAATGTGTTTTACAAGATCATTATATTAGATGACTCTATTTTTGGATAAAGAGTCTGTTTATATTTAATATAAAATTAAAATTAAATTAAATTCATGAAGACTGAACACCTTAATATTAAGATAAAATTCCTTGAAAAATATATTTTTAGGAAAATTAGACTTAGGATAATAAATAAATTATTAAAATTGATGAAGAAAGAGAAAGATTCAATAGAAACAAATAAAGATAAATTCAACCATTTCGAAAGGTATGAACTAAATTTCATCCACGATATTTATATTAAAATTAATAACTTTTAATCATAATTTAACTAATACATAAAAGGTAAATGGATTCACATTAATTTAAAATTTATGTGAACTTTATTGATCTTATAACACTGTAGAAAATGGGTCTGTCGATGATCATGCGTCCAATAAAAACATAAAGTAAAATACTTATATTGGAAGTAATGGGGACACATCAATCAAAAAAGTTTGATTTTAAGAAAAACAAAATTTCATATTTTGATAACTTTGGTAAAGATAACCCTAAGGAATGTCTTATAAATTTTTTGAATTTGTTCAACAATGGTAATATTAAATCTTTTTCTTGTGACTATAAATAAATTTATCATTTTAATTTTTATAAAAATATTGAATGATCAGGAGTAATATTTTTTAATTTATATTTAATAACCCATT
The DNA here is from genome assembly GCA_963277665.1 of Viscum album. Classification (NCBI taxonomy): domain Eukaryota; kingdom Viridiplantae; phylum Streptophyta; class Magnoliopsida; order Santalales; family Viscaceae; genus Viscum; species Viscum album. The sequence goes on along the minus strand of OY728137.1, from coordinate 201,154,268 downwards.
ATGTTAGTACATTTCTAGAGATATGAGTAATGGGTTAAAGTCTTCCTGATCACAAGTTGTAAGGTGTGGATAAACCCGTTGTGACTAATTTGGTAGATATTGGACTATCTAGTGATGTATAGTTTGGTGCATTACCTGTTTAAAAAAATTAGTGAAATGTAATTTATGATTTATGGATGACAGACTAATTCATTTATTTTAAATTTTTTGGGTAAATTTAGAATTTAATTTCCTGAAATGATTGAAATATTTCGTGTCAACAACCACTAGTTTAATATTTTATGAAATAAAGATGTTATATGAATATTTTTGTAATAGTCTATGGAACGGATTTACCTGAAAAAAATTATTTTCTATCGCCTTATAAAACATGATGTTATTGAGGGAATTGATTTTTTTGTTTATTATGTTAAGAAAGATTATAGAGAAAAAGAATCTAATTCAGGAATGATTTGTAGTTTATATAAGTCAATAATTATATAATTTTGATAAAAAATTAGTATACTTAAGAATATCATCAATGATGGAAATGAATTTTATCTTTCACATATTATTTAGAAGAATGATACTATTCAAAATGTTGATGTTCCTGTAGTAATTGACTATCATGATATATTTACTATTGAGTTTTATGATTTTATAGTTGATCAGAAGACTAAATTTACTATTTAATTTGTTTACGATTCTAATAATAAAACAATGTATCTTTATTCAATGGCTATAATTGAAAATTTTGAATTGAAAAACTTGTTAATAGAGTTTCATGATAAGCGATTCATTTATTCAAAAACTAAAACATGGGGTGATCATGTCTTTTTTTGTAAAAAACATAGTTCCATGAAAAGTTTCATCGATTAAAGATAATTTAATAACATCATAGTTATAAATATATATATTTCCTTTTTATAATTTTTTTATTTACCCAGCTCGAGGGAGCATAATACATTTTGATATTTGAAATCATACCTAGGTGTGATTAGGTGATAGTGAAAGAGGAAGACATTCTAATAATGAAATTTTATTCTATATATGGTATTTATGAGTTTGTGGTTATCCCTATTTGGACAAAAAAATATCATACCCTATTTATTTACATTGTGAATATATATTTTCCATAGTTATTGTAGATTTTTTTTGTTTTTCTTACTTATTTAATCTATATATATTCTAAATGTTATGGTGATCATTAGAAATTTTTAAGGATTATTCTAAAAACCATGATAGAGAAAAAATTACATGGAATGATTAATAATTGTTTATTCTCATTCATAAAGATATCATTTCATTTAAAAATTGAAATTATAGATATAATAATTGTTTATGTAGTTAAAAATAATGTGGTTGATTAGTAGAAGAGAGATAAAAATGTCATAAAGATTCAGTTTTTTCATATATTAGCAGGTTAGAACTGATGGTTTTCTCTGAAATATTCTCAGTTTTCTATCCTAATAACTATGTTAACAAAAAATTTAGATAAATACTTCCTTATAAACTAATGAGAAAAATGTTTATAAAAATTTACATTATTATTAGAGAATTATCCAGTGTTGGATTGACAACCAGAAATGGAGCCTTTTTTAACATAAATAATGATTCTTTGAAGGGACTTAGTTTCATTAAAATTAACAATGATCATGTATTACTTATGCTTCACATTAGTTGAAATCATTGGAAAAAATTTTCCTATTAATAAATTAGAAAAACCATATGTAATGTTTTTTTTGAAAATAAAAAACATCAGTTATAAGCTGTAAGGTAAAAAATATATACTAAGTATAAATTTTTAGGTATATATTCCCCAAGAATGAATTGAATAAGATATAGAGAAGATTAATGGAAAAAACTATGGATTATTACTGCAATATTCATTACCATCAATGGAATAAAAAATAGTAGTTGATTTTTTATTTCATAATGAAAATTCCGAATTATTTATGATATGAATTCAATGCAATCCATAGTTAAATAATTTGATGAATGTTGTAATATAAATTATTCTTGGAGGAAGATAATTCTTTTTAATGTGTTAGGGCATTTTTTGTTTTTAGGAAGAATTAGTATGGCTTATAATAAGGATCAGGTTATATTGACAAAGGTAAAATCTATCAAAATGATATTTTTCCTGAGTTTATGTTTTTCTAAATAAGGTTTTGTTAGATTCAAAAATAAAATTATGTGGCCCTTGTATATACTAGTTGAGGAAACAATTGTTTTTTGATGATCGTAGATCTTTATTTTCCATTGATCCTAGAAGCACAAATATAAATATATATATTTGGGAAGATTTGTGGTAAGATTGAATGATAATAAATATTTTTATACCTTACCATGAAATGTTTCAAAGGTTAATATGTTATAGTAGAATAACTAATACATAAGAGGATTCATTAGAATTCTCCATTACATGATTAGAGATTTGAAAAATATATCCACAAATTTTGGGTTGGGATTATAAATATAAGCTGAAGGTAATAATATAAATTTCAAAATTTTAAATTGATATAATTAATATGAAAATTTACTTATTTTTAAAGATAATATGTACATAGATCAACTTTCAAGATTATATGTCATGGTAAATTTAAGGTTACATGGATTTCTTCTCTCTATTGTATCTGAATATGAATCATTTAGTATATATAATTTTTCCAATGGACTTTATAAGTTTTTTGGTACTAAATTAATTTTCATTACAACTTTTATTACTCAATCTTATGGATAGACATAGTTAATGATTCATACTTTGGAATATATTACTTTTTATTTCATGATGAGTTATTTGGGAAGTTGATATGAACATATTTCATTTCTAGTTTTTTTATTGTAATTTCCATTTCAATATGCAGATCGAACATTTGGAAGCATTATATGTAATGTTGTTTCAAAATATACTTATTGGGAAAAATAAAAAGAAATAATATTTTTGGGGCTATAATAGATATATGAAATTTTTGAGACGGTGAAGATGATTCAAAAACATATATGGATGACTTAAACTAGGAATAAACAAAATGTAGATAACTAGAGGAAGGATTTTAATTGAGGTAGATAAACTTTGATTTATTAATGTATCTCTATTAGAAGGTGTTCTCCATTACTATAAAATGGGAATGATAAGGGAATTGTTTATTGGGAAAAATGAAATAATGTGGATGTTTTGATAAATTTATTATTGATAGGTCTCACCATTAAATTTATTCAAGGTATATGATGTGTTTCAGGTTTCTTATGTGTGTATTACGATTTCTAGATGCATCTCAAATGTTATACCTAGATGTTGTACAATTTTAAGAGATAATATCATATATGGAACATCAAATTTATGTTATTGACCATAGAGAGAATGTGTTATTGAATAATATGATACCTCCATATAAAGGTTTTCTGAAAAAATTATATTATCGAAGAAGAAACATGAGAATCCAAAAATGTAATTAAGGAAAAATATCCATCTTCTTTAAGTAATGAGTAATATTATTGAAACATGATTTCTAAAATGGTTAATAATGTAAAAAACCATGTAATTTTAATATTAAATTAATTTCTAGACTAATTGATATTCATGAATTAGTTTTTATATTGTTATATTCATTATATTATATCAAGTAATTTTCCATTGAAAGTGGAAATAGTTTTTCCCATTCCTAATTTGTTACATTTTTATATCACATTATATTGAGTATTATTTTAAAAATATTATAATTTTAATTTTTAAAAAAATGATTCCACTTTTTATAATATAATTGTAAAATCGACATAGGGTTGGGATTTAGTATTTTTCGGAGAAATATCATTTTTTTAAATAGTATGAAATATAGTTTTTTTGGAAAACTATAAAATGTTAAAGTATTTAAAATTTAAAATTATATTTTGGATTTATATAAAAACATATATTAGTTAATTATAGTAAAAAATAGTCCAATAAATTTTATTTGAATCAATATTATAATTCAATTTGTTAGAAAATCCATTTTTATACTTAACACGTATTTTTTCAAAAAAATTATTCTTCATCGAAATTTACTAGTTTTTTTTAAATGATACATATTCAAATTTTAGAAACAAAATTTTTAAAATTTGAATGAATATTAATAATCATAATTTATAAACTTGTTAATGAAACCATTTTCATATTGATTTAATATGAATTGTAATATTGGTAAAACAATTAGTTACGCTGAAAAGAGTTGAAATGATAAAATGGGGACAAAATTAAAAATATTATGCTAAAATGACATATGAATTTATAAAATCAATTTTTTTTCATTTTTAAGAACAATATTAACTATTATTTTAATATTATTGATTTTCGATCTAATTTTCTTGAGTAATGTAGGATCAAAATGATACAGATTCTAGTATCCAAAATAATGATATAGATACTCAATATATAGAGGGGGTTGAATTTTATACTTTAAAGAATTACTTAGGAACTTTTAAAGATGGTATTGTTTAACAAAGTTAAATAATGAAAATTAAAAAAAACAGTAAGTTCAAAAAACATTGTCAATTCTGGAAATATATTTCCGAAAATGGGATTCTAGAAATGTGGTTTCAGAAATGAAACTATACCTACAAGATTAATAGATTCCAGAAATGTAGTTCCGAAAATGAAACTTAACAAAAGTTTACAAAACAAAGATTCTCATTAAAGTGTATAGAATCTTATCTAATTAGAGTAAAAGTGTAACAAATTATAATATTGTAATACTTTACATATTAATCAAAATGCTACGGAAAACAAAATTGAAACGATACAAGTAAAAAGTATACAAATTTTTAACCCAAAGAGAAGGATATCCAATAACCTTGGATAAAGGTCCCTTGATTTGTACATTCAAGAATGTCTGTATTACCCACACTAGCGTAGGACCTCGATACGAATATTGGAATCCGGCATGCTATCCCTGCATGCCCTCGAATTAGAAGGAAATTAGAACCTATGTCTCCCAAACACAGAATCCCATGATCAGTTCTAAGAAAGTCTCCACAGAGCAATTCTGAACATGTTTCTCACACCCGAACAAGTTTTTCACAACATCCATACCAAGAACTGAGGGTTGAAAGAGCCTCTCTCTCTAGAATGTAATATTTAGATAGGTATACATTTTATAAGTTGTCCAAAACTTCTGAACTCTTTCAAATGAGCTTCTATTTATAGGTACATCTTCAATGGTCAACACCCTCCACCAATGGTCATATTTTTCCTTAAATTTTAAAAATACTTGTATATGTGTCTCTCAAACAATGGTTTGTATAAAATGGAATGCATGACATCATTTTATAACTCAAACAAGAGTAAGTAAAAATATGGTTGCACAAAAAAATTCATTTTTTAGAGTCCAAAGGAAAAATTGAATTTGGAGTCTAAGTAAGTTAACCTTTGGAATCTCTATTATAAGGATATTTTGGTTCAGTTTCTCTGGAATTCAGAATCAGAAGTCTATAGACTTTGGAGTCTGAACTCTATGAAATTCAAAATCTATATTTCATAAGAATCCAGAGTCTGAATTCAGATAAATTTGGAACCTGAAATTTAGAATGTTCGGAGTATGATGTCAGAGGAATTCAGAACCAGAGTTTGGATCCTAAAAACAGAATGCTCTATATCTAAGTATTTATAAGGTTCTAAGCATTAAGATGTGAAACCAAATTTTACAGTTATGAAATAAAATGGGATAGATTATTAAATGAAAAATGAAACATGGTATGGATAAATTTATTTTTGGGAAAGGAAAATTTTCATTACTAAGGGAAATCATAGGGAAAATGATGTTTTCCTTATGATAAGCTGTTTGTGATTTTCATAACATAAAGGAATGATAAATTTATAAAAAAAATAATTAACACAATAATCTCCCTAAACATGAAGGAATGGAAAAGTCATAAAGAAACCTTATTGACTCAACAATCTCCTCCTTTTTGGATAGCACAAACATCCTTCCAAAAAAGAATATAAGGACATAGAAATTTATGGACATGTTAATAAAACTTATCTCCATTAACACATGGGAAATGATAAATATGTCTAACATTCCCTTAGGCTTTGGAAACACTAATGATCGTATTATTGATTTCTGGATTGAGACATATAATTTTATTGCATTCGAGAATATTCTTGGATATAAACTATACCTTATATGAACTCCCCCATACTTAGTGAAATTTCTTCTATTACTTAGAATACTTTTTTAATATTCCTTTCTCCCAATTTTTTATTTTAAAAAAGGATTAAAGGGAATTAAAACGAAAATATGGTACCTGAAATATTAGTACTAAACAATGAAAAGTTGATACACCAAAAATTTCATTAGGATTGGTAAAATTTATACAAGGAATAAATACAAAAAAATAAGATCAAAATTGAACTAGATTACCCTTCCCTCTCCATCGACATCAACTACATCACTAGGGTTTTGAGATTCTTGAGTTCCTTGTGATCCTCCTCTTCTCATTTGGGAAGTTGACCCAGATCTTATGTTTTCATTTATAAGGATTTGATTATTTCTTCCAGAGCCTTAAGAACCTCTGTCTGAGCCTTCACGGATTATTTCTACTAAGCAAGCATCTCTTCAATCTCAATCCTAAGATCCCTTTCTCTTTTCCAACTCTGAGAAACTGAAAACAACTTCCCATTCAGAACTTTCACTTATTGCTTTCGAGTAGTTTCTTCGAGAAATAGCTTTTCTTCAAAAGACATGGTGAGATATTTGAACTTATTATATTCGGTTTCAAATGCAACATTGAAATTATCATGAAACTCAACAATAATTATCAAGTCATTCATATTTTATTTTGACTAGCTAGTCATCATCATTCAATATCTTTTGTGAGCTTTGTAGTTTAGGAAAATGGTTTTGAAATCAGACACAAGATTGACACACTTATCCAATGCCATCAATAGTCAACCGATTTTTTATTTAAGCTGTGATGAAGCATCTAGAATCTGGAGTCTATAATGGAAAATATTGGAATAGTCCCAACAAGCTTCATCAAGGACTGGACTAAGAAATCATGTCCTCGAGAGGATGATTTCAAATCAGAGATTTTTCTTTGTGAGGATTCTTTTTCCATATCAGTAGATTTTCTCATTGACGAAGCACCCACTTCTTTCTTCTTCACCACTACTCTGCTACGTGTATCAGAAACCACCAGTTTTCCCATATTAGTTTCTAGAATGGATTATTCTATATTAAGTTATTTGTGCTCAGTATCAGATAGTTTTACAATTTTATCGTCATCTATCTATTACTTCTCATCTACTACCTCAACATCCTCTGGGAGAATAAAATATTTATTGATTCTTTCTTCTTTTTATGGGTTTTCTACAATGTCTTATACCTTCTTTTCATACTTACCAGGTGTAGCAAGATTTTATGAGTCAGCTTTATAGGTTCGGAATGATAATTTATCTGAATTGATTTCATTCTCATGGAAATCCTCAACTTTCTTTAGCAGATCTTCGGTATCAGCACTCCCTTCTTCTTCTTCTTCCATTACTTTTTATTTATCTTTTACTAGAGTTACAAACTTCTTTCCCAGAGTCTCTGGTAATGAGTCTATCAAGAAGGATTTTGGTACAAGAATATTCTCTAATTCTTTCTCAGTATCGTTCACTAGGGATTTTAGTATTTTAGCCTTGGACCACTCCTTATTTTTCTTTTTTCTTTCACATTCTTCTCATGATCTTCAGCCGACTTTTCGTTCAAATATTTATCTTCTGTAGGGTCCAATCCAAACAAAGGATCCCCTTATTTCTGATTTCTCTTGGATTATCTATATTTAGCCACAACCTCATCCGGAATTCTTTTTTTATATTTGGCTTTGGTGGTGCGGATTCGGTTTACTTACCCATTGGGTTTTTTTCCTTCTTTTCCACATCCTTTAATTTCCTCTTCCTTCCACCCATTTTAGAGGTCTCAACCACCTCCTTTTTCTTTGAAATAGCTTCATATTCCTCTCCAAAAAAGTCATACAATTCATCATATTCTATGTAAAATCAATATTTTATTCTCCACAAAGTGTCATCACTTAACAACATATCTTTTCAATTCCTCGACTTAGATCTTCAAGGAATTTTGAAGGATTCTAGATACCCAAAAATCATTTTCAATGAATGGAAGGATACATAATAATCTAAGCCTTCTAATTTTCATTAATTATGTTCTCAATTGTAACCCAGATATTATTAACCAAGTTTATCTTCTGTAGGTTTAACAAGAAATCAAGAATGTACATATCACTTTTCTTCAATGTATCCTTGTCTCCTTTTCTCGATATGATGAATCCTTGAACCCTCAATTCATGCATCTGATAATTTTTAGTCAGGTGAAGAATCATAGGAGTCTTTACTTCTGAGAGACCATAGAAATCCATGGCCTTTCTTCATATTATATCTTTCTTGAACATCAGGCAGCTTATAAGAACAAAACATAGCTTCCCTTTCATAAGGAATACCAACCAAGCTTGCACCCTTGGTGTAAGAAAGTGAATATGTCTTTCTAAAACACTTGAAAGAAAACATACTCCTCCCTTCTTATTTGAAGTAAATTTCTAACTCATATAATTCTATTAACAAATCCGGATATACCAAATCTGGTGATTTTGGTTTTGAAAGGAAAAGACTTTCCCACCATTTCAGATTTATATTCCTAGATAATATAGAATCAAATTTTGAGAAAAAAATCAGATCAAATAACTATTCTCTGTATATTGTCTATTATGATATTGGTTTTATAGTTGATATATCTTTCTGAGAGGAGACTTTGGCGGAAATTCAGATGTAAGAAAGTTCTGAGAAGTTTAGAACATGCTTATGTAGGAGTGCAGAGCATCATCACATGAAGGCTTGAGTTTCGATGTGGGATAACCATCAGGGGGGATCCTTTATATAGGCAATTGAGGTGATGTTTTAACTTCCATACTCAATCCAACAGTTGAAAATCCTTCTGGTTAGATCTATTGGTTGAGATGATAGCTATAAGGAAATTTTGATAGAATTCGATCTATTGAGGTTTTTATAAGAAAAACATTCGGATATATGAAAAAGTGAATACGGAAATTTAAAAACAGATGAAAATACCAACAAGTAAAATATGATTACAGAAAATTAAGAAAGAAAACATTCCTTTCAGATTTCTCAGAATATTATTAGTATTTAGGAAACTCTTCTTGAAGAACATTAGATTTTGAAAATTTTGGTTATGAAAATTTTCAATATGAATATCACCATTACGAAAATTTTAAGTAGAAAAATCTTCATTAAAAAATTTTGAAGTACAACAATCTTCATTACAAAAAATTTATGACTATGAAAAAAAATTTGGACTGTGAATATTTTTTAGACAATGAAAAATTTTAGACTACAAATAATTTTATTAAGAAAAAAAAATTGATTACCTAATAAGAAAATGTACTCACCCTTTGAATAGGAGTTTGTTACTGTAAGGAGATAGATTTCAACCAAAATTTAACACAGATGATTTCCTTACAGTTATCATTCCAATCTCTTGTTTAATGTATTCAAATCTCTCGGAGGGTATCGAAATTGTGAAATTATTAGAAAGTTGATCTTGTGTTCTGATAACTTGAATATTGATATCTCTTTTTTGCGTGTGATACATTAAAAGTGAAACATATGAAATCAAAGTTTTTCTAAGAAGAACAATGTTACCTATACCAAAAATTTATCCCTTAGCATTATCTTCAAAAGTTAATTTTCCTCATTTTGTCAAAATAATCATTTCAAATAAGTTTTTGTTAATCATCATATTCCATTAATATCTACTTCTTATGTACCTAGTATTTCTGTTGGTACTATCATTATTTTCCTGTAAACTAGAGAGTTAGTCTTTCAGAAGAACCAAATAATTGTTTCCAAAAATAGGTTTTTCATGAGAATAACCTAATCCTTGATTATTACCATGAGGTCAGATTAGAGAATACATCTTGTTAAAATTTTTCTTTACAGAAGTAAAATCTTCAGGTAGTTTCTTCAAAAAAAATCAAACTTTAGTCTAAGGACTAAATTCTTATCCTCTGGAATAATAGACATGGAGTTAAGTTTATCCCCCAAAAAATATTTTTCTAAAAATATTATTTTAAGATCCTTAGAAAGATTATCCTACTCATTATTAGCTACCTAATGTTTCTTATAACGATTTTCTAAAAAATTAATTTTCTTATCAATTTCTCTGGTAAAATTTGAAATTTATTTTGAAAAAGTAAATTTTCTAGAATTTTCTTTTTCGAGTTTCATATAAAATTTACAATTTAATATCCCTAAATACATAGAAAACCTAGAAACATCCCCATAGGAAGGAAAATCATTTCCATTATCTGATGAAGAGTATTCTTCATCTGAAGAGAAATCTTTATCAGGAAAATTTTCACACAAAGTCATATTTGTTAAGGATTCAGTAGTTTGTACCATAGCCATAAGAAATTTATTTTTAAATGGATTTCGGGCTATTAAACGAATATTCTTTTTCTCAAAAGATTCATAATCTGAAGCATCGTTAAAAGAATCTCCACCCCTAGAAATCTAAGTTTCATTGGATTTTAGGACATTCTTATGCTTTGATATGTAGAACTTCTTCTTGTTTTGCTCAGAATTTCTGTCCTTCTTGTCTCTTTTCTTATGTAAAAGATAATAAGGTCTAATATGAAATTTTCTACTACATTCATAGCATGTAACTTCTCCATATTTCTTATCTTTTTCATCTTTCTTCTTATATCTATCTTAAATCTTCTTTAACCCAACTATCTTGGTCATCCTTTGAGAATGATTAGCTAGTACATTCTCATAATGTTCACATTCACTAGATTCAGATTGAACAACAACCTTCTTGAATTTATATCATTTAACTATTTCAAGAGTCTTGGATTTCATATGTTTTGAAGTAGTTATAAAAGTAACACCTCCATTCCCATTCTTCTTTTTAACATTTTCAGCATCTCTCTTCATTCTAGTCTCATGCTGAAGAAGATTTCCAAAAACATCATCATGATTAATATGTGAGACTTTCCTATTATCATCTCTACTTGTTCTGTTGGATTCCCACTCATTAGGAATGATGTCTATAATCTTGTCTACAAGTTCCTCACTATCAAAACATTTTTCACCCATGGATTGTATGCTTTTGAAAATAGTCATGAATATCTATTGTAAATTATATATAGGTTCTCCATAAGGAATGAAAAACCATTGTACTCAGCTCAAAGAATAGATCTTATAGTTTAAATAACTTTGGAAGTTCCAAAATATGTAACTTAAAGCTTCTTCTAAATACAATTTGCATCTTCATAAGAACAAATCTGGGTATATATATTCCAGGTAATGGAACACAACAAAGTATATTGTACCTTATAGTTAAGATAATATTCTGACATCTCTTGATTAATAAAAGTTATGACTTCTTTATCAGGAATTTTATAATCTCCAGTATGCATAACAATGTTGTCCACTATAGTGTTAATGAAAAAAGTCTTCATACTATCTCTCCAATATTCATAATCATTCCCATAAAAAATAGTTGGTCTAGTAGGATTGAGATTGTCAATGGAACCAACATTTATTCCTGTCATCATTAAGAAAATGTCTTTCCACACAAACTTGTTAGTAATAATAGTTTGTAAACAAGGATAAAAATATCCTAAGCAAGGAAAATATAGAAAAATGAAAAAACACAATCAAGAAAACTTATATGTGAATTTAATTATTTCAGAAACCTCCTTTGATACCAATTGTTGGATTGAAATAATACTGATTCTAGTATCTAAATAATGATGTAGATGCTCAATATACAAGAGGGGGGGGGGTGAATTGTATACTTCAAAAAATTCTTTAGGAACTTTTAATGATAATATTTTTTTAAAAAGATAAAAAACATAAATACACAAAACCTATAATTTATACAACATTCTCCAATCCGAAAAAGTGGTTCCAAAAATTAGATTCCAGAAATGTCGTTCCAGAAATGAAATGAGTTCTAAAAGCATAGTAGATTCCAGAAATGTAGATCTAGAAATGAAACATAACAAAAGTTTGAAAAACAAAGATTCTACCTTAAAGTGTATAGATTCTTATCTAATTCGAGTACAAGTGTAATAATGTATAGGATAGTTATACTTTCCATATCAATAAAAATGCAGAAAAAAAATAAACTTGAAACAATATAAGTAAGAATTATAGAAATAGTTTTTCCCAAAGAGTAGGGTATCCAATAATCTTGGCTAAATGTCCCTTGATTTATACTTTTAAGAAATTCTATCTTACCCACACCAGGGTAATCCCTCGATAAGAATATCAGAATCTATCTTGTTATCCTTATAATCCCTCGATTTAGAAGGAAATCAGAACCTTTGTCTTCCAAACCCAAAATCCCATGATCATCATGATCAGAGTGTACATGAAGCATGTATGAAAAAGTTATTTACACCCTGAAAAGTTGTTCACAACATCTTCACAATGAACTAAGAGTTAAAAGAGCCTCTCTCTCTAGCATGTAATCATTATATTGGTATATAGTTAATCTGTTTTTCCAAAGTCCTGAGTTCTTTCAAATGAGCTCTTATTTATAGGTACATCATCAATGGTCAGCTCCCTCCTCCAATGGTCATATTTTTCCTTCAAATTCAGAGGGACCATTATACATGTCACTCAAACAACGGTTATTAAATAATAGAATTCACGACATCATTTTATTGCTCAAACAAGAGTTAGTTAAAATATGGTGGCTCAACCAAATTGATTTTTCAGGGTCTAAATAAAAATATAATTCAGAGTCTAAATATGTTAACCTTCGAAGTCTATATTATAAGGATATTTAGATTCGGTTTCACAGGAATTTGGAATTAGAAATCCATTGACATCAGAGTCTGAATTCTGAGAAATTTGGAATCAGAATTTTATAAGACTTCAGAGTCCGAATTCCTAGAATTCGGAGTCTGAACTTCGAATGTTCAGAGTCTTAATTCACAAGAATATTGAACCTGGACTTTAGAACGTTCGGTGTCTGAATTCAGATGAATTTGGAACCAGAGTTTGGATCCTCAAAACAGAATGCTGTATATGAAAGTATTTATAAGATTCTGAGGATTAAGATGTGAAACCGAATTTTACACATATAAATAAAATGCGTTAGACTATGAAATGAACAATGAAATCATGGTAAGGGTTAATTATCCTTGGGAAAGGAAAAATTTCCTTATTAAGGGAAATCTTAGATAAAATGATGTTTTCCTTATTATATGGTGTTTGTGATTTTCAAAACATAAAATAATGTTAAAGTCATAAGTAAAACATATAGACTCAACAATCTCCCAAAACATTAAGGAATGTAAAAGTCATATGGAATCATTATTGACTCAACAAGTAATACAATATTATATTTTAATCATTTCCATGTGTGTCCCGTCCCTACATATAAATGGACACCCATCCTCTCTTCTCCACACATAAGGAGACACATATATCACTCAAAACCAACCAAAATAAAATCCAAAAACACATCCCCATTACCTATAATTATTTTTTTATCATAATAACATCATATAAAGGCGTTATGTATAAAACAAATTATGTTTTTTCAGTAAGTGGTATTGTTCTCAACTGAGTGTTTTCCTTTATTTTTTATTCATCCTCAGTAAATTTTATAGCCCATTTTTTTAAAAAAAAGGATTAATATAATCTATATATTTTAATATTATTATGTTTGTAATATAACCCATTTCATCTAAAAACCCCTATAATGAAAAATAAAATCATTTCTCATGTGTGTGTGTGAACTACTGCAACACAAGATGATGTATGTATGATTTCATCCCTAAAAATAATAGCGGGTCAGAATGACAGAACGAAATGAAATAATAGAATATATATGACATATATTTCATTATTTAATGTCCAATAAATTTTCCTCTTATTTAATTACATGAAAACTAAAAATAAAAATATTTCTTGTTTCTATGTGCAGACTCACACCACAAGAACAGCATGGATTATTTATGTAACGACTTGAATCCAGAGCCCCTCCACTAGTTCCCCATACCTGTTTCGCCACATAACCTCAAGCGCATTTCCCCAAAAGCCAGTGGCTGCTGACTAGCAGTGAGGGCCTTGGTGAGTCGGTGGGGAAAATATTCCCTCATTCGGTAATGTATACAGCGGAAAAACAATAGTCAACAGTGGAAACATTAACAACAAGAATAACAACAGAAACCAAATAGTAGAAGCAATGAATATTTTTAGCAATGATGATAATGATGCAGAAGGTACAAGTATCTATGGAAAGAAGCAAACAAAAAAATGTGCTGGAATACAACTGAAAACAAGTGCAAGTGAAAACAAAATAAACTCCTCAACATCGCGAGCCTCAGCTCGGTCCCATGCTCTCCAGCTCCAGCGCAATCAAGAACCTAATGTGGAAGGGCGCTTGCCCTTATCTACACCTGCAACAACATAGTCTTCTTGGGCCCAAAAGCATGGCCCAAACAGGGTGCGAGATACGATCCCAGTAGGAAATCACCCAAAGATTTGTTCCTGACAGTCAATGAATATATGGCAGTAAATAAAACAGGAAGTAGTAAACAAGAAAACACAAGCAGCTACAAACCACAATTCTAATAACAAAAGTGCACAAGAAAACAACCAGCAATAAGAAGAAAATAGGTAACCCTCTGGGTATCTCTCTTAGCCTAACCCCTATGGTTCAACCTATAAGTACTAGAAACTATCTAGGAGGCACACACAGTCTCACCCCTCTGGTTTAACTATGAAATTAACAGACTCTCTACGGAAGCACTCACTGTCAATTCCCCCTATAGTCTCGTATCGTGCTAAAGGCTCTCTAGGGAAGCACTCAACGTCTATTCCCCATGTGTCCCACATCAAGGAACTACAGACTCTCTGAGAAAACACTCAACGTCAATTCCCCCTGTGGTCTCGCATCGTAATTGAAAGACAGTCTAGAAAATCCCTTTCATCAATTCCCCCTTTGGTCTACTACTCGAGGATCTCACAGTCCTGAGTGAAACTAATCATGCTCAGCGCGTGTGTGAATCATC
Source organism: Viscum album (assembly GCA_963277665.1). NCBI lineage: Eukaryota > Viridiplantae > Streptophyta > Magnoliopsida > Santalales > Viscaceae > Viscum > Viscum album. The sequence continues at coordinate 201,139,202 of OY728137.1, read as the reverse complement.
CAATAAACCTCAAAATATATTTGGCTATCAAATAAGGCTTAGCAGCATAACAAGGTAGCAATTCCACTATCCTACAACTATGCATGGAAACTGGAAAAACACCAAACAGGCAGAACAAGCATAGCAAACATCCAAGGTACAGTAATGCTACCATAATCACAGGAAAATCATCTACTCTATCAATAAAGCAAAGAAAGAAATAAAACAAGCGAAAAACAAGAACACACAATACCCTGTTCTAGGGTATTGGTGGAATTTTCAGAAAATATTCATCAACATTATACAGAAAGGCACAAACCAACTACCTCGAACCTAGGAGATCGATATACGTGAACGACGACGGAAGATTCCCATTAGAACGACGTAGATCTGAGAAACAACACAAAAACCTCAACCTACGATAACTTGAAAACCAAGAGAAATCAAGAGATAAGGCTCAAGCATAAGGGAGAGCTCACCGTTGCAATTCCAATGTAATCGACCATGCTCAAATTGGAGAATGTACGAAGAGGTGGGAGCCTGTCGAAGATCCAGCTGTATGGTCGCTCTCGGGTGGATGAAATTTGGAGAAGAAGATGAACTCAGGTGTTAGGCGTGACCCCAGTCCGTTTATTGAAAAAAATAATGTACACAGTGTGTACATTTAGAGTACACGGCATGTACTAGGTCCTTTCTTTACTCCGCCAAAATCGGCTTCCACATCACCCCTACACACCATGTGTGTGGCCCGGGCATGGCCAGCACATGGCTTCGAGCTGGAGAAGAGTACACGGCATGTACTGAGAAAGTACACGGCGTGTACTATGAAAATTTCCAGAAAATTCATTTTTCATAAAAACTCTAGAAAAAAGGAAAAAAATACCTGAACGAAGATCCGAGTTCTTACAAACTTCCCCCCTTGAAGAAATTCATCCCTGAATTTCCCTAACAGGGCGTAGAAGTGGAATCCCCAAACAGTTCCGGCCACTATAATCATACATCAGCCTCCCTCTCCCATGTCTCTTCCTGTAATTTCCCGTGCTTCCATAGCACTCATACTAGAGGAATAGACCGCCCACAGAGAACCTCCGTACTGCGATCGACAATCCGGATAGGATGCTCATCGAATGAAGCATTCGATTCATGTTCAACCTCCTCAGGCTGAAGGACATGTGAAGGGTCTGAAAAGTATTGTCGGAGCTGAGAGACGTGGAAGACGTCTGGCATTTCCCGGTACCTCTGAGGTAGCTGCAACTGATAGGTTACTATCCCCACTCTATCCAAGACCTCAAACGGACCAACGTACCGCGGTGAAAGATTACCCTATCTCTGAATCCTCTTGTGTCCCATCCTCGGTGTGACATGCAGGAAAACCTGATCCCCAACCTCGAACTCCCGAGGTCGTCTCCGCTAATTAGCATAAGACTTATGCCGAGATTGTGTTGTATCCATCCTCTTCCGAATCAGCTCTATCTGCTCTGAAGTCTCCTGAACAAGACAAGGTCCCAGCAAAGCTGCCTCTCTTACCTCCAACCAGCATATGGGTGATTGGCATGGCCTACCGTACAAAGCCTTTTATGGTGCCATGTGAATGGTTTCCTAGAAACTGTTGTTGTAGGTTAAATCCACCAGAGGAATATTCTTCTCCCAAGAACCGCCAAAGTCTAGGATGCAAGCTCGGAGCATATCCTCACCCACCTGGATCATGCGTTCAGATTGGCCATCAGTCTGGGGATGGTATGTTGTACTCAAAATTACCTGTATACCCAAGGCCTTCTGAAGTCCCTGCCAAAACCAAGAGGTAAAGTGTGCGTCCCTATCGGAAAAAATGGTGTGTGGAACTCAATGTAGACGAATGATCTCTCGGATGTAAAGTCGTCTCGGATCATCGACACTAATGGTCTCCTTGATCGGCAAGAAGTGAGCAACCTTTGTGAGCCTATCGACGATAACCCATATATCATCATTCCCCTACGGTGACCTTAGCAACCCAGTCACGAAGTCCATCGTGACATCATTCCAATTACACTCCGGAATGGGTAACTGCTGTAAAAGGCCTTCCGGTAGCTGATCCTCTACTTTCACCTGCTGACAAGTATAACATCTCATGACAAAACTAGCAACATCTTTCTTCATACCTAGCCACCAGTACTGGAGATAATGATCTTGATACATCTTGGTGATGCCAGGATAAACTTCCCAAATAGAGGAATGAAAATCCCACATCATCTCCTCGCATATGTCTACCGGCACCCATGCGCATCCCTGGAAATGCAAAATCTCATCCATGGACACTATCCATCCAGGAAGAGGGTCCTCTCCCGACACACTCTCCCATAGGACCAATCCTTCAGAGTCTGATAAGTGCCTCATCTGCACCCGATCAAGTAGTGTAGAGGTAACAGGTACAGAAGAATGGAATGTCTCTCCCTATTTGACGTGCACCTCTAGATGCATCTCAGAGAACAAGGCCATGAGCTACCACTCACTGATGGCCTCCTGAACTGCATGAATCTGAGTTCTCCTACTCAACGCATCTGGCACTGCGCTGCCTTTCCCCAACGTATAAGCAAGATCGAAATCAAAAGACCGAAGATACTCGACCCACCTGTGTTGTCTCAGATTCAGATCCCAATGAGTGAAAATATACTTGAGACTCATGTGGTTAGTGAGGACCACAATGTGCTCCCCCAGTAGATAGTGTCTCCAACAGTGTAATGCATGAACAATAGCTGCCAACTCCAGATCATGCGTCGGGTAGTTCCTCTCATGTGGCCTCAACTACCGAGACCCGTACGCAATGACTCCATCCTCCTGCATAAGCACAGATCCTAGCCCGATACCTGAAGAATCGCAGTAAACAGTGTAGTTCTTTCCTGGAACCGGCAAGACTAGTATCGTTGCTGACGTCAACCTCCCTTTCATCTCCTAAAAGGCAGACTCACAAGAATATGACCATAAGAACATCGTCCCCTTCTTGGTCAGACCTGTAAAAGGTGCTGCTAGACAAGAAAATTCCTTAATGAAGAATCTATAGTATCCAGCCAGCCCTAGGAAGCTCTATACCTCAAAGGCATTATTCAGCTACTCCGAGGAAACTACATCTCTCACTTTCTCGGGGTCCACTAATACTCCTGCCTCTAAGATGACGTGAACCAAGAAGTGAATCTGATCCATCCAAAAGTGGCACTTCTAGAGTTTAGAATAAACAAGGTTCTCTCTTAGTGTACTCAGAATGATCTCATGATGTGTGTCATGGTCGTGTTGAGTGTGAGAGTACACCTAGATGTCATCCACAAAGACCATGACAAAAGAGTCCAAGTAAGGATGGAACACTCGGTTCATCAGTGCCATGAAAACTATAGGCACGTTCGTGAGAGCGAACGACATGACTGTATACTCATACAGACCATACCTGATCTTGAAGGCGGTCAGAGGGATATTTGATGGTCTAACATGCAACTGATGACAACCAGACCACAAATCGATCTTTGAGAACACCCGGGCTCCTCGAAGCTGATCAAAGAGGTTATAGATCATTGGCAAGGGATATCAGTTCTTGACTGTCAACTTGTTTAGCTTTCGATAATCCACATAAAGCCGAAGGGTACCGTCTGTCTTCTTCGTAAACAGGACAGGCGAACCCCAAGGAGAAGTACTGGGTCAGATGAAACCCTTAGCCTGTAGCTCCTCTAACTGCTTCTTGAGCTCTTCAAAGTCAGGTGTAGCCATCCTATAAGGAGGAATGGACACCGGTGCCGCTCCTGGAACGAGCTCAATCGAGAAGTCTACCTCATACTCTGGAGGTAAACCTAAAAAGTCCTCTGGAAAGATGTCCCTAAAACGATCCACCACTGGAGGAAAGTCCAACCGTGGCGTCCCCTGATCATCCAAATAAATACTAGCAATCTAGGTCATCACCCCTCGTAGCCCAAGATGCTCAAGTCCCACCCGACTCGCCCGAACATCCCATTCACCTATATGTAGAAAAGTTTCACCCTCTGGTGAGATGAAACTCAATCTACGGCGATAGAAGTCAACGAATTATTGGAAGGGAATCAACCAGTCCATGCCATGGATGACATCATAGCCTATCATCTTTAGGAAATAGAGATCCCATAATAAGTGATACCCTACAAGCTCGAGAGGGAACTCTCTACACTGGCGTAAACTAGATGTCCTAGTCCCCAAATGTGTGTCTAGTGTCAACGAGTTGCAGAAGAAAAGATGCAGAGTCCAAGGCTTTCCACAATAGCAATAGAGATAATGTTATGCGTAGCACCAATATCGAAAAGGGATAAAGATAAAACTGAGGCTACTAAAATCATACCTCGAACAGTAGAAGGGTCGAGAACCTGCTCCTGATAAGTCTGCTCCACGGAAAAAGACTATTCTGCACTGCGGCCCTATGCCCCTGGCCGACCACTCTGAGCTGAACCTCCCTGCTTGTGCTAAGGAACTGGTGGTTGACCACCACAACCTCAACCTCCACCTAAGTCCGAATGGACGGATAAACTCCAGTTCCATGACTGGTGAGAAACTGGCGGTGCTGCTCTTGAACGAGGAGTCGTGGAAGAACCCCGGTCACCAGCTACTTGTGAGAAAAAATAACAGAATTGCTGAAGGTTACCCATATTGCCGCACGATCGACAATCCATGGGGTCCATTTGGGACTGCGGCCTCGTGTGCCCTAATCGGCCACACTGGTATCATATCACCTGGATGCCTGAAGATGCATCCTTCTTCCTTGGATCACCACGTGCAGGTTCTCTATGTCACTTCTTGATGTCATCAGGAGGAAAACTAGCTCTGGAAGTAGAACCACCCTGGCTTGCAACTCTAGAGTCTCTCGGATTGCGCTCCGCAATTAGTGCCTGGTTGACGATGGAAGTGATGGAAGTCAGCTGAAAGATGTTCACCTATGAGCGGATCTCCCACCAGAAAACATCCTCAAACCACCATTCTATGAACAACCCACCCCCATCCCAGAGAGGCGTGAAGAGCTGTAGCTTGGTGAAACGAGTGGAATAGTTCATGACAGAAAGAGTACAATGCTCTAAGCTCATGAACTCCCGGGCTCGGTCGGCTCTCAGGGTCTCCGGGTAGAAGTAGTCATAGAACACGTGCTGGAACTCCTACCAAACCATATCCTGTTGGTGACCTGCCTGTGAGATCATGTCCCACCAAATCCTGGCGTAGTCTCATAGCATGTAGGTGGCGAACTTGACCTGCCTCTCTGGAGGTGTCTCTAGATGGTCGAAAATAGGAACCGTGGATTCCAGCCATGACTTTGCAGCCTGAGGTCCTCCTTCCCTTGAGAACATGGGATGATGCTGCTGCTGAGAAACTCACGTCAGGTCTGCCATAGTCATGGTAGGAGGTGGCGCTCCATGGAAGGCATGTATCATCCCCATGAAACCTTCCCTGAACTGCGCATCAACACCTGCAACTAGTATAACAGTAGGTGCCAAGGCTGGCCCGACTGGAGGATCGGCAGGAAGTTCCTGATCAGCCCTATCATGGGATTGATCACTGCCTGATGACATACGTACGATCAGAGGACTTCTTGGAGGCATAGCTCTGAAAGATCAAAAGCGCACCTTAGATCATAAAAAACAAGGACATGAAACATAATGTTACAAAATGGGAATAGGGGAACGAAAACACACATGTTTACAAAACACGACTACACGACGTGTATAAAATCTACACGGTGTGTACTTTAACTCAACTCCACTACCTGAGTCTCTTTACACGGCAAACCCACATGGTCTTCTAAGATAGAGACTACATGGCTTCTTCCCTGTCGACACTGCATGTAGTAGACAAGGTGTCAACAACCCGTGTTATTGGTTACACGGCCAGCTACATAGCTGAGACTACATGGTGTGTTCCAAACAAACACGGTGTGTAATCGAAGGCTTTTCTCGACCCGTGTTGTAAGCGACACAGCCAAGTACACGGCTAACCCCTACACAGCCTGTTCTGAACAAACACGGAGTGTATAGGCTAAGGTGACACCATCTTGTGTTGTTCGTGACACGACCATGTACCTGGACAGGACTACATGGCGTGTTCCGTTACAACACGGTGTGTGCTACTCGAGCTACCCCGACCCGTGTTGTCAGTGACACGACTGGGTACACAGCTCATTACAACACCACGTGTACCCACAATACATGATGTGTTCCTAAAGTTACATCCACGAAAAAGTGTTCTTCTCACATAGTCAGTGACACGGCTTGAAAACTACATGACATGTATCCAAAAAGTACACGCTGTGTATTTTGGGTTTTTCTGGTTAGTAGCTCAAAAAATGCACAGAACCCCAGAAACACTAAAAACAAGGAAAGGAGTGCCAAACTACGATTCACGAGGGCCCATACTCCCCGCGAATCAAATTTTGGCATCTCTTGGAGTCTCATACAATGGAAAACAATAGCTCTCTAACATAACAGTAGGGATTATATCAAGCATCTATCACAACAGCATGCATAATCTAAAGAAAGCCTATCACAATAGCATGCAATCTCTAATGCACCCTATATGGAATGGAAATAATGCATTACGTGTGATTTCTAGAAGTACCTATATGATGCATGAGATGGCATAACCTTATCTCATCAGGTTGCGATAGCAATAGAATCTAAATATCAATGCATTAACCGCACATGTCATGCGAAATCACTCTAGGTGAAAACATATCTACCATAAAAACTCAAAATCAACAACTGCAATTAACGAGGTAGTATTGCTTTTCCCTGTACATAGGTTAGCTACTCCCGAGTATAGCATAATACTATGTACTGAATCAATCCTATCCCTGGATAAAGTCTCCAAACAGTAAATGAAGAGAAAAGAACTCCTTTAATACCACTTTGTAACGACCCAAATATGGAGCCCCTCCATTGGTGCCCAGTACCCGGTTCACCACATGACCTCAAGCGCGTTTCCCCAAACACCAGAGGTTGCTGACTAGCAGCGAAGGCCTTGGTGAGTCGGTGGGCAAACTATGCCCCCATTTGGTAAGGTATACAACAGAAAAACTATAGTCAACAGTGGAAACAATAACAATATGCATAACAACAGAAACCAAACAATAGAATCAATGAGTATATATAGCAATGATGGCAATAATGCAGCAGGTACAAGTATCTATGGAAAGTAGGAAACAAAAAAACGTGATGGAATACTACTGAAAACAAGTGCAAGGGAAAACAAATTAAACTCCTCAGTATCATGAGCCCCGGCTTGGTCCCATGCTCTCCAGCTCCAGTGCAATCAAGAACCTAAAGTGGAAGGGCGCTTACCCTTATCTACACCTGCAACAGCATAGTCTACTTGGGCCTAAAAGCATGGCCCAAACGTGTTGTGAGATACGATCCTAGTAGGAAATCCCCCAAATATTTGAGCCTAACCGTCAATGAATATATGGAATTAAATAAAACAGGAAGCAGTAAACAAGAAAACACAAGCAACTACAAACCACAATTCTAACAACAAAAGTGCACAAGAAAACAGCCAAAAACAAGAAGAAAATAGGTAAACATATGGGTATCCCTCACAGTGTAACACATATGGTTCAACCTATATGTACTAGAAACCCTCTAGGAGGCACACAAAGTCTCACCCCTCTAGTCTAGCTATGAAATTAATAGACTCTCTAGGGAAGCACTCACCGTCAATTCCCCCTATAGTCTCATATCGTACTAAAGGCTCTCTGGGGAAGCACTCAACGTCTATTCCCCCTGTAGTCTCATATCATACTAAAGTCTCTCTGAGGAAGAACTCAAAGTTAATTCCACTTGTGGTCTCACATAGTAATTAAAAGACACTATGGAGAAGCCCTTCCGTCAATTCTCCCTTTGGTCTACTACTATAGGTTCTCACAGTCCTGAGTGAAACTAAACATGCTCAGCGCGCATGTGCATCATCCAAGTAGACCTCAAAAACTACTTGGCTATCAACTAAGGCTCAGCAGCATAACAAGGTAGCAGTTCCACTATCCTACAACTAAGCATGGAAACTGGAAAAATGCCAAATAGGCAGAACAAGCGTAGAAAACATCCAAGGTACTGTAAAGATACCATAATCATAGGAAAAACATCTACTCTAGAAATCATGAAATGCAGGAAATACAACAAGGGAAAAATAGGAACACAAAATACCCCGTTCAAGGGTATTGGTGTAATTTGCACAAAATATTCATCAAATTTCTACAGAAAGGCACAAAAGCCCTACCTCGATCCTAGGAGATCAATATACATGAACAAGGACGAAATATTCCCCTTATAATGTCATAGATCTGAGAAAATGCACAAAACGATCAACCTACGATAACATGAAAACCAAGAGAAATCAAGAGAAAAGGCTCAAGTGGAAGGGGGAGCTCACCACTGCGATTCGAACGCAATCGACTTCACACGAATCAGAGAACAGACGAAGAGATGGGAGACTGTGGATGATCCATCCATACGGTCACTCTCAGGCGGATGAAATCTTGAGAAGAAGATGAAATCGGGGGTTAGGCGCGACCCCGGTCCGTTTAGTGAAAAAAAGAAAGTACACGACATGTACATTTAGAGTACACAACGTGTACTGGGTCCTTTCCGTACTCCGCCCAAATCGGCCTCCAAGTCACCCCTACACACCGTGTGTGTGGCCCAGGCATGACCATCACACGGCTTCGAGCCAGAGAAGAGTACACGACGTGTACTTAGAAGGTACACGACGTGTACTTTGAAAATTTCTAGAAAATTCATTTTTCTTAAAAACCCCACAAAAAAGAAAAATCATACCTAAACAATGATCCGGGTTCTTAAAATATATATTTGCGGATTCAAGGAAATAATATTATACTTATGATATAATAAATATTATGGGAGAAATATATGAATCTTATGTTCTTTCCCTCATTTTATTTTTCAATGGGAAACATTACTCATGCGTGCGTACTACATGTATTCTACTTGATTGTTTAATCTAGAAAATATATAATAATCAAATTTTTTAGATTTAGGAAATGATATAATCATGTTCTATTTGATAAATTTATACTTTCCAGAGTCATTTTTTTCTTATGAACCAAACAACCTCAAGAGGCCAGAAGGAAATTATATCAATTAAATAATCAGTTATAACATGTATATAATTCAAATAAATAGACTATTAACATAAAAACTGTTATTAAGAAAAATTTATTGAATTTTTTATATTTATACGGAATATATAGAATGATTGTGACAAGTCAAACTCGAGGTAGGGGTAAAATTACCTTAAAACATTATTCTAAATGTTGTAATGATATATTTATTAATTTTTTGCTTCCATGTCAATATTTAGAATATTATTTTGTAGACATATTTATATAGAAACAAATTATTTCTAAATTAATTTTTATTTTTATATATATTTTATTATAATTTTTTCAGAAATAAACTATTTAATTATTTTTTATAGAATGTTTGTACAAGAGGTAAAAAGAAATATTATTTTTTAACATATATTATTTATATGGATTTTCCCAATCCTATAATAATTATTTTATATATTTATTCCATTGTAAAATTATATGTTTAATTCAAATAAAACCCATCCTTACCATTGTTTTTTTTGTATTTTTGTTTTCAAAAATGGGTTTGAATGGAAAGGTATATATCAATATAAGAAAATATTTGTCTTACGGAATAAAAAAAAATATTTTTATCAGATTTATAATTGAAAATAAATGTTTTATATGTTTAATCTGTGTTATGTTCCTTGAAAATTGTTTAAGATGATGGTTGTTACAAATATATACCATAAATTAATTGGGTAATTATTATGTTATCTAGAGAAATATTTTTTGATTAACTGAGTAGGTTATTTCATTTGAAAGGGGTATTATAATGGTTCCTCTAAGACAATTTCTCAATACACTGGCATAGAATTTATTTTCATCCTAATTAGATTCCATGTTAATATTTTTTTATCATAATGAACTATAGTTAATTTTTTTAATGTAATAAAAATTATCTTTTAGGTTAAAGGGCATGTTTTTATGAAATTATTTTTCTGGGGTTCACATGTTTTCTATGAATCCCACATGTTTATGATTTTTCAATATTGATTTAATATAAATTCCATTGAAAAATAATTTGGATGAAAAGATGATTTCATGTGTATTTAATTAATTCTTTCATTTACCTATTATTTTGTTAATAGAAAACTCTCTTATATGATCTCATGGTTTTGAAATGGAATAATTATTTTTGTTTTTTATTTTTTACTTAGTATATTTTTTTGCCAAAACATGCTTCCAATTTTTTTTCATCATATTTTGGAATAAGATTAAAACCATGAATTGTTAATAGAAAATAAATTTCCAACCTTATTAATATTCACGATAGAAATTTTATTTAATTATATTAAATATTTGAATATTAATTAACATATCTATATAAAAGGAAGTATATTTATTTTCCAAAAAATATTATTTGTATTATATTGTTTTATTTAAAATATTAATTTAAAAATAATATAATATTAATTTTCCAAAATATTACCGTTTTTATATCATAAAATTAATATTATCTAAGAGTGGTCTTTCGAGAATCTTTTTAAAATGATCATTTTTAGGTGAATAGTAGATATATAGATTTTTAAGAATACAACATTTTATATTCAATTATTTAAAAACAAATAATATATTTTTGATTGTATTTAAAATTAATGTAGTAATTGTTTAATATAAATTTCCAAAAAAAATTCATTGGAATCAGAATTATAATTGAGTTTTGAGGAAAATCGTTCTTACATTTGAATGGATTTTAATTTAGAAAGACCACTATTCATCAAATTTTCCTAGTTTATATTAATGTAATATGTAAAATCATAGAAATTTTATTTTATAAAATTAAATCAGTAACATGAATCAAAATGTCTAAATTTTCTAATATGGACACTTTTTTTCATTATTAAAAGAAACATGTTAAGAAAATTAGTTACAATATTATGAATTAAAATAGAAAAAATGGAATAAAACTAACATGGAAACTATGAAAATACCCTAATTTTTTTGTAAATGTTTTATTATGGTTATATTTATAACTATATTATATTTTATTCACATATGTGCCATTATAGAGACATTTGGTTTTGAAAGACTAAAATTTATATTAATCTTTCAGAAAATTCCATGTGTGTCCTCTCCCCCTTAAATAAAAGAACACCCCTTTATTCTTTATTTTTTATTAAAAAGTGGGTTCTGGTCAAAATACCAGAACATAGAGATTTATTCAAAAGGAAAGATTCACAAACAAGTTACATCAGACGGAAATAGGGCAATTTTCTAGAGTACTTAACAAAACAGGAATTAGCTCTGTCGGGAGTTCATTCTTCCAAGTGATCTCATGAGAGACTCCCTAGTTGGAAAGCCCATCAGCAATCATATTAGCCTCCCAATAGGTATGAGTGGCCATAATGTTGAGGTCGTTGAGCGCAGCGAGGCAATCCATCCATCTGGGGGTGAGAGACCATGCCAGATGAACATCACCCTTCCAGATGGCTTGTACAATAGTAGTGGAGTCTCTCTCAATCCAGATATTCTTTCCGTTGAAAAGCATATCTTAGGAGACAACATGAATGGTAGCAAGCATTTTGGCCTCTAGCGCAGAGTCATTTCTGCAGCCTCTAAAGAAACATATGAGGATTCCGTCCTGATGGTCTCTGAAAATTCCTCCTCAACCAACAATACCAGGATTGCCTTTTGAAGCTCCGTCCACATTTGCCTTAATCCTTCTAGGAAGAGGTGACTTTCAGAACACTTCAATAGTGTAGCGAGGCTTCGAGATGATACCTTTGATGCCAATTCGGTGAAGGGTTTCAAAATCTGTGACAGAATTGTCACAACAATCTTTTTGGATCGTAGCCGCTTCCTTTATAGCCAGCAGAATCCTTAATTTGTCTGCATTAAGATTATTAGAGTTATTGTTGAAAAAGGATTCATTTCTACCATACCATATAGTATTCATAAGCTCTGCAATAGCCGTCAGAAAGAGATTCTTGATTTGGGGAGATCTTGGGAAATCCAAAACTCTTTTCAGTTGAGAGAAAATAAAAGAATATAAGAGCCAGCTGCATCCAAAATGGTCAAAGATGCAATGCCAAAGGGCCATAGTAGTGTCACAAGATAAAAAAAGATGATTGATGTCCTCGTGATGCTAGTTTCATAATTTACATTTAGAGCAAAGATTAAAGCCATAAGAATGAAAGTAAACATTAGTTGAATTTTTTTGATGCGCAATATGCCACATAAGAGTGAGACGAGAAGGATTGATCCAGGCTTTATTGAATTTGGACACCCAATTAAAATTTTCATCCTCATTAGGGAAAAGATAGCGATAACATTTTTTAGAATCTAATAGGCCATTATGAGAAGGTTCCCAAATAAGGTGATCCTCATTGGAAGTGAAATAATAATGATCCACCATCCCCTTGATATGATTCAGAAGATGAGGATCTGGGGAATTGATAATCTCCCTAATAGAGCAATTTGGGGGATTAGGGGAAAAGGTATTAGGAATATCAGAAATAAGAGGGTGGCCAGTCCAGTTATCAAACAAGAAATTTAAAGAAGAATTTTTACTAACAAGCCATCTAGAATTTTCCATGATAGAGTGAAAAGAAGCTTTAATCGAAGGCCAGATAGAAGAAGTCATGTAATTAGAAGAACCAAACTTAAGCTTATCAAGGAATCAGTTTTCGAGGAATCTCATGGAAAATGAGTTATTATGGATAAGGGACCATGTAAGTATGTCCTGAAGGGCCTCATTAAAAATTTTAAGATTCTTAATACCGATTCCTCCATTTTCAATAGGTTTACATCAAGTTTCCCAAGAAACCGTAACCAATTTCCTTTCCAGAGTACATCCACTCCAGATGAAATTTCTTATAGTTGTATTGAGCCTTTTTATCATCCCTAAAGGCCATTTATAGACCATCATGAAGTATACTAGATTAGAGACAATCGTGGATTTAACAAGGCAAATTCTTCCAGCCATTGAATGGGATTTACCTTTCCAAGAAGAAAAATGATTTAGAACATGATCAACGATACTAATAAAATAACAAGCCTTGGGTCAACCCTAAGAAAGGGGAACACCCAAATAAGTAAAAGGGAGGGATCCTTCCTTAACCCCAAAGACATTGGAGATATGAGTTTTTTGATTCAAGGGGAAGTTTTTACCAATGTAAATAAAAGATTTTTTTCCAATTAATGCATTGGCCAGAAACCTCCTCATAATGAGCAATGATTGATTTAAGGTTGTTAATATTTCGTTTGTCTCCCTGAAGGAATAAAATAATATCATTGGCATAGAGCAGGTGAGAGGGAGCATGAAGATTTCTAGAAATAATGATAGGTTTGATTCGGCCTCCCTCAACGTTGAGCGAGAGTAGTCTACTAAGATAGTCTTCAGCGATAGAAATAATTATAGCAGAAAGCGGGTCACCTTGCCTAACGCCTTTGGAGCATTTGAAATAACCCATAGGTGAGTCGTTAATAAGAACAGAGATATTGGCTAAGTTGAAAATGATTTTGATTTTATTGATAAAGGAATAATTGAAGCCAAAACTGGAGAGGATCTTAAAAATAAAGGTCCAGTCAATCGTATCGAAGTCCTTAGTGATGTCCAGCTTAAGAGAAATATTCCCACCTCTAGTTTTTCTGTTCAATAAATTGTTAGATTCCGGGGCGAGGCAAATACAATCTTGTAATGATAGACCTTTAATGAAACAAAATTGGTTCCAGGAGACAATTTTATTACTAATATTAGAGTGCCTATTAGCAATAATATTAGTAACAATTTTAAAGAGAGAATTTAAGAGGGAAATGGGTTGGAAGAGATGAATTTCATCCGCATTGTCAACTTTAGGAATTAAAGTGAGGAATTGAGAGTTTAGAGCATGAGGGAGAACCCCTTTTTCAAAGAAATATTTAATTAAATTACAGACATCATTTTGAAGGACATCCCAATGTTTTTGATAGAAGCCATTGTTGATGCCATCGGGGCCCGTGGCACTGTCTGGATTTAAACCAAAGACAGTTTCCTTAATCTCAAGAATCACGAGGGGTGAAGTTGAGCAGACAATTATCTTCAGAAGTAACCAAATATGGAATAATTTTTGGTAGGATATCTTTATTGATGTTAGGACCATTGAGAATGTCAGTGAAGTAGGAAACAACATGATTAGCAATCTGTTCCTCAGAATCAATGATATTACCCTCAACTCTTAAGCGAGAGAGAGGCTTACAAGCTTTCCTAATCCATTGAAGAGAGTGGTAAAATTTTGTGTTTCAATCCCCATCATTTAGCCATTTAGTTTTGAAAATTTTCTTCTTTATGATATCCTTAAAGTTTAGAAGGGAGATCAATTTAGAAGAGATATTGATTTCATCCTGTGGGTCAGAATTGAAACTGAAAGAAGTGTTATTAATTTGAATGAGAGACAAATCCTTTTCTAAATCTTGGATATCTTTGTCAATTAATGAATTTTTATCAGAACACCATTTTTTTGAATTCTTTTATGATTTTTCAACTTAGTGGTGCACGCAAAGGTATCCTTGTGAATGCCCATATTATTCTAGGAAGAATTGATAAGAGAGACACAATCCGGGTCCGATGACCTGGCCAAATTAAATCTGAAAGGAAAGGTAGGTTTCCGAGAGTTTTGAGGAAAGATGACCAAGATCGTATGATGATCAGAAGCAAGTTTAATAAGGGTGGCACACAAGATCTGGTTATAATTATCAAGCACGGACTCGTTAGTGAAAGCTCTATCAAGTTTACTCGCCACCACACAATTGTAGTGGTGTCTGTACCAAGTGAATTGAGCACCAGTAAGGTTATTCTGAATGAGATTATTTCCCTCAATGGCAGATTTAAATTCTCTGGTGGAGATAGAGGAGAAGGAGTGGCCAATTTTTTTAGAGGGTGAAAAAATAGAGTTAAAGTCCCTAACCAATACCCAGGGATCTTGAATCTTGGTATTGATATCAGAAATCTCCTTCCAAAGAGATCATCGTTCAAGGTAATTAGTTTTGGCATAAACAAAGGTATAGTAGATGTGAGTGCTATCAAGGGAATAATCACACATCAAAGCTTGAGCAGAGAGACCATTATTATCTATATTTGAAGAACCTATTATCTAAAAAATAGCTTGAAAAATAACATCATAATTTCCATAAACATGAGCTATATTGTTTTCCTATTATAATACCATCACATTTAGGTTTTAACAATGATCCAAAGGTGGTTCTCAATGTAATAGGTTTTGTAATCAATCGATCATTTCACTTTAATTTATCATTAAACATAAACAAAATCATCATAATAAATGATAAAATAATATATTCATTTTCATAATTATAAATTAGTTTAATTATAGTTATGATTGACCGAAAATTATTATTTTTATTAATAAAAAACACTTTTACGGGAAAAGTGAGAAACCGTAGGTTCCAGAACACACCCAAAAAACCCAATAAAAAAAGTTAGAAACATGATACCTCTTTCAACCAACAGCATAACCACTATCCCCATGCAGGGAACTCAGCGATCCCATGCAAGCATGGTCCCTCCCGATGTTGCCATCCCTCCAAAACAGCCATGTCCCAAATGTCGTACCAAGAAGCCGGCAGAAAGCTCTAGCCCAACCAGAAGTCCTACGATGTACCGACAAACAACACACAAACCGCACAACACAGAAAAACAACCATGCCAGACCAAAGACACCCCAACCCATGCATGTAGACCACCCAATTAACTAGGAGCATTGAAGATGAAACTAAACTTACCAGATACCATGTCCCAGAACAATTGCCATGATAACGAAGAAACTTGTATGTTTGGGGAATCTGACAGAATTTTTTCAAATTCCGAGGCCAATTGGTCCCATGATTGAATATACTCCTCTATGTTGATCCTCCCTCCATTGAAACCCCAAACACGGATTGAGTCTTGTTTATCAATCCAAGCATATTGTTCCACATTGAATGTTTCCCTTAAGGTTCTCCCCATCATGGAAGCAGCCTCATACTTTGAGGAATTGAGCCATAACACCTGCTCAGACACTTCCTCCTCAATGCTAAGTAAAAAATCCAATGAATGCCTCCCCTAGACACCTTCCATCCGCGTGCCACCCTCCTCCGAGGTGCCCCTATTCCAACTTATCTTCCTGGCCGATCTTGTCTCCAATGGTGGGGTAAGGACGAATAGTCCCTCCTTCTCCTCCTCCTTGAGTGACCTCCGTTCACCTGAGATGGAGTTCTAACTTCCTATTGAGGGAATTCACCCTCATTGTGATCATTCATGCACCAATCCTCTGTGTCCGAGGGAATAATCTGCATGGAGTTGGAAGCATCCTCGAGAAAACCTTCAAACATGTTGTTCAGGGGAATGGGAGCTTGCCTTTGTTGATCCTGTTTAGACTTTTAGGGGCTTTGGCCTCGCCCCCTCTTGCAAGATTTTCTGGCAGACCCTATATCGGCCAGCGAAACAAACTCCTGTTCCAAAGCTAACCGGGGTGTGCCTTCCCCTCCAGCTGCCTCAAGGGGAGCCAAACCTTCCCCCAAAACCTTGTACATAGGGTTCATCTGATCACATTCTGCCTCCCTCCTATTTACTTCTACTTCAATGCCCACCATATTGTCTGTAGAACAACCTTCTAAGGTCTCCTCCCTGCAGTCTTGATCAAGAGAAAATCCTTTCCCCTTACTATAATCCTTCAAGTGAGATCCCTGAACCATCCCCTCCAACTCAACCGGTGGCTCCCTCTCCATGCATTGTCCCGCTCCCCTTCCCAGATTCTTCCTTCGGAGCCCCTTACGACAGAAACTCAATGGGTGCCCCGGCCGTTTTCAACCCAAGAAGAAGTCCGTCCATGTCTCATATATCACCTTCTGCTTGCATCTATACTCTTCTCCCACAGTAACCCACACATATTCAAACGGGTCCTTGGACATATCCATTTCCACAAAAACACGTGGATTAACAGGATGACAATGTGCCTCCGTGCGACTATCCAAGAACATGTATCTACCTATCAGATTTCCTAGCATACGCATCATAGAAGGATTTTGAAATGTCATAGGGGGGCTAGGGAACCTAACCCAAATTGCCATCGTGGGGGAATCCCGCTTCATATGCAAGTCGAAGGTCCACCGAAGAAGAGAAAATTTGGAACCATTGAAGACTCGAGGAGCCTTTTCCCAAGCCCGAGTAAGGTCAGCTTCCGAAGTAAATCGTACCATAATCTGCCAGTAGTCCAGAAGACCCACTTTCACCCTATCCTGTAAACCCCAACTATCAAAGATGAATCTGTCAATAGAATCATCTAAAGTGAGGCGTCCATGAAATCTGGAAACCAGGGTATGTTTCAGCAAGTCCGAGGAGGCTGAGAACTCTGCGGATGATAACTGGAGTTTCGGAAACCCGTCAAGTAAATCTGAGACCTTCAGATTTAGAGAGATAGAGGGAAAAGGAGGGAGAAAATACGGGTTCGAAAAAGGGATGAAAGGAGAAGTGACTCCATTGGGGAACCCTGAAGGACCCCCCTCCCCCGAGGGGGGAGGGGCCGTCCCCAAAGCCAATGAAGCCTCGGGAAGTTAGGGTTCACCCCTTTCTCCCGATGTTGACGAAGCGATGAATTTCCCTCTTAATTATAGTTATGGTATAACTCTTTTTCATCTTCCTAACCATTTAATGAAAAAAAAACATTACATGTGTACACATGCATACTACCACCACATCTGACAGCGTATTTCATTTTTCATTATTGATAATTTTATTTTTTTGTAAAAATGTTTTGAAATGAAAAAGTTATATATATTTCATTCTATAATGATAGATAAATATTATATTTTATAATTTACCATTAAATGAAAAATAATAACATTATTCATGTTTACATGCAGACTACAGCCTCATAAACCGATTTATTTTATTTTTCATCACCACATCACATGGATTATATATATGAGTATTTAAAGAAAAAATATGATATTTATTTTATTATAATAATTTAGTAATGATAATAATATAATTACATTCCTCCACTTGTGTATGTTGAAAAAAAGAAAATGTTACTTATTTGTAAATACGATCTTCCGTATCCACGATTGTAATGTAACTCATATTTTATAGCGATATTAAATATATATCTATAAAATATAATAAATGTATAATGCTGATAATCATGACACAATTAATAATATATTTTTGATATAATTAGTATGTATTTGGGGAAATTTAACATAACAATTTTGATTAGGATTTATAAAATAACTTCATTAAAACATTCGAAATAATCTTAATTAATTATATAATTAATTAAAATATGAATATAAGTGAAATTAAATGAATAATAAAATTTAAAATTCTTATTAATACAATAAATAAGTAAAATAAGTTAGTATTATAGAATAATAATCATGTTCATGACAAGTCAATCTCAATGCAGAGGATACAGTACCATAAAACCTCATTTTAATTTTTTTGAGGATTTATTTTATAAATCCATTTCACCCACATCTATAATAATAAAATTATTATTTGGATGTATTTTTATGGACATAAATTAATTATAAAAAACATATTAGGTAACTTCTGAACTTATTTTAATGGTTTTTAGAAGGAATATTTTTTATATATTTTATACAGAATGTTTGGATAAGAAGAAAATAAGTAATGTTTTTAACACATAAGGTGTCGAAGGATATTATTTCCATCATAAAAATTATTTTATATATGGAATAGTTCGTAGGAATAATTTTTTTTTCTTAAAACTAAAAAAACCCTTCGCAATTTCTGGGTAATATATTTTTATGATTCATTTTAATGGAAAGGGATATATTAATATCTAAAAATGATATGATTATGGATTCCAAAAGTTTATTTTATGGTATTGAATGAGGAAATGAAATATTTTAATTGCTTCATGTATGTATTAGTTTTTTTAAATTATTTAATATTAATTCTTATACAAAAATATCACTTCAATTCATTGGGTCATGATTATGTATTCTATAGAATAATTTTGGAATTAACATATTATGTTATATATATTGAAGGGGTACTTGTTAGTTTTATTGTAAGATTTCTATGAAAATTATATCTCATGTCACCTAAATGATTTTTCCATTCATTCTAATGAGTGTTCAAGGAAATATTTTTTTTACAATGGAAATATGGTGTTCTTTTTTAAAATATATATTATCATTTACTGTAAAAATGTATTGTTTTCTAAAAATGGGTTTCAGGCTTTATAATTTTTTATAATAAATACTTATTATTATGAATTTTAAGTTATTTTTTTATAAATTATTTTGGAAAAAATTGTCTAGTAAAGCTCATATCATTTGTTTGTAAATAATTATTTGAGTTTAATGTTTTTATGTTAATTGAAAACACTTTTATATGATCTCATGGGGTAGAAATAAATTGACATGTTTCTTTATTTTTTCATATTTACATTAATGATATTTATTTCTACTCTCAAATAAAATAAGTTCATATGGTTTATAGGTTATTATGAGAAATGATGATGTCAATTTTATAATACAGAATAATTTTCAAGAAAGGAAAATGTGTTTAATTTTAAATGTTTTTTATTGTGGGAAAAATAGTATCTATGAGGAAGTGTCCACAATGTAATGTATATATTTTTTACATTATATTGGTGACATATTTATATAATACTACAAACCCAAAAATATCATTAGAAATACAATAAAATCCATCATTTTTCAAAAAGTGAAATTGTTGCCTAAATAGTGATCTATTGATTATAATTTGGAATAATGGAAATTTATAAACATGCAATATCAACCCCTTTGAATATTTTAATCATGATGTTGTTATACCTAATTAACTAAAACATACATAAAAATATTTATCTATTAAATAATGTGTAGTGTGTATTTATTACAACAAATTAAATAATAGAGTCTTTATATGTTATGAATCTGTATTTTATCTAATTAGATAATGTACCCTGTGGAATAAAAATGGTGAATATTATAGATAGTAGAGATAAAGATATAATATATAAATATATATATCATATTTATTTACTTTCAATAAATCAAAATTATAAAAAATTTACTTCAAAACCTCAAGATGTTATAACAAAAATTACCCAATCATTTTTCATATGTGTGTTCATATTGAAATTTCAATTCTAATACAAAAAATATGTTATGAATTTAATATTCATGAGTATTCAATATTAAATTTTTATAAAAAATTTGTATATCTGATATAATTAAATAGAATTTTTTTCATGGAACTCTTGTTTTGAATTAGAAATAAAATATATGCTATATATAAAAATAAAAATAAAATTAATTTAATTTAATTTAACATATAACATTAGAAGTAAATTAATTATTATAGAGTTGAAAAAAAATAAAATTATTAATAAAAAATATATACATAGAAATTGGAAATTGAATAACAATGGATAATGGTCCATTGTAAATATACTATTGATGATAATTTCAATGATAATAAATAAACATATTTAGAATGTTATATAAATATTGCAAAATGTGTTCGAATTTAGGGAATCAAATTTGAGGATAAGCAATGGTAATGTCTCTAAATATCTCGCTCATAGGTTTTTTCAGATGATCTTGTCGTGGACATAATGATGATCCCTCCCCCTATGGACGAGGAGGGTTTCCATGAAGTAATGAAGTCGTATCACAATGGTTTCTCATAATGATACACCCCCTTCACTAATATGAATGTTCTAACCTTATTCATTAGAAACACGTTGAGGAAGAACATCTCTAAATTTGAAAAAAATATAATCCATTTCCAATATCACCCATATGAATTTATAAAGATAATAATCTCTTTATTATATTAATTTACTTCCACGTTTTAGTCAATTAAGACCTTTTATTAAAATACATGAATGAGTTTTCAATGTGAAAGAATGACATCATAATCACGTGGTGGTTAGAATTCATGATGCTTAGTAAATTATTCCATTATTCTACCATAAAAATGTATTAGTTCATGCTTTTTATATTTCATGATTTTAAATACAATATTTCCATACTTATCTTCTTATATAGTCATTTGTGATACAAATGAATTTTGATTGAGTATCTTTTGTAATATGGTTCCATCATCAAGTCTTAGCCCATAATTTCAAAATTCCCGAATGTTATTAGGGAGATTACTAATTTGATTGGTTGAGTAATTTATTTATACCATATTAATGAGGTTTTTCTACATCATATCAATCCTCATATGTGTACCGTGGACTATAATTCTAAACCCATGTTTTATTTAATCAATATTGAAATATAGGGAGAGAGTAATTACAGGAATGTTATGTATTTGGAATCATGGTCAGAATTTATATCCTCTTGATTTCCTCATGGATACCACGAATATTATTTTCAAAATAAGTGAAAAAATTCCCAACAAATTCACCTATTATTAGATTACGTGGATTTCACTCTGGATGGGAAGGAAGGAAATGTTTATTGGATGATCACCACATAGATGACGTGTAAATATTTATATTCTGTGGGGGGTGGGAAATGATATTTTGGATAAAAATGCATCAATTATGAAGAGGAATAAATAAATAGATATATTTTTTTCATCCATCATCAGTTACATGTTTCATTGAGGATCAACTATCAGATCATCTTACATCAATAGCAATCCTGAGCTCCAACATCATTTCCCTCCCTTTGATCAACTTATTAAAATCCATGGGGTTAATTTTATAAAAGGATATGCTCCTAGTTTACATTAAATTAGACCCCATAGTCCTCATTTTCCATTTTAGTTTTCCCTTTAATTGTTATTTCAACTTCTTTGTTTATTCCCTTATTTCTTCTTGAATAAAACTTTGATGTTGATGATGATGGTTTATATATTCCATTTGTATGTGGTTATAATGATGACCCCATATATGAATAATATATATGTATATAGGATTTTGTGATGATTTCCTAAATATAAATCATATTCGTCATATTGAAAGGATAAATTTAAGGACTATTCCTATAATTAAGTTATTCCTCATGTTTAATATTCTCATTATGTTTATCCTCTCAAGGGTGTGTAAAGTGTAGCAAATGAACTATATTGTAACTATAATAGAAAGAATAATGTGCTCACCTTTGGTGTTGAACCCATGCATTTGAATATGAGAAACATAGATTATTTGAAATGGAAAAAATGCGAATTATGTATCTAAAGATAGAAAATCATAAATTAGGAGGAATAAACATCATTATACAATTCTAGAGGATTGACCTAAATTAATGTTCTCCAAGAGAGTAAGTAAGGGGTTATAAATTTAGTAAAGACTAATATATAGTCATTTTATTCTGATAATATGATGTATGTACATCATAAAGACCACCATAATACTATTTAAATTTAATCAAAGAAGTCCTAAGAGGACTTGGAAGGCTTTAACACGTTGCGTTAAAATAATTAATGGTCTTGAAATTATTTTCCATCACTACCCAGGACACAAAAAAAATGTTCAACTAGAAAATCCTTATCGATACAATAAGTGAATTATAATTCTAATATATTCCTTATATAATTTAAATATTATCAATAGGATAATTTTATAATATCTAATATACATCTACTTTTATAGATTCTCATAATTATTGATGTTAATTAAACAAACTCAATCAATTCCATTGATGATGTTGAGACCGAATAATGGCCATTTTGAGCTATAATAGAATCATGGATGGAATTGAACATAGGTGTTCCCCCTTTTATGTCAAAGGCTACCTAATAATAGTGGGGATCTAAGGTTATACAATTAGGCTTCTATAACCTCATACTAGAGTGAGAAATAATTGTTAAAATAAATTAATAATAGATTTTAGAGAAATAAAAAAATTGATAAATTACTATTAAAAATGAAGTAAACACAAAAAACTCAAATGTACATGTTCACAATGAATGTAAAGACATTGGGACTCCTTAAATATTTACTCCCACTCTCTTGAACATCTGATCTATTATGCTCAATCATGCAATAATGGGCCTCATCCTAACCTAAAAGTATAAATATTTAGGGATTCATGGGTTACCAAATTTCATGGATGTACAAGAAGGATGTGAGTATAGAAATTAGAAGGTATTCACCATTATGTTACCTTATCATAAAAATAATGTAGTGATATGTGATTTTGGAATACATAAAATAAATAAATTAATTTTTGAAAATAACCGTCGACCATTCCATCTCTGACTTCTGCGGTAATTTTACAATGTATGTCTTAGGGACTATCTGATAAAAAATATCACAACCTTTCTAAGAGAATATATATATATATATAAACTTTTCCAAGATCAATAATTATTTTCAATTTGTATCTTTATGGCCATGATCAACCATACGTGCCACATCCATTGTTGTCAGGTCTATGTTCATTCTATGATGATTATTTCAACATGTATAATAGACCTAGGTCCCTCTAATATAAATGATAATGACCTAGAGGTTCTAGTAAAATTATCCTCCTAGGATAGAATATCAGAACCTACTCCAAATCCACTTAATCCCCTCAAGTGGTAACACACACTTCCTAGATGGTAGTTTTTAGGCCAATGTGATAGAACACCCTGATAGGAGTTTTGACATCTAGGACCAAGACTTTTCTTATGGGAGGTTCCTAACCTAGTAACATAGACCTCGATATTGGAAGTTCTCCTTAGTATCATCAATATCTCTAAAATATGATTTCTTATCAACTAAAATAAAATAAATCACCACCCCTTGGGAATTATCAACCCCTAATAAAGTATTATCCCAATGGTTTATTGAATTTTTTATAATCTAGCTCATAAAAAGGATCCCAGGAAGCACAAGTTGGGAAAAAGACCCATAATGAAATGAAAATAGAAATAAAGATAAGGGTTGGAAAAACTCACAATACAATCATCATTATACACAACCACTTGGTCTCACATACATAGTATTTGTCTTATAGTGAGTAACATAACCATCAATACCATGATCCATACATATCCTATCATGGTTAGGCTATCATTGGGGAACCAACTATGGTCCACTAGGTTAATTCCATCAGGTCAACCTACTAAGGGTTAGTGATATCAATATCATGTCTTAGGTCTATTTCCATCCATGAGAGTGAATTGATCCCCTCAATAGCCTCATAAATAAAACATGACCTCCGTCATCTCATAGTGTACACCTCATAAGAAAATTCCTAGCAATATAGATCAACACCCATCTAAATATCTATGGCCATCCTAGGTTGGTTCACACACACAACAAAAATCAATGATCCTAAAATCTTTAAATTAAATCACGGAGATGATATAATCAATACTTTAACAATCAATTGTGTAGGGTTAAAGCTAGTTCTCAAGGTACTCAGTTGTATTTTCACATTATACAACCCATGGAATCTCATTTTAATTTAGATAATTAACATTATATATAAGAAATAAAATAGGTCATGACCCTACATGGTTGGAAAAGACAACCCATGAAACATAGATGAATCATATATACCATAGGAAGAAACATGGTCTAGTTATGTTAAAACAAAACTCATTCAGTATAACAAAGTACTGTAATAACTCACTGTTTGACCCCACCAATGCTCGTCTATATCAAAATATTTATCATCCAACCCATAGTGGCCCGAACATTGGGAAACCATAAAAATATTTATTTTCAAATTGAAAAATAGAATTAACTAATTTAAAGATACAAAAAATATAGCAAAAAATATCATGATAGGACTAAAGTCACTATGTTGGTCCTATCATTGGGATAAACAACAATAAAAACTCATAGTGGACAACTCATGAGTATAATTATGAATTCTTAGTGAAAACCCCTCCAAAACACCTATATGGGAATAATACGTACTGTGTTTTCCATATAAATGAAGTGTCCTCCCAAAATCTAATTTGAACTAGTACCACTATCCCATGTGGAAAGTACAACCCAAACTATACAATGTGTACCAAGAGAACATTTTGTGTACCCCACATGAGGTATATGGCCATGTAACATCTAAAAAATCTATGTCCATGTATAATTTCACACCATGTCCCCTACAACATATCTGAATGTTTACCCCACATTTCTTATCTGGATGAGTACTAAACCACACATTATGTCTCTATCTCTCTATGAAGTAGCCAAAGAGCCACTTGATGTGTATATTTCATATCCTCTTCTTATCAAAATATGAGGGAAAAAACTTGTTTTCCATCAAGTAAATTTCATGTGTTTGGGTTTCATAATGGTAAATCCATTATAATCATCTTGAAACCCTTTTTCCCCCCAAATATATGTAGATACATCATCTAGGTGTCCCTAGAAGTATGAAATTGACTATAAAACGTAAAATAAATTAATATATGAGGATCATGGAAATAATAAAACATGACATACCATGGGTGAAAACCACTAACAATTTTGTCTTCTTTTAAAATATTAGCAGTCACATGAAGATTCAACACTATATATGCTCCCTAGAAATATCTCCACCTCAATCTCCCTTTCATTTCGCTTTCTGGGTCCTGAGACATATAAAATACCCAAATGTTAATATGTAAAAAGGCAAGGTATGGAGGAATGAAAAATAAATAAAATAAAATATAAATTTATAGGGTAGTCATACTTCACCACTGTGCTTTAGGTGAGATCATTCCTCCAATAGGAAAAACCACACATTCCAAACTCAACCCTGTATTTGAAATATCCATATGAGGATCTATAAAAACAATACACTAATCATAACATGCATAATTAATTAATAACTAATTAATAAATCAAATTAAATCCTAAAAAATTATCCAAATTTAAATGGAATTTAGTCCCCACAAACAACATCCATAGGATAATAACATAATTATAAAACAAAAATAAAGATAAAAAAGTAGTTTTAGATCATCTATCCATGAATATTACCACATTCTCCAACGAACTATTTTAAAATATATTCAAATTCCCCCAAATTTTACAACCCAAAAAAATATGACAATTTGAATTATTTCCACCATAACACATATTTTCAACATGAATCCTTCAAGAGTCTCTAATCATAAAACTCAACTAATATTGAATATTTTTTAGGCCTAATTAATTATATTTTATATCCCATGGTCAAACAATATTTCATAGTGTAGCTCTAATCAATATTAAAGTCCATAAGTTGCATGATACTCCCATACATCAACACCATAAACACCAATATATCCCTCAAAATCATACAATTAATTCAATATGACATAAATTTTTCATCTGATCCATCATCTGACTGATAGTACTCCCCACCGTACAAGTAATCAAATAACATCCAATTCCAATTCTGGGTGCTCCACACCTCTAGTATTTCATATTAGGATATAACTTCCACTATCCAATGATACTAATAATGTGGTTTTTAAACCACTACACCTTTTACAATGTGAATATATTTGTAAAACCATATCTATATTACATACCATAAAAATTGTAGGTGTAATATACTCATATTATTTCAATACAATAATTTAAAATGCCCAAATCCAAAATAGAATACCATGATCAACTAGACATAGTCATTGAATTTCATAACTATCTCATAGTAGAATATTATTTTGGTATACATAATCAACATAAACTATCATTATTCCCTAGCATGATCACCAATGCACTTCTAATCCGATTAAACTCTGATCAAATCTAAAACTTAGGAGCCTAATTCGAAATGATAATCTCAAAACACCATCACATATACAATTTTAACAAGAATTCAATATGGAATCAATATCTAATTAGATTCACCACATTATCCTCCTAGTGATGTAATAAGAATCCAACCACCATTGGTACAGTTAAATAACCCTTCAAGTGTGAGGGTTATACCACCATGACCAGCATCATGCTCCCCCATAAGAGATCTATTTTCATAACATTCTTGTCCAAAATTCTAATACCTATTCATCACAATCCTTTCATCAGTAAACATTACTACTAAATTTGGGAAAAAACTACTCATAAGAAAGTGACACAACAAAACACAAAATTCCTCTCATTACCACCCTATTGGATAATAATCCACAACATCCACAAAATTCAAATTTATATTTAGGATCACTTACCTAAAATTTCCAATGGTTTACTCCCCACCACATGGCTTCTTTATACCTATCTTAGATCACATTTATCACTAGAATCACCCATAAAAAGATGTAAACCTCTATTTTTAATCCATGTTCATTAAATTATAAATCTACTTAGATCAAAACTGATTTACAATGCAACAAGTACCACACTCAATAAATACATACTGACCCAATTACATTAATAATAAATACGAACACAATCCCATAATAACCATTTATTTTACTATACTCCTGATATCATGAATCATAGAACATTATGAATAATATTACATGCCTAAACCATCAGGTGACCATCCCTCTTGCTTTCCATTATCATCGTTCTAAAATAATCTTACATGTTGTCAACAAAAAATTCCTAGAGTATCGCATATTCTAGAGATCTCTATCAATCTAATGATTATCCCCTTTCCATATTCAAGTTCCAACAAACTAAATGAACCCTAGGTATTCCAATACTTGGAAAATAACCACAACTTCATTATAAAATCCATGAATCTACAAATGATCTTACAACACCCAAACTATTCATCTAGAATCCAAACTAATTATCATAAAAATGGTCCTTCCCTCTAGAACCATCCCTGTTATGAATAACTAGATCATATGGAGATTTACATCCTAATAAAAAAGTATTGTCTCAATATATTCCATATAAACCTTCAATTGATACTCACATCCTCAAGAAAACTCATGCCTAATCCAAAATGAAACTCCATGGCCTACCAATATGTTTCATATTTAATCAAGGAATATCATTCCAAAACCATATACCATCATCACATCCCATTAACTACTCTCTAAATAGTGTGTTAAAATACTTCTCATGCCACCATGTCACCCAAAAACTTAAACTATCCTATCTCAATGTTTACCCTCATATATCACTATGAAATGACTCTCTAAAACACTAAGTCATGTGTAAAGGGTTACTTGGGTCACCAGAATTTCCCATACACCATGTATCATTCCAAAGTCATGTCTCAGGGGGAATCATCTTTATAACCCTATCAAAGATCCTATTACATATAGAATACTAAAAAATCTACAAAATGGTCTCATATATGACATATTCAGTACCTCATGCAATGATCACCTACTACACAGGGGAACCCATCCTCTCTAAGAATATGAAAATTTTGATTCTCACTAGAGGATCATGTAGCAAGCACATAAATAACCATGAAAGAATCTCTCTAAAATAACCCATATCGAAGAAAATAATGAATAAAGGCATGTTTAGATTGATTTATATTCTAATATATATTGGACAACATAAAATATGTCATTACCGAAACATTATATAATCGAAATAACATAAAAATCACCCCCAAAATGTTTATAACAAGGCATACAGTATTTTGATTTCCAACATGGGTTAATGCATGTCTTGTGCTCTGAGGGACTACACCTTCATCCTCCTTATCAAGGGTCTCAATATAAAACACATAACCATCAATCTGATGGATGTATATAAATCTCCATCTAGATTAGTATTATTTTTCAAATAAATTATATTTGAAATGTTTTTGTGATATATCCTTGACACTTTAAATATATGGGCCCATCATTAATGACATAATCATAGACTAGGAAGCCTATTTTTTATGTAAGTCATTTTTTCTAGATCAAAAGGCATGAGATACCTCTTACCTCCGTGGTCCAAGATTAAAAACATATATAAATCACAAGATCACAAAATATCCATTTGAATCACCCAATATAAAATCCTAAAAATGTAACATCAAATACTAAGAAAATAAATCCTAGAATGTATAACTTCTCCCAATGATTAAATATAAAATTGAAGGCCGGAAACTGATTCAACATTTTCATGTCTGAACCTGGTCTCTATAATGATAACTATATCATAGATAGAATTGAACTTAGGTACTCCTCCATATATGTTAGATGTTTAAAAATTGTATTAGGGGTCTAAGTTGGTATAGTAAGGGGACTATACCCCTATAAAAGAGTGATAAATATCCATGAAAATAATTAATAATAGACTGTGTAGGAAATGAAAACTAACAATAATGTTTTATAAGAAATGAAACGAAGATAAAAATATTGAATAGTCATTCTCATAAATAATGTAAAGACACTAGGGATCAATAAATAAGTCGAACTCATCTCTTGAATATCTTAGCTATCGTACTAAATCATGAACTACTGAGCCTTACCCAAACCTGAACCTAGAAAAAAGAGGGTATCTATGTCACCCAAGTGACATGGCCTCCTAAAAAGGGTGTGAGTATATAAATTTTTAAGTCACTTATAATGTGTTCATGTAGTATACCAACAATATAGGGGTATGAGAATTTTGGAAGCTTATAAAAAATTACATAAACTAATGAATAAAATAAATAAATCCATAGACAATACCTAATTCATCTAATGTTCTAATATATAGGATAATCTATTGGGTATCATGTGAATTCTAGTATCATAACTTCTCCATGTGAGTACACATATAACCTAAAACATCTTAATAATCACCATTGAAACATAGGTTTGTGACACTGATTGATATAATCATATTGAACAGTGATATAGTGCCTTTGAGCATATCATAAAGGTCATTCCGAATAATATAATAGACCCAAGTCTCTTTAGTATAAATGAAAATGTCTAAGTTGTACTCTTGGAAATCTATACATAATATAAAAGTTCAAACTCATTATAAGTCTATGAACAACCCACAAATCTTATCCCAAACCTCCCCTATGAGGGTATTCTTAGTCATTATTATAGATGACATCTACATGATTTTTCTCAGCCTATAACATAAACCACCATAGCATGTGTTTTCTCTAGTATCACATATGACCCATTTATATGAATTTGAACATTTAACAAATAATGAATTACTTCAACTTGGTAATTTTCCATATATAATAAAATAATCCATAATGGATTTATTATATTTTATTTCATCAGGTTCATTAATCGATTCATATGAAGAACATCTGGTGATAGATAATTCTCTAAAAGGAAAAAAGAAAACATGAATAAAGACAAGGGTTTCATGAATATCTAAACCAATAACCATTTTCCCTTGATCATATAGACCACATGAAGTATTTTAAATACAAGTTGAAACCTATAATCATATCTACAACAGTCTCTATACATTCTCCATGTGCTATGAAAACACTAGTGAACCCAGTGGAGTCCCATTAGTGAATATAATCAATGTACCTTATTTGGGGTCCTCGATATCAATATGACATATCATGTTTATTCTCATTATGATGAAGGAATAATTTCTATAAAAATCTCATAAATGTAACGTGTGATCTCACATGTCACTTGTAATGAGAGACAAAATACAATATAAATACATGGATCAAGCCTAATCTTAATGTCAAGGATCATACAGGGTTAGTCCACTCACCCAAACTAACTCGGTGATCTTATATTCCTATTTTGTCCCATGGAAACACTATAATCAAGTCATATTCCATGGATTATTGAGGAAAACAACTAGTGACCATGGTCTTAAGTGGCCTTTTTATATTTTATTCATCCCATGGAATCCTATTTTAAATTTAACAACTAATAATAATTAAAAGACAAGTTATGTTTAATTGTAAAAATACAGTAGTTTCATGACCACACATCCCATTCATATCATCCCAATACCTACACAATGTTTTTTATAATTCATAACACACTTTTACAATGAAATGAAATATCATGACACAAAATTATAGTTTCTTAAGATGTTTAGACATATAAATGCCTCATAGTAAATAATTTTTTTTATTAAAATCCCCACATATATATCATCAATCACATAGATCTTCTAAAAGTGATCCTGACATAATTGGTAACATATATAAAGATAACAATGAACTCTAAATATGTATAATGTAATGACCCTAGAAATAAATAATAACATGAGAATTAATAGACATAACATGATATCATGAGTATAATGATCATAATATTGAAGATATAGAATAAGGAAATTGTATCATTAGATCATAAACATATAGAAACATTATAAAAAAAATATCATCAACATAATTCATAAGTCATTCCCATGACCATCATAATAAAGTGGAAAATCCTTATAGTGGCTAACGTCCACTCTGTAATCACTTTCATTAGATTTTATAAGATATGAAGATTGTATCAATGCAATGGAGGTCTATATAATTTCGTTCCCACCAATCAAAATAATAAAAATCAAACATATGCAAGCCATTTATGGAAAATAGATGATATATAAATCCTAAAAAACATCAAACCCTGGAGTAGAAAGTGAGTTTTATAACTCTAAATCAAGGAATAACCAAAGGATACATCATTAATTTTATAAAGATAAAAAGGAATTAAATTATTTGAATAATCATAATTTCAACACAAAGATATGTCAATAATAATGAGTTCTAATAGAAGAAAGTTCTTGGTGAAGAAATAATAAAGAAAATATAATTTTAGTGAACCATTATGAGATAACTGAAGCATCTCAAATGGAAGGAAGAATATTATTTTTTACCGAAACTAGATTTGAACCAAGTGGGTGTCCAAGATATCATATGGTTATTTAGAATCTTTTATTGGTAAAAATTCATTTTTGGGGGTGATTCTTGACAATATACCTGAAACAATAAAGATTACTAATATTAGTAATACTTATAAAATAGGAAATTAGAATGTAAAAAAACATAAAACTAAAAAATGAAAAATATTTTTAACAAAAAGTATATGAATATGACATAAATGAAAAAATTGAAATATTTTTTGAGATGAAAATTTAATTAAAAGGGAGAAAAAGAAATAGAATGTATAATCAACAAATGATGAAGGTGGAATTGAAGATCGCATACTATGTTTTAAAACACATTTTTTTAAATAACACATCATAACAATCATTATTTAAAGAATAAAAGAGGGTAATTACAAAAATAATTTGATATAACTCATAATTTAGATTTCAATTTAAAAATAGAACATTAGTTAGATGTTAATTCATTGATACTTAGGGGAAATTGTATTTTAAGTGGATTTAAATTATTCCAAACATAAGTGAACTTAAATGATGTATTATAACACATAAATAAATAACCTTTAAATAAAAATTGTTCGCATATTATATAAGTAGATTACATCATATGAAATTATATGTTAAACTATCAGATAAACCATATAACCTAAGAAAACAATTTAAGTTATTAAAGAGCCATATATTCAAAGGAAAACTCCAATCAAATCCCAAAACAAGGAATTGGATGAATTTAATTTAATTATCTTAGTTAATGACTAATTTATGATATAAAAAAATAAGGATCTGTAGTTACATAATAAAAATGATGATTTGTTCTCAATATTAATGAATGCCTCAATGATGGGTGATGAAGCTGGAAACAACTACATCATGCCTTAAATCTCTTCTCACTTCCACATGAAATCTAATAGGATACATATTTTAATATTAAAAAAATTCATAAGTGTCACTCTATAATGTATAATTATCATCATGTTTTAACAATTTATTAAATCGTTTCTGCATATATTGTTTACTTGATGTTCTATAGTCAATTTCATGGGAAATTTCACAATATAATAATTAGAGAATAATGTATATAAAATTGTTTCATAATATATATTAATTTATACTATTAATCCATTTATAATTTTTAAATACATAATTTGTATAGGTAAATTTTATTTTAAGGAATGGATTCAAATTGGAAATGTTTCGTTGATATATTCTTTTTAGTGGTTTAATTTAGTATAAATTTTTGTTGTTATTATAACATTTGAAATTTATAATATTATCATTTCATAATTATAATTGGTTCATAAATAAACCATTAATCATTAAAGACATGTATTATTTCATCAATGTTAAATAATGTGGAAAAAATAGAAACATTAGAATGTGTAGGTAGTAGTGCCCACGTACATTAGAAAACATCTTCCCTTTATGAAAAGGATTGGAGAATAGTAAACATTTTATGTTTAATTTGTACAAATATAAAATATAATAATTATAATATGGTTCTTATCATAGTTTAACTGATATAATATGGTTTTTGTTGTCAAAATAGAAGAAATTAATAATATGAAATTGATGAAACTACATCTATCATTGAATGTTCTCATTTGGTCACCACCTTAAGGAATCATTGCATAGTCTTTTTACTGATCCAATTTTCTATGATATTGTGAGAGGTTTAGGATAGTCTATGGTAGTGTATGGTTTGATCCTAAAGGTATTTGGATGTGTTCATAAGTGTTGGGGTGGAGGGTATTATTATAATTAAAGAGAAGGGATTTTTGGGACATATAACTATTTGATATTGTAAACACCAAAAAATGCTCATGGGTTAAAGAATGTTTCAAAGTGACAAAGTGAAGTCATATTTGGATCCAGGGACCCAGTCTAGGGGGGAGGTTCATGAAAAAAATTCATAAGTGCTCGAAAAAATGATGCCCCACATAGAAAGTTCTAGGATTCACGAGAGTCCTTTAGTGTGGGTGCGGAATATTACGCGCCCCGCCCTGCGCGGTCAACATTTCCTGCTACCGACATCTGCACCCAATTATTTCACACTGAACTATTTTCCGCGCCCCCGAATTCCTATAAATAGAAGGTGTCCTCCTTCGAATTTTAGGTTGAAGAATCTGAACCGGCTATCGTGTGGGAAATTCGCCGTTCGTGCGTCCAATGATGGATTCCAGGTACAGTTGTTTTCAGGCATAGTCATATCGGTGTCTACCTTTGCGTGAGATCCCCTTAATTTAGGCTGAATTCAAATCCCTTCGGGGTCTTCCCCCAAGTGCAATCCCTCCACCTGTGCACATACCAACCAATTGCGTGCACCCCAGTCATTGTGCACAGTCTCTCCCAATTTCACACAATTTATACTCCTTACGCGCAATCATTTATCATTGCAAGAAAAGCTTCATCCCCATTTACACGGAATCCTCACTGATTTTGCGCCGCCATAGTCTTTTTCATCCAATTATCTCAATTGTGTGTTGGCCTGAAATTTTTCACTCTACTTTCCTTTCTATACGCAAACCTCGCTCCTTGCACACAGTCTATCCTGCGTGTCACTCTAATTACGCGAAATAGTATAGAGGAAAAAAAGAGAGTCATAGAATGAACTATTCGGGTTGGGATGTTTGGATTTTCCATTGCTCCCTTATGAGCACCCACCTTCCACCAATAGAATTCCATGATTTGAGATACTCCTCCGCACACCATGAAACACCTTGATTGATGTATTCCTCTTGGTTCATTTCCTATGTAGTGAGTTGAGATTCTCGACATCAATTCCCCATAGTCCCTTGAGTTGAATCATTCCTCAAACAAATCATCTGAACTCCATTACCTGACTACTATTCCAGGTTGAATCATAGGACTGCCCTTGCGTAAGTCCCAACATCAACCATTTCTAGGCTTCATATGCCAATAGTCATATCTATAAGACTCTAAACTGTAGTACTCCCTATCATCCAAAAAAATGATGCCTCATATTCCAAATAATAGACGCCTTATGTTAAATTCATAAGATACCTCATTCCATGATTAAAATTTCATAATTTCAAGAGTATAGGAATCTGTTCAAACATTACTTTACTCCACCCCACACTTTGCGTGTCCAACATTAGGATATTCATACACTTACATGTCCAAATGGACCCCCTAATGGCCTGATCCCATGCCACCTCAGCTCACCTGCTGTCCTAGGCCCACACCCCATAATACATTGGACAACACATCATGTCTGGTCTTGTGTTTCAAACATGGTCAGCAGTCGACCCTCATTTGTTTGTCTCCATTTCAGGATAACAGAATATGTATGTTGTGTTTTAGAAACGATCAATAGTTATCCTCTATCATCACTCCAACCTCATTGCGTTTCGAATGTTAGACATGTGATTCACACATTTCATCTCCCTTTATTCGGACCGATTCCAACACCCCTTGGTGTTATCCCTCTTGTGCACCTGCTCAAAGGTGTTTGATCCATTTATATACCTCAACCCACCAGTGAGTTGAAATTCCCTCATATCTAGACATGAGGTAGTAATTATGGGCATTTTCCATGCATATACCACATTCCACATTTCCGCTCCATAGCTGCACA
Organism: Viscum album; assembly: GCA_963277665.1. NCBI lineage: Eukaryota > Viridiplantae > Streptophyta > Magnoliopsida > Santalales > Viscaceae > Viscum > Viscum album. Next base: position 201,103,927 of record OY728137.1, on the reverse strand, counting down.
CATGCATGCTAATGGCTATTTCTTATTCACATAGCCATGCTAATGTGGACCCCTCGATGGTTCGCTCCATGACACCCCCTTGTCACGACATTGTCGATGCCTTCCCTTCCAAAGGGAGCATAGGGTACTAGTAATATATGTGTTAGGGGAGTGGAGCACACCCACCTCATCTGAGAAGTAGGATATTAAACTGCCAAGCACTGTCATCCTCGACACATGACGTTAATCTATGACCTCACCCCGTGCTTCGCACGTAGGGTCCCCCACCTTGGACATTCTCCATGCCCACTTGTCTCCACGGGGATGGGATCACCCCTCACATTGGATGATATCCTCTTTATTAGGGTGGCTTTTTTTTACGGGGGAAAGGGCAGCCACCTTGGTGTAAGCCCCTAGATTTTCTTATCGGAGGCAACATCCTTGCTCCTCATTTCCTCTTCGGTCCCTAGGGCCCGCGAAGGGCGGGGTGGGAAATGGTGCTTCTCCTTTCTTCAGTACCAAGTCCCTCTCTCGCTATGCTTTTTCACTCTCAGGCCTCCATTTTAGAGTAAGCCCTGACTTCTCGGGCTCCTAACCACACATAAGCCCCTATATCCTCTCTGGGCCGCTCCTTGCCTAAGCCCCACTCCATCTCCCATGGATTCACCTTTCGTGATGTGATCATCATGTCTCTGCTATCTATTATTTTTCACACTGAGCATGACTCACATGAGCTTAGATCAATCACCGACCAGGACAAAACCACTTGGGCTGCCTGAGAGTGTAAGCACCATATCATCCCAAACTATTGGGATTTTGATCCCTGTTAAGGTTTGGAATGTAAGAAGCCTCCATGAGGTTCAATCCCCAAAACCCACCACTTGGGCCACCTTAGAGTGTAATCCCCGTACCATAATGAACTACGGGTACGTTGATCCATGTTAATGTATGGTACGTAGGAAGCCTCCATGAGGTTCAAGCCCAACAACCCACCACTTGGGCCGTGTCAGAGTGTAATCCCCAACCCATTCCTGAACTCCAGGGACTTTGATCCATGTCAAGGCATTGTACTTTGGAAGCCTCCATGAGGTTCATTCCCCTCAAAACACCACCTGGTCCACCTCAAAGTGTAAGCACCAACCCATCCCAAACTATGGGGACTTTGAACCATGTTATGGCATGGTATGTAGGAAGCTTCCATGAGGTTCAAGGCCAAAAACACCATCTGTTCCACCTCAGAGTGTAAGCCCCAAATCATCCTGAACTAGGAGGACTTTGATCCAAGCCAAGTCATGGCACATAGGAAGCCTCCATGTGGTTCAAGCCCCCCACACGGTCGTTCTGACAACCTTCACATATGGTTCACCCCCGTCCCGCATGAAGATAAACTGTATCCACCATCCTGAACTACGTGGACATTGATCCATGCCAATGTATGGTATATAGGAAGCCACCACGAGGTACATTCCCACCATCCATCAGGACCCCAGGTCCACCTTCACAGTGGTTTACCGACCCCATGGTCCACCTCAGAGTGTATGCCCCAAATGCCACCCAAACTACGTGGACTTTGATTCCTGGCCATGAGGATACGTAGGAAGCCTCTATGAGGTTCAATACCGTCACTCCCATCTCATCCTGATCTCTCCCTCGAGCCTATGCGTATTGGGAAGCTCATGCCCCAAAAGAGAGGTTCCACTTTTTCTGGGTCCCATCCATGCGTCCATTCTCTCGAGTTGCCTCCCCAGGTGTCACATCATCTTACCGAACTGCACAGAATTTGATTCCCTTCCATGGGGATACGTAGGAAGCCTCTTCGAGGCTCAATCCCAACTTTACCGTCCCACTTGCAATGGATATATTTCATCCCCCTTCATTTCATCATCCATTCTGATTCTTACCTAGGCCGCCACATCCTAGTGGGATCATGCCATACCACTCCCCATTCCATCAAATAACATTTGGGAATCCACCCATGTGTTGGCCCCAATATCAGTGTTCCCATCAGGGGGTTCCTCTATCTGATCCTCTCTAATCAGTTTTCCTATTAGTCTGATCTATCTCCGCTAGCCGATAAACATGTGGCATACCCTGTGTTAATCATGGGAAGCTGAGGAAAGCCTCAAATACATGCCCATGACATATGATTCCCTACGTTCGATGTGGGATACCTCGGTTTTCTGCGCCCTCGAGAAGCATTATAATAAGATATAGAAGACAGGCACGCCAATTCCCCATTGTCTAGACATTCCAGTAATGCCCAATGTGACTACTACCCTAAACCAAGGTTGTTTCCCTAACCAGACCCCTTGGAATATCCTGATTGAAGTAGAGTAATTAACTGGTGTCCATGAAGATATGGCGCCAGGAAGAGTTTCAGAAACAATGTCTTGAGTCTATGACGGAAACCTGGACTAGGTAACAAGCTCCATGGAGGAATCCACAGAAGGAATAAATGACTTCCCATCATCCCATTTCGATTAAGGAGTAGACATCCGTGAAGAAAGAGTGAATGTCACCCACCTTTGGAAAGAGGGAATGCGTTGTAACAGCTGCGCATCCTCTACGGGATGGAAGCGCTCCCCTATGAAAGCATCAGAAACAAATATATAGAGAAAAAATTTATCACATGTAATGTGAATAAAAAGTGTAAAGTAGTAGAGTGTGGGAATATTTATGGTTTATAAATATTTAAAAATACATACATTATTTTATGCCCTTTACTATTATATTTTTAAATCTTACCATTTTTTGGTATTTATAGCGTTAATCAAATTTTACATAATTACATTATTTTTTATCCAAAAAATGGACCTTAATAGATAATTTTATCCTAATTATTCTAAATATGAAATAAAAATTATAAAATTAAACATTTATTTGTAATAGAATAATTATAAATAGCACATATAATGTCTAAAACCACTTTTTATAAAAATGATTTTTTAGAAAAAGTTTTAAAGTTCGGATAAATTTTTTAATTTTTTTAGACTGTTAGAAATTAATAATTTGTTAATATTAAAATAATATTTAATTAACACTAATATAATTCTAATAAATAATTTCACCATGTCAATATTTTATTAAAAAATAGAAGAACCACAATTTTGGTTAAAAAATTACAAAATTTTTAAAAAATGTTAAAAATGTGTTATATATATCATCATATTGTATTAAAAAAATAGGTTTACATTATGAAAAATATTCTTCATAGTTTAACTGATTTTAAATAGAATCGAACAATAATTTTATAATAAATGAGTTATATTTTATAAAAATCTATTTTACATTATTCACTAAAGTATGGGAAATTTAATAAAAGAATAAAAAATTATGCGTAAGATAATGTTGAGATAATAAAAATGATAAAATGACGTTAATTTTTTAAAATTGAAATTCTAAATCTATTATAAATATAGAAATTCAAAAAAATAGTTATTGAATTATATTTTTACTAGTTTATGGCCTATAACTAGAGTCATTGGAAATTGAATTTAATTAATGTTTCGTGGTTTTATTTTTGATTTTTTATGTAACATAATATAATCAACAAAATATTTATTAATTGGAAATAATCACTACATTATTTTTTGTTTCATTCTCTCTACTCCCAAGGGGTAATTAATCCATAAAACCATCATTCCTTATATATGGGAGAAAAAAGAGTGTATTTTTTCTTGTATGGTTTTTTGAGGTTCTATTATTTCCTCTTCATGAATATAGTTAACTAAAGTAATTAGTATATGTTAGTAAAATTATTTAAAAAAACATTTTTATGTGTTCTAAGATCCTCACCAGTTGCTAAACATATGATTCATACTTCTCTAACTATACTATCTCTAAATTAAATACATGTGAGGGAGGATGTATGTAATTCTTATAGAGGGATACAAGGAACACATAATGTACATTAAACATGGTTTTTGAGGTTTTTAGTCAATATACCACACCGTCGATGTGATAAATAGTTCAAAAGTCATGAATGTATCTTGTACAAAGATTTCCATTATTCCCAAACATCATTACTATCTTTTATAGAGATATACAGAACAATTACATATCACCAACCTCAAACTCTATGTCTCATTGATGGTTACCATCATAATTCATCTATTAGATCTAGGGTATTTTTTTAATATCTTTTGAATGACCATGATATTTTATACCAATTATGGTACCATATGAGGTTCTAGAAACATTCCTTAAACTACATTATCCTAACATATAGGTGTTATAAAACTATTCCCAAAAATGGATTCATAATGTTCTATTTTGATGCTTTAGTTGACTTTTTTATTATAAGAGAACACAACTATAGGAATATGTTGATCCCAACCTCCCTTTAAGTCGATATAGAATGCTCTCAACATATCCTTAGGTTTTTGGATAGTCTTTTCTGATTATCCATTAACCTTAGGATAATAGGTCAAACTGAAGATCAAATATTTTTTTTCATCATGCTAATTATTTTTCCAAAAGATTGAGGTTATCCTCTGACATCAGTCACATCTAATTAATAATAGTGTTCCATCCATCATCACCACTTTTCTAATTTATATCATTATAATGTATTCGAGTGAGAAGATCTCTGTAATTGAAATTTCATTCTATGTATTTTTAAGATGGTCTAACATAACCCAAATAGAATTATTCTTTTATAATTTTATTGGATAACCCAGGAAAAGATCAATAGTGATACTTTTCGATTCCCAGATAGGTATGGGAAATGGTTGACACCCCGTTTGGACTTTTCCTATCATCCTTCATGTGGTAAAACCCCATGAAAATTGATGAATATTCTACAAAAATCTTCATTATATTGTCCCTAAAATAGTGTCCATAGAGATATCTATATATTTTCATGTTTCATTGGAATATATAGAAATAAAAGTAATACGAATCATTCATCAAATAATTCTTTATCTTTGGATTAGAAAGAACCCAATGTAATTTCCAAAATCAGATAATTACTTTTTTATTTCCTCTTTACTCTAATGTTTTTACATTAATAACATCATTCATATACATATACAACTATATATAAACCCTTTATGATTTATTAATCATCTAATGTAGTGATTATTGATAAATTACTTTATGAAGGTAATATAATGTTCCTGTCCTTAGTATTACCATGTCCATACATTACAAGTACATGAATATATAGTCATTCCAAATACCCATCACAGATAAAGTTGTAGGTTCTTTTCTACATAGTACATCTACGATATTATTTTATTTCCCCGATAGGTAGTGGATTGAGAAATTATAATCCAAGATCAGCTCTAAAATGTTTCTATAGAATATGTTGATATAAAAAAATTTATTATATATTTTAGGAACTTTTAGTTTTTATATATATCACACTATTCTCTATAGAGATTATTCCCCAAATAAATCAGTATGATCCTTATTACAGGCTACTCAAGATAATGCTTTATATATTTTTCTTAATTAACATTCATCTTACTTGTGTCATTGGATATCAGTTTATCATTATACATGTGTACAAATGTAAATCCAATTTTTTAATGCACCACTATTGATCCAGAATAGTTCCCAAATTTTATGTATGTTTAGTAAAAGTATGATGTTTAGTATCATTTCCATCTCTATAAAGAAATCTTCACACTCATATGTCTAGAAATACATCACTCTCTTCTATATAGGATTGTTTAGTAGGGGGTTTAATCCTGGTATGTTTATTAAAAATCAATGAGTGTGCCAATCTATTCCAAAGAAACTATGGATTTATCTCATAAATGATGTTTAGAGAAATACTCAATCAACTTAGTCTTTGAAGGGTCTATATATGTCCTCTTATATGTTATAAATTCCATAAATAATGTTACATGATAAATCCAAAACAAATATTTTTTGACCCTGAATAATACTTATCCTTCATCAATGTCTTCATCAAATCATTCCAAATCTCCACTCATCCCTCTATAATGATGCAGAATATAAGAATATCAACAACAAAGACTACCTAATTTTTTCCTAGAAGTCCCTAAAGACACTATTTATTATTTACATGAAGATAATTTGACCATTATAGAGTTCAAGTGGCATGACTACAATCTCATAGTACCATAGCCTATATGAAAGGTGTTTTTTATAATAAACTCATTATTCACTTTGAACTAATGATATCATAACCTCTGTTCTACATTGGAGATCTATTAATATCTATATAACTGAATGGATAACTCACCATTCCATTGAAAAGAATAATTTTTAATTATCATGATATTGTTGAGTTCATGACAATCTATACCGAGAAGTATAGACACATACTTATTCTTAACATAGAGGATAAGTGAAAATAACATTAAATAACATTATTTTATGAAACCCACATTGAGATGGTATTTTAATTCAATTATCTATTTGTCCAGTTCAATGGGAGGTTTTCTAAACAATTTCATTGATATTGGTAGAAAACGAACATATAAATTAAATTCTAAAAAAACTCCCAATCCAAAGTTAGATTATGAAATTCTTCAGGGAATATATTAGTATAACCCCATATGAAGGGAACTTTTTAATGAGTGGTTATATCCTTGGATTAAATAAGTTATCCAATATATTATTTCTCTTAAATAAGTAATACCCATTATTTTAAATAATATTTCAAAATATCATCTCCTTTTTTGTTACAGATGTATAGAATCAGGGGATAAATCTTTATTAAAAATTTAATTTCCTTATCCCTTCTAATGATTTAATATATATATATATATATATATATGGAAAACTACTTAATTATTATTTTATCCTAAAATTCCCATGAATGTGTTATGATATGTTTAATAAGGATATTCATATCATAGATATGAATGGTGTAATTGTTTCATAATTGGGATGAAACAATAACTCAATTTGCAGTTTTTTCTAATAGTAGAATATCCATGATTCTTCGGTGGGGTCTGATTATTTATAATAAAAATTCACGAAATTAATGAGGATGTATAACTATAATAATATGGGATATTTGATGTTCCTAAAGGGATAATAATTTTTCCTTTAAATATTTGATTCAGTTTCTGATAATTTATTAAATCTAAAATAAACATTGGGATGTGAATACTCAAAATAATAAGGATAAGAAAGGTTAATAACAAAAATAGGTAGAATAAATCATAAATTTCATTTATATCCTAATATAAAAGTCTCAATGTTTCAATATAGGTTTTCCATGGATAATTTCCTATTAGGTTCTAATGAAATAATTTGTTTTATTGAATTACAATGGGTATTTAATAGAATGGGAATTAACTAAAGTATATCCCTAGATATTTCTTAATAAGGTGTACAGTTTTATATATTTCCCATGAACTAATTCATTGGTTATTTAATCACCAAAAAGTCTCGTCAAGGTAATTACACCTAGTAAAAAAATTTATAGATCATTTATCTACATGAACATATCCAGATAGGAATTTATATTCATTGAAAACTACATAATCTTTAATTTATCAAAACATTTTATTGTCCACTTATACCATGATTTATCCATTAGAAATATCCATAGTCTTTTCACTAATTTAATATAACTATACACTCCAAAAAATGTAGACCATCCTCCCATTTCAAATATTGAATCCCATTCCTTTAAAAAATATTATATCATAATTTACAATATAATTTTCAAAAATATATATTCCAATGATCTTGATATATAGTGTGAATAGAATATTTTATATATAAAACCATTTTCATAATAAGAAAACATCAATATTTTTAAAAAGTACACGTATTTATTATTACTACAACAAATCATCTAAAACTATACATAATATCCTTTATATAATACATAATGAAGGGGGGATATAAATCCCAATAGTGGAATAAACATTGTAATAAATAATAACATGTGCTTCAAGTGGAAAAAATTACGCTATGAAGTTTATGATCACAATAATTGAGATATGGAAGAAAGAAAAATATCTTATGATCATAACCATTTTCTAGAAATATAAAACAAAATATCATAAATTTTTGTTGATGGTCACTATTAATAACATCATACTAAAGAGGAAAATGTCCCATTTTTTATTATGTTTAGCCTCTAATCTATTACATTACATCCCATGAGATATAAAATTTACCCAATGAATTAGAAGGAAACATAATTATGGTCCCACCATTTATATAATTGAAAACCGTACATTTGAATTCTACATGAGTAAAATAAACCTTACATTGTCCATTAGAATAATAAAACTCATGGGAAAGAAATGGGATTTCTAATTTTGAATCATGGAATAATCAAATACTGTATCACAATTATTTAATCTAGAAAAATGAATTAAATAATTTGTATAATAATTTTACGAAAAACATATTTCATTAACATTGAATTCGAATATTGAATATTTCATGAAAATTTTCTAAGGGAATAAATAATAAACATATACAACAAGGTTGAAGATTTTTGAAATAAGTAATGGATATTTTATGGAAAAAATAAGGCTTTCTATAAACTATAATTGAACCAATATTGTTCTATATAATATAATGATGGTGTTTTTCAAGATATTCATTGTTCAAACACATTTGATTGTGGTGATGCTCAATATGTGGTATGAAATAGTAAATTCCCATTAAACCATGTTTACTTTAAAGCTGTAATTTCATTAGGAACTAAATACATATATAAAATCATGAGGGAAAAAGTATATGAATCGGTATATATAGGGGCCATATTTATAGAAATATAATATGCTCAAGAATTGAATACTAAAAAAATGGGGAAAATAAAGAGAATATGTAAATGATGAGATAAAATGTTTGTTTGGAGATCCCTTTCAATTTATTCAAAAAACATTTTTTTGATAAAACATCTTAAAAAAAATTATATTGTGATGAGTATATGGTAAATAATAATATAACTTGAGATTACACTTAATTAGGTTTTTGATGAAAATAGAGAATATTTTTTTGAAGTGAAATTATAAAAATGGAGGGGAATCCTCCGGTTAAGAGGATGAATTTGTTTCATAAAATAGTTACATTTATAATAAGTATTAGAAAATATAAACGAATAATATTGGAAAAAAATTATCTCACTTTATATAAATAGTATACACTATATTTAAATAAATATGAAACAAAAAAATGAATATTGAACTGATTTTTCATATTTAAATTATAATTTATGATTATAAAATACAAGTGGATGTAGATAATCCATTAAAATGAATATTGGTTCATAATATCAAAGCACACCTCAATAAAGAGTTATTGTGATAGAAACCCTTACATCTTGTATGGAATTTATCCACAAATTCCCCTAACTCCATAAATCACTAAATTAGTGTCATTTAAAAATATAATAATAAAATTATTCATCTATATTTCTTTTTATATATACATTTTATCATCATCTGTCACAAATTTGTTATGTTTTTTTCTGTATTTGTCAGTTACTTTATGTTCTTTACTTAATTTCTTTGAAAAGCTAATGTTATGTTTAAAAAGATAAATTCATTATAAAAATGTTTCATAAAATACATTATTCTATAATATTATTTTCTTTATTATTACATTTTCACATAATCTGTATAAGTAAAAATATTTTCCCTAAATGGACTAAAATTAAAAACCAGCTTTGATATTTTATTATTATTTGTTAAATTAACTATAACTATTTAACATTAATATCACTTGTTTAATGTATAATTTAATCATTAAATTTTTTTAGTGGTTTGGTAAATTAATTATTTATACCTTACAATAATATTTTATTCCATCTATGTTAGTAGGTATATAATGAGAAAGAGAACCATTATTTTATGTAGGCGGTAGTCCACACAAACACAAGAAGACATCTTCACCATTCAAAAGGTTTTAAGAGATTGGTTAAAATGGTTATCCTATTAGTATAAAAAATTAACTAATTTTAGTAGTAATTGTGTTATTATACTATCATGGCTAAAATAGGTTTTAGGTGATTGAATTGGAAAGTAATTAATAAGGTGTGGTGGAAAAAATAAATGCCACATTTGATATTAACCTTTTTTACACCATCATAAGGATCCATTCTATGGTATTTTGGAAATGTAAATTCCAATATGGAAATGGAGAGTTATTATGAGAAAATGAGTTATATTATGGGTTATTTTTATGTCAATTTGGATGTCTGGAGTCGTGGAGTGTTTTAGGTTCCTTTTATAATCAAAGGGAATGTCATTTTAAATAAATAAGAATAATTCATATAAAGATAACATATGTTGTTCATGTAATATGAAGAAATAGTGGAAAATAATATAATTTGGGAAGGGTTAAGGATATGAAATCTGTAGACATTTTTTCCATGCATGCTTTAAAATTTTTTTTAACTCATTTACTCTTAGATTTTTTTTTACTTTTATCTTTTTTTTTGTTTTTATAGAGGTAACTACTTTTTACCTATGTAATTTTCTTAATATCATAAATTTAAAAATTGTTTATACATAATTTTAAGATAATTATTATAAATATGAACTAAAACATATCAAATAAAATCACTATGTCTATGGAAAATGTATTTTAACATCAGTGCTTTAGATGCTCGAAACCCGAGTTTTATAAAAACATTATTTTTTAGCATAAGAATCGTTTTTAGATTAAAATTATCAAGGTTATTAATTTTATTGACATTAAAATTATATTTATTATCCAAATTATATTTACATAATATTACAACATTTCAATGTGTAAATGTTAATAAAATAAACATATAATTTTTTTTGTTAAAACATTACAAAAATTTTCTAAATTGATATGATTGTGTTTTATAATAAAAATATTAATTAATTTTTTTTCAAAAATATAAATTATTTTTTAGGTAATAATTGTTTCAAAAATATTCATGTCATTTTTTTAAAAAAAATGTTATAAATTTTATCCAAATTCTTTTACTTACTATTCGGCTAAAATAGATTATTTACTAAAAGTCTCAAAATTAAATCTTAAGATAATAATTATGTAATAAATAAAGAACTATTTTTATTAAATTATAAATGAATTATAAATATAGGAATTCAAAAGGTTGTTACTACTATTTCTTCCATCTAATTCTACGGCAAAACAATCGTCTTGAATAATTTAATTTTATTAAAGATTCGTGGTTCTAATTTTTGTATGTTATATCAGGTAATATAAGAGAATAAATAAAATAATTATTCATGGGAAATATTCAAAGGTATCTCATTTCATTAAAATATACATCATATACAAATATAAAATTCAACAGGGTAGGTTCACGAACCGCCCACATTATATGAAAATCCATTTGTTAACAGCACATCACATTAACACTGGAAGTAGACTCTCCCATGAATATATTTTTCTAACCTACCATTATTAATCTCCAAGAGTCCCAATATCATTCATGTAACCAATAAAGAATTTAATACAAAATTACATAATTTAATAATGAATTGAAACAAAATTGGCATATTGAATAAAATATCTTGAATGGTCTCAAGTCACAAAGTCAGTCCCACATTCATTATATATTCATAAAAAACCTTAAATGTAATAATAATTAGTCTATATTTCACTCTAGGGGGATTAAAAATCTAAACCACTTCATATGTAATAATAACTGGCATATACCCCCACCCCCATTTAAACAGTGTGTATCCCAAAAAAACCTATATGAATGTGTTCCACAAAACCACATGGAATGTACACCCCAAAATAAATTGAATATACCGAGTTCACAAAGTGTGTAAATCACATAATGTACCTAGTTTTGTACCCTACATGGGGTTTAGTTAGGTACCCTTTTCTTGGGGTATATACATTTACATCTATATGCAATATCGACTACATGGTGTCTAACTATGTACCCCACATGGAATGTACCCCCACAAGGGGTGTCTAGAAGAGTACTCAACTATACCACGATTCAACCACTTCATATCATATCTTTAGTTCCAATTCCATATATCTGTTATCTGTTATTCTTTATTTAATTAAAAACAGAAACTTGTGTTCTCTAAAATAATCATCATATGATTCGGTTTCCCAAATAAAAATCCCTTATGATTGAACCAAAATAAAATTTTCTATTTTGAAAAAAAAAATTCACCCATTATGGATTCCCAAAATCCACAATTTATAATAAATGATAAAATAGACAAAACATTATGGATCGAGGCCAATAATCCAAAACACGGCCTTACAAGATTTAAAACAATTAACAATTTGGTATGATCATCGAATTGCATCGACCACATCACAATCCAGTATGATCCAAGAATCCTTTCAATGACTCCTCCAGCAAATTCATAACTTTTCTCCCTCTATATCATATTAAATAGTAAATCCAAAATGTTATGTACATGAAAAAAGTTAATGATGAATAAAATAAGAGAAAAAAGAAATTTGGGATTATGCCTAACCCTAATATCCATATCGAGTTTCTGTCTAATAGGGGTACCCCACCAAATTATGAACTCAAATGCATAGTCACAATATAGATATGAGGCTCCATTCAAAAGATATTCCCATAAAAACATGAATTATTATTTAATAATTAATTATTTAACTTATTAATTATTATATAATTCAATAAAACTCAAATAGCTCATAAATCCACCAGAATCATTCTTTAGGGTAAAAACCAATTCCTTGACCAGCACTATAATCAATAAAATATTCTAAGATAATATGACATAGATAATTAACATCTTTCTCCTAATTCACTATAGATAAATTATTTCCAATTTCACAAAACTTTTATAACATGGAAAATCATGGTGTATTACTACTGACATGGAGGGATTTCAAATTCAGGAATTATACATTTAGTATGTATATTGTAAAAAGAATAAAATAAATTATTGTATATTATAATAGATCATAAATTATTGTACATATACAAAGTGTTGAATTTGATATAACACCAGTACCCCAATGATGAACTTTACCATTTCTAACTCACACAACATGATGTTATTTTTCTTCATTTTGGACCTGATCATTTCTCTATTAATAACTACAATACAATATTTGATTTCATGTCATTTTTTATTGATCAAAACCATTATAAAAATATATACCTAGATATATGGGACCTATCAAAAAAATACTACTACCATTTTCCCTACAAGAAAATTTAGTAATACTTCTTTCATTATATGATTCATCTATTGGGTTTAATGTTTATGGTTGTGGTTATCTACATCTACATTCAGGTTTTTTAGTGAATCATGTCATGTGTATTTTCGTATTTAATGATATTTATAATGTACTATGAGGATTTATGTAATAATTACTTATAAGGTTTCATTCTATAAAATGTAATGACTTTTCAAAATAAAATATATATTTGGAGAGAGAACACGGTGAACGGAAAATTCGATATTGCAGAAGGATTTAAGGTTACACATAGGATGGCAAGTGGGAATATTACAACTGAGAATTAAATTTTTATTATAATGGTCATTATGAATACAATAAATTATATTGATGTCATATAACTAATAAGAATAGCCAATATATATATAATATTTATTTAGTAACCATTATAACAATAAATAGGTATAATATAAATAATACTTATTTTCAGGGAAAAAATTTATTAAATTAATGAATAATAATTTTGAAATGATATTAAATGTATCACATTATAAAATTTAATTTTTAATTTATTAGATGTTTTTTTATGTAAAATTTATATAATTTAGAATTTTTTTCATAAATACTTTTTCATATTGAATCTACATGCAAAAATTATGATTAGATGAATTTTTTTAAATCTTCAAAAATACTAAATAAAGATATTATATAAGATGTCGTTCTTTATTTGATGATGAAATCACTATACAAAATCATCATTCATAATGTAATGCATAGATATATTTATCAAAATTGAGTTTAATATGTTTTATAGTGACAAAATAATGTGTTTTTAGTAGTATTGAGCATAAAGTATATTTTATTTGAAAATAAAATTTTATTTACATAAAAATGTAATATATTAGTCATATAGACATACTCCTAAAATTAGACCCATTTTCAATGTTCATATTCAGAAACTAAGCCCCTTTCTCACCCTAGTGGTGTTATTTTCTTACAATACCTTATTCAATTAATTATTATGGAATAATATATGGATAATAAATATTTTTATCCATCACCTACTTTAACATGAATTTATGATGTCTTTTTTTATCAATATAATATATTACATGTTTATATATTTATTTCCACATTTATATCTAGTTAATGTATTTTACTTATGTATTAATATATAAGTTTATCTTATATAAACTATTTTTAATGCATGGTTAATATTTAGATAATATTTTAATGAATTATTTTATATTTGACTACAATATCATTAAATGGTTATGTTTTCCAACTTCATATTTGTTATCTAAATGAATACTCATAAATGATTCATCAAGGAATGTATGAGATAATGAAACAATCATGAACCTTATGCCAAAAAATTTATGTATTTGGGGAAAATATATAAAAAATATTTAATATTGAGAAATATTCACTAATATGATAGTGAAAAATTATTAAAAAACACATATTAATGATTCATAAAAATAAAAAAGTATATTAACTTATTCGATAAGAAATTATATAATTCAAAATATAAAAAATGAAGTAAAATATATAAAATAATCTTTTTATATGTATGTTACTATACATGAATTATTTTTTAATCCCATCTCATTATGGTTGAATGAATGTGAATTTTTTCTTTTCTCTTTTTATCAATCTTATATTATATTCATTTCTATAATTTTCTATTCCACTATTCATTTTGATTATATAATTATTATTTTATATGGAGTTATAGGTACTTTTATTGTACTAATATTTATTTATACTCACTCTATATGTTATAGTAAATATGAGAGGGGCTTGTTTGATTTCATTCAATGATTTAATAATAATTAATATTTTGTGTGGAATTATTTTTACTTTGTTGTATAAAATATATCATTAAATTTTACAAGATTTGGTCACAGGTCATTATTTTATAAATAGAAAAAATAAATTTCATAATGAATTTGACCATTTTTAATTGTATTTACATTACTAATTTTCAAATTGTGAAAATATAATAATTTTTTGGGATAGGTTTAGTCTACATGACATAGATTATATAATTTACATCATTTTATGTTCTACACATCATTACAAACCCCAAAACACATTGAGTATTTGACATTATGTATAATTTTTTTTACAATTTTATATGCTTCAAAATTTAAAATCTCAAAAATAGAAAGAGAGACATGATTTTTCTAGAATTAGCTTTTATCACTTTTTGTGACTGATTAATGATATAAATAATGATTAATGATATCCTAAAACATAAATAAATCATATCCATTAATTAAATTTTTTTAGAGCATAATGGGAATTAGTTTTTTCAGGTGGGATCACAAATAATGTACTATTTCCATTAATTTTAGCACATGGGATAACCTAGGTCTTCTCTATTGATGATCCTTATTGTTAATCACTCAATAATTTAATTAGCTTTAATATATTTGATATTTTTTCAAAACCAAATGGAAATTATTGTTGGGGTTGAAAATATATATGATATATATGTATAAATGTATGTGTGTGTGTGTGAAACTGATGATAGAGAATACAAAACCAAGTGGGGTTATTGAAAAATAGATACAGTCCTAGGGATTTCACAATGACTCTTTCAATGATCTTTTAAAATAATAATTCTAAATATTATTTCTAATTTAGAGATTAACACCATCACTCATCATCCACCAATTTGTATTATTATTATTTCATACAGACCCTCTATAAGAGAGATAATAATTCTCAACATTAAACTATAATTCTACACCAATCCTCGGGATGCACCATTATTATGACTAAGGAGATGAATAATATTCAATGACCATAAAAAATATTATAGAAAGAGGTTTGATGTAAGAAACTAGTTCTTATTTATGAGGTATGTGTTTCTTCTTTTCTTTTTTTCCTTAAGTGTTTTTGAGACAATAAAAAAATGGATAAAATAAAAATTTTATGGGTACACGCTGTGTCCTTTTCCACACACCATGTACTTTGGCCATGTGGGATGAGTACACAAGGCGTGTAGGCCTATCAGTTATAAAGGGTGTAAAAAATGACGAATCGCCCTGTACTTGGTATTTACACGCCGTGTAATCAGTCGGCAGGTGAATATTAAGTTGAGGAACTAGCAGCCAGTAGAGAGACAGTACACTCCATGTATTCGAAAATACATTTTGTGTAATAATGTCAATAGATGAACAATTTGGTGGTGAAAAGTAGCTTTCATAGGAACATTTAAATAAAATGAAAAGTACATGCCATATACGTGAGAGTACACGCTGTGTAGTTTATTTTTTTCACATAAAATTGGTAGTACCCTCCTATTTTTATATAGTAAGATTAGATATTGTTTGGAGAACTTGGAGGGGAGGCCGAAGCTTGGAAGTGTTCCCGACCAATCACTGGGACTCTGATTCCTTCGCCGATGATCACGTTAGGACAACTTGGGTTAGCATTTTACTCTCCTTGTGTGTTTCCTTCCAATTCATTCCAGTGGGGATGTAATTTCAGATTGAATGGGTGAATATTTATCCCCGATCTACATCATTCACAGACGATTCGGGAGGCATCGTTCACGTATATCGATCAGTGGAGATCGAGGTAGGTGTTCTAATGTTTAATTCCAATTGTTGAGTGTTTTTGTGTGCCATTGTGCTACGCGCCCATGTTTGGGGTGTTGTATGGCTGAGGAATTTACTAAATAAATACCTATAATTTCATAGATAATTTACTTAATATGTTTAAATTCTGCTTGAGGTCATTTCCATGATACAGTGCCACCTCGTGGGAGATTTTCCCTTGTTTATCTGTTTGGACAGGATACACGAAGGTATGCTGTGATTATAGAATGATTTGAGTTTTCTTGAGAGAAAATGTATATAATTTCTTTCTTAGGTGTTGGGATCAGCCCGGTTAGTGATTTTCATAAGGTCATGGTTACTGATTTTCCTGAGGGCATGGTTACAAATTTTCCTAAGGGCGTGGTTACTGATTTGCCTGAGGGCGTGGTTACTGATTTACCTAAGGGAGTGGTTACTGAATTTGTAGAGGGAATGGTTACTAACATGGCTGAGGGTGTGATTTTTTATTCAACTTAGGGCATGGTTATTGACTCTCCTAAGGGCGTGTCCTGAGGGTGTGGTTCTATTTAGACTGAGGGTATGGTTCCATATCTCCTGAGGGTGTGGTTTCGAATCGACTGAGGGAAAGGACTAAGGGCGTCACATGAGGGTGTGATTCTATTTTTCCTGAGGGAAATGCTTGGGGGAATTCTACTGATTATCCTAAGGGAAAGGCCTTAGGGCATGGTTGTATTTCGCCTGAGAGAAAGGCCTAAGGGAATGGTTCTGATTTTCCCGAGGTAAAGACCTGAGGGCATGGTTCTGATTCGCCTGAGTTTAAGGCTTGAGGGCGTGGTTCTGGTTCTCCTTGGGGAAAGGCCTGAGGGAGTGGTTATTTAATGCCTGAGGACATGGTTCTGTTTAGCTCTTTTGCAATAGTTCTTATGTCTTAGGACACTGTTTACTTTGAATATTCAATGTGTTGATTTCTAATGTTATACCTGCCATGCTAAATCATAGGCTTGGAATTGTTTAAATAATAACTAAATGGAAATGGAACTGGTAATAGTAGATTCTTTTGATTACTTACTAGTTTAATGCATTTCATTACTGCACATTGATGTTTCACATTTTCACTGATAGTGGGGCACAAGCATTTGGTGGTTGCCTATTGGGATTTATTTCCCACATCTTGTATGGGTCATGTCCTAGTCCCAGAGGGATTATATTGTTGCAAGTGTTGATAAGGGAAAGATTCCCTATACAGGTACTTGATTGTTTTAGAGGAGTATGAAAGCATGGGGCAGAGCTTCGTCTTGCGATGCTAGTGAGTTCCTACTGTAATTCTTTGTTTTTATTTGCTGTATTTTTTCCTTGTATTTTATTGATTAATATTGTAGTGTATCCTATTTTGGCTGCTTTCTTACACTTAGGGACATATTGCATCATCATATTTATATGATCATTGTTATCTTCTAATTCTATACTGTTGTCCTTTTCAGCTTGGTATTTTTTAAAGCTTCTGCTTTTGGTATGTTTATATTTTCACCACTATGCTACACATTGAGAAAAGAGGGTATGGTTTCCCCACTATCAGACCTGGGCCCTCACTGCTAGCCGGAAACCTCTGGTGTTTGGGGAAATGCACTTGAGGTCATGTGACCAACCGGGTTTGGGGCACCCGTTGAGTGGCACCCAGATCCAGGACATTACAATGTGGTATCAAAGGGCCTTATTTTCTCTGAGTTATTTTATTATTTGGTGATGATAGAAAGAGATAGATTGTTATGAGATTATGTAAAACATGTTCCTGAGAGTAGCTTCCTCATGTACAGGTAAAGGCCAGATTGCCTCTAATTAAATTGTTATTTTCTATTGATGATTATTACAATTGATTTTATTTTCACCATTGGGTGATACACTTCTTGTGTGATGTTTATAATTTTATACATGGGTTATATTTAGTTGAAACCCGATGATATGAGAGAAAGCCATCTCATGCATCATTTAGGATCATGTTGGAATCGCATTCCACGCAATGTTTCCATTCCATGTATGTTCATTAGAAATTGCATGTTATTTTGATATATTTTGTGCTAGAAAATTCCTGATGTTGTGATAGATATCTTGATAAATACCTACTATTTTATAGGGTATTTTAATGTTAGGGTTTGTGAATAAACGCCAACCTTTGGTTATTGAGGAGTATGTGCCATCATCAACTAGAATTTGGTGGATCATCGACTTGTTTACTTTGTTATGACACACATAAGAAGCCAAGATTTGGTTCGTGGGGTGTATGGGCCCACACAGATCGGAATTTGGAACTTGGGTGTTCGTTCAATGGTTTTCTGGGCTCCATAGTAGTTTCTGAGGCTTACTGTCTGGAGAAACCCAGACTACACATCGTGTAATTATGATTTCACGTCGTTTACTCTTCTGTTTGAGAAGAAAAGAAAAATTTTTAAGTACACGTTGTGTACCTTAAGTACCCACCCTGTAGTTTCTAACCTTGTCACAGGCCGTGTAGGTAGCAACACGGGGTAGGGAAATCTATAAGGGTACACGTCGTGTTCCGGTTGTACACATCGTGTCGTGTTGACCCTGTGTCTGCCTGTGTAACTAAAAACACAAATGGAGAAATCTTCCTTAATACACACTGTGTCAATGACAAACATGTTGTGTAGTGTAACATGGGAATATGGTTATGTAACTAACAACATGGTTCAGTGTTATCCATCCTAGTACACACTGTGTCTATATGGGAAAGGGCCTGTAGTGTGAGCCGTGTATCCGACCATGTAACTAACAACATGGGTCGTAGAATCTTGTGTAGTACACGCCGTGTACTTGAGGGACATGACGTGAAGTCTTGACCGATGAAGGACCGTGTGGACTTTTTTGTGGGGCTGGGAAAACGGGGTGGTGTACCCACCGTGTGCGGGTGTAACATGTCATGTAGTGTCAGCCGAGTAGCTGCTCATATCACTAACAACACATGTAGTTGGAATGTAAGCAGTATTCACCGTGTCTATCTGGAACATGTCGTATAGTGTGAGTTGTATACCCTGCCATGTAACAGACAACACAAGTCGGTGAAGCTTGTCAAGTACACACCATGTAGTCCTTATATACGCAATGTAGTCTCATTCAAAAGAGAGCTGTGTGACTAAGCTGTGTATAAGGACTTGGGTAGGGGATGAAAAATTCAAGTACACGTCGTGTGTGTGGACAACACTCCATGTGTTTGGGGTTTTACACTACCAGTTTTGGTAGAGTACACAACCATATGGAAGACTTGAGGGAGCACACCCTTAAGTTATTATACAGGCCATGGAGTCCTGTTTTGTAAAGATTCAAAGTTTTCTTTTCCTTATTCCATTATTACGCTTACAGTATTTAGTTCGTGATAATCTTAATCTAAGGCATGGGTTTGACCTTGTAGATTCATGCTGCCAAGATGACCTTGAGATATTCTCCAAGAGTGTGGAAACAATTATACTCTAAGGACGGTAGGCCACATGCAACCAATATATCCTCCAGTAGATCGAGAAGTAGTTCCAACCATTATACCGGAAACAGGCTTGGAAGTGTAGTTCTGTGAAGGCTTCATGCAGTTAATGCAGACCTTCCAGGGAGCACCGTCGGCTACCACATCTTTGGAAGAGCTGACACGTATATTCCAGCACAACATCTTCCTAGGTTTTCCGAGGATGGCAGACCATAGGCTGTAGAGTCATGGCTGGGTCCTATGAAGACTATTTTCAAGCATCTTGAGACGCCTCCAGAGCGGAGGGTCAAGCTCGTTACATACATTCTACATGATTCCGTCAAGAGGTGGTGGGATTATACCACCCAGACTGAGAATCCCAGAGACATGGCTTGTGATGATTTTCAGGTATTCTTCTATGACTTTCTCATTTCAGAGATTCTAAGGGCAGATTGAGCTTGAGAGTTCATGAATCTGTAGTAGGGCACCATGTCAGTGATGCATTATTATGCTTACTTCACTAAGCTACAATGCTTTTCACCTTTTCTAGTGAGTGGATAAACGTTAAGGGCTAGACACTTTGAGGATTGTATTCGATATGAAATCTGAGTGCTGGTGAACATTTTTAGGTTGCCTACAGTGCATGCTATTGTAAACCAGGCACAGATTACTGAGAAGAACCAGTGGGAAGCTGGTGGTACAGCCCAGGGTAGTTTGGCACCATTTTATAGTACCATTACTACTAGTAAGAGGAAGAGGCAAATGGATTTGTCTCATGGTGGTAGTACAAGCCAGAAGATTTCTTTAGGTGGCCCGGTAAGGTGCTACTAGTGTGGTAAAGAGGGGAACAAGAGATCTAAGTGTCCACGTGTCCTAGTAGAGTGCCGAGCTTGTGGCAAGATGGGTCATCTCTAGTGTTTTGGTACAGAATTTCTACCAGTGGCTTGTGAGAGGGATTCTATGCAGACTCTGTCTACTAGAGAAGGGCCAATAGCTTCTTACCAGTCAGGGAATTGGAATTCATCGGGACGTTCAGGTAGAGGTGGTGGTAATGGCCATTGTAGAAAGACACCAGGATCTCATAGATAGCAGGGCGGGTAAGTTCAGGGTAGCCAAGCTGTGTTGCAGGGCCGCAGCACTAGGAAGACTTATGGCATGCAAGAAACCCAAAATTAGTAGGATCTAGAACCTTCTACTGTCAGAGGTCCTATTCTAGTTGCTTCTGTTTTGTCTTCAGTACTTTCTTATAATGGTGCTACACATATCTTTTTAGTTCTTCTCATGGTGGATATCCTTGGCCTCCGTGTTTTTTATTCTTCGGATGTTATGATGCTGGAAACTATGTTGGGGGCTAGAATGGATGGTGTGCGTCAGTTCAAGGAGTTCCCCCTAGAGGACGATGTGTGTCACATTCTACAGGACATCTATGTCTTAGAGATGACGAGCTATGATGTCATTCTCGGGATGGACTAGTTGGTTTCCTTCTGATCCTTTTTAGATTTTTATCATCGCAGGGTGAGTTTCACGTCACCAGAGGGAGAAGATTCTCTATACAAGGGCAAATGGGTTATCTAGGAGAGCTGAGCTGGACCCAAGCATCGTGGGTGAGGTGGAGTGACAACCCAAATTGTGAGTTTATATCTGGATGTCCAGGGAACCTGTCAGAACAATTTACTTCCAGTGGTTGATCATTTCCTGGATGTCTTCCCGTACGACATTCCAGGTCCTCCTCTATTTTGATAGGTGGATTTCTCTATTGAGCTAGTGCCAGGAGTAGAATCGGTGTCCATTACTTCATATAGGATGGATACACAAGAGTTGCAAGAGATCAAGAGGCAGTTGGAGGAGTTTTAGAGAAAGGGTTTCATCTAACCCAATACTTCTCCTTGGGGTTTTCCCGTCATATTTTCTAGTAAGGCAGACGGTACCATTAGACCTTGTATGGATTATCAGAAGATGAACCAGTTGATGGTTAAGAACCGATATCCCTTACCAATGATTGGCAAACTTTTTAATCAATTTCGGGGATCACGAGTGTTCTCGAAGATTGACTTGATATCTAGATCTCATCATTTACACGTTAGACCATCAAACATACATCTTACAGATTTTTGGAGTAGATATGGTTTTTATGAGTACTTGTTTATGCCATTCAGACTCACAAATGCACCCGAATTTTTCATGGATCTGATAAATCGTGTGTTCAACCCATTTTTGGATTATCTTGTGGTTGTCTTCATGGATGATATCTTGGTGTACTCTAACACTCAACACGACCATGCTACCCATCTTGATATCGTACTGAGTACACTGAGAGAGAATGTGTTATATGCTACGCTCTCAATGTGCCACTTTTGGATGGACCAGATTCACAACATGGGGCATATTATCTCAGAGGTAGGCGTTGCAGTGGACCCAAAGAATGTGAGAGTATTAGTTTCCTGGAATAAGACTAAGAATGTGTTTGAAATATGGAGTTTCTAGGGGATGGATGATTACTACAGGCACTTTATATAGGACTTATCCCGCTTATCAGTGCCATTGATAGGGTTGACTATGAAGGTTGTGAAGTTCGTTTGGTTAGAAGCTTGCGAGAGAACCTTTTAGGAGATGAATGGATGTTTGACATTTTCGCCAGTCCTGATACTTCCAGAATAAGGGAAGAGCTATACAATTTACTATGATGCATCAGGTATTGGGCTGAGAGAAGTGTTGATGTAGGGCGATCGAGTTGTTGCGTATGGGTCTCTACAGTTGAGGCCCCACGAGAGGAATTACCCAACGCATGATCTCGAGTTGGCTGTATTTGATCATGCGTTATGTTATTGGAGACATTATCTCATGGGAGAACATTTTTTAGTGTTTATGGACCAAAAAAGTCTGAAATATATCTTTACACAACGTGACTTGAATCTGAGAAAACGAACGTGGGTTGAATACCTTAAGCCCTTCGACATCGATCTTTCTTATAAACTTGGTAAGTGTAACGTAGTTGCTGATGCACTGAGAAAGAGGACCCAGTTACAGGCAGTGTAGGAGGCCAGTGGTGAGTGGAAGCTTATGGATTTGTTTTCTGAGATGCATTTGGAGGTGCTCGATAGTCAGGGGCAAGCCTATATTTCTTCCTCAGTAGTGACATCTACCCTCCGGGATAGAGTGTGAATGAGACAACTATGATATTCTGAAGGCCTAGTTCTATGGGAGTGGGTGGAAAGTGAGAAACCTCCTCCTAGTTGGATGATAAGTTATGATGAGGTACTACATGTGAATGCACGAGTCTGGGTTTTAGGAGACATATGTGAGGAGTTGATGCAAGAGTTTCATGATTCAGCATGGGCAGTGAATATCATAGTTACCAAAATGTACCGTGACTTGAGACGTCAGTATTGGTGGATGGGTATGAAACGAGAGGTTGATGGTTTTGTTGTGAGATGTTGCACCTGTCAAGAGGTTAAGGTAGAGCTTCAGAGGCTAGCCGGACTGTTACAACAGTTACCCATTCCGGAGTGGAGATGGGATGATGTCGCGATGGACTTCATGACCAGGTTGTCGAGGTCACCTCAAGGTAGTGATTCCATGTGGGTTTTTGTGGATAGACATACAAAGGTAGCTCAGTTTTTTCTGATCAAGGAGACCTTCAGTGTAGGCGAGCTGGAGAAGTTGAATATCTGAGAGGTAGTATGCCTTCATGGGGTCCCTTATTCTATCGTTTCAGATAGGGATGCCCATTTTATGTATCGTTCTTGGATGTGTTTTCAGAAGGCATTGGGTACACAGGTGCTTCTGAGCATAGCTTACCACCCTTAGACTGATGGTCAGTCAGAGCGTACGATATAGGTGCTTGAGGACATGTTGTGTGTATGCGTCCTGGACATTGGGGGCTCTTGGGAGAAGCACATACCCTGGGTAATGTTTCCATACAATAATAGTATTCAGGAAACTATCAAGAGGGATCTTTACGAGGATCTATATAGAAGGCCATGTCGATCACCTTTGTACTGGTTGGAGGCAGGTGAGGCAGCTTTTCTGGGACCACGTCTCATGTAAGAGACTTTAGAGCAGGTCCTGTCGATATAAAAGCGGGTGGCTATTGGAAAGTCTCATCAGAAATCTTATGATGATCACCACAGATGATACTTGGTGTTCATGGTCAGTGACAAGTTTTCTTTCATTTTTCTCTGAGGTGGGGACACATGCAGATAAAGAAAGAGGGTAAACATTCACTGAGGTATGTGGGGCCATTTGAGATTCAGAATAGATTTGGGCCGGTTGACTATCAGTTTCAGTTAACACAGAGGTACCGGGACATGCACAACATCTTCCATGGGTCTCAGCTGCACTGTTATCACTCAGTCCCATATTACATTTTTGAGCCTGAGGAGGTTGAGCTTCAGGTCGATGCGTCCTTTGATGAACATTTGATTCGTATTGTTGATAGTAGCATGAAGGTTCTTCAAGGCCAGTCACTTCCACTTGTACTGGTGCTATGGATGCTTGGATGAGTGTA
Source organism: Viscum album (assembly GCA_963277665.1). Lineage (NCBI taxonomy): Eukaryota > Viridiplantae > Streptophyta > Magnoliopsida > Santalales > Viscaceae > Viscum > Viscum album. The sequence continues at coordinate 201,079,326 of OY728137.1, read as the reverse complement.
GGATGAAACCTTGGAGCGGGAGACCGACGTACCTGATCAGTGGCTTGAGTAGTTTTGAGCTTATATTCACTATCCTTGGAATGTGAATTCAGGGACTAATTTCTTTACGGGCGGAAGTTTGTAGGAACATGGTTCTTATTCTTGAGGATATGGTTTCTTCTTTTCCTTTTTCCTTAAGTGTTTTTGAGAAAATAAGTAAAATGGAAAAAAACCCAAACTTTATGGGTACGCACCATGTACTTATCCATACGATGTGCACTTTGGTCATGTGGGATGACTACACAGGGCGTGTAGGCTTGTCGGAGTTGAAGGGTGTAAAAACTGACTACACGCCGTGTACTTAGTATTTACACGCCAAGTAATCAGTATGTAGGTTAATAGTAAGGCAGTGAAAGTATCTACCAATGGAGCAACAATATATGCTATGTAATCATGTCAATAGATGAAAAATGTGGCGGTGAGACGTATTACCCAAAGGAACTATTAATAAAATTTAAATTAAACACCATGTTCTTGAGATTACATTCTGTTTAGTTTGTGTTTTTGCTTAAAATGGGTCGTAGCCACCTCTTTCAATAGAGTAATCTGAAAACTCGTTTGGGGCACCAGGAGGTGAGTCTGAAGCTTGGAAGAGTTCCGAACCGAGCACCAGGAATCTCATTCCTTCCACGAAAATCACGTTAGGACTGCGCGGGTAAGCCTTTTCCTCTCCTTTTGTGTTTCTATCCATTTCTTTCTCAAGGGGAATTTATTTTAGTTTTAATGGGTGAACGTATATCCCAGATCTACGTCATTCACAGAAGATTCAGGAGGCTTCATTCACGTATATCGATCAGTGGAGATCAACGTAGGTGGTCTGATGATTAATTCCAACTATTGAGTGTTTTTGTGTACCGTTGTGTTATGCGCCCATGTCTGGGGTGTCGTATAAGTGAGGCCTTGAATAATTAAATTCATATAATTAAATTTGTAAATTAATGAATATATATAAATGTTGATTGAGGTTGTTTCCTTGATCCAGGGCCACACCGTGGGTGCGTTTCCCTTGTTTAGTCATTAGTATAAGATAACCGAGGGTATGTCGTGATTATAGCATGCTTTGAGTTTTCTTGAGAGAAAATGTATATAATTTCTTGAATATGTGTTGGGCTTGTCCTGGTTACTAATTTTCCAAATGGTGTGGATACTGATTTTAATGTGGTCGTGGTTACTGATTTGCCTCAGGGCGTGGTTACTGATTTTCCTAAGGGCTTGTTTACTGATTTCCCCCAATACATGGTTACTGATTTTCCTGAGGGCGTGGTTACTGATTTTCATGAGGATGTGGTAACTGATTTTCCCGAAGGAGTGGTTAATGATTTTCCTAAGGGCGTGGTTACTAATTTTCCCGAGGTCATGGTTACCAATTTTCCTGAGGGCGTGGTTACTGAATTTCCTGAGTGCATGGTTACTAATTCTCTTGAGGGAAAGACATGGGGGCATGGTTCTATTTTTCCTGAGGTCAGGTCCTAAAGGATAGGTTCTATTTTTCCTAAGGTAAAGGCCTAAGGGTATGGTTTTGACTGGCCTGAGGGCAAGGCCTGAGGGCAAGGCCAAAGGACCTGGTTCTATTTCGCCTAAGGGCAGGGCCAGGGGGCGTGGTTTTGATTTGGCTAAGGGAAAGGACTGAGGGAAAGGCCTGAGGTCATGGTTCTATTTTGGCTGAGGGAAAGGCCAGAGGGCATGGTTCTGATTCGACTAAGGCCAAGGCCAGAGGGCATGGTTCAGATTTTCCCGAGGGAAAGGCCTGAGGGAGTGGTTCTGATTCTCCTGAGGGTGTGGTTCTGTTTAGCCTGAGGGCATGGTTCTTTTTATCCCGAGGGATATAGTTCTTCTTTCTATGAACACTGTTTACATTTAATATTCAATATAGTGATTTCTGATCTTATACCTTCCAAACTAATGCATGTTCTTGGAATTGTTTAAATAATAATTTAATTGAAATGGAACTAGTATGCATAACTACTTTTGAGTACTTCATAGTTTACTGCATTTCATTACTTCACACTACTATTTCACATTTTCACTGATAGTGATGCACGAGCCTTTGGTGGTCACCTACTTGGATTTATTTCTCACACCCTATGTGGGTAATGCCTTAGGATCAAACATATTATATTGCTACAGGTTTTGATAAGGGAAAGAGTCCCTATATAAGGAATTGATTATTAAGTAGGAGTAGGAGAGTAAGGGATCGAGCTTAAGCCAATAATGCTGCTAAGTTTCTACTGAACTGCTTTGTTTTTATTTAATGTATTTTTTATTTGTACTATATTGTTTCAGATTTCAGTGTATCAAATTTTGGATGATTTCATAGGCTTATGGACATATTACATCATCGTATTTAAATTATTGTTGTTATTTTTCTACTTTTATTCTGTTTTCCATTTCAGCTTGTATTGTTTAATTCTTCCACTTTTGGTAAGTTTATATTTTCACCATTTTTCTACACTTTGAAAAATGAGGGCATCGTATCCCCACTATCACACCAAGGCTCACATTGGTAGTCCGTAGCCTCTGGTATTTGTGGAAATGCTCTTGAGGTCATGTGACAAACCAGGTTCGAGGCACCCTTTGAGTGGCACCCAGATCCAGGACATCACAGGTGACCCCTTTACAAGAATTTATTTAAATAAAAATTAAATTCATAGAATAGAATATTTAAAATAATTTTTGAAAATGAAATCAATTATCCATTGGCACTTTCTTTTAAACATAAGAATAAGGTTTTACTCTATTTGAAAATAGTTAGGATGTAATTGTGAGAGAATAAAAAAATGTAAGAGTGAAAGAATAAATAATATATACTAAAAATTTATAAAAATAATATAACTATGAAATCAATACTTATCATAAGAAATGGATTTCCCCTTAAAATGTAATGAGAGTTATATATTAATTTGGAAATGGGGTAGAATATTTTGGCTCTAAATTCTTCTTAAAGGATGTCTTTGTACTCATGCATAGTTTATTCTAGAAAAGTGTCCCTCTCAAAAAAATTTCATAACTATCTTATCAATTGATCTTGAAATTAAGAAATTCATTGGCCATGTATAGAAAGAGTTATTACTATATTACTAATGTAAATATTTTTTCCATGTCAAACTCATTAAACTCCCCTTCTCTGATTTAACATGAATTTAAATCCTTGATGTTGGCTAAATCTCAAGATTCCACGGTTAATGAATTTGTTCCCAGCATGATTTTATTTATCCACATAAAATTTCATCTCATTTAGTTCATCTATTTTTAATATATTGTCCCATCATTGAATGTATCCTTAATAGTATAGATTTTTAGTGGAAAAAATTATAAACTATATTGAATCCCCTTAGTATTGGATTTAACACATAGTTCTAATTAATGAAATGTATTCCATAAATATTTTAATCTAATAAACAATTGAAATTTAGAATTTTTATTACTGTAGAATAATTTATGGAAATAAAATGATTTAAAATAATTAAAAATAAATCATCATGTCATTTATATAATTAATCCATAAAAGTTTTAAAAAATATATAATTTAACAATTACCCTTAAAAAAAATTTGTATTTGAAAATTGAATAACATAATAAGATATGATAAAATATTATAATCATCACTCCCCTATAATCTACCATTATACTATATGGAAATAATTTATACTTTGGTGAAAATAATATTTTCAATGAATAGTTTAAAACCCACTAAATTTTCAACTCCAAGGGGACTTTTATTCATCTAACAGGAATCATAATTACTAAAATCCAATATTTGAGGGTAAATTTATATTCAATTTCATTTTTATCCCCATTTAAATTTTATTTAAATATCCTTGAAAATATATTCTCTGATCACTCAAGAATATTTAAATATGGATATTTTATTATTCTCATGAGTATGTGTGATCACCATGAACCTCTAAAAAAATATTATATCTTAAAATTAAAAAACAATTAAATTATTTTAATCATGAGATAATATTCAAGTGGAATTAGATGGATATAAGATGGAGGGTCATATAATTTGTAAATAAAAGATTAAGAGAGAATATTTGGAACTAAAACATGAATGTATAATTATTCAAGTAGGGACATCAGAAATAAATCACTCAATTCCCCAGAAAATGTGAAATAAAAACCACCTTTTTGATACATGGGTCATGAGTCTGAATATAATTCAATGAATGATTTCAACCAAATTATGAATTTTTAGTTGTTAGTTTAATTATTTTTTTTCCAGAGAAGATGATGAAAAAATTAAAATGAATAAATGAAAATTCATTCCTTATAATTTCAAGTGTTACATGAGCCACCAAATTTGGTGTACCAAATAATTTAATGTTATATCTACTGTTTTTCTATTTCAATATTTGTTCTGGGAGCCCAATTATATGATTAAAGAACAACATATAATGAATCAAGTATGTTATTGAATGCCAATGATGTTGAGACATATTGTACACACTACAAAATGTTATACATCCTAAAGAAAAAACATGATAGTATCTATTAACATGCTCAAACATCAAATAAAGAGGGAGAAAATATTACGAGTGAATGTTTCTATAGTGAAATTTGATTTTAGTGTTAATTAAACCTATAAGTAAATTCAATGATTTTAATGGATAAATGAGTGTATATGTAATGGAAGTTATAATGGGAAAATGTGGCTTCAAAAATCATTCCCTAAATATGTCAAGAACATAACATAAAATAAAAATCATTGAGTCATAAAAATTAAATGTTCCAAACCACATAAAATTACCCAATACTCTAAAAAAGGGAAATAGAAATAATATTTCAAAATGGTATAGAAATTACTTTGTTTTGGAATGATATTCATTTATGACATTACAAGTGCACCATAGTTTCAAATTAAATCATACTTTCATAAATAATGATATTATAAATTTGAAAATAAAATCCAATATTTATTCATTTAAATTTTTAAAGGTTCAAAACAACAGATTTACTAATATTAAAAAGATTCCAAAATAATTATATTACGATCATGAACTATAATAACACTCTAAAAACTAAAAACATAAAACATAAAAAATATAAATATAGAAAAATATCGAAATGAAGAAACACATTAAAATTCATAGATGTAAACTAAAATCTCCCCACACATAGGATCTATCTACCTTTATAGTTAATCAGTAACGAAATTAAAATGACGAGTGAAAAGAAACCAAAAATAATGAAATATATAAATTTAATTTTCCTTTAAAAGGAAAAATTGAGTTAATATTATAAATTTTATGACATTAATACTAATATAATGAAACTAGAAAATAGTGTTATTTTTTTCAAACATGAATATATAAAAGTGAATAGATTATGAAAATAAGAAAAGGGATATAACATGATCCATTTTTTTTATTTTCATAATGTTTCCTGCTTGTGTGGACCATGGAATTTATTCATATCCAAATTCTACCATAATCTTATACTTATTGGTTTCCTCTACTCCATAATGATAATCACTATTTAAAGAAAGAATAGGACATGTTTAATCAAATAATAAATATTCATAGTTAATTGGATTTGATAAAATTTAAAACTAAAAATTATGTGAATCTTATTTTACCTTGACTCCCTTAAATTGGTTAACTTCATGCATATGTTTTTCTTGTAAATCCTTTGTGTGGAGTTTGGAATTTATTATTAGAGAAGGTTTGTGTATTTTAATGGAAACATCTATGATTTTCTCTTTAAATGTAAAAAATATATTCTCTTTTGGTTCTATGGACACCTTCTAATTTTTATTTTGAATGTAGTTTGACAATTTTTTGAGCTCCAAAGACATGCTTTCTAAAAAATTTCTTATCATAGTCTTTGTTTTTGTTATTAATATGATTCTTGAATATATGTTATACATTGTTAGATTTCAAAACCTCTCATATTTACTTTGAAAAAAGATAAACTATTTCACTAATGGAAATGGGTGGAGTAAAAAATGATTCTATTTTTATTTTATTTTTATTTAAATGTGGTATAATATTTAAAATGTAAAAACACAAAATTTGGGACTTATATGGATTTTTAATAATGATACCATTTATATGAATATTTTCATTCATGATATTAAATTATATCTAATTTCTACTAAGTTCAACATTGCTTTTTTCAAATTTTACTAATCTTGAGGATACTTAGTGTTCACAAATAGTATTTTGGTTAACTATATTATATTTTTCATATTTATCTTTTACCAAAAAAACTTAAATGTTGTGTGGGGAATTTTTTTTATGATATGAATATATATATATATATTTATTGAATAATGAAATATTTAAATGTGAATATAATGAATAATGTAGTTAGTGAGAAATAGAAATTTTATTTTGAAGTTTATAATGATTCATTCTTTGTTATTTGAGAATATTAACACTAACTATTCTATCCAATGTTGAGTTACTACCTATGAATAAAAATTACTTATTTTTGTTGATATTATCCCACATAAACCCTATTTATGCGACATAATTACCCTAATATCACAAATAAAATGATATATAACCCCTTTAAGTGAAATTTTATGATAACAAGGGAGACGAGTAATGCCTAAAATAAAAAAGAAACCAATAGTTGATTAAAAAGGGTGATCCCTTAAAAAAATTAATTTAAATACCTTTGAAGTTATCAAAATATAATAAAACTACCTGAATATGATCAAAAAACTAATAATTCACCAATAATTTCTATCAAAAAATATCATAAGTAATTTTTCTAGTTATATTACGTTAGAAAAGAATAGAGGGAGAAATAAATAAATAAAATTAAGGTGAAAATTAAGAAAAAATAATATTTGGTAATCATATAAAAAAATAAAATAAAAAACCACCCACTAATCTTATAAAATTTAAGAATCATTCGAATGTAAGTATGTATATATATTTATAGGGAAATTTGATCGAATATTTTCACTCTAAATTATTACATCGATATTTCTGGCTTGTTTGGACTATTACTATTTGAAAAGTTCAATGTTTTCTTATTGTATGTTGGATTTAAATATCCCTTATATATAAAAACAAATGTTGATATCTATCAAATACATATATAATGATTTATAACCAGATTAGAATATTAAATATTTCTTACAAGGTTGACTCTTTATATCCCACATATCAAATATCCAAGGAATTTATAACCTTGAAGCAGGAAAAACATCTAGATTTCAAAATTAAAGAATTTTTTTCCAGTCATATTTTCATTATTTATATAAAATTTTTCAACATTTACTTTAGATAATAATGATATATTTTACTTCTTTTAATTATCATGAAAAATGAAATGATTTGGAAGCATGAATTGAATTATATATTTTGGCATTTTATTATTGAAGTGAACTACAATTTTCATTTAAGTAAATTTATTCAAAAATTAATTTAATCTTTAAAAATAAAATTCATTAATTTGGATCAGCTTATAAAAGGTAATGGTCCCAATGAAAAATATATTTAAGAGACACAAAATTAATCAATTATTCCATTCTTATAATTAATCTAAAAAAATTATATAAACAAAATAGTGATACAATTTCCAGTATATATAAATTTTTCTGGATAATAAAATATTTATAAAATTAATACGTTAAAATATGAGCTTAAATAGATGGATATGTGAAAAAATAAATTCACAAAAATTAATGAATTTATAAAATAATAGGTGGTTTTTGGCACTCATTGACTTATTTTTATAATAATTGGATAATAAAATTATTTTTGATTACATAATGAATATGAAGATCATTATTACACTGAAGAGGTGTAACCATTTCCAATTTTTATTTATATGATCAAATAAATCACTTATAATTAAATGTGTTTCATTATATATGAGTAGAGTAGTGAGATATTAAAAGTGAGAGGTTATAAACCAAGATGGAATACACATATCATAATGAATTATAATGGTAAATGAAATTTACTGGATTTTTAAAAAAGAAAAATCACCAATTATTCCCTTTTCCATAGTCTAGTTATTGTTAACTATGTAAAAGAATATCTTCTTATTTATTCCATTCGTATATATAATTTATGTTAAAAATGTTCTAACTAAATAGAGAGTCGTGATAATTGAAAGAGTGGATTAAAATTTTTATAACCAAATTCAATAACTTACTCCTTTCCAAGGTATATTACATTGAGGTTAAAACTAGTAGTATCAAAGTTAATGGTTCTCAAAGATGAATGTTATTTCCCATTTGTGAATATGAATATGATTTTAAACCATAAGTGGGTATTCATCATAGAGAGTCTTAATTTATACTCACAGAAGAATGAGATGAAATATTATTAATGATACCTTAGAAGGTATTTTTGGTAAAAGTTTCTACATATTAGTATACTCAACATTAAAAGTATAGTCTTCATAGAAATTGATCATAAATAATAGGATGTCATTGAAAAAAGTCACATTCTGATCCAAAGGGGACCCACATGGGCTACTGTCATGTTAGAAGCGACATCCCAGTTATGTATCTAATAAGATATTTTTTTATTGGAACTAGCTGAAAACATCACTAATATATGACATTTTTGAAAAATAGACTCAAACAGTCACAAAAGGACATCCATTCACATGAGAGTAATTCTGAACATATATAACTAAAATAAAATATACATGCACATAATCTATTATAATTCCCACAAGAATTTAAAAGTGGAACCTCATGTATAATATAATATATGAAATTCAACAATAAACTTATAAAATTTTTTACACCATGATACATTAGGATATATATTTTTGAAATAAATTCAATATATTTGAAAGAATGCGGACTAGACCACCCCATGTCTGAATGAAACATAATATAGAATAACATTTTATCATAGTCATAAAATTATCATGTATGAATAATAATAAATAAATTGTGAAAATTATAATTTTTAAGCATGTAAAAATAAAATTTAATGACTATGTATTGTTTAAATATAAAATAAGAATCATTGTAATGAAATATGATATTTTCTAATAAAAAACTGTACTTTTTACACCTTTTTAGTCTCTCTTTGTAGACATAATTTAAATATTTTATTTAAAAAGACTATAATTTTGTACATAAAATGAAATTAAATATTTAAATAATAATATAAAAAATAACTTTGTATACATTTTTGGTATTTTTGTAAGGAAAATGATGTCTAGTGAATTGTTAAAAATAATAATTTTTGTAATATTATCATATATCTAAAATAATTTGATAAATGTAAAATACCTATAAATATTAGAATTTGAAATACTATAAAATTAGTATTATTTGTTGATATTTAATAAAGATAATTAAATTTGAATCACCATTATACTATATTTTGTTATAATTTATTTTTGTGTTTAAAAACACATTTTTATATGAAAAATATTTTAAGGATATAAATAATTCTTGTTTTTAATTAATGAAATATCCCCTAATAGATAAATATTTAATAGATATTTATTGGTTATAAATATAATTTTTTTATATTTATATTAATATAATAATGAATTTTATTGATAAAAATAATATAAAAATAACTTTTACCATTGAAAATACGCTTCCTAAATTCCGTTTTTTCATCATATATATGAGAATAATATAAAATTAAGTTATACCATTTATGTAAATTGAATTGGATAAAATGGTATCAAAATTAATAATAATAATAATTAATATTATATAATAATATGAAAATAATTTTTTACAATATTGAATACTTATAATATAAAAAATTACTTATTATAGTTAAGGTAAAATTGGATTACCAAGGATTATACTAAGAAGATATGGGTCAAAATGAAATTAAAACTTGTCCAACACCCATTTTATGGATATATTTGGATGTAATAATTTTTAATGTCTAATAATGGCCCTTTGTTTATGTTTATTGCAAGAGAAAAATGTGTAAATCACTCTTATTTCAAAAATTCCTTCTGTTCTATCTCCCCCACATTTGAAAGGCCACCCCCTCTCTTCTCCACTTCACAAGTTCAAAAATCTATTTTTTACAGAAAATACCAACCCAAATATCTTCCTTAATTCCATCCTTAATTCATAAAAGGCATTATTTAAAATTGATAACATTTATATGAAGGATTTATATATCAATCAAAAAAGGCTCCCAATAGAATATGCTAAAATCATAAACATCAATATTAGATTTATTTCATATTCCACCTCCTTAAAATCATCCTTAAATTTCATAACATAACATCACTAGTATAAAATATATACTGATATGTTATTGATCTAATTCAATAACCCAAAACCATCTCCAATTCTATCAAAGGGGATGAAAAATTGTTGATCTTATGTATGTAAGACGACTGTGAACCGATGTAATTAGTTTTCCACATGATTTTTTTATTAAAAATTATAAGCTATTTATATTCATAAATTAAATAAATTCTTTATTATACTTTATTATAAATGTTATATGTGGTATGGGCACCATCATCTCAATTTCGTTGGATTTTGTTTGATTATATTGATCAGGGATTTAATATTTTATTACCATTCACCATATTACATTGGACTGTTTCTGATAATGTGGTTTTATATAGTAAAGTATTAACATTTAATATGTTAGTTTTAAATAAAAATGTTATTTTATTATCTTTAGCACATTTTATATATGGAATTCAGTGGAATTAATAAGTTATGGTTGGAGACTGATTATCGATAGATCATCGATGCATTGAAAGGTAACATGGTAGTTATTAGTTAGCTAAATCAAATGTAATTTTTCCCAGTATTTTAGATTGTCTTGTGAAATATATAATTCTTATTATTTCTAAAATTACGAATTACTTTATTATGAGATCATATATTGATTTAAACATGATTATTTTATTAGTTAGCAGATCCATCGATATGTTTCAAGATCATGTGATTAATTATATGGATTTGTTTATCATATGTTATTCCTACCATATTATTCATAGGTCGTTATTAAAATAAAATATGTTTCACTTATTTAGATTTCCTTATTGATTTTACTTGTGTCTTTATGATATATTCCACAGTATTCATACCTTTATTAGGTATCTGATCTCACAACTTTCATATGTTTTATTTTCCCTAGGATGCTAGGAAGTGTGTTATGATTAATATTCTGGGTTATTCTAGAGGAAATAATGATGAAATTAACAGAATTATGATGTTTATAATGTTTTTAGTTTTATTTTTAGATTTAATTATAATCCAAGATTATCAAGACTACTAAATTATTTGGTCCTTAAAGGTATGATTTATTGTATAATATGAAAATGTAAAATAATGTCTATTAACTATGATCTACAAGGTTCATGGAATTTATCGTTTGTTTAAAATAAAATTTATTTGGAACCTATAGAACAAGAATATCAAAAATACAGAATATGAAATATAACACTATGATAGAAATTGAGGATATATATATGTTTATGATAAAATACTAGTTTTTTGGTAATATATGTATTATATGGTTTAACATGAAATACATCATTGTCTGCATACTAAAATTGGATGTGGTTTTAGAATATATATACCTATGTTTAATAACTCAAAAAATGGTAATCCTAATAGAATCTATCATTACCTGGTACATGAAAATTTGAGGTAATATGAACATGGTTTGACACACCTGATGAATGTGCTATGGATAATTAATTATTTCTTTATCAACCATCATGACATATTTTAATAAATGATGACCATGAAGGACTAATATTAAACCTAAAGTGTCATAGATAGAAAATAATATTCTATTATTAAGGAATCCAATAAATTAATCTTCATGACAATTATTTCACACTCCAATTAGAGTTTTCCACACTATGCATTTCAGTTTTATTCCATTGCTGGATCCAGAAGTTACTAGGTTAAAAATGAATGTGATAGATACTTTTTGATGATAAACTAAAATGGGATGATTGATAGAATAAATATAATTATGATTATTCTTAATCAGTTATCAATGTATTTGATTAAAAATGTTCAACTTACCCAACTATAAGATTCATTGATAAAGAGAAGGATATAATTCAATGAGATCTTAGGTGATGGATACAATGGAGGAATGAGGGTGTGTTTTTTATATTTCAATAATTTTGAATAAACTCCTAAGATAATGTCTCAGAAGAATTGGGAGACGTTTTTAATGTAGAAAATAAAGTTATAAAACAAGTAATTGTTGAAGGAAATAGAAAAGTTATGTTAATATTGTAAATGAGAATATTGGACTCCCTAAGATTTCATTGACGGTTGAATTTTATAACGGTGGAATGACTGAGAATTATAAAAACTGATTTCCTAGAGGTAAATTTCATCAATGAAATCAAAGAGGTAGTATTATTAGTTGTTTTACGATTGATGATGAAGGGAAAAGAAATTAAATTTAAAATGAATTAGGTATTATGGAATTAGATGACGAAGAATAGTTAGTGGTTTTAGAATGAAGGGTAATGATTGTAGTGTTTCTATATTGGAATTCATGAAATATGTGAATCGTGAATAATTTTTATGGATTAATCTATTGTTTTATATTCTTGAAGAATTATAAATAAGATGTCAAATGGCACTGATGGCCATAAAAAGGTATTTAATGGCATGTTGAGTTTTTGGAAAACACCTGATTTAGGGAAGATGAAACTTAATTCGTGAATTTAGATGAGATATAAATAATTTATATTGGTTTATTGGATTTTATTGGAGACCTTGATAATATTTTGTTTATTGATGGACTTTGTTATCTCTGCTGGATATTTTTCAATTAGTTAAATTGTGGAATAAATTTGATAATTTGAAAATTTATTTTAAGCAATAAATATTATTTTCTTGATGTATACCTGTTTTCATTATTTTTTATTGTGGTAAAGATAATCACATATTTGTTATGTGACATTAAGATATATATTATTCGTTATTGGTAATTAAATGTAATGGTGATTTTAAAAATTTAGTAAAATACCATTAAATTTTTGGAAATTGAATCAGGAGAAGTACTTTTTAGATGGGTATTAAGGATAAATATTTATGTCATGTGTAAAATTGTTTTTTGTTGTTGATGGATGACTAATTCTAGGGATTTTGGGTTTTGTAAATATTAGAGGAAGGAATTTTCATTAATTTATGGATCTTATTACCCATTATAAGATACTTTTCGTGCTTAAGGAATGAAAAATTCAACTAGAATACTCATTTATTGTATACAAATATATGATTATGGTGAAAAATTATTAAAGTATTAAATTATTCATTTGAATAATGTATATAACCTCATGATCATTGTAAATATGGAAAATGAATTTCCCAAAATAGGAAATTGAACATGAAAAAATGTTATCCTTGTATATTCGTTTATAATGAACAGATGGAATAATTCACAACTTATCTGTTTATGTTTCTGAGGTCTATAAAAAATTATTGATCATTCTCTTTCTTATGATAAATGATCTCTATAACTCCCTATAATTCATTATGTTTTTCATCCATGTCTATATCTTCAATTACAAATAATTTTTCCCCTATTAGAAACTTAGTTTTGGGTTATTATATATGAAGTTTTTATCTCCATTAATATCAAACCATGTGGAGTTTTTATTTACCCTTTTATAATGTATGTTTTTTAATAACGATATTTCAATTTTTCAATGCATTTATTACCGATATCTTGTTTAAATTATGAGGAAAAAATTTATTTAGGTGTGGAGAATGCAACACCTTGGTATTGTAAATGAATAAATTCATGTTTGATAGTATATGTGATACACAAAATACTACCTTATAAACTAATTTTGATATCCAAATGCATTACAATATATTTACATTTAAATAAATTTAATCTATCCAATAACATGTGAAACACAAAACCCTAAGCCTAAATGAACAATAATATAGAATTACATAATAACCTAGCTGTTAAATTATAGGTTATGAATATGAATAACAAAATTATAAAAATTTTATAGTCTACACTTGTATAAAATAAATTAAATTGTTATTTATAGAATGTAATTAAAATAAGAACGATTTGAATGAAAATAAGTCATTTTTAGAAAAGAATATTTTTCTAAAAGTATTTAGATTCTTTCTTTTCATACATAATTTAGAATTAATTTTTACTAATTTTAGGATAATATTATTTAGAAAATAAAAGTAATTATTTAAATCGGCATATGAAAAATTATATTGGGTGAAATTTGCTAATTTTTCATAGATTTAATTTATTACGTGAATAGTGAGAAATATAAGTTTTTAATGTTTCATTTAAATACGAAAAATTATATATTTTAAAAGGTCCATTATGATTTGAATTTTATTCCATGTTAAACTAGTATTTTATATTTATATTTAATCCATTTTTTTATAATTTAATCACCTATGTACTATTTTTTTATATGTCCATTTTTTGGTTTAAAAACACATTTTCTGAAAATATGATTTAAAGTGCATATTATTTCCCCATTTTAAATAATTAAAATAAAACCTAATGTAAAATTATTTAAATGAAATTTATTAATCATAAACATAGATTTTTAATTTTAAATGAATATAATGGTGATTTCTACTCATACAGTTAATACCATAAAATATGTTTGTCGAAAACTAAATGTATCGAAAATTGATTTTTTTATGTCATCAGTTGGTATAATTTTTTATTTAATTTTAACTATTAAATTAATTTAATTTTTAATATTAGATTCTATATTTGGAATCATCATAATTATTATTAAATAATAAGAAAAAATTTATTTTTTGTAATTCCCCTGACCCAAGTAGCCCGAAGTAGGTGCATCATTTTATAACATTGGAATGATTACATAGAAACACATTTTGAAGGACACAATAATTTTTTAGTCTTGATAAACAAGATACAAACATGATAGTCATTTTAAATATAAAATAAAACATAATAAATAACATAATATAATAAATTTTTTCCTTGAATACTCATTAAGTTGTGTCTTCTTCATAACACAAGGAAATGAAAAAAATATAGGTGAGCACAAATTCTATGTAAGGGTCCTGTACAACTAGATATATAATGAATCAATGGGAATAGTAAATATATGAACATAAATAAATGTTATTGATTTATATTTAATCAATACAATGAGAATGAATTTCATCCATTAAATTATTCATAGTGAAAATCTGATAGATAACGATGACTAGATTTTAAATGTAAGAAAAGATTAATTATTAGAAGTCAAGTATTTGGTACATGAACCAGCACCATAATGAAATTTAGGAATATGACTTAATTTATAGGTAAAAAATTGATTTATTCTTGGTTAAATGATTCTTAGTCTGATATTACTAATGCATTATGGGGGAATCTATAATCGGGCCCGACCTGTGTCTGATAATCCAAATTATACCTCATATATCGAATAAATGATTTAAAAAAATTATTTTAAATAAAATTATTCAATTCCTCATTTAATTTTTTTAGTTTTATTAATACAATTAGATTCATGATATGTTATATGATAGAGGATGTATACGCACCTCATAAAAGAAGGTGGGTGTATAACATCAAAATATGCCTCATCGAAAGGAGATCAAGACAGTGTCCCATACAAACGAATTGATTATCTTTATTCAACATAAATTAATTGAAATAAAATATAAATAAAACATTACATAATATAAATTCATTGAACACATAATGATTTCATGAGATTATCAATAAAACAGAAATTTTACACAATGATTACAAATGGATTTATGAAATCTATAACCACTTGTAATCAATTTAATCGTATTCCCCATAAAAGTAACAAATATAAAAAGAATCATTTAATATCAGGATGAATATTATATTAATTATATGATATATAAAATAATAGTTCACATACAAAACATGAAATAATGATCTAGTTAATATAGCATATATCTCACAGAACTAAATGTTAGATGAAAAAGACCATTACCACACACTTTCCGTTAGTTTTGTGTACTTAAATCTAATAAAAAATGGTTTTACGAAAGTTATAAATTAATTATAGAACTATAATAGTATTTATAATCCCTTATATCATGTTTTTATATCATCTAATTAACTATACATTAATAGTATGTCATTATTTTAGGGTTTCATGTGTGTTCATTTCATGGTTTTATAATCAGTTTATTTGTATATAATTAAATATGTTCATGTAAATTGGTAATAAAACTATATATTTTGAATAAAAAACTATTAATGAACATATATACATAAAAATGGTAACATTTAAAATTTTAATTTCAAACACAATCATGATTCATTAGACAAAACATTATTGATACATATTCATTTTACATTAGCGAGTTTTCTGAATAGCATGTACTAGTTTCGTTTTATTTACAATTATGTGGAAATATTAGTTCCAAAAGAATTAAAATGTTATAATATACCTATAAAAATATTATATAACCATAAATATAGTTTTATAAAAATCCATTAAGGGGGTAATTAAAAACGAACAACAACATTATATGTGGAAGAGATTATCCGGCATAACTTGAAAAATAGTTTCATTTCATTGAATAAGAAAATTTAATAAAAGGATTATATATAAGTTATTTCATTATATACAGAAATTTTTTTATTTAAATTATTTTATATTTATTATTTCAAGATTAATGAATTATATGAGGATAAAGTATAAGAATAAAATTAATTAAGAGTGCTATTTTGAGAATGTTACCTCTTGATTATCACCACCTTGTGATACCCTTGAGAAAAATTGATTTGGTATTTTGGTGGGAAATATAAAACATTGATATTGGGAGAGTTACTATAAGTGTTTTGGTATGATATTTTAGGAGCTACAAAACTTTTGAGTTGAAATGGGGTGGTTAATGTTGGTTCTTTTACTTGAGGAGATGTGGGTTTAAGTGATTGAAATATTGATTATGTTATATTTAAACACAACCACATTGACATGGAATTAATTTCCAAAACACATCCTAGAAATTAATTTTTTAGGCGGGTTAGGGTCAAGAAATATATAAAACAATAATTAAATGTTCTAGTTGTTAGGAATTATAAGCCTTTACCCGTTTAACTTTAACATGTTTTACTCTTTACATATACCACAATAGATATTTTTTTACCAAGGTATCCATTTTATTTATAAAATTAAAAATAAAATTTAAATCGAATTTGAACCATATTATTATGAATAAGGGATCCCTTTTAGCAAAATAAATTTAAAAAACTAGAAAAAATAGATTAAAAATTAATTCTCTTAACATAATGATAGAATGGGTTATAAAGTAGAATTTTATTATGTTTATATTCTTTTATATCCATTATCCCATTGATATTTAATCAAATGACCTCAGATAAGCGAATATATGTAAATTTTATTTTATTGAAATTTAAATTCTAAAAATATATAGTTTAACTTAATAAAGAAATTAGATAACAAAGAAAATTTTAATTAAAATTCAATATATTTTTAGTATTGATCAAAAAATGAAGCTTCTCAGAAAAATAATAAAATTCACCCAATTTTTTTTTAAAAAATTTCTATTTTAAAAATTAATATTATCTTGTAAAATAATACCTAAAAATTTGTAAATTGTTATATTTAAAACATGTTCATCATAAAATGAAGGAAAACACCCTTCAAAAAACATATCTTTTATAATTAAAATAGGATTTATTAATGGATTAATCTTATAAGGCATTTTTAATACATTCATAAAAAATTATTTAATATAAAAAATATAATCTTAATTAATATATTTCACTAATATTGTATAATTCAATTAAATACAATAATTTTTCTTGTGGGAATAAAAATATTACTCTTTATAAAAACACATTATTTCTGTTCAATTGGTTTTATGTTTTATTTTAATTTAATTGGTTATGAATTATTTATATTAAAAAACATGTTTAAACTATAATATTATATTTTATTTATTCCCAATCATTCCATCTGTTATAATGGTTGGGTGAATAATATAATAATTAAATAATAAAATTTAATTATATGTTTCAGGTCGGTGTTCTGTGTAACATAGGTTATAAAATAAATTTAGTTTATTTAAAGAGATACAAACTATTAAATCTTTTGGTGTTACAGTCTCTGCACCTTCAATGAAAAAAATCCTCAAAATTTTAAATGGAACATTTAAAATCAATGAATTATACTTATAAAATATTATGTGGGAATCCCATTCATAAAAATGTTTAATAAAACCTCCCGTTAATATGTGGAAAAATGAAATGTTAAGTTAAAAACAACATTAGTATATTGAATAGGATTACATTAATGCAGAGTAAAAACTGGGATATGAATGTGAAATAAAACAATCATGTTCATATGGGGAGTGATAGAAAATATGGTAATATCAATGAATACAATGAAAAAATAATTAATATGTAATGGGTTAATGAGGCCACTGATTCATAAGTCAAAAAATTATACTAATGTCATCTTCATTCCAAATTAATTTAATAGAGTTGATGGTTTATTTTAATATCTAGGTAAGCACCTGAAAAAAGTAATAATTAATTAAAAAATTCCAGGTCATAAGGATAATATCATGTTTTCGATGTTATTTAATATACATTTCATCAGCCATTGACTTGGAAATGAATGTTCATGATGAATTTTTTTTCACCAGAAACACATGATTAGATCATATGATTCACAAGTCCTATATTATCCTTGAAATGTTTAATAAAATAAAAATGGTTATAATATGATATAAAATATAATAAATCGTAATTTTAACCTGAAAAATAATACACAATTCCCCATATAATCAATTAAATTTGATGTTAAATACTAAAACCATTCAAGATAAGTCTTTCCAAATTCAAGAACCAAAAATCTAGAATGAAGGTTACTGAAATTTTAAAATCATCATATTTTTTACATAATGATGATATTTTTTCCACATAGAAATATATAAAAACCCGGATTAGTATATCAATTTAATGAAAATAAGAATTCATTGAAAAATAATATCTTAGATATTGAATATATTGCCTAAATACAAACACGTTTTTAACCCAACAAAGATAACATAAACCATCAAATCACTAACCACTTTCATGGTCACCAATGATTTCCCATAATTATATATTAATCTTTATCGTCATAGTATTAATCATATATTATGTTATTTATTTCCATAATATATTGTTTTCCAAAAGATCTAATCTCTACCAAATCAACAGTAAAATTAAAAATATGATCTCAAATTCATTTAGAAGAATTACTATGGTAAAATACATATATATCCATGGATTCATAAATACATAATATCATTGATAATTTTAAAACATAATTATTGAATAAATATATACAAATACCTTAATTATTCCACATTAATTGTAGTGTGAGAATAATATTAACCTTAATTCCCTTGTTTTATCTCAGGTATATTACATTTTTGCTTTGGATATTCATTTGTATAATGTTCGATCATATAAGAGATGAAATATTTAAAATATACTAAATTCATTCCATTGAAGTCACAAGCCTAGTGAACATTTTATCCACACATGTATAAAACTCACATTCCCTTATAGAATGTACCACATTGTTTCTTTCCATAATTATCACATGTGAGAAAATCATTCTATCCCCTTATCCATTTATATGTATCTTCCTCCACTGTTCTCTTATACACTATCATCCCATTGAATGAATAAAAATTAAATAACTATATTATCTATCATAATTTAAAATAAAACAATTTCATTATATTATGAATGTGTTTGAGAAACCAATTCCATTTGGTGACTCATCTTCAGACCTTCAATGTAATTGTCAATCTTGCACTTTGTGATGCATTTGTTATAATTATCATACCTTGATAAAATTTTAATTATAAATTCATACAATACAATAAATTCTTATCTTTTTTCATTAAACGAAGGAACTTTAGCTTTATCCCATATTCATTCTCATGAGTGAAATACTTTTTAAATAATCTCTCTTTAAAATCTATGTATTTAATGTGTCTTATTTTCTCTTCCTCCCTAGTAATCTAGATCAATGACAAAAATTTATTATCATATCCATTTAAATAATACAACTTTTCATTTCATACCATGTTATAACTATCTTTTCAAGGACTCAATTCATTACTCAACCATCACTAGATTAGGAGTCGAACTAAAAGATGAGGTATTCTGCTATATGATAAAATCAAAAAAAATGTTTGGCCTAGTTATACATCATGGCATGACTAAGATAACATAATATAATCATAACTTCATCAGATCCAATACCAAATATATCAGATTCCTTATTAGGGAAATATCTAAATTGGAAATGACTATTAATAACATTTTTCCTCCCATGTTCTACTTATAAACAAGGGAAATTACTTGATTGGATCATAAAATTATTATGTTTTTTAATTCTAAATAGAGTTTAAAATATATTCACGAATTCAGACAAGGATAATTTTATAATAAAAAACATTGTTTCATTAGAATTTTCTGATATAATTATCCACAAATTCTATCACAGGGTTATGATCCCTCATCTATGGTTTTCTAAATATAGTTCTCATAGATTATACTAAACATACTATGATACCAATTGTCACGCCCCTAAACCTTGTAGCCCAGTCCCAATGACATAATTTATTACAATTCCAAGATTTCAAGTAATAATATATTGAGGTAATTAATAGTTTAACATTATTATTAAGATAGATACCTACAAGATATCCATTATACATATAAAATAAATCATAATCAATAATGAGGTCTAATAAATTTCATCCTTGATTACTCATTCAAAGATATATTTTCATCACCTGTGGTATAGAAAAAAATAAGGTGGAACTGAAATTTTTAGTGAGGGTTATATGTAATGGAATATATAAAGAATCACTAAGAATAATTTATACAGTTTGAGAAATAATTTAGAACACATTATAATTAATTAAGGAACCATTAATGAAATGCCTCTTATAGTTATTCATAGTTAAATTAATCTAGATAATAATGAATAATTTCTAAATCTAGGAAATACTTAATTATTGGATGTCATGTTTCTAGAAAATAAACCCATGTCATCAAGACCATTCAAAATATGGTTTAATCTATAGTTAATAACCCATTTAAAAATAGTTTTATTGATTTTTCTCATTATACTACCAATGAATCATGGGGATATCCCTAACTGAGCCCCACCCATGTCTATGAGCCCAAAGGAATCATCATATATCAAGTAAATTACTTAAAATTATAATTATAAATAAATGTGTCAAATTCCACGTGGAAATAGTTTAATTCCATGAATAAAATAATTTTCATTATATGATATATCGAAGGGTTTGTATATAGACATTAAAAAGAATATGGGTGTATAACAACAATGATATCAATAATAAAAAGGAGACTGAGACAATGTCCCATACAAATTAATAAATTATATGGGTTCTCTATAAATACACATAAAAATTGAAGAAACTAATCATGAGAAAATAAAAATTCATTTCACACATTGCCTTAGCATTTCATAATCAATGAAATTGATGTTTAACTAAATTAATGAAGACATATTTATGTAATATCTTACCACTTGTAATCAGTCAAATCATATAACAAAAAAAGTAATTGTTATCAAATGAATCCATTAGAAAAATTATAAAATTATTTTCAATATATGAAATTTCCAATCGAATCATACATACATGGAGCCTAAGAAATAAGTTCTCAATAAGACATATATTTCATAGAAATAAAAGATACATGATAAAACACTTACCACTCGATTTCCATTAGTTTTATGTAGTTAAACCTAATATATAATTTTTTAAATAATGTTATGAATTGGTTTCATAAAATTATTAATATTTATAACTACATATATTATGTTTCTATAATATCTCATTAATCACACATAAATAATATTTCATTATATTTAGGGTTTTGGGTGTTTCAGTTTCATGGTTTCATGATCGGTTCATTTGTGTAGAATTATGGATGTTCTTGTAAAATGGTATTGAAACTCTATAAGAGGAATGAGAAATTATTAATAAAATTAAACAATTGGTAATGGTCCTATTTTTAATTTATATTTATTAAATGATGATGATTAATTAGATAAATTGTTAATGTAAAATTTTAGCTTATTTTTGTAGTTTTTCCAAATTCCATGAAATATTTTCATTTTATTTACACTTGTGAGGGTATATTAGTAAAAAAAATGTAATAGGTTATAACATAACTATTAAAATATTATTTAACCATAGCTGTTATTTTATGCCCATCCATGAAGGTGGTAAATAAACATGAATATAAACATTATTAATTAAGGAGAGTAACCGGCATGTCACGAACAATAATTTTATATCTCTGAATAAGAGGAGGTAAGAAAAGATTGTTTAAAATATATTTAATTAGAAAAATCATAATTTAGTATTTACATGATTATATAATTATGAATTATTGATGGTTGATAGATTTTATATGAAATTAGATGATGAAATAAAATTTGTATGGGTATTTTAAGAAAGTTACATATTGAATATCACCTCCTCGAGAGACCCTTTAGAGCCTTAAATTTGGTATTTTATGTTAATAGAAGAATTTGGAACATGGTATAGTTAGTAGGAAACTGTGTGGTACATATTTTTTTGATATAAATGGATTGTGGGTCGAAATGGGGTGGTGAGTGGTAGTGTTTATAATATAGAAGAAGTGAGTATAAGTGAATATAATAATAAATTAATTAATATTTAAGCCCAAATACATTAATGTGGATTTAATTTACAAGAAAATGGATGGAAATTAATATTTCTGAAGATGGTTAGGGTTTAAAAATAATTCAAACAACCAATATAGGTTTCATTTTTTTGTATTTTAAAACATGAACATTTTATGATTAACCTGATAAATTTTTTAAACTATCCCATGGTAAATAATTTTTTTACATTGTAACATTTTAAGGTGAGAAAAATAAACTAAAATAAATACGTAATAAGGAGAAAATAATTATAAATATGGGATCTTTTTTAGAAAATTCAATCCAATTATGTTTCAAAATTATATTTGATATTTATTCTTCAGATACAATAAAAGAGCGAGTTATTAATAGTAAATGTTCACAACTATGAAATTTATGTATAGCCATTCTCTATCTGAAATTCATTACAATGACAAAAATTGGACCAATAGAAATAATATTTATCGAACTATAATTTAAAAAAAATGAATTATTTTATTTTTACATTATAATTAAATTAGTAAAAAAGAATTTTTCATTAAAACATCAATATTTTACACTATTCTTCATTTAGTGAAACTCCATATAAAAATAAAACAATTCATCCTAAAATATTTTTTATATTTATTATTTGAAAAATTAAGTCTAATTTTTCATCTAAAACATTTATAAATGATAAAAGTAATATTTTAAAATGGTTCAACACTAAAAGGTGAGATAAATTTCATTAGAAAAAATTATAGCTTTTTATTCATAAAATTGGTTTAATTCTTATCTTAAACTAGTCAAACCTATTGAATTAATTTTTTTTAAAAAAAATTATTGAATATATAAAATTTAAATTTAATTAATATATTTCACTAATAGTGGTTAATTTAATTTATTAAGATAAAATTTCAGTGTTGGCATAAAAATTGTTGTTTTTATAATAACACATCATTTTGGATCCTTTGTTTTTATTTTTAATTTGTAATTATACGATAACATATGAATTCATTTTATGAAAATATTTAATATATATTATTTTAATTTGTAAAATCCCATTCATTATCTCCATTCCATTTGCTAAATTATAAATATCATAATAAATAATAATATTTTATCATTTTTTATGCTCAGTGATCATTGTAATGTAAGATATAGAAAAGATATAATTTATTTTGGGTGAGGAATACCATAAAATCTTGGGGTGTTACATTTAATATTATAATGAATTGTAAAAACTATAATACTTAATTTTATAGGTTATGTAAAAATAGTATTATCAAGATGTCATTCTAATTGTATAGGAGTTAAATTTACCTAGAGAATTATACATCAACCAAATTGTGGGGCATATTTTGGCCTTATAAAATTTTTGGTTCTAGAATTACCCATTTTATGGATTTTGGAATGAAAAAAATTTGGGTTTCCCTTTTTATTTTAAAAATTCCATTGCATCCTCTCCACCGAATATAATAGGCTACCCAATATAATATCCACTTCACACATCAAAAATTATTTTACCATTTAAAAAATAAAAAAATATCATCCTTACATCCATCAAAAAATCATAGAGGCTTTATTTCTAATAATTAATACTCATATGAATGGTTTTGGTATTAAGTAATTGAGACTCAATAATGGAGAGTTACAACTCTAATAATTTTATTACTGATTTATTTATTATTCAAAATACATGAATACATTTTAAACTATTGTAACATTATAAAAACACTTACACTATATTCATATATGTTATTATGTCAAAGTAATAACTCATATCAATCTTTACATCTATCAAATGGAAACAAAATTGTCGTTCATGTGTTAGTTAGAGTAAAACCTCACGAACTAATGTAATTAAATTTTCATCAACAAATATAATTGTTTTATATTATATTTATGAATTTATTTGTACTATTTAATATATTATATCACATATACATTCCTACTTTCAACTTTTTGGAATATATTATAATGTTTCTCATGTATACAGTGGACTACGGCACCACGAAGTGATGTGAGTCATTTATCACAAATGATTTATATGGTTAGTATTATTGATATTCTTAGTGAATATATTTTATATTTATGACATAAAAATAATTATGGATATATAATATCACATATGACTTCTTAACTTCCAATTCATTGGAAAACAATAACGTCTCTCGTGCTTACCCGTGGAGTAGTCCCCCTATATAGTGATATGAAATGATTTTAATTTATTTTTTACATGCATGGAAATAAAGATATATTTGATTAATATAAATTCCCTATATGAAAAAAATATTGATTCATTAAGGTTTAATTAATATATAGTTTACTTTGATTCCATCCATTTATATATATACAAATAGTGTTCATGCCTACATACCACAAATCAACTCCGTGAATGGGGAAATCCATTTTTTATATATAATAGATATTAATTAATATAATTACATATATAATTAATATATATGGTATTTATATTAGGGTTAAAATTTTTGACATTATAAAACTATGATAAATAAAAAAGTTCCAAAATCACTAAACCCAAACAAACATGAAAAATTATGCCCTTCTCACCATAAATAGTGATTTTAACATAGATTTTTAATAAAATGATCATAAAAGACCATAAATAAGAGATGTAAGATATTAAATATATTATTATGGTTCTATCATATATTTATATTAAACATATATTTATTATATATGAGGTTCTGTCACATATGAATTATGTCAAACTTGAGGTATGTGTTTGTCGTCTCACTTTTACTTCCATGAAACATATTTAATATTCACTTATTTTTTTCATTAGTGTGGTGTATAGACTACCACTTTTGATATTATATACACTTTATATATTGACATTTATGTTATTTATGGTTTTATTTTATGTTGTTCCTTTCTTCGGGATTAAAATTTAAAATTAACCGTAGTTGTAAAAGGTTTATTTTTCTATCAAATTTTAAATGGGATAATTTATACATTAATTTCCGTTATAGGAAATTATTTAATTGTTTTATAAAAAACCTTTAATTTTCATATCACATGTTAATCCATGAACTATTTATTTAATTTTAAATCTTTTCTTCTCTACGGTACAAAAAAAGTTTAAGAAAGTGTATTTTTGAAAAATGTACATCATTTCACATTTTGGTCGAAAATTACTTTTTTAGAAATATTTGTGTTATAAAAAAATTGAAAATAGTTTTAACAATATGAAAATTATTTTTAATTATATTTTAACCCATGTATGATTTTTTTTTTAAAAAAATTGAATGGAATATTCTTGTTATTTTCCAAACAACACCAGTTTGTCTTTTACTTAAAATGTGAAACACATCGTTGTTTTATTCTGTACAACATGAACTGCATTTTCTTCCATATATATCTGTCATGGATTTTATACCTTTGAAGGTTTATTTTTAAGGAAATAACTTTTCAAAATATTTTGTGAACATTTATTTAAAATAATTAAAAAGGTTATTTTCCACAAAAATATTATTAACAAAATTTTATGTTGTTTCTATTCATCGGTGAAATAAACCCTTTATTTTATTTATTACCCAATAGGGATATGTTTTAATAGTACCATTATTATTATTCATTAGAAGTTATTATTAAAATATTGAGTGGGTATATACTATTTTATTACTATTCACCATATAATAATTGATGGATTATGATTACACTTATTGATTGGGTTATGTATTAACATTTAATATGATAGTATTTACAAAATAATGGTTATATTTGTTATGTATCAACCATTTCATATGAGGAAAACAATTTAATTATTAATTGATAGGTGGGCCCATTTATAGATAGCCTCTTAAATCATCGATAAGCCTCATGAGAAAATCCGATGGAAATATTAAATTAGTGTTTACCCATAATTTTAAACAATATTTTGAAAGGTATTCATTGTATATTTATTATTTTTGATAGTATGAATTATCTCATTATCAGATCAATTGATAATTTCCATGTGGATTTTCTTTTTTTTAAATACATCGATGACTTTCTTGCACATGTCATTTTTATATGGAATAATTTGATCACATTTTCCCCCACCATATTATGCAAAAGATATTTTCTAAAGTGTATGTGTTTTAGTTATTTAGCCTTCCATAATTATTATTAATATTTTTCCAGATTGATTATGTGGTATGCATACCCTAATTATGAATTTAATATTAAAAATTTTAAGGATTTTTTACCCAGGATAACAAGATGTGTTTTATAATTGACATTAAGGGTTATTGAAGGGTAAATAATGATTCACCTCATTGAAAATGTTGTTGTGTGTTTTATATTTCTTTAATGTGATATTAATGAATGTGTTAGGTTTATCAGGACTACTATTCTATTCACTCCTTAGTATGAAATTCGTTATATATTACACCAATGTAATATAGTATCCACTAACTCCATGCTATAAGGTTCAAGGTATTTACAAATATAATTCAAAAACCAATTTGGAAAAATATATTCAATGTGATGAGGGAAATATATATTCTTAAGGAAAAATAAAATGGTCCAACCTAAAAATAAGAAGGAAAAAACCTCGTTATAGAACCACAAGTCCATTTCAATATCCCACTAGTATAGAGGATAAGCACCATTAATCACATATATGAATATAGATCACTGGGTAATCAAATATTGTTATCATATATCCCAACATCTTATATAATTTGTTATGTAATATCCCATTTATGTTTGAGTATACACTTACATAGTTGGACACCAAAGACTCAATAATAACTAAAGAATCAAACATATTATTTTCCTGATACTGTAAGAAAGAAGGTAATTTTTGGGAAGCCCATAAATATTATTATAGAAAGTTATGAAATATAGCGTATAATATCAAACATTTTTCTAGCCACAAACTGAATATCTATATCTTCTAATCCATAATTCTCAGGCAACTATACAATCGTTAAATCATATGACATTGAAGGATCCATTCCGGAGGATTATGGGTGAAACAGTAACATTAGTAGAGGATCCCGACCCCATTTTACAACATGGAAGGGAATATTTTCATCTACTTAAGGATCCATATCCCATTTGAGTTATATATGTGTGGAAAATTTTATAAATACCGAGTGACAATATCTTCCCAGAGAATATGGGTGAAATAACTTGCTCTAATTTATTACATTAGTTAAAGATATTATCCTAATACTTATATGGGAGATATTCCAGTCCCTTGACAGATACCATAACCAATAGGTGAGATAAAAAATCCACCATGGAAATTTTATGGGGAAACTATGCATTACTAATGTTGCTTAGGGGAAAGTAAAGTACACCACATGTTATCATAATTTAGTCACTTGAAGGTGTTCATTAATTCCATATATTGTGTCTCAACCTAACTAAAATATGTACATATGGTTCACAAAACCGATCTTGTTAATTATGCTACTCAGTGTGGACCCCATCTGCCCAGGCCAAGTCCCATACATTGTGTCTTGGGATGCATGTCTCCCTAGGAATTTAAACCTTGTTACATGCTTATATAACATGGTTGGGGTCACACGTACTTTTAATATATAACACATCTATATGATATTTAACCCCCCCCCATAAAACCTATCAACCATATCTTCATGAAACCCAATGTGTGTTATTATGATCAACAAGTAGTGGGGTCAATTTAATTTTTCCAAAAAGACATGTTTACAACCTGTCTTCAGTTTTTTGTAGACCTTTAATTGACTATAACATGAATTGCGCCATTCACACTAAAAAATAGTGTTAAACATCATAAAAAATCACTAGAAGTAGATTTAAAATATTTATTCATAAGAAAAATGGATCAACATTTCCTCTTAGGCCGTCTATGCACTATTATAGGGAGAAATACCAACTTTTGATTCTATTTAAAAAACATTTATTCATCATCATGTCTCTATAATTCCAAAATTGATTTTGTTAAACCCAAAACATCAATATTTAGAACCTGTGGTTAATCATGTAATGAAATCTGTTTTATGGTGATGGTCAAAACATTGATCAATCAAATCTAAGGATGAATGTAGATATAATGGTGGTAGAAAAAAATATAACAAAAAATTAATGAATAAATAATGCATAAGTTCAATTTCGAAAAACAAATTTGATAAAAGATGAATGATAGAGATATATATAAATAAATATAAATTAAATACATGAATTGATGGCAAAGTGAATTTTTATTTTATATTATTTAGTTTAGAACAAATCAAACATCGGATCATTATCAAAAATAAAGAAATATTCATAAATGAAATTCCTATCTCCACGAGGATTGAAAATTGAGGAAGTAGAAAATATCTATAGATGTCATTAAAATACTCTTAATTAATAAAACTATAAAAAAATCCATGATGGATTGATAAATAATAAAAAATTGATTTCATAGTTTATAGTTCCTTATTCCCAACTGTTCTGCCAAAGAAAATGCCTGCCAGAGCCCTTTCATCCTCCCTCCTACACAATCTGTTTGGTTATGGGGAAATACTTATGGATTTTACAACATGATATATATTCGTATTCAAATTCATTATTTGAAATTAATTTAATTAAATTTATTTTTAAATTTATATATTTTATTATTTATTATAACAATGAATCATCAAAAAGTTTGATGTGAATGAAACATATGTCACACATATAGAAAAGACAACATTTTAGACACAATGGTGGTCTTATCTTCTCTATTGGAGTTTGATTATCTTATGGATTTAAATATAAACCATATGTTTATAGTGAATATTTTATTAAATTTAAATTCTCAATGATGGGTTTTAAACATTGCCTAATAATGTTTCCTTCACCTGGATAAAATTCATCAAAAATATTAAAAAATATCATTGGTTCCAAACCAAATAAAAGGGGTTATTAGATTCACCAAACAATTAGATATGTTATAAAAAAAATTAAATTAGAAAAGGTTAGGGTATTGGGATCACATTTTGTTTTGATGGACCCATGACCTCACCTAGATATTATGGTGATAACATATGACACACAATACAAGAATCACTTTCCATGAATAAATATTTTCCTACCAAAATCCAATACACATTGAGTATTATGAAAAGTTTCCTACATATATAATTTTTATTTTTAAATATTCAATAACACGAAAATGATCAATTATAAACACCCATAGTTATGATACTATAAAGATGTCATGGAATAGGTCCAACATCTGGTGTAAAGAAAAAAATACATAACGTCACTAAGCTTATGTTGTATTTAAAACGGACCAACGTAAATCAAATATATATTCACATCACAACCAAATATTACTATGTCACACATAGGTGAGACCTTAAGAATAAAAAATCAACCTCCTCATGCCCCAATGTACTCTTTTGAACATCTTTGTAAGACTTCTAATGGGACAACTCTATCTGAATTCCTTCTTGAATGATGTATACATTTTTGGACATCACATAAAATAAATTTCTATACATGAGTATTGTATCTATATACTTATATGATAAAAAATGAGACCTATTTAGCTTTCTATAGTGGGCCCCAAATAGCTCCATTCCATGTATGTAGTCATAGTTGTTTTATATGATAACTGAAGAAGTGAAAAATATTATTCCAAAGTCCTTCCAATGTCTAACAAACAACCTACTAAAATATACTCTATTACAAAAATAGTCCATTCATCATGGACATCTATATTTAGGTGAGAATATATATTCTTTTAATCAATATTCCAAAATCATCTTACAAACCTTTATACAACATTGATGTAAATTATGTATCATGGTCAGATAAAATTTTTGAGGGCACTTCAGTTAGTTTGAAAATATACCTTGAATTCATGAAACCCATGATTTCCGAAATACACTTACCCGTAATCATATAAAAGATGAGTTCACCTGGTGAGTCGGTCAAAAATCACCATAATATATTCATAACCTTTCAATTAATAAAAATTTTATGTCACAAAATCCATAAACATTCTATTCTATTTAAAGTCAGTTACCTCAAGTGGTTTTGTAAAACATGTTAAAAATATTGATAATCCATTTTCCATTAACAAATATTTTGGAGACAAACTCTGAAACACTCTTCTATAACATTATACACTAAAACTATCTTCAAATATTTAATTATGACATTACCATAGGAGGATGAAAAACTGTGGGAGAAGCATCAAACACTCTTAAAACCACCTCATACTATTTAACTAGAACTATAGTCCACCCTTAGAAGAGAATAACATGCTCCATTCCTCAGAGAATACAAATTAATCATATGATGGGGTTATTAAATCATGAAATACCTCACAATAACTATTACCATATTGTACTTCCCTTACATGATAGAGAAGCATAGGGGTAACTACAATAAATTAGATGTATATTACTCTATCCCCTATAAGTAAGTACAACTAGAATGAGGAAAATATATTTATAATATCACATAGAAACTATAAATTAGACTTCATACAAAAGGTATATTCCACTGCATTTCACATTCCCAGATTATAGATTATTGCAATGTTTTAATCCAATATAAATCCAACAACCAAATCAATCTCACGTTATGATCTATTTGGATGAAGTTGATTAGGAGAATTTTATTTTAGGAATAAATAGTAAAATTATCTCAATGCAGATAGCGGTTCCAAGTCTTTCTGTTGAATACAATATGTACCAGCTCTAATTCATTATTTTCATAGTTCTTTTCACGGTGTGTGATCTACCTAAACTGATACGATATCATCATATTACTCTATATAAACACACACCCATTCCCTATTCTAGAGGAATCATAAAACACTATGTATACAACAATTCCTTTTGGAAATATCTTAATGGGATCACTTTTTACCCTACATTGCAACTCCAAAAATTTGTTCTAGAACTTCATTGGCTGATTAATAGTTACCCCATTCAAGTCATGGTAGTAAAATTTGTTGCAACTCTATTGATGTTTGGGATGAATACCTTATAATATCCCGAAAATCACTATTAGATCCTATCCTATTTCACATTAATGGATGTATAATATATAATAATTAACTAAATATTCATTGGGTCTAAAGCTAAACCTTGTTTTGTGATGACGTGTCCCAAAAATTAGAACACTCTAATCCTGAACTGACCCTTCTAGATTCTTCCATACAATTTATTTTCTTGAATCAAATATAAGAATTTTCATATATTCACTTTAATCTCTAACTCAAATTCTAGGTAAATGAGTATCTCATCAATAAAACCTATCATGAATTATCTATATAATCTAACAAATGTCTTATTCGAGAGTTCAATAAACCAAAATATGGAATTTTTCGCACTGATTATCACCAGGTAATAAAAATAACTATATAGACATCAGACCACTATATTTTTTATATAATCCTCTCAAACACATAGCATGTGATATCCCCATTCCAGATCAATCATTGAGAACAACCTATACCCATTTATATGATAATATTGGTATTCAATCCTTTTTAGTGGAAATATGTTCTGAATGGTCAACTAATTTTTTGTAAAATTAATCCATGCATAACCTTAGGCTCAAGTTTAACATTGTCGAGAATAATATCAGGGTTTCCTATAGAGAAAATCTAGGACTCATAAATACATTCACATGATGTTCCTCTATTTATACCAAAATCTCTCATTTCTCAATGTGATCCATCCAATTTTATAATGAAGATATCATATTATTTCATGTGAAAAATATAATAGAGGTTTAATCCTATCGATGATGTAGTAATCCAATTATGCTTTGGGGAAATATTTCCATGTACTCATGTACTACATTGTAGAAATGAGCATCCATAGAGCCTTCTAGACCAATGGTATGGTTGTAAAACAAATTTGAAATCATTTTTAATCATCATCATGTGATTTATTCCTAATTTACCTACAATTTCATCTTTTTATTGTAGAAATATCTTAGAAAATATCATTAGGTCCATTGTATCCTCCAAAAAATATAATTAATATTGGTGTTTACATTGTCCAAACCATCTATAAAAATAGTAACATAATATAGTCACATCATTTCATTTAAAACATCCCTCAACTAACTCTGTCCTTCCAGAATCAATTCACATTTACGACAAGAGTGTGTGACCACAAAATCCCCTACATATAGGAGTCTCCAGATATATAGTTTGTGTAATAGGATCTACTAGTATATATAGTTTTTTAATAGAGAAAATGTTTATATCAATAAAAACTAAATATATATTTGGAAAGACAAATATTATTCCTTGGATCGTGCCTAGAGTCTCATTGTAAAAATCATATAATACCTTCACCTATATACATCCATGACCACTAGCTCCATGATCCTAAAAGGGACCTCTTGTAGGAGGTGGTGGTTGTATAATATCATAGTATCTACCACCTACAACGTCTCTCTATGGTCATCTACAAGGACTACCATTATGTAGTTCCTCATACACATGATATTATCTCTTCCATTGTGAATCATCTAACGTCTACCTACCCGCTATTGTACTATGGATCAGAATGTCTTTGGTGATAAGAGCACTCCCATAACAGTAATATCATCACTAAACCCTTATATTATGGAATATCATTATGAACCCTATGTTGGGGACCCTCTATTATATTACTGGATATACAGATGTTTCAAGGGTCATGATCTTTGATCCTAATGATGTCCGCAAACTACTAATGTATCAGCTCTAAAGTGACAACTATTATCACAGGTTTGTTATGAATTCTCTAACAAAAATTTTTCCCTCAGAATGACAGGATCCATCACCCCAACATATACGGGGACACAAAATTATTTAACTTATTCTCATATATAATTATGGGTGGTTTTAATTAAACATAATTTCCCATGATCGAGAACATATTTGAATAGATTTCTCAATAAGGATGTGGAAACAATAACCCATTCTTGTCTGATATAATTCTTTTTTTCCTGCAACTGGTTTCTCTCTATATAGAGTCAAAAATAAGTTTATCAAAATCCAACTGAATAGATATTTTAGAAGCCACACAATCACTATGGTCGTGGTACTATTTGACGAAGCTGATAAATTTAAACATAATTTTCTTAAATCCTAAACGATTACTGACATGTCTACTATCTCCAATAATCATGCCTTATAAAAACATTGTATTATGTTAGTCTTTCCCCACTCAATCATTAATGTCCCCACTTGTGTCCATGGAATTACATTTGTAATAGCCAAATACCTCATCCAATAGGCTATGGGGTGGTTAATTGCACTAACTAGGGGAATCATACATATGGAATGTAATGTAATAATATATCAATACACATGCACACAATAACCCATTCATAAAAAATAAATGTTCAATGTAAACAACGTAAATCCTAAAAGAATACACATACATTAAAACCCCACAAGTTGTTACATAAAAAAATATTATAACTAGTCATTGAAAAATTCAGGCCCAATAACCAACAAGATCATCTAGGATGAAAAGAAGTGTGAAAATAGTGTCAGTATGAAAACACAAATGTTCCCAAAATACTTACTACCACGTACTATATGCACTAAAAAAGATCACCATGAAACACCCAAATTGGGATCTCCTATATCTCTATCATATATCTTGTTATCTTTCTAATACATGAATCTTTCTTGTAGTATCCATGTAAGGATGAATATATACATATATATTTGGAAACCTAAAAATCAACAAGAAATAATGCTGAAAAGATAAAGCCATATTGAACCCATAAACATGAATGCAGAGGAAGGGAAGATTCAAAGATATTCTCATTAAATGTTTAAAAACAAAAATTACTTTTGAAATCTATCATCCATCTAAATAAATCATCAACATAAACTTCTAACCCAAAATTATCTTGTAAATTCATGGAAAATTTCTATGTCGTTGTAGGAATAGAACTAAATAATGATTATGGTTTAAATGGAATCTCTAGTGGAAGATCTAGGAACCGTAAAAAATCCATACATGATAGAAATTATAATCCGATGGAGGATCCCTATCCCATAAAAGCTCTACGGTCTGGAGAAATTTTACTTGGCCTAATGATCCATATCTTATCCAGGATATACATATAAATATATTCACTAATAGGGATAATGATTCCCTAAATCATAAATTTGGGTTATGTACCTTACCATATCAGATTCTATACATGAACGTTATCATCCAAATTCTAACTTGTGTCATATTACACTCATCGGGAGGATCCCTATCAAAATAGGTGATATAAAGGCTCCACCTAGGTACTTTGAGGTTGAAAAATGTATCGATTGATGATCCTTAAAATAATTCGAACTACACGCTTGTTCCATGGGAACATGATGCATTATTCTAACTTTTCCATTTCTCATGGTTCTTTAATTTTACATGGAATGTATTAGAATCACCACATGTTTTTTATATATATTATAATTCAAGTCATGTCTACTAAGGTATTCTATGAAAATATACTCTACCCAAGTCATGTTCATATAGGGTATTCAGTGTATATATGAACACCTACAATTTATGGGCCCATAGATGTCCCCTCATATGTAATCATCAATACACACTGAACTAGTTGAGTAACAGTAACACTGCATATGACTCAGTCACACAATAGTATGAATTTTAACTGCCTTGGAAACCCTCACTACAATATTTATGAGACCAAAGGCATCTTTTATTTTGAACTACCGACCATGTAGTCTTGAATTCTTTAGGAAAAGAGATTTGTGATGTTTCATATATTTTCTTCACCTCCTTTATCAAGTAAAATATAAATCAAGCTGGTAACTCCTAAAAAATTATTTAAAAAATATATCAAGACTCAATAGATGCAAATTTTTAAAAGGCATTTTTCTGAAAAATATACTATTTTCGTATCTTCTACTATCCTCTCAGCATGAATTTTGAAATACCATCATCTAATTATCCTCTAGATATTCATTATTATCATCATGTATCTATCATTCTATAAATCCTTAATCTAAACCCACTATAAAAATCCTTAAAATCCATGGTTTATTACATATTGAAATGTTTCCATGAGTATGGTTGAACCACTGAGTAGTTTAATACATCTAATTAATTCACATAGAATACTGGTAGAAAAACATATAAAAAACATTGATGAGTTACCAATTGTAATTTATATTGAAATCCATTATTTTGTGGAGGATGAAAAATAAGTACTAATATAAATAAATAAATGGTAAAAATTTGAAGTGAGGGTATGGAGAACATCAATTCAGGATACATTTGTTTAGGAATAATTTTTAATCACATCCTTATCAAAAGTAGATAAAATCATTAATTAAATGTATTACTATCATGGAGATTGATCATTTATTAAATACCAATTCACTAGATATTTTTTCTAAGAATCCAGTTTGTATATAATTATATCTAGTAATGTATAAAATTGATTAATAAAGAAGAGATACATGATTTAACTTCCTACAATTCCTCACTCCCATGTCATCTGACAACATGAACACCCATATATGATTTCACTTCCTCCCTTGCAGACAATATCTAGGGTTAGGAGGGTAACCATTCATATTATAAATCAATAGAGAGATATATATATATATATATATATTAGTCTTCTAGGTTATCATTATATTATATAAATTATATATATTTTAATTAATTTATTTGATTCCATGTTGTGACTACATATCATCCAAATGACTAATTTGAATAAAAATTTTACCATTCCTAGCAGTAATACAACATTCTAGACTAAATGATGGAATAATTTTTCCTATATGAGGAGCTTATAATAAAGTATATGTTAACACAATCATGAGATTAATAAATATTTTAATATATATAAATAATCAACATCATGGTTCAAATTACCCTAGATAGTAATTGCATTACAAAAAAAATTCAAATGAATTCATAAAAATTTATAAAGGGTCTATAACAAAAAAGATTCATTATTGGTGAAAAATAATATATTCTATAAGATAATTTTTAAGAAAAAAATATTTACAAATATGATATTGTGTAATGCCTATAATTAAATGTGATATAAAATTTTAAATATCTATGAATGTGATTCAATTCCCCAGACCGTAAAGATTTATGTTAGTTAGAACAAATAAAAATCTTGGTAGTGAACTCAACTAGAATAATTGATTTATTTTTAAAGAAAATGTTCATTAATATTGATAAAAAATTCTAGGAATGGTGATAAACTTAAATAAGATATTATTATGAAAAAAATATAATAAAAATTTCACATCTATATTTAAATATGAAGGATTGAATGACCGAAGAATGAGATCATAATATATTGTATATGGATTATTGTTATTGAAAACTCAAAGAATACAAGGTGAGGATGAATGAAAAAGATCATACACCTAGGTAAATATAATGTAATTTTTTTTAAATCTATTAACTTGTTTTCCATTTATTATGATTTAGAAGTGAATGAGGTTTCATATGTGATTCTATTTATTTACTCTAACCACAAAAGGGGAATGTATTTAATTAGAATCCTGAAATAATATGATTTTGATTTAAAATTCCTTGTAACATCATTAAAATATATATCATAATATTTAATAATGAGAAAGAGGATGATTCACTTTTATTGAATCCTAGAGATATGTGATGGGATTTAGGAAAATAATATTGATTTACTTTATATAGAAGAACTTTCTCTTGTATAATTACAATAGATTAGAAGAACTTGAAAGATATGAGAACGAGGATAAAAAGGAATTTAATGAAGAAACAAACTTCTATTTCAATAAAAATTACTAATTCATGTTGACAACGATGAATAAAAATATCAATTTAATGTTTTTCTCGAACACAATTTTGGTTGGATACTAAAAATAAGTACATCAATGTATATAGTTAAAATATAATTGAATAAATCCTTGTGATAAATGAATGAATGTATTAAATTAAGAATAACTATGATGAAAAGGATACATTAATGGAAATTATTATGTTTTTAATATTACATCATATAGAGAATTTGTAGGGGTGGTTAATCAAAATTGTAAAATAAGGGATGAAACCCAGACCGTTGATTGAATTATTAGTTATTAAAACTGAGAACCCGAACATATGAAAAAAGGATGTGAAATATTTCTTAAACATATTCTCATTAAATTTATATTTCTCTAAGATTTCTAATAATTTCTTTAACTAATCAATAGCAATAAAATAATCACAATATAAACATATGAAATTATATAAAATAGTTCATCAATTAATATGGATCGATATAATGTGTTACATCCATGGTGTATAACCTTAGTGATGATCATATATACCAAAAGATACTATGAAAAGTTTTTTTGAAATAATTATGTTTGTATAGAAAGAAAAAAATATTAGCTCCTTTATTATATAATTAACTACGCTACATCCCAAAAAATAACCAAATTATAGAAATTATAAAGATCACTGAAAATGAATATATGAATAATATTAAACAAAATGAAAATATGTGTTTTCTCTTAAACAAAATCCTCATACTCATAATTTTATGGTTAATGAGGTTATATACAACACCAACACCTTCAATAAAATCATTAAAATTGTTTAATTCATTCCATTCAATCTCAATCCTCTGAAATTGTAATTTATATATCACTATTCCTCTAATGTTAATTATTTCCCCAATTGTAATTTTTTTACAAAATCCTATATAATTTTGCAGCTTACCCTCATCATTGGCCCCTAATTTCATATATCGTAGATGATTAAAAATATTAATATGAAATATCGTTTTTTACAAAATTCTTATTTCCTAAAATCTTTATAATTTTTAAGAATTTCATATACTTTGATGTGGTGTACTCTACTAACAAAATGTTTTTCAATTAATACATGGACTCTAAAAACTAGGGCCTATGAATTTCAAAAGAAAATATAAAATAAATATTTCCATAATTAAAATTATATATCATAACTTTCCACATTTTATTTTTTCTAAAAGACATGACATGGATATGTGTATCCTATTTTATAAGACATTGTAAATATTCCATTGAAATATTTCAATCTCAATGTTATCTGGATTAATTGTTAGCCTTTTTTAGTGTTAAAATTTTATTAAAATCAATTATTTCATCATTATTGGATTTTTGCGAAAATCATTACCTAATTTCTTGTAATACTTTCTACATCATTGTGCTCAACTTGTGCTTTATATTTTAAAAAATACTGACTAGAATCAACGTGAGGAATTCCACTATGTAATAGACTCACTTAATATTTTCAATAAATATGAGATGAACTATTATGTGGTTTAATATCATGTGGATTTCTATAAATTAATTTCAAAAAATGATTTTTACCATGATTGTTTTCATATATAATTATGGGGAAAATAAATGTGGCATGTTACTGCACATTAGGGTGTGGAATGATACTATTCAAAAAAATATTATTCAAACATTTAAAATTATTCTTTATTCCCATTAAAATTTAAGTAATGTCATCTGTAATAATTTCTCATCAATATATAGTTATTGGATGGAAAAAGACACAAAACCTTTCAATTTTGATTCAACACCCAATCCATTAAATCCAAATTTCTTCTCTTTAAATTCATGGGATTTAATTTTCTCCCTAAATGGGATCATTAGAAATCCTATGTAAAAATAAGAAAACATGTTTTATAAAAAATATTATCAATAATAAAAAATAAATTCATCACCCAATTTATTATTCGATAAAATCTTGTCATATAAAATAATATATAAACAGAGAATTACTAACTTTGACTCTTACCTTAACCTTCCACTATATACAACTACATGTTGATCATAAAATTAAAATTACTCCCCATTTATTCATAAATTATTTCTTCTTACATGTTCAGTTACCATGAATTTTATCTCCCATACACTTTTGTATAATGAACACTCCCAGAATAGAAAAATTATCTCCTTGGTTTAGGTGTAAATTCTGATCCAAGTAGTTTGATATGCTCATATTCCAATAGTTGTATACTCTCTATCACAACATGTGACCATCAATTTAAACAATCAATTTAGAAAAATTACCCACATTATTAAATGAATATATATTTTAAAATATTTGATAACATGAATATCCATGTGAACTATTAAATTAATATTACAAGATGTAACATACCAAATGTACTCAATCTATTGGAGGTGGTTAAACATAAAAAATAGACTATTATCAAATACCATTTTGTCTTATACATTTATAAAAAGTTCCACAATCTATTTTTGTTGGTTTTTAGAGGCGTCAACTTGATATTTACTAAACATAGATTTAATTTGAAAAAATTATTTCTTTATCATAATGTTATTCTGTACATGAGTATTTGATTGTGTACAAAACATGCATGATTTTATTTTTGTTGTTTAAAAGAATAAAAATGGTACCTTAAACTACTCTCCCAGATCCACATACTGTTAGTTATTAAAAATAAACAATATGTGTTACTTATTCATTAAAAATAATTCAACTATCACTGTATTAAGAGATTTTCTAGATTGTTTCTTATTTATCCAACAAATTGGTTTATGATAAAAAATGAAACCGAATATATGGATTCCATTTTCAATAATCTATAACTAAATCCACCACTAATTTATAGTTTTTATCTTAATAATAAAAATTCTTAACAGTGGTTCCTGGAAAAAATCATATTATTTTTTTTATCATAATTGGATTATCTTACTTTATATATCCTGTAAAATTAGAGCCAAATAAGTTGTACAAAAAAACAGTCTTTGTTATTTCATATAAAATATATCCAATCATTATATGATATAAATTCATATACATATCACTTCCATATTCTTATGTCTGGAGAATTATATTAATAATTATTGTTTTCAAAATAGGTTTGGAATCATACATATTATGTTTCTATAGATACTTCCTTGAACATATTACTTATGAAATAATTTATTTTTCACCTCTATGATTGAATTTAAAATCAAGAAAATCAGTAATTTTTCCTATAATTGATATTTAAAACACAATTCACATTAATTTAATAAAACCCATAATATTTAATATTTATTTTAGTAATTATGATTCATTGATATTCAAAAGTACAATGAACCACACTTCTTTTTACAATTTTACATAATCTCTTATTTAAACTACCTTGATTCAATTAATTCATCAAGGAATAGAGTGGAACATTATGGATTTTCCACTAGGTTTGAATTAATGACTTCATGTATAAATTTTATTACTTTTTAATTCATCATCATTAACATATTATAGGTATTGATAAAATAAATAGTATCTAAAATCCTCACATTTTGTGTTGAAAAAAGGATAGAGAAAACAATACATGAAAATTAAAAGATTAAAGGCAAAGGTTACTCTTTATCGTATTGGTTAGATACCATAACATGTATTATCTTATTTATTCTTGTGTGGGTACAATAAGACTGGTAATATATTCCAATCCCATAACAATGGAAATTGGTTATACCCAACGACTACAATTCTCTAGAAACAAGTCATATACAATCCTCACGAACAACATCAACACTAAATGTATCAATGCTCATTAATAGATATTGAGTAATTAGGGTTATCCACTTCCATACATCTCCTATATATTAGTATTTTTTGGTTCATAGATTTAATGAAAAAATGTTTTTTGAGTTCACTGAACATCTAATTAGATATAAAAATTCTTCTTCCTCACTAAAAAACAATTTTATATTTAAAAATGTTACTATAATTATTATTATCATGCAATCTAAGATAAATTTTTATACTTAATATCCTATTATTCTGATTAGTTTTTATCAAAAATAAAATCATGAGGTTAGTCATAATTTAAAATTCCTATAGACTCAAATATCCTTTCAACACATTGTATAAATATATAAAAATTGAAATCTCATTCAAAACCATCATTTAATGGGAATTATCAAATTGTTTTTAAATAACACTATCCTATTTTATTTAAAATATTAGTCAAAATTATTTTCCAAAACTTGTTATAACCTATACACAATATATTAAATTAATAATTCATTCATGGAAATTTTATGAATTAATTAATATTTCACTTGGTGTTTTTTTCATATGGTGTTTAAATTTTCAAGGATTATTATCATATATGGCATGCACACTAAAACAAAATTTCTTGAATGTCCTTTATACAAAGATTTTTCTTATGAGAACATCAAGGATTGATCAAATATTGGTCATAATGTGTATGTTTTCATTATTTTACATAGAGACTCTCCCTCTCATCCATGCATGACCTCATTTTAGATACAAAATTTTCCCAACATGAATGTGTGCTGTTACGATATTATTTATTGCATATATTAATAATATTTTTTAGGTAAACTCATTATTTTATCATATCATTTTAATTGGAGGTACATGCATGCCATAAAATCTATAACTAACAACATTTGTTCTTAATTCAACACCTTTATAAGAATCATACACACGAGGTCAAAATAAAATATATTTTCTACTGTCTACATACCATATTGTGCATTGGAATGTCTTATATATTCACAAATGTCAGAGTGTGCATGATTTATTTTATTTGTTCATGTCAGTTGAAATAATCTTGGACCATCCACTTTTATCATACGTGAATTCATCATTACTTAAAATCATCAATATTGTTCATGTTTTGTGTTTGTTAAATCAATATACCCACAAAATGTAGTTAAACAATGTTATGTGGAGATATAGTGAAGGATCATGGTCACTAGAGACTTATGGTAGGACCATAAGGTTACTATTTTCATCAAATAGTATGTACTACCCATAGTAGAAA
Source organism: Viscum album (assembly GCA_963277665.1). Classification (NCBI taxonomy): domain Eukaryota; kingdom Viridiplantae; phylum Streptophyta; class Magnoliopsida; order Santalales; family Viscaceae; genus Viscum; species Viscum album. The sequence goes on along the minus strand of OY728137.1, from coordinate 201,036,900 downwards.
AAATATTCTTCATGTTGTCCCTCATTTCACATCACGGCCGATAAATCTCACACCACATGCATGATTCATTCATGATAGGTCCTCATGTGGTTTGTTGAAATAAAATGTGATTCATTAAGTGGATCGTAGTAGTTCATTATCTTATGATCACATGGCAGACACGGAAGGTAAACCATTAATTACAGTATGTTATGAAATTTTCGGATGGTAGGATGTTGAATAAAACATGGGATTAAAGGATTAAATTTTACAAATTAACTTCATGTGACACATATTATTTGTTTGTCTTCGATGTTGATGAAAATTTCTCGTAATAAATGAAACAATCCCAAGTTATAACTAAACATGATTACTCAATCCATAATAACCCTTAACCATTACTACACCTCTCAAACATAGATTCTGGGTTATCCCTTGACACACTATACACGCAACTCATGGGTTGTGCCTTTTTTAACTATCTCATCATTACTTATTAGTGTGAACCTATAATCACTTATGTGCTCATCATGATTGGCTATGTGCATAATTCATCATTCATGCTCTTCTATGAACCTGACCAATTTGTTTACATAGATGAACCTAAAAAACATAGTGAAATTCATTTTTTGTAACTTTCTAATAAACATTAGATAGTTTTTTGAGTAATAATAATATTTTTTTACTATCCTATCAACACATTTTCACCAATAAACTCAAAATATCTTTTACATATCTACTTATACATTATTTTAAATAATATTTCATGAAAAAAGTTAATTGTAATTTTAAAATAGTAATAAAAATTCACCATTAACTGTTAGATATAAAGGGATTATTTCAATATCAATCATGACAACAAATGTAGAATCATGAATCCAAAAAAATAATCCAATCATTATCACATTATAAAATTGAAAATAATTTGTTATGACAATAAAAAAATCTCACTAGAGAAATTCAATCTCCCCCATTGAATTTATTAAAAATAATATAAATAACCAATATCAATATGTGTGATCAAATAGACATATTCATATCCCCCTAACATAAAATAAGCCAAAAGTCAATGTGATGTATAATTCATCTTTTCATTTTAATCTTTAAATTACACAAAACCCTTTTTACCTCTTATTTCATATCTAAAAATAGTCAATAATATATAGAGGGAAATATAACATCACGTGATTTTTCATAGAAATTATCACATTTCTATACAATACTAAGTATTCATGGGAAACTTTGATATAAAGAAAATTAGTAAATAACTTAGGTGATCTAGGTTATCTATAAATATAAAAACACATGATCCCATTGGAGAAAATCATTTTTAGAAAAATTTAAGGAAATATACATCATGGAGAACATGAAATTTTGGCATTTCAACAATCCATTGGAATGATTTAAGTACAATTATAATGAACTCACTTATGCCTCATTATTATAAACCAACACCCACCTCCATGAATATATTGTATAAAATCATATCAAATGGTTGTAAAAATTAATTATTATACTAAAATATCAAATTGTAAATGAGGTATTGGAATTATAGATTTTATAAGAATAATTAAATTCTTTCTCATCATATCATGTCTTATCCCCCACAAGAGGTGCATTCACCTTATTCCTATTAAAAGTGGTTTGTTAAATCTAATAAACCCTCCCCTATTTGGAAAATTGTTTACATCTAAAAAAATCCATGAATTACATATATGTTAGAAAAAAATAATGAAATAACATGGAATAAAGAGAACCATATCTCTTAGCATAGACATTTTTGATCAATAAATATCATCACTTTTATTTCAATTCAAATACTAAATAAGTTTCAAAATAATATTAATTTCATGAATCTATTGTTTATGCTCAATAGTATAATTACATATGATAATTTGGAAATTTCATTTCCTTCCAACTAAATGAACATCCTCATCTTATATTTTGTTTTGATTTAATAGTTATGCATTCTATTTAACCATTTCCAACATTCTCACATCTCTCCCACATTATCAACAGTTTGAGGACCCTTATTGAGGATGAATCCTAATGTAAGAAGACCAAATATTCTGGAAATTGTCACTTACCTTTTTCTTTAGAAATTATTTTAGCTTCATCAATTTTTTTCACATTTTAATTGATCAATCCACTATGTTAGTAACTTTTAATTATATTCTCATCCTCCACATAATTTCTACCAAACATAAAAATAATTTTATAAAGAAATGAATTTTGACCTCTAGAATTCTATATATATTTATAATTCATATAATAATCCCATTATCCTAGAATAATACTCATAAAAACATCAGACTTGTGGCTATATTGGCTATATCATCCAATTATTTCTTGATCCATTAATTGTTTATTTGTGAATAAAACCTTATTTTTACACAAAATACACCCATTAGTTCTTTCCTCAATAATGGGAAATAAAAAACATACCAAAAAGAATAGGCCACATGTGAAAAAATTTTAGAACACTAACAATAGATTTCCGATATTGTTCACTAACCCTAATAGTTCATATAAAAATATGTTTTTGAGTCCTATCTTTTCGCATTTTTAGCCTAATTTTTACAGTAGGGTGTCATTTTTCTTAACTTCACTTCTAACTTTAATGGGAAAAAACGTCTACCAACATAATGTTTGGTCCAACCTTGTTTATGATTTTTTAGAAATATAGTCTATATTTTAGTTAATATAACTTGAAATTCACAATCATTACTTTTGACTGAATTATTAGAATAGTTCAACCCAACCATATCTAAATATTCCAAATTAAACTATATTTAATTTTTTCTTTTATATATCCATGTTATACTCATTTTTAACCATGATATAAAAGAATTATTTGGTGAACCGTCATGGTTCCATATGAGAAATATTTTCATTAGGACCAAATTGTTTTTCTTATTTGGTTATAATTGAGCTGTGTATCTTAATCTCATCAACAAGTGATTATTATGTCATAAAAAACCTATTTATTGTTTAGAAACATGTATTATATATTTTATCTATATTTCTTTCCTATATTAATATTATTAATGACTTCCATACATGAATCTAACCAATGTTTAAATTTCCATTACAGTGTTATCCATTCATCTTCATCTTCAGCTCAATATGTTGATTCAAATCCTCTAATTATCATTATATAAAAAATATCCTTACTAAAAAATAGAACCATGATGAAGAATTATGTTTCAACTAAATTCACATAAAATTCCATTTCATGTAGATGAAATTATTCTTAATATTATTCCTATATTCTTTGGTTTTAAATGTTTCTCTCCTTCCAAAAATTATGATTTCTAAATCCTATTATTTATTAAATAATTTGGTGAGTTTTCAATTTCATCACAATTCTATCATTTCATTAATTATTTCCCTTTTCCTTTCCAATTTAACTTTATGAATCATCTTAATATAAGAGATAATATCCAATTAATCCCTTTTTTCCACTAAATATGGTAATCTAATGTTTTAATAACCTATTTTTAAATTTTATTTTAATATGCTTAAAAATATGCCGCATGCATTAATTTCTAGTTGATTAATTGAGATGAACTCATCTCATATATTATTTGTATGTCATTTAAACCATCTAGTCTAAAATAATCTATTTCTTATTGAGATAATATTTTAAAATTAAATCAGTGAATAAAATTCATTGAACAATTTTCAAAAATTATATAAATTTATAGCTTTTTCAATAAACCACGATTTTTTCTCACATTCTCATTGATCATGGAAATTAATTCATTAATAACCTTATTATCATCCCTTTTTATGACATTTAATTGGTATATCTAAAACTATGACATAGATTATTTAATATTCTTGTTAATTGTTTAAAAATATTTAAATTTTATGATATTTTATTTTGCGTTTAAAGACTCATGGCCTTGGTATATACCTAATTCGATAGAGAAATTAGAATGAAATAATGATCCTTGTTGTATAAGTTAATATTAGATTATTCCAACTATGATTAATCTTCCACAAATATATGGGAACATCACAACTATTTATTGTGTATATATTTTCATGGTCACATAATTCATTTCTAGTTATTAGTGGGAACCTCACTCTAAATGAACTTATAGCTCCCCATGGTAGATTAACAACTGATCAGGGGGAGGGTTGAAATAATGGTATTATTTTAGGAACTCTCTCCCATTTGAATTCAATTACTTGAAACTATTAGTGTTTATAATCCAATCAATATTATTTCAAAATTTCACTTGGTGTAAATTAATATTATCATGAAACACAGTGCATGATATTTATAAGTAACAGTATAGGAGAATACTTCTTGACAAGTTGGTTAGATTTTTTAACCAGATTTCTCAACAAAATATCCATATGTCTACAATAGTGAAATAATTATGCAACCCTATCCCATTATAATAGAAGTTCATTATACACAACAATTATAATTGTCTTGGAACTAAATATACACCCTAGTCAAAAAATATCTATTTTAAAATACTATGGTAGAAAAAACATAATATACTCATAGATTTTTTTTCACTAATAGTGAATTTATCTTCCACTAATAATTGGCGGGAACAATATGTATGCTAATTTACAATATCAAATTCATTATCAAAATATTGTGTCGATTTCCTTTACTTAACATTGAGTAATTTGGGTTCCCCTCTTCCATATCTATCATCGATATATATGTCATATTGGCTCTGAGATTCCTTGTATAGTGTGTAATGAGTTATCAAAATATCTTATCAATTATAATACCTATTCTTTTTCACAGATAGAAAATTTTTACAATGGAAAAATATTCCAATGAATATTATTCTATTTTATTCAATGATATAATTTCATATTTAAAATCCTCAAATAGTTTTCCTTTTTTCCTATATAATCAAATCACAAGGTTTTCATAATTTAAAACCCATATCGACTTCAATATTATTCATTTATTTCATATTAATATATCCTAATTAAAAAATCATTCATAAATCATATTTAAAGACAGTTTTCATGTAGTTTTTTAATATCCAAATCCACTTTTATTTTAATTATAACAAATAATTATTTTAAATGGAAGATTAAGACATATAAACCATATAACCCCTTCATGATTCATGGATGATTGTTTGAAGGATAAATTAATATCACAATTGATGTATATTTTAGAAAAAATGAACTCGTGGAGTGAATGAAATATCACACATTGTGTGTACATATAAAACCTAATTTAAATAATGAGATTCATATGATGATTGATCATAGGAGAACAACAAGGCTTCGCTCAGATTGTCCATGATGTTTTTTTATCATTATTTAATATTTAAACGCTCACTCTCCCTCTCTGATGAGTGAATGATTTCATTTTCTAAACCTTATTTTTCATGATTCTAGATATGGTATAACACATCATTTAATTCACATGTTATCCATTTTCATTTAAGTAATTAATTCAAACTTCCTATCCATGTAATCCAAAAAAACATGCCCCATAGTCTCATACCAATATCACTCATTGTCTATTCTACTCCTTTATATGAACCATATATGTGATATAACTATAATGTTATTTTTTTATGATCTCTATTTTTTACGTAATAAAAACATCATGATAATCCATTGCCTCTTGAAACATTATCGTGTGTGTTGGATATCTTTTGGTTCTCCATGTGAGCACAAAAATATAGGTACATTCCATTTTCATTAGAGAGTTGACCATCATACCATTATGATGATTAAAGTATATCCTATAATGATTGTGGTTAATTAACATCTCTACTTGAGGAAGGTACACCATAGTATCTTATAACATCAATAATGATCATGATAACTCTGGACTAATGGTGGTTCTGTACAATAACTGCATTTTCTATGTGGTATGTCCATCCCAATATAGGTGAAATATTCCCCTTGTGGTATTTGATTTTACATAATAAAAAAAATGACTGAAAAAAAAATTTGATTCATTTTTTGGTAGGATCTAGAGGGTTTGGTTGGAAGCACCTATACTACACTATGAGGATCATCACCTTACGATCACATAGAGGATCATCATAAGTTAATAATCACTCTTGATCGTTTAAGGGTTGAAATTAAACATCTGTGGATGAAAATATATAAGTGGGGTGTGAAGTAATTCAAAGTAATCTACTGTAGTGAGGAGGATATACCCATTTCATATAAAAGGATATAATGACTATCGAAAGAAACCAACACCACATCAAGACTCATCTTGTTCTATTAATCCTTAATAATTCATAGACCTTCAAACACATTTCATCCATGGGTATGGGTAATAATTATTCAAACTACACACATGGATAATGGGTCTTATATACCCATATTGTCTAGGAACCAGTCAAGCATGTGATCCACCACACACTTATGCATGAACCACCTCTTCCAAAGTGAAATTTTTAAAATTCATATTAGTCCATATAGTGAACCATATTTTTGAAATACCTTAAACTAAAACACCTAGTAATATATTTTTTGTGACTCAATCAAATAATAATTCATAAAAATAAATCATCTAATACAAATATTTTTACAAAACCTCTAAAAAATTTACTTTTAAACTCATCAAATCTTCAACATGTTCCCTTATTAATTTTTAAAGAAAATAATCTACCAAATACAATTAGAACAATGATTAAAACATTAAGAAGAGTTCAAATTTAATTTTTAGATTTAATTGTTGGATTTTATTATCATCCATTACATCTAAATCTTAATATTGAGTTAATAACCACCCTAAAATAATCATCACATCATTTCATTACTAAAAAAATACTGAAACATTAGAAAAAAATGAAATTCATTCTTGGGCACTTCAATAATTAATTGACTAAATGTTCAACATCAATAAATTGAATTAACTTATATTTTTAATAGAATTACTATTTTAGTGCTCCATTTTTTAATTTTATCTTTAAATCCATTTTATATATCATGAAACCATTTTGAAAATAAGTATGCCATAAATGATGAATAAAATGATGTATTTATTTTTATATAAATGTCCCTCCACAATTTATTCCTCTGATTTGTGTATGAAAATATATATATATATATATATATACCAACAATTCATTACAAAATACAATTATAATTATGTTGTTTCATATATAACCATTTTATATTGATGTTAGATCATCCATCCTCTTCACAAGCTCCGATATTTGAATTTTTATTATATAATGAAACTAATTATTCATGATTTTAACCCATGTATCAAATTTTGAAACCTATTCCAATGATTCAATATCTATTTATGAAATTATTTTTTTGGGTCAAAAACAACACATAATCTTGTTTATGTTAGAGAAATATTATCTTCAGTGATATTTTATTGATTAATTCTAATAATTCAATTTTTGAGTCATTGATTTAATTTTGTATAGAAAAAATACTCATTTTATTTTACCTATGAATTCAAATAATAATTATTTTTTTAAAACATGATAATTTTAATAAATATAACTATCTACATTAAATATTAAAAAAATGATTTCAAATATTTTCACAATCTTCATTATAATAACAAAAAAATTATTTAAATGATATTATTAATTTACTTATTGAAATATTTCTAGTCTTCTAAATTTTTTTAATAAAAAATAAATTAATCTTTATAGTAATATCTCTAAAAAATAATTTATTAAATACCTTTGTTTGGACATTAAATTTACTTTAACACAATATTATTTATATAAATGCTTTATTTCATAAATAACACATCACATATGTTTTTATATTCTCATCAAAATGTAAATAATCCTTGTATTTAACAATGAAAATCCACATGCACTGCCTCCTCCCAATAATTACCTATTAAAAATGTAAAACTTAACAGTATTATTTTTATTATTTTCTCACCATCAATATTCAACTATTAATAAAACTATCTTTTACACTATTAAAACAAATTAAGCCTATGGTATTTTACTCTCTGTTTCATTAAAACATTCAACAAAAATAGAGGGTTATTCCATTTAATTTTATTATAAAAACATTACATCATTCATATAGTTTTTCAAATCCAATATTTTAGGACTATTAATTCTCTGTAACACATTTTTTAGTTTATATAAAATAATAAAATCCAAAATATGTTGATGATCCACAAATAAAATGTAATATTTCCTTCTTTTATTTGTGGGATATTATATTGGGAAACACATATCATTATAAAATATATCTATTAAATATGAATTTAATTTATTCTTCATTTTTATTTATTTATCACCATTTCTGTATCATATTATAATCAAAATACTTTTCTCTCTCTCGCCTAAAAGATATAATATATATCACAATTTTAATGTATGATTTTTTTGATTCATTTAGGATAAATGTGGAAATGTATCCGATGTGAAAATATCATATCATATTCTACTGTGAGAAGAAAAATGTTCTTCTTATTGCCTCTATAATTTCATTAATGAATTTAGTACATTAACACTAATTAGTAAAATGTTAAAATAAAATTATATTTCATGTCCCTTTTCACATATATAAAATACACTCAAGGCATTACATACATTCCTATCTACATAATAGAAGTTATTATTTTTTTATCACAACTCATGAAAGAATATATTTCTCACTACCATTTATTTTTAAAATATCCATCATTTATAGAGGGGAATATTTCAATTACATATCCTTCAAAATCTAATGATATGTTTATATTTTGAATAATACATGATGGACACCAAATAACAATAATCCATATAATATTTTTCATTTTTTAATGCGGGTAGTCTCAAAAAATATAACTATCATCATTTAGATGAAATTTTGTGTAGATATGTCGACATTTTTAGTCTTTCCATAGACATTTCAAGCCATATAGTGAAATATTATTCCGCTTATTTTTCTAACATAAATTCATTTATCTTAAATTAATTGTGTCGTTGAACATCTATAAATCGTACATGAACCAGAAATAAAAAATATTATTATTCCTTTTATCCAAAAATCACAAGCCTTGTGACCAATGTTACTTAAATAATATAAATACCCCTAAAATATTCAATCTTTAAAGTGAATAATATTTACACATTATACATGGTTGGATTATGATTACCTTATCATTTAGATAATTCATTACCTCCCTATAATCAATCATTTTATTACCTATGTAAGAATAAAATGAAAACACCATCTAGGGAAATAATTTCACATTAGAACCACATGTATTCTCCCATAAAATTGTCTTTTTTTTAAATTTTATTGATTATTGAGAGTTATCATTAACATTTTAAATTCCTTCCTCAGAATAGTTTATTTACCATAGCATTGATTGGAAGATATTGAAAAAACAAATCCTATTTTTCCAATGTTATTTTGTATTTGATCATTAAAAAACACATATACTTTTCATGTGTCAATTATAGACACGTTCTTCAATTATTAATTTAATAATTTTAAAAACATTTCCTTTTTCTAGGAAGTAATATATTATTTCAAAATAATTCAACGTCATTGAGGATACCACATCTTTTTTATGATATATTTTAGCACCACCGATCATGCATTGTCATATCCAGCGGAAAAATTTAGTTACCTAAATACCCAATTTTTATACACATATAATTTTGTTAAATGTTTCTCTAAATTAAAATCTTGGGTCCTTTTGGTTAGAGTTATAGATAATAAGTAAAAATCACAAACTAAAAAAATCTATGTATTATCATCAAATGAAAATATTTTCCACTATATAAGATGCTAATAAATACAGTATGAGACTTCAACATCACCGATAAATTCTCCACACATGATACTATAACTAGATTATACCATTTTATAATTTTTCAATAAACTAAGTAAATTGAAACATAAGTAGGGGGAACTCTGATTCCTAGTAGGGGAACAATCAATGTAAATCCTAATCATAAGAAATCTTATTCAAGTTATGATTATTAACTTTATATTATAAAGAGAATATAATAAAATCATGGGAGATGGAGATATAAAAATAAGGAAATAACATTATTATTTTATAAGATCATGGATGTATATGAACATGTGAACAACGTAAACATGATATCATAAGAGTATGTACAGGTTATCTTCCTTAATCACATAACATTGCTGGATAGGCTATCTACCCACTCACATAGGTGTCTAGGATCAATACACACACACAATGGTATCTCATAATAGAATATCATTACCAATTTATTAGAGTGATATATAATCATATGCCCACCCATCGTATCAAATGAATATATATATGTTCCTTATGAAAATAAATCATCATATCATCAACAAACAAAATAAAAGGGGTAACATATAGTTATAATGAATCTATATAAAGAATGAATTAAAAATTATATTGATAACCATATAATGAAAACACAATGACAATAATTTTTTTTTGAAAATAAATATTCACATTTCAGGTAAATACAACAATTTAAAGATGAATAATCATATTTTATTTGCACCATATTGGAAAATGATGTATATTTTAGAGAATAATTTCCATAAACATTGGTTTTATTTTGAATTTTATGTAACAACCTTCCATCATTATAAGGGAACATATCACATTCATAGAGGAAGACATTTTATGAAAATCATACCTATAAAAGAGGATGAATAGGAATGAAAAACGTAGTTATATATCATCTAATAAATATAAAATATAGTTTAATAATACCTCTAGATATTTAAGGTATAATGTGTTTTTTTATTAACTCCCTAGGTCAATAATATGACATAATAAAAGAGAACTCTTATAATCATATAGAAAATTTCATCAAAAAATGAACTTACCATGTCCATTCAAAACATCATTAAATTATGATTTTATTAAAACATGATAAAATTAATTTTATTTTGGAAAACATCATTGTATACAGAGGTTGTATCTTATAAAATATAGAAGGTGTCACAAAGTAATGATGACTCAATATGTGTAAAAGAGAATCATTCTATAAAAATTGACCGATGTGAAAAAAATAAATATTTTTAAACAATCATAATTAATTTAAATTTAGTTGAAAGTAAAATTAATATCATATTTGTGGAATAATTTCTAAAATATTTATAATAATAGTTAAAATAAAAAATGCTTTTGAAACCTATGCATGTAGAAAATGTTAGGAACCCCCTAAAAACATTTTATGAAACCCACATCGTAAAATGGATAATAAAACATTCATTTGAAAATATGTTAAGGTATACTTGAAGGTTAATTTAAATGAAATATGTTTTGAATATAGATCAAAATATTTATAGTTTAATTATGTAAATATAACAATAATATCCAATAGAATGTATTGGAGTATTTTCTTATCAATATCATTATTTATTTGAGAAATTGTTTCATTAATGGAGATTATATTAACTAAAAGAAGTAATACATTTGGATGAAATGAAATATACCATATTAATAGGTAATGGTATGATAAAAAGACATGGAAGATCAAAATAATTATCTTATTTCCCAACTCGATGTGAAAAAGGAACATGATTCCCAAAAAATACTACTTTAGTAACATTTTAATAAAACCCCTTGAAAGGGAAATATATTGAAGATGACTGTAAAATACCCTAATTGAAATATACTTCATTTTAGTATTACAATTAATAAACCTTATCACCATACAAAATTATATTGGAATATAATGTAAAAAATGTATCAATGATGGAAGTTTGACAATCAAATCCCTGACCTTTTTCCCGATAATGATGATGACATTCTGAGTTCTAATAAAACAAAAACTATATCTTAATAAACTATTCATTTACCATATTAATATCAATAACACACATATATATTATTTATATATAATTTTTTACTAAAAATATAGTAGTTCATGAAAACTTATTTTTAACATTGGTTGCATACACATTTAATTATCTTGCACATGATTTCTAATGTTAATGTTGATCCTTGATATTTTTGACCATAATAATCATTAAAATATTCAATATTGTTCCATAATTTATATATAATTATTATTTATAATATTTAACTTTTATTTATGACTAATAACAATAAAACTAAAGAAAAAATTAGTTCGTATGCTTTTAATGAATAAAGATGATATATTGTTAACATGTTCAAATAAAAATATTCTTACTCAGAAAGAATCAAAAAATCGTGAATTAGTTTTTTTAAAGAAAATTAAATAAAATTCATTAATAATTCTCTATATCAGAACATATTTCTAATGTAGGACGTGAAATGAATAACATTAACGCATTTTACAATGATCAAATTAGTAATAAATTATTATTAAATAAGTTTAATGTAAACTTACAAAAATATACACATGTGATATATAATTTATATCTTCATAAAAAAACTATTTTAACCATTAATTATGGGGAGTTATGATAAATAAATTAATTATTCACATAAGTGATAATTCACATATAAATATTATTAACAAAAACATTTCTCAATAAATGGATGTAATGGTGATAAGTAAAATTTATCATTTTTAATTAAAATAAATTAATAAACACTTTATTAGTTAATTAGTTAAATTTTTTGGTCTGTACACGTTAGGTTATACTGTGAAATATGCCACGTAATTCATGGATACTATAGTCCCCACTTAAACATGATTTAAGATCTCATCCCATAATAAAGGGATAAAATGGATGTAAATGTAAAAGGTGATACTTATATAATTATATTGCATATATAATAAAAATAATTAATCATCAAATCCTTCATTAATATAATAAATAAGAGGTAGTGAATAAAAATGAACAACATCATGTCTTGGAGGCAATAGATTTCACATAAGCACGAATAATGCATTTTTTCAGAGATGATAAAAAAATGATAGAATAATTGATGATAAATTATGATATTTAAATTTAAGGGTATAAATTTTCCTTAATTATATAAAATAACAATTTTTTTTGATCCAGAAGATGAATATTCAATTAAATTAGTTTGATGAGAGTAATACTCACATTAGAACTTTGATTTTAAAGTGAATTATTCTTGGAAATGAAGGGATTAAGATAAATAGATAAGTCAAAATAATTAATTTTGGGGGAGATGTTTATTGGATGAAACATTTTGTAACATTTCTACAATGGATCCAAATTGGTGGTGATGTATGGAAGTGTTGAAAATGTGTCCTTTTATACAGGAATAAAGGGGTGATTTTAGAATAAAATTTACTTATAAAATTATTTTCCATCAATAAAAACTATAAAAATATATGATATTTAATGGATATAGATTATGTTTTTGGGATATTTTTGAACTTCCTCCCATTTAATCAATTTAGAGATTCATTTCAGTGATTTCTAGGCTTTTACATTTTCATTACACTTTACACATTTGTAGTTTTTCCAAAGGTAACATTCACATTAACCCTTGTTAATTAATTAAAAATTTCATTATAAATAATGAATTTACCACTTAATGATTTGTTTAAACACTGTATATTATATGTACTTTATATATAACAATTAATATGATTAATAAACTCTAATTTTAGAAATAAATTTGACTAATATATAAATAATGTTTTATGATAATCGTTATTTAGACAAAAATTACTGTCTGAGTTAAAATTATTAATCCCAATAATTTTTATTAAATAAATTTATTTATTAATAATAAAAATATTCTAATGTGACATTAAAATAAATTTTCAAATTATTTTTATCAAAAAATTATTTATTTGAAGGAAAACATACAAATCTGTTTTCATTATTAAAGTAATATTTTACATTAGTTCTAGAATTACTATCCATGGGTTTATTAATTTATTTTAATATTTTAAATTGAATAATTTTATTCATTAATTTATTATTTTATAATTAAAAACTTTTAGGACATTAGAGTTCACTCTAATTTCATGATAATGTCATGAAATTATAATTTTTAAAAATAAATTACTTTCAACAATGAGTAATTTATTAAAAAAATATTACTAAAAATTATTAATAAATAAATTATTATATTTTAAAATTAAAAAATATTCAAATATTAAATAATTCAATTTATGAAAATTATATTTTAAACTTTTAGAAGTGTAAAAAAATAAAATTCCAATATAATTTTAAAAAATAGTCATCTTAACATTAATTCATTCTAAAATTATTTCATAGACATTTTAAAATTGAATTAATTTTAATCTTTAATATAATTTATATTTATATTATATATTATCCTAATTTAATATTAAATTAAATTATTTACATTTAATAATTTATCACAACCATCATTTTATTTTGTGTGATGATAGATATCAAACACAGTGCTACATAATCGAAAATTATATACAAAAATCTCAAGTTATTATAGATTTAATTATATTTCATCATTACTAAATAATAGTTTCATCATAATTGATTTCATTAAATTGATCCAAAATATTAAGATTGAAATAAAAAAACATCTCAAGATACTTCCACATAATTAGATTAATCATCCAAAATATCATTTGACTAAATTATTTATTAAATGAGTTGATCAAAATTCTTCAAAGAACCCTTCTATATTACTCTTATTTTTATATTATTCTATATTAATATATAATAGATCTCATGTTCATAGTTGAGTTTGACATGGAGATTAAGAACCCCTTTAATGGTAGATTCCATTTAATTTTGGATTGAGAATTCTAAATCCTCTCCATCAAATGATCTTTTATATATGAATTTAACTTTTCATCTCCTTCTTCAAAGTAATCATAATTTTCATAACTATATTTATAGATCAATATTTATTTGATACTTTCTTTTGACGGTGTCTAATATATTATTTTTAATTAGAAAGAAATGTTCATTTGTAAGTTTTTAGTAAACCATATCAACACCATGACATTCATTATTTTTTTTATAATTTTAATCAATTTTTTTCCCATTCTATATTTCAAAAAAAATATTATAACAGTTCCCTTAAATCATTCTTTACCACACATAAATTCTCAGGCAGAGTGTGAAAAAAAATTATCTCCCATATAATTTACTATATATTCCCATTGATTTATGCAATGTATTTTCATATCCTTGAGTTTAATAACCTTTGGTAAAAGATTCATTATTCTATATTAAATCAGACACATCTCATTAAAAAATAAGCAATCATAAAATTTCTTGAGTTAAATAACAGACAAGTTTATTTTTTTAATAGCCAATACCTTTATATTATTGAATGCTTGAAATGTCATCATAATTTTACTCCCAATTTTAATATTTTTTACCTTCTTAAAAATTACATGAATATATCCAAATGGAATATTAATTTAGTGAATGAAATAATAAATATTTAAACAATTTATAAAATATTCACTTTGAGAATAACACCATAGTTATAACACCAACTTTTGAAACCATGAATCCTAACATAACATAAGACGGTAGTAAATTTTGGTATGAATTCATCATCCCATATAATAAATAATATATTCAAATGTGTAAATTTATATAAAATAGTCAAAATTTCAAAAATATTAAGCTAAACATAATAAAAACAAGAGATTCATAGTTAACAATAAAAGGGTAGAATCCATGAGAATAAAAACTATAATAATCCAGTGTAAAAATGTAATTATTCACAATATATGATAACATGATTTTTACAGTACTCAATAAGAACATTATTTCTTGTCCCTCATTTTTTCATTTTATGAAATAATTAAAGACAAAAAACAATAGAATAACCAAGAAATTTGTTTATTAATATAAATATAATGATAATATTTAAAAGTCCACATAGATAAGGGTGTTCAACTTCTAATATAATCTCAATATAAAAAATAGAGAGTAATTAAAATAATTTATAGAACTAAATATTTTATAAATCTATACTATGAATATTTATATCCCCAATCCATAAAATCTCAAAATGGTGATTCTTATCTATTTATTGATTTAATATTCTAGTTTTACCTCCTAAATTTGTTATTTAATAAATAATCTCTATTACATATCATTTTTATATCCTTCATTACCCACTAAATTCATCCATCATATATGTTACGAATTGCTCAAAGGTTATAAAGACATACAATAAATTCAAATCAGACAAAATATTTCAAAAAAATATTAATTTTATAAAATAATTGACATTTTTGCAATAAATTAATGGTATTTTATCATCAATACTTTTACACTATAAACACATGATTTAACTAAAAATATGAGAAAACTAAAAATTTACATTTTCGAATTCCATATGCGGATCTTCTCTATGGAGTAATATTCATTAACATAAGACATGATGAAGTATTTCTATATTTTTAAGTAATAATAAAACATATGATGTTTATCACCCCCACTTTTATGAAAACAAGGAAACCATCCCATTTTAATTGATCCATTCTTTAGAAGTTTCTATTTTATCATTATTATACATTTAGAAAATAATTATATTATGCTCAACATCTTGAAATTCCTAACATTATGATGAGGTCATATCATGCTTCTAATTCTCCAATCCTCCCAAAATATCAATGAATAGACATTCCAAAAAGAATTATAATCACACTTTATTTTCACTAAACCATAAGAAGAACAATTTTTTTTAATATCCAACATCCTCAAGGAATTTCAATTAATATTTTAATTTCTTGCATGATTGTGTATTTTAAAAATTATTTTATTCTAACAATTCATGGTTTGTTATGACCCATCAATACATGGTTATAATATATTCAAAAAAATATTCATTAATACATTCTTGGGAATATTAATTATTCTATATTATAAAAATAATTTCATATTCTACATTTCATCTCCATCATATAGTATTTTATTTACAATAATCAAAACACATTGACATTATAATTTATAAACCATCCCATTATAGTCATCATTTTACTCTTTAATATCATAGATTGTAACACTAAAATATTGATTTCCATGTGAACATTATTCCAGGATATCATAATAGAAATTTTTATCAAAGATCAATATTTTATTATCAAAATCTTGATATTATTCTCAAAATGATATCAAGTAGTTATATCACTCGTGATGATTAAAAACTAAACGAATTATATAAATATTACTCAAATAATCATATGGACTGAATTTGACAAATTGATATTATATTGAAGGTATTATGGTATTTAGAATTGATATTAAACAAAAGGAAAACAATTGAAGTAAAATATAAAGATACCACTCCAAGGGTGGTGCACAGACAATATCATTTGGTTGTGATGGTGATAGGTGGTCTATAATGGTTTATGTGGTTCTTTTTTGAGATTTCATGTGATATGGGGTTTTGACATTTATATGGAAGTGATGTAAATGTTCATTAATTAAGGAGATAAAGTGGTTTAGCTTGATTGAAAGTGTTACGGTTGTTTGAATCGGTGGTGGGATAAGGACTGGTGGGTTATTGTAGATAATCATTGTAGCAAAGTTTTCGATACATCATTCATGTCTAGTTCTAACCTGATGATGTTTAGGGAAGGATCATGATTGGTGATTATGGTGGTGGGAAGACAGTTCGTGAATGTGGCGGTCATGCTGCTAGTATTTAGTTTTTTTGAATTTTGAATTTTGACTGAGATATTTATTGTATGACAGGGTCTAGGTTATCAGTCATACTTAAATTATATTTCAAAAAATAAATTTATAAAAAACTTATTCCAATAATGTCACGTAATAATCCACATAATATTTTATTTCATTAAATAATGACGGGACAATAAAAAACTAATGTTATAATCTGTACAAGGCATTTCTAGGAAAAGGGAAATAGAGACATAGGGGAATATTTTTTAAATTTATTCTATATTATAGATATATTTCTATGTCAATGATATGGACATAAAGCTATATATTTTTAATATTTAATGAAAATTATTATTTCCATAGATAAAAATCAATAATAGTAAACAATCTATGATATCATCTAGAAAGATAAAAATTCAAAATAATTTTATTAATTTTCATGATTAGTAGGCCTATCAAATCAGAGTGAATAGAATATTTTTCCATTATATTCAGATGACAAGTAAAAAATAAAGATAAAATTGAATATTGTTTAAAATGATAAAATTTCATATGCATATCAACGTAATGTTATTAATAAAACTAAATAATTTTATAGATTAAATAGTAATATTTTGGTCTAATAAACATAAAAAAAACATAAAGAAAAATAAACTAGAGTGTATCTAATTATAGTGGGAAAGAGTGGTAGACTAAAAATATATAGAATATTACTAAGTAATATTACCAATACTTGATTTGTTTTATATGAAATTATTGATATATTTTGATGAAAATGTAATTTTACTTTTCATAAAATTAAAATTCAATGGTTTAATAATTTTCAAACATTATTCTTCATTTAATTCACAAATTTTTTTAAATTCTATAAATATTTTCCCTATTTATTTACATCTTGGTTTTGTATGTTATTATTTAAATTTATTTAGTAGTTATAGTTTTTATATAAATCATTTTTTATATTGGAAATTTTTTTTTAATTTTAGGAGATGAGTTAGGGGTGAAGTAATATGTATAAAAATTAATATTTATGTTATGATAAATAATGTTTATATGTGTACTATGTCCCTCCTATGTATCTATTTAGTGTAAATAAAGATTATAGTAAAATGATTTTGAAATTGTGTCACTCCCTGACCCTAGCTAGAAGCTAATAGGATTAATTGATCCCAATAATATGTGTAGGTATTTTATATCATATTAATTAGATATCTTTTAATACCAAAAATTATTTTAATCCAAGGTATTTAGGTACAAATTTAGGTCATTCATTTTTTCAATACTTTTATTTATTCCTTATATATCCAATTATAGATTAATGATGTTATAGATCAATTATATATAAATATAATATTATTTGAACTTGTTTTTTATTATATAGGGGATGATTTGAAAAAGACCTTAATTGAGATGTCTCAACATGGTATAATGCATTACACAAGGGATTAGGGAAATATAAAAAGATCATTTAATAAAATAATTTGGTTTTTAGTTTCCCTCAAACATATAGAGATTATGATGACTTTCTATTAAAATGATCTTTAATGTGAGTGTTGTTTTGATATTATATTTGATGAAATCATTATCATGATTTTATATGAAAATGATTAATGTTATATAATGATGTAATTAAATATAAATTTTATTATTTTAATAAATAACATAAACATCACATAGAATACACCATCATTGGGATATTATAGTGAAAGTGTATTATATTATGTTGGTGATTCAAATTTTTATCATAATGGTTTCACTATATAAAAGATGAGGAAGATGAACAACATTATCTTATAAAAAATGAGCTAGGAATAATTCCATATCAATTCACCATGAATTTTTTTATATGTTATCATAGTGAATGGATTTCATTGAAATAAAATACTATATGAATTTTGTGATTTAGTATATTAAGAGCATACATGGATCACATAGTATTCATTCTCATCACATCGTAAAAGAAGGGTTTATGGGATAGGTTATGTGGCTACAATATAGCTTCATTCATTAATATTTTAGTCATATGTATTTTTTATTTTTCAATTTCTTATAGAAAATCATTTTAGACCACACCGTAATTAATTGAGTTTAAAAAATATAATAGTTTTATTCTTCCTTTTTTGATACCTCACATTGTAATTAACATAATCATGTAAACATAATGGTCAAATAGGGTCTATTTTGTTGGGATACATTCCAAATATTTTAGATCTATGGGTCACACCGTAATATTTTTTCCATGATATAAAAATAAACCACCAATAAATAATTTGTGTCTAAACAGAACAAATATTATATTGAGTTGAAAAAATAAGTTCAATTACCATTGTTGTCCCATTGAGAAAATCGGATATACTTATTCAGATAATTTGGGCGTGGATGGATTATAGAAATAAGGTCAACACATCAAAACCGATTGATATGGGCAGTGAAGATCTTAATTATTCCATTATTGAATGTTGATTTTTTAATTTCTACAATTCATTTTTAATGTCCCCAATATAGTTTCTATAATCAATTAAAACTTGTTTCACATTGACTATTTTATTGTATTTTATTATATAATCCATTGGAAAGGTTAATATCCTTCATAATAAAATTAAATTTATAGTATCAATAATACCATGAAAATTGAATGTATTAAAATGGACAATTAAAGATGAAAGATATAAAATTATAAAAATAGTAAAAGTAGGATAATAATGATCGCCTAAGTTCCTCACACCCTATAAAAATACTGTAAGAAGAATTAAAATCATTAATAAACCAATATATATTTTAGAAATATAGATCCCAGAGGTGAATTGATATAGATGAAAACAAGGTAAATAAAATGTAATTTTTGTTGGTGATATAACTATTGAAATAATGATACGATGGTTATAATAGTAATATGATCTTTGAAATACTGATATGATCGTTGAAAGAGTAACATGACCATTAGGAATAGTGATTTGACTATTAAAAATAGATACATGGACATTGGTAAATATGATAGAAAAATTAGGACCATTTCAAATAATTTTACGATTATTATTAGTGTTTATAAATGGTAATTACCATATACAATTTATGTGTAAAGGGAGAAGCAATGGTATCAACCAGTCGGATCATGGCTTTTGAAGCTCATTTATCAGAAAATTAGAGGGTGGAATCATCTCTATGGGTTTCCGTTGTCCAATTCCATGAAGATATTTAACATGTAAGTCTTAAGTGTAATATACAATGAGGGAAGATAAAGTTTGTAGAGATCACTATTATGCATGTGTTAGCTATCCCACACCACCAATGTACCACCATCTCACACCAAACACTCATATTATATATTGATGAAATATGGGGTTATGTATCTAGAGAATAGTTTAATAAATGTGTGATTTCATTTGTATAGATGAAATATTTATTAATTTAATCCCTTATTAATTATTATTTTATTTAATAATATACAGAAGAATATTAACTAAAATAAATAAAAATAATTTTTGATACTATTAAAAATAATTTGGTTTTTGAATCATTTATAAAGTTTCCCAATTAATACTATAATTATAAATAAAATTTATTTTTATTAAATTGCTTTTAAAATTTTATTTATTTAGATAAAAATGAAAATATAATTTTATAATGACTATATTAATTAATAAAAATTTTATAAAATTTGTCGTGTCAAAGAGGCTAATATTTTTCTATATATAAGGATTTTTTTATTCAAAAGTAAAAATCATCTCTATAGTCTATTATATTTCATTGAATTGTAAAAATATAGTTTTGTATTTATAGTATTTCTTTATAACTATGTAAAATGTAGTAAAACTACATCCAATAATGAAATAGATTATTTAATAAAAATTATGTATTTTGATGGATTTAAATTAATTTCAATGCCTATGAATGAATTCTTATAATCAAAAATGGATCTTATGATTTTGAATACTATATTTTGGGGAAATTTTAATGTAAAATAGGCAATATAATATTTAAAAAAATATTTTGTTTATAATTATACAAAATATTTTAAAACATGATAATTTGTGAAAAATCATGATAAATTTCCCTAATAAATCCAATTTATTTCAGGCTCCCCAACCTATAATTTTAGGGTATATATTTTTAAATGATTCTAAAATTCCACCTCTTTTATTATAGATACCTATCCATCATACCGTCCTTATCCACTCCAAATCTTTTATCTATTATTTTATAGTCATTTTAATATCAAAATACTCCATCCAATGTGTCCGCAAGGTGTGATGGTTTCATCCTAAAGGTGTAGAGAACAACACATCATGGTTAAGAAACACACCTCTTCCTCTTCTCCATACATGTATATCATTTGAAGTATATCATTGAAATTATGGATTACATTCTCTTGATAAAATTTTTATTATCTAATTACTACAAATATAGTGTATTATCAATGAGATACCTTCCTTATCCCGCATCATTCACTTTACATAATCAACGATGAATACATTTCACACTGTCAAAATAATTACATTAATTTCTCTCTTTTACATGATATATTCAGATTTATGAATAAAAATAAATATTTATCCATTAGTATTTTACAATATTTGAACAAAATTAATGTATTTGGTATTTAATTATATTAAACCAATATTTCCTTTGTTGTATTTAATATGATGCAATATTCATATATAAAAAAAATTTATGAAATCAATGACTTTACATGATTATCGTTTGTTATTTCGCAACTGTTAAATATGAAATGCCATCAGATAATAATTATATGGAACATATGAATTTATAAAAATGATCAGTGCACCCTAATAAAGATCTTATTCATTAGTTAAAGAGTAAATATATAGATATGACATGATTTGTGACACCATGGAAAATAATTTTTTTATTTATCTTTTATGACCCCATAGTTATAATCATTAGTGATATTCTAATGAATGTATCCTTTTATTGTTTTATCCACATTTCCATGTTTTATATCATGTTTTTCTAATTGTTATCTCATGTTATGAATCATTTTTAATCCTTTATGATCTCTCATATTCTATTTCTATTGTTCACTCCATAATGGTATTTATACTCACCCTTTTCTATTAACATATGTCCCAAATATATCACTTTTAATGAGCTTACCTAGGATGTAATAATTATTTAGTGTTTTAAGAGTATTAACAAATAATATATTATTTATCTTATGCAATTATTGAATTTTGTACCATGTTTTAAAGACACCAACCCATGAAATTTACCTCAATTGTATTAATGTAATATTTAGTAATGGAATTATATTTGAAACCATATACTAAAAATATGAGTCCTTATTTTTTATATCAATGTTAAAGATTAGTTATATTTGGAAGTTATTTTTAGAAATCATTAGTATAAATTGAATGGATTAGTCTAAATATGAGAAAAAAACAATGATGTTGTTGAATTATAGGAAATGTGGGTTCCATGAAATAAAATCCCTCTATTTATTCTAAACCCTAATATTTCTCAAGCATTATTGTATTGAGGGGTAATTGCCCAATAAAAGGGTGTATTGGGTATTAACATGATCTTCTCCTATACCATAAAAAATAATAAATTATTCAAACATTATTTGACACTCCTAATGGACATGATTTAGTTAATCAAATTATTTTTTAAAATAATTTTAATGGTATATATGAAATGTATAAAAAATAAGACTGATGTATACCATCAAACATAATGATATAAGGAAATTTTTAATAATATTACAATATTTATTTAAAAATGAATAAATTTCTCATGTGTGTTTTATTTTACTAGAAAAATAGAATGAAATATAGGGACTCATATAAATAATATATTAAATTGGTAGTGAAAAAATGATCATCATACAGTGATAAAAGATAGAGTTCAAAACATCCTAATGATGATGAATCAGTTAAATCAGGTCCGAAATTACAACATAAATAACATGGATAATTCAACATCCCTAATAAATTAATGATAGATTTTTGAATCCTTATTCCATCAACAAACACTTGTATTTTTCTAGAACCTCAAATCCACTAATCACCAAAAACATGATCAACAATACAGAAACTGTATTTTATATGATCCATTTTTTGAGAAAGAAAAATTTACTTCAGAAAAATAACATTTAAGGGTGAAGTTGATCAATGGTGCACTATAACCACCAAAAAAATACTAAGGGATAAGGTTGAATCCATTGAATGGGAAGACATAAATGTAGCGATTTTGTTATTATTTTCGTCATACCTTGTAAAAAATATATAAAGGGTCTTCTTTGAGTTTAAACAAAGACACAATTAATAGGGAAGGAATTATGAGGTAAACATTTCATGAATTTCATGATATGCTTCAAAATTTTTCATTAATTCTCTTGGTAATATCAACCTCTTATTTGGGGATATGAGACCCTCTCTACAATAAGAATTGGATGTATGGGACTTTGGGATTTATGAATAGACTATACGATGTGCTCTTAATGTTTAAATGGTGTTTGAATATGGGTTCATGGTTCATTTATAAAATTAAAGGAATATAAGGATAATGAATAATTTAGGAATGATCCTAGATGGGAAGAATATAAAACATCCCATGTACAAAAATATAAAAAAATTAGTAGGGATACAATATAAAAGGATCTGTAAAGAACTACAAGTGTTAATGAGAATTCAATATAACTTGGAACAACAATGGATATGCTAATCCTCATCATATATATTCAATTAAAAATAAAATAAGGGTAATGAAAAATATATTATGAAATTTTTCACTAATGGAGAGCATGTACATTTCATTAATCAAGGTAAAATTTAAAAAAAAATAATGGAGGGAAAGACCATCAACCCCAGTAGAAGACACCAGATCAAGGATATGATTTTATAATCCCAACAACTAATGTTATTTCTCCAAATGATTTTTTGAAGGTAAAATCATCATCCTCTAAAAGCTACAATGTAAATTTATTGATTCTGGTTCTACATAATATATTATATCATTTATGTTTTAAAGGTACATAATGTTATGACATGAACATCTGGTGTTATATTTTTTCTATTAAAATTCTTTAAAGAGCCATTAAATCATAAATTTATTAGGTATTCTCCTATTTTAAAAGTTTAGGATAGTCTCTCCAGAAATTAATTCTTCATTTTATTTGTGGAATTTAATATAACAATTGGGATTGGTTTTTTGTAAATGAATAATGGAATGTTTAATTTTTAATCAAAGTATATTTCAATTATTTTAAAGGGATAACCCATAATATCTTCGAAATAGAGATATGACAGATTATGTCATGCGGATGACCACCTCTAGTTGAATTATTTATGGAAATGATTAGTGAATTATAATAGATATAATGTATAAATATTAGATATGTACACATTGTTCCAGAACACATTGGTGTTTTTCATAAATTGTTGCATGGACATCAATGTGAACGAGGTGTGGAGTAATTTAATAAAATCATAGATGGACCGAATATAAAATCAAAAACCCCATATATAATACACTATGTGGATTTAGGGTATTTATTTAAGAAATATTAGGATATTTTGGTGAAGGCTTTTATTTATCAGAGTGTGTCTCCATGGAGAGAACATGTTCTCCTTATATAGAACCAGGATGTATCTATAGAGGTTTGAATTTATTTCCAAGAGCATAATTGTATTAATGTGAAAAAACAATACATTCTTTCTTGTATTTATGGTTTGTTTAATGAAATAGATCATGTTCAATTTTTTTACCCGGATGAACCTATAATCAGTGAATCATTAGTTGAAAGGGATGAAAGATAATATATCAAATGCTTCCATTAGATTTTGATATAGATATTATGTTTGGGATTTAGATTACATTGGCTTTACTAATTATCATTCCATATTTTGGTGTCAGGTAAGTAAAATATTTAGGGACTAGTTTGGTAGATTTTAGTTGTATTTCTTGATGATATTGTGATATATTCCAAAATACATAAAGAGCATGATGATTATCTAAGTTTCATATTAAAAATGATAAAATGATAATATTTATGGAATGTTTTTCAAATATTATTTTTTCATAACATGTCCCATTATTGGTGAATATTTCTACTATTGAAGCAATCTTTGTTAATCGAGAAAAAAAGAAAGGACTTAGAGTGGTTCCCCTGTCTTATAACAGTAATTGGGATTAAAATTTCCTTGGAAAAGTATTATATTGTATATGTTTTGTGAAGTAATTATCATAGATTTATAATATAGAAACCATGATAACATGAAGGTAATAATTTTTTTTGGAAAATAGATTGAGGATAATGTTTACAAAACCAAATAAGTGATTGGATTGGGTACTTGTATTGATTTTACCACATTACATGAAGGATTTATCACTTAGAGTAATAAATCATTTAAAGAACATGGATATGTACTCATTTAAAATAATAGTGTGATTTTTTATGAATCACACGAGCTAAATCATCCTGAATAAGATTTCACAACCCATTATTTGGAGTTAGATGTAGTTTTCATTACCTTAATGATATGGAGAGCCTATCTTTGTATGGATACATATGATTTATACCCCAATCAATAGAGTCTATAATATATATTCACCCAATAGAAAATGAAAATGAGATAAAGGAGATGATTGTATCTTTATAAGTACTATAGTTATTTAATATATTATATCCCTAGAAAACAAAACAATGTCATGAATTCCTCATATAGGAATGAACATAGGTTTTTTAATGAATATATGGATTTAATAAAGATCATTGATCAACTACATGGTAAAATATACACATAATTCATAAGGATTGTGATATCATCAATCCTACACTAAATGATTTCCCATTTTCCATTTTTAAAGAATGTTAATAAATAAAAAAGACTCTATCCTAATTAATAAATTATTTTTAATTATTTGAATAATAGAAAACATAATTATTTTGAGATTCAATATGGTGGAGTAGTAAGGTATGATAATAGTCTATGTATCCAATCTAATATTGTGGTAAAGAAAGAGAATATAGATGAAGTACATAGATAATCATTATCTATATATCCTAGATTCACTAAAAATCATAGTGATATATGAGATAATTTTTATTTTGATAACTTGAAAAAGGTGATTGAGGATTATACCCCGATATGAACATCATATAAACTAGTAAAAGATACCTGAAAACTTCAAAAAAGTTGTGTTGTAACTATTACCTATACCTATATAGAAGTGGGATAACGTTACCATGGAATTTTTTAACAGACATATAAATACATCATTGGGAAACAAATTCTATTTGTGTAATTGTTGAAATATAACCAGAGTCATTCCATTTTATAACCAAACAAGTTGATTTCCTGATTGATAAATTTTCCTTCATTTATATTAATTATGTGGTGAGATGTAATGGGGTTCCACTATCAATTTTTAAAAACCATGATCCAATAAATTATTATATTTCTATTGGGGGAATTTGGGAATATATAAATTATAAAATAAAGGATAACAAAAACTATCATCCTCCATCCAAAATTGGTAATTATTTTATTAATAGAAGAGAAGAGCACAAAAAATTATAGGTGGCTTAATGTTATGAAGACCAAGGGAATATCTTTTAATTATGCTAATAAACACAAATAGAAGGGATCTCGAGGAAGAAAAAATAGAGCATGTTCCATCCTAGATAGTTGAGGAGACCAGGAAGTCAACCACCTTGTTTCCCTCACACCATATATGTGACATTTCAATGTGACTACACAGCTATCCTTTTCATTTGAGTATGAGATAGGTTATTTCTTATGGGGTGATAATATGATTTCGTAAGGCCTTATATAGTGTAATAATGTCAATATCTACCCAATATAGGGGTATACCCTGATCATGGAATATCTCAAGGCCCACAAATATGGCTATGGATTTCTCCATTAGGGAGTCCCTTAGTCCATAGAAATAATTGAAGGCCATCATGACAGAACCGGAATGATCACGAATCATCCCTCCCCCCATATAACACAATTCCTTTATGAGGAATCATTGTTAAGCTTAATACCCCTATCGAGGGGGGGGGGTTACATCTCACCTAGTTTCCATGTTGTGGTGGGCCCCGAATAAACATTACAGTCAGAATAAGGGCACATAGGGAAAGAGAATGTTCCAATTTGATTGGACATAAGACCAAGATCATACACCATTGACCTCACCCGGATCACCATGGGTCTACTAGAGATCATTGTGTACTCATGATTTATTTTATTAAGATCATTCAAAATGTACCAAAAACCAACAATAAAAATGATGAATAAGTATTATTCTCATGTGGGTTGTCAGTTGTTCTGTGAAACTATGAGAGAATGAAATCATGACTGGAATGATCCTTCATATAAAAACCATTAATAATATAGAAGACATGCTATGTGATATCTGACATGATTTTCATTGGATTTGTGAGAAAATTATTTCACTTAGTTAATTATTATATGACAATAGATTTCAATTGAGAATTAAAATAGATCTAATGAATAATGCTATGTGAATAGGTTTATAACAAAAAATTATGGGATGAAGATGGAGAATAATTATTTTTGGGACAATAAATATTTATATAAACTATGGATAATATACATTGGATCAATGAATATTAGGGATGATTAGAGTAAATACAAGAATTATATAGACAATTGAAGGGTGTTCTTAGAGTTTCTTGTTTGCGGTCATGATTCTAAAATAATATAATCATGGTAAGGGGTCATTAGTTTCTGAAAAAAAGGTAAACTGATTCCTTCTAATATTGGACTATATAATATTAAAAATAATTTTTAATCTAGTTCTTATCTGGTATCACTACCTATAAATCATTAAAATGTTTAGATCATATTAAATGTATCCCACTAATGAATTTTTATTCCAGAATAAACACATGTAATAGAAAAAATATGTAATTAATTGGAACATTATCAATAATATGATAATGTTCCAAGACAAGTTTTTGATAAAATGGATGTAGTGGTGAGGAAAAATAAAAAATCACTATAGAAATTCAAATGGATAAATAAAAAGTTTGAAGAAGCATATTGTGAACTTGATGAAGTGATGAAGAAAAATACCACAATTTATTTTGTTTATGGGAATATATTTATAGGATTAAATTTCATATGCATTGGAGAGTGTAATGAACAAAATACTTTCTACTAGAAAAAGGAATCATGTTTAAAAATGACTATTTATTATATTATACAATAGATGAACATAAATTGAATATTACATTATATAATATCATTAAATTTATTAAATTAATAATAATTATTGTAACTATAAAATATTACAATGTGATGATATAGTGAAATAAAAAAAATAAGATTATGAAAATTATGATCATCATGATTCCTTAGAATCACAACTTCTATGAAAAAATCTATAAAGTGATAAAAGAACATTCTATTTCAAGAATTATTTCATAAATATAGAACATTGACTAGAATTTAGGGAATTTATTAATAAATAAATTAATATGAATTTTTATGAAGTAATATGAACATGAGAATAGTCATATGGACATTGGAATAGTGATCTGTCTATGGAAAAAGTGATACAATCATTTGAACAGTAACCTGACTGTTTAAAATATTAAACTAATTATTAGGAATTGTAAAATGACTGTTGGTCAACATGACCATTGGTAAATATTAACATATTTAATTATGAATATTTTTATAAATATCACTATTTTAAATAGTGTTTATAATGGTGAACAAAAAAATAATTGGTGTAGAAGGGGGAAACAATGGACTCAAACATTTGGATCAAGCTTTTTAAGGCCCATTTATTTGAACATGGGTGAAAGGTAGTGTCATTGGGGTTCCACCTTTCCCATTATTTATAAAAGAATCCAAAAGTAACACTTTATCCGAATTTACTAATTGATATGTTAAATTTATTGGACATCACCACTAGTTAAATATTAGCTGAGACACCCATTGAAACTAACACAATCCCACACCTTACCCTTAGGGCCCATGATGGTGTAATAATGGGTCATGAATCTACATTATATTATTATAAATGTGCTATTTCGGTTGTGTGAATGAAATATTAATTTCATATATCTAATTTTCATTAATTTAACTTAATGTCATACATATAAATGTCAGATGCATTTGATGAATCAATTTTAGGCATAGAAAACATCATTGTATTTTAAAAATACTATTAAACTTTTATAATAAAAATATTTATGGTAAATAATGATTATTTTTATTAAATAGTATTATAAAAAAATATTTATTTAAATATAAATGAGAATATAATTGTATAATTTTCATTAAAAAATTTATAAGTGTGAGAATATTGATTATTTCTAATAAACTATTATTTTTAAATAAATATGTTATTTTATTTAAAAGAAATAATTATTATGTTTAGAAAATTATTTTCATAAAATAAGAATTGTAACAAAATAAATAATTTAATATTTTTTTCAAGGTCAGATTTTTAAAAATATCTAAAATATTTTTTGTTTTAGTGAATAGTAGAATAGTAGTTTGGTGTTTACGATGTGAATTCACAAATATGTTATTATTATATATTGATTAATAAAATATAATCCAAGACTAAAAATAGATTATTATATTAGTATTATGTGTTTCAATGAATTTAAATATATTTCTCAAACTATATTTGACTTTCCATTTTCTAAAATGGAAATTTATATTTAAAATATATATTTTCTCAAAAAAATTATTTTCATGGAAAAAGTCGTATTAAAAATGTATTATAGATATAATAAATTAGAAATTTTAATAAATGTTATAAATAATTAAAATATGATAAAAAAACAACCGAAATATAACTGTTTTTCAATTTCCACAACCTTGAATTCTAATGTTTATATTTATAAATTATTAAACAATTCATTCCATTTTACAATAATATCAACTCATCCTCTCATTTCAATCAACTCTAAATCGATTATCCCTATTGTTGTATAAATTTTATTCTTCAAAGGTTTCATTCATGACCTTTGTATGTTCTTATGGTTTCATTTTTATGTTTTTGGATGTAATTCATCAAGGTAAGGTAATTATTCCCTTCTTTATTTCCTTTCATGACCTTCATTTATTGTATTTATTCAAAATGTTGAATTAAATTATTTTCATAAATATTTGACCTTAAAATTACATTAAAAAATATTTTATTATTGATTTTATACCTTCCTACCCTCCCATTATTCCCTTTCCATAATTCATGTTTGTAACACTCTGATAATTTTAATGAATAATTTTTTAACAGTGCATAAAACAATCAACACTAAGAAAAAAAATCCTGAAATACTTTTATTTTATGACCATTATAAAAACTACATTTAATTTTTTGATATGAATATATTTATCCAAATTAATATATATATATATATAAAGTTAATATCAAAAAATAAAATGATATATTCTTAAGACAAAATAACTTAATATTTTTTGAAAATTCAAATTCCTCATTAAATTTTGTTTTCTTTCTACATTGTTTTTGTTATTTTTATAGGGGAATATTATAAATAAATTATAAAAATTTTATAAATTTAATTTTAGAGTAAATAATATCATTTGTGAAATAATTATATCAAAATTACATTATGGGTCAAAATGTGTTATATTTGTAAAATGTTTGATTTTCCATAAAATAGTGAAATTAATAGTTTTTCTTAAAATATTTTTTAATAATATGAAATTATTTATTTTTTAAATGTATTTTCATATTAAAATTAGTTATATTATATAATTTTTAACTGAATTATGTTCATTGGAATCAATTTTATTGTTGAATTTTTTAGGAAAACATTTTCTCATTGCCTTTTCATTTTTTTATTAAACTAACTTTTTACTCTTCTAGAAATTTATTCATAAAAAATGGATTCCAATTTTGTAATGATGATTTCACATATTGGAAAACAAGTCACTTTTATTTTTTATTCATATAATTAATATATATTTTCGTTATTTATTACCATAGTAAAGATAAACATGGTTAATTAATGCTACAATTAGTGAGATAAAAAAAGTAATTTAAACCAATTAAATTATTTAATTGTGTTAGTATATTTCATCCAAATTCATCCAAAACTCTAAAATATGATATATTTTCATTTTACTTTTATTCAAACCTTTGTAATATTTATGTAAAAGAAGAAGACAAAAATGTTAGTCTGTAGTTTTAGTATATAAAATATTTTCTGAAAAGAATAAAAAAACACATGTTTAGTAATAAATGGATAGGGTAAATAAAGAGAGTTTTTTTAGAATTTTAATTTACTATTAATTATATTTTATAACCTTAAGAGCTTCAATTCGTATGTATCATTGAAATAGTTCATATACAATCAATGAAAATTATAGTAAATGATTTTAAAAACTGTTAATGTAATATTTTTTGGATGAATTAATGTTTATAATTAATTTGAATAATAAATATAACATTTAATAGTTTTTTGAAAAGTTTAGGATCCAGTTCTATTTCTCTCATATTATTTTCAAATTAAAATAATGTGAAGATTTATTAAAATTTCAATAATATTTTTTTATATTAAATTATATTTTATTAAATTATTCAAAAAATTAGTTAAAAATTCTAGAGGATAATTATGATTATTAATTTTGTATAATTTAATTTATTTTCCATTTATTATCTGTTTTTTCACAATATAATAATAATTATAACTATTTAGTTTTAAAACAATCATTTACAAGAATAAGGATAAAATTGGTAAAAAGGGGTCAAACAAAAATATAAGGTTTAAAATTCATAATAAACTTATAAAAATTTAGTTGGATCATTATATTTAGACTATAAATTTATTATATTGAAATAAATTTAATTATAGACATATATTTAATTAGTTAGAGACATATTATGTTATAATATTTCATGTATTTCAAAAATTTGAATTAATTATATTCTATAATGTCAATATTTTATTAAACGATCTAAAATTCATAAAAATATAATCATCATACAATTTAATTGTATATGGATTATAATTACAACCATTGTACATTTATGGGTCAATTTCACTTTTACGGTATGTTGTTTAAACCATATGGAGTAAGAAACATAGATACCGTGGTCATTATCAAATGGGTTAAAAGTGGATAAAACTAAGTGATAAGGTTTAAAATCTAACCATAAATTGTTAATTTTTTTTTATCATTTTGGATAAAGTATTGATCTAATAATATATGAAATAATATCATGTTTTACTCTTTTTTAAAGATAATTAATTTTTATTAATATATTGCATTATGTAATTCCAAGAGTTTCCAACCTCACACATATGAAAGTTAACCCATTCTCTTATCTCCATCAAAAATTTTTAGCCTTTAAACACAACCAAAATCAATGAAAATATCTTATAGACATCATTATTCATTATATATTTGTCTTCTTCATCTTATTATACCAGTCTAAGTCTCAGTAATAATGAATATAAATGAGGATAACTAAAGAATATGTAATCATCTAACCCGAAATCCATCAATTTGTTTATTCTTATACCTAATACAAATAAAAATTATTCAATGTAAAATAATGAATTTAGTATATTAAATATACCGAATATTATCATTATTATAATAGAATGATCTCAATCCACCTACTTCCAATCTTTTGGAAAACAATAATGATTCCAGTGCGTACTTATGAAATACTACCTCCACAAAGAGATGTGATATGTTATTATTTTACTCAATATTGGGATAGTAATATGGATACATTCAATTAATGAAATATATAGAGATTATAAAAATATCTAATAATGTTTAATTATTATTATTATTATTTTATTTCCTTTCATCTGTCAAAAAATAAAAGCATTGATCATGCCTAAATACATTCTACAATCTCCATAAAAATTGTATTTTATTTTTATAACTATAATTTTTTTTGATAACTATATATATTTGATGAAAATATATGAAAATTATATTAGGTATAAAATTATGTATATTAGGGAACCATGATCAATATACAACTACTAAAATTTAATAATAGAAACATCCATGAAAAAAAGAACAATTAATACCAGGAAACAAAGATTTTAATAAATAAATTTTTATAAATCAGTATTGAAATATTATTAGTGGAAAATATATGATATTATAAGTATATAAACTATTAATTAATCAAATTATGATAATTTCAAATATATTATACATGAGGATTGATAACTTTTGATGAATGTGTAAGTTGAGGTAAGGGCTTCATATATAGCTTTTATTTCATTGAGACACATGTCATTTTCCCGAGTTGGTTATATTTTGTGGTTTATATTCTCTAATAGAAAATATTTTTTAATTATTATGATGAATATTATGAGATTTAAATATCCATATAATGTTGTCACGGTCAGGGTGTTTTTATTTTAATGTTAACAATATGGTAATGGGTTTATATTACAATCTTATTGTTTAGAGAGATTTTTTGTGATTGTGAAACAGATGATGAAATTAAATGTTTCACACATCAATATCATAATGACTTTTCTTATCCTATGGTTATTTATAGTTATTAATAGTTTCTCATTAATTTTGTTCCCTTTTAAATATTCAATATACTGAATGATTATTTTAATAACACTTTACATAATTTATCAATTTGGATGAAAATCATTTTCATTCTACAAAAATAGTTTCTAAAAATTTTCTATAATTTATTTATTATCTTTTAATTTTAAAAGAAAATTATACCTATGATATATATTTTTATAATATGTTATTAAAACTAATTTTCTTTTCATTTTTTGGATTTGGGTGAATAAATATTTTTAGAAAATGTGAAAGGAATATTTGATATGAGATATATGAAAGTAAGGTAATTTTCAAACAACATGACCACTAAATGTTTTAAATATTTCTTTATATGTTTTCACATTTTTTTAAAAAATGATTCCGTTTTTATTTTTCTTTTATTTCAGAAATTTCTTTTCAAAGTGAAATGGTTATTTTCCTGGAGATATATTTTAGAGATCTTTTATAGGGATCTTCATCAAAGATAATATCATTTCATGTTACCTATGTTTTTTAATGGGGATATGTTAAAGTGGTACTATTATTATTATTTCTTTTAATTGTTTATGATAATGATGATGATATGTTTCAGGGATTAATTTTATTTTAAAAGGGTTCATGCTATGGTGATTTATGAAAAAAATTATGAAATATGTTTTCTCTTCTACACGTTTTGATATGTTAAATTCTTGAATTATTTATAAAACCATTTTTTGGTACACAATTTATGATATTTGATTATTTTTTATAATCTTGTTGAAAAAATATGAATTATTTATAATTATTTAAATGGTTTATCCAAAAATATATATCCTACAAATGCATTCGGACAAATTTGATAACTCACGAGATGATAAGGTATAGAATTTGGATTGAACCCAATAAATTAAGGGAATTATTCCACAATGATACTCATTAGAGTAAACCTTGACTATGGATAACATTGAATTGTGAGTGAACTAAATCAAATAGAATATCCATTCCAATGATCATTGACTAAGAAAGCGATTTTCTATGATTTTGTGTATTCCAAAAACATTTCTTCTGAAATGTTATTTCTATCATGGAAAATATTATTTGAAATCATTAAATTTTATGAATTGAAAATTTCCATGTATTATTTCATGATTTTAAATTATTGTATATGATATGGTGGGTATGGTATTTAGATGTTATTAAATTATTCTCAAACCCCTATGCTAATGTTATTCATAAGTGATCAGTGATACATCCCTTTAATTCACTTACTGAGAATCACATCTAAATATTTCTTTTGTATCACTTCCCTGTGATATGAAGAAATATTATACATAGGATATTTATGAGATTGGTACCCGTTTTGAACATAAAACATGGATACTATGTAGATATTTTATGAATAGTTTTTTTATGTATCAATGCTTCCAAATGCATTTAAATTTTATAGTTTTGGAATGGATCAATATATTATGTAAGTAATATTCATTTAAAATGATGAAATATTTCATTATGTAAAATTATGGGTAGGTATAATCAGTGTTATAGTAGGATTTTATTAATCATTAGAAATTAGTATTAGAGAACATTTGTTAAAACCATAGATATAATCCTATTTATAAGAAATAATATTATTATTTTGTAATGATAGAGTACATGTGGTTTTAAAAGAAATGAATCCATATTTGAAAACATTAATTTAATGTTTTTTGTAATAAATGATTCTAGGTGTAATAATTTAAAAAAATATTGGTTGAGGTATATTTTGACCATCAATCTGGTGCACAATGATTATTTACTTATAAAACGTCAATTTTGATACATTTATTGGATATTATTTGGTTAAAAAACATTTTTCTTATAAATAATTTTGATGGATTTGAATATATTATAACCAAGGATGAATGAGGTTAAACTTATTTTTTTTATAAATTGAAAACGTAGAGAGATGGTTTAGACATCCTAGGAAATATTTCATATAATTATATGGTTACTCACTATGGATGGTGTTTCTCACACAATTATTTTTTGGTTTTATTCAATTGATGGAACCATAATGATTTAATTTAATGTAGAATGTAACAGATAATGGATTGATTACCCTTATGAGAAATTAAATGAAATGGTATGTAGAAGAAGAAACGTTAGGATTATAACCAATTATCTCTACTGTTATCTGATAAAAAATATCAATTTCGGTGAGTTTATAAAAACACCTTACAAGAGATAATTGATATTTTATGATTACTCTAGAGGGAAGAAGATTCATCTCCCAACATGTATGGTATAATGGAAAATTACTCCGGGAATTTTCTTTGAGTTATGAGAAGATGTTTTATGTGCGTAATATAATGTCATTGAGTAAGTGATGTCTCTGTAAAAAAGAAAGGGATTGATTGAGAGGGCATAATTTTATCATAAGGTAAAATTTATAGATAAATCTATTGTGAGTGGGATATGGTAATTATCAAATCCAATCCCTTAATTCAAAGGGTTGACACTTTGACCAAGGTAGACCTACGTAATAAAAATCACTAAAGTGAAGGGATTGATATTTTTATGTTTTGGGAATCCAAAATGTTTTGTGGATGTTTTAGAGTGACGA
This sequence comes from Viscum album, assembly GCA_963277665.1. Lineage (NCBI taxonomy): Eukaryota > Viridiplantae > Streptophyta > Magnoliopsida > Santalales > Viscaceae > Viscum > Viscum album. Next base: position 201,000,378 of record OY728137.1, on the reverse strand, counting down.
AATAAAATATATATGAATCATCAAGAATCTCAAGATTGTTCCATTATATATTTTCCTAAAGGATTTAAAATTTTTCCTTAAATGGCACTGATATATAATAAAACTTATTTAGTGCTAAGATGATACAATTTAGTTATGATAATGATGTGATAAAAATAAATTATTTAAATTGGATAGTATTGGTAACTATGATTTTATTTTGTGATTTAGGATATTATTGATGATTTTTAATACATTTTTTATTTATATTCAGTAGTCTATGGTGTCAATAAAGGAAAGGGGATTGTTTAAAATTTTTGTAAGTATATTCGTTTTCCTGATGGGTTAACATAAGGGTTGTGGATACCATAATTATTTTATAAGTTATATGATAATCATAACTCTAATGGAATAGATAACACATTTGATGTTTTAATTTAGGGTAGTTAGAGGTTATTTGAATCTCTTACTGGGTTTTAATAAAAATAATCTATTGTAGTTTAAAATAACATTATTTAGTATATTAGTTTATTTTATATTAATTTTGAACTATTATAGTGTGGGATATATATAATATTGATGGTTAAAAGTTGATTCAATGACAAGGTGGTATATTCAATGATATTTTTTTGTTAAGTTATAGTTTATATTTTAGGATAGTATATAAAATTTTTTCATTGTGTTTTTGTAAGCTTCCAAATATAATAAAGTTATATAGTTATTTATCATAGTGATTAGTCACATTTTGGGAGATGTTTCGTTGGGTTGTGTTTTATGTATCCCATAATCATAATGTGTGGTATAACATGAAATGTATGAAAGCTCCATTTATGTTAAAACATTTATTAATTTTGAGGTTATTGAGATGAATTTGGATGTGGTTTAATTTATTTTTTGATTAATATATATAAAACCATTGGGGCGAATATTAATATTTTCAGGTAAAATATATTCTTTTTCATATGAATGTTTATTAATTTTGGGTATTATCAAAAATTGCACAACACATTTTAGTTTTACTAGATATTAGAGGAATATATTTTTATCCATTTATGGATTATGCGATCCTGTATAATTCTGTTTTAGTGCATTAGGAATGAAAAATAGATATTTAATACTCATTGTTTGATGTAAAATTTGGGTTTTTTGTAGAGATTGATAAATGTTTAAATAATACTTGTATAGTAATTATATTTCCCTATATTCTGAGTATAAATATTCATATAATTCCATAACTCTTACAAAAGAAAATACTAAGAAAAAATGTTATGATATTACATTCACCTATTATAAATTGATGCTCTTTTACCCTCATCACTGATTTATAGATTTGTGGTCATATCCCTTTTCATACTCAGTAACTTTGTTGAGGCAAAATTTTTATATCACTCTAAATCATTATTTCAACATTAATATTTTCTCTTATGTCTATATTTTCATTTCCTTCTAATTTTATCCTATTTTGAATCATTTTAATGAGTTATTTCATATGACAATCATATTTTCCCTCCCTCATTTCAAGAGTATGTTATATTAACTATTTTAATATTGTGGTTTATAGCCAAAAAAAAAATATATCAAACCCTTTATTGCATATCTCAAGTTAAATATTAATGATTAAATTTATTAAAATATATAGAATGTAATTACCTATGATTTTAAAAGAATGTTGTGTTTGATCAATTATACAACACACAACTCCAATCCTGAATGATCAACACCATATTTTTTATATTAGGATTATTATAATATAACAATTGAATAGTCAATAAGGAATATAAGTAATCAAATAATTTAATATATATAAATTTCATAATCAATAAAAATGAATTGATAATTTCTTATGAAATAAGCCCTATATTTATTAATAATCTCATTTTATCAATCCAAATAATTTGTCATGAATTTTTTTTCTTGGTTGTTTTGTTAAATTATTATAAATAAAATATAGAAAATTTTCAAATTATTTTTATATAAATTAAATTATTTTTAAAATAATCATATCAAAATTTTTATAAGGTGAAAATATTTTATATTTTTGAAAGAGTTATATTGTTATGAATAATGAAAAATATGATATTTTTATTGAAAACTATAAATTTTTCAATTTATTTAAACATTATTATATTTTTCAATATTGAAAAATTATATTTTCTTCAATTTTGTTAAGAAGATTTATATTATATTTATTTTAATAAATTTTATGATAAATTTTGGTAAAAAACATTTTACACTTTCAAATCCATTTTTCTAAAAAAACATTTTTTAATTACCTTTTTATTTTTTATCTAAAAATAATTAAAACGAATTATATAAATATATTATTGAATAATGGATACTGTTTTTTTATTATGAGGCAGAAATTTGGTAAATATTTCCCTGTCATTTTTTTCAACATGTACAGTAACCATAGAAATGATTTGTTTCCACAGTAATGGTAAAGTGGGATAATAAGGGTTTAAATTATATTAATAAGGCTTTATATTTATAAAAACACATTTCATTATTATATTGGATTTATATATTTCATTTATAATCATCCAAAATTTCACAATATGGTGTTCTTCCATTTCTAATTGGTTTTTACCTTTATAAAATCTAATTAAATGACCATATAAATAATTACACACTCTTACTTTTATTATCTATAATCTTTTGTGATACTAATAACAAAATAATTGTGTAATATAAATGGTTAGTTTAAATAATATTTTATTTTTATTTCAATGTGATTTATTTTTATTTTTTAATGAATAAATATTTCAATAAAATCTCATACAATGGCTTTATTGTGCATGTGAACAAATAACTACCAAATTAAATTATTTTAAATACTAAAAAATTAATATATTTTGGGGGATTAAAAATATAGTACCATTTTTATGATATGTATAAAATACTAGATTTGTGGTAATGTTTTATATTCAAATTACATTTTTCATATTGATTCCAAAGTCAAGTTATGTAAATAGTTCTAAAAATGAGAGTGATAAAACATTGCGATAAATAATATTTTATTGTGTCATTCAAAAATTATAATAATAATTCAATATTAGTATTTGGAATAAAATGGTATAAAATATCATCCCTTTTACATTTAATTTCCCATGTTCTCCATTAAAGTATGATTATAACAAGTAAATATTAAAAACTTATTACCACAATTGAGGATAAAATGAGTTAATGAATATGTTAAACAACAAGATAGGGATAAAAATAATATCAAATCCAATATAATTTTCATTAGATGATTAAATTCAGACCATATATTTTATATCATATAATACTTTTATCTTTTAAACCATTTTATATGACTTGGACAAATATTATATTATAATATATCATGTATTTCCAAAAATACATTATTGATATTTGGTAAGAAAAAATATTTTTTTAAAATGATATAAAATTAATAAAAAACATATCCTCACAAAAATTAATTATATACAGTCTATAATATATACCATATTATATTTATCAGTGTGCTTTCCTTCATAAAAACATTATTGGTTCTTAATGATTAAAAAACTATGATATCAAAGTAAATGTCAAAAGGGTTGATAATGGATTAAAAATAAGAGATAAGGCTAAAAAAAATACCGAAACCTAATAAAATTTTATTATATTCAATAATTTTTTATCTTATTCCAAATAAACTTTATATATATCCATTTGGATTAATTTTATAGGAAAATTAAATTATATTAATTTATAACCTTATGTAATTTTAAGTGTACCCCTCCCATCACTCATTAAAGGGAACATCTTCAACGTTATTTCTCACAACTTTTAAGCCGCATATCATGAAAAATATTTACTTAATTCTCTTAAACAAACCAATAGTTACTAATTTTATTTTTCTTTTAGTCATAAATTTCCATTTCAATAGTCCTTGTGAAGTAAACTAATTGGGGCCTACCAAAAAAGTAGTAATCATCTTACTAAAACAATTTTAATTTATTTACACATATAAATCACATCAATCGAAGGTATTCATTCTAAAATAAGGTCTTCAGTGGCATAATTTTAATTAATTAATTATTAAAAAGTTATATTTACCATTATACATCTTCTTCACATCCATCCAAATATGATAACATCTCTCATGCCTATATGTAGACTACCACCTACATGAAGTTATGTCATTGATTTTTTAATTTTCACATTACATGGATTGTAAATAGGATAATCATAATGAGTATATAATAAATAAATTATATTAAAAATATCTTTGAAATATCAATTTTTAATTAACTTTTTTAAATCAATCTATTAAAAAATGAAAACATTGTTTATGCATACATATGACATACCATCTCCTTGCATAGTGTAATTCATATTAAGTCGTATACAATTTATCAATCAATATAAAAAAATATATGATGGATATTTATGATATTTTTATCATGTATTTAATTCTAGATATATATAACTATAATAAAAATAAAATTCCATGATCTACAGAATTGAAAATTCCTTGAATAAAGAAACAGTTAACAATTAGAGATGATATTTTTAATAATTAATGATTCATATTTGTGTGAAAATTGTTATATATGGATAATATATGATGTTAAAAATTTGTAAAATTTATTTTATATATAAATATAATTAATTCTATGTTATTATATAAATGTTTAGACCACCTTCGTTGTAAGTTGAGCTTAAGGTTAGGGTTTCTAGATGCACTATTTTTCTGTGAGACACATGTCATATTCACCATTGGTTTCTTTTTGGCGGTAAATACACTTTAGATTGATAAATATTATATTTCTTATTATGAATGTTTTGTGTATTTTTATACCGATATATTTTTCTCAATTTTATGAGGTTTTGATTCGAATATAACCATAGTTGTATGGGTTTTATGTTACTATCAAATTATTCCCTTATATTGATTATGATTATATTTATATTTATGGAATATCATGAACTAAATATCCTAAAAACCCATAATTTGCTTTTAATTTTTTTATATATAGATATTATAAGATTTCTTATTCTTTTTATTCCTTTGATGACTGATGAGATTAAAAGGATGTATTTTATTGAAAAAATATTTTTTCTATATTTGTTAAAAAAAAATTTCAATGATATCCATCTACTCTGGAAATATTTTAAACAATTTTTTTATAAATCTCTTATGATTTTAATATCGATATGATACAATAATATCATCCTTATTATTTCACTATATAGTTTATAATTAGGATGATTATCTATTTATAAAACCAATTTTCTATTCCATGGTTTATTATATGATGAAATATAAAAATTATTAGAAAACCCAATTTGTCATTCTTTGGTGATATTATGGTGGATTTTTTAAATGCTTATGAAACTCATTTCATTTTATTGTCTTACGATATATTTTGAATGTTTTATGATCTTGTGGAAAAAATATCTATGCATTGTGAATATTTTATTGGTCGATCTAGAAATATATATCCCTAAAAAGAATTAGGTAAAAATGGATATATCATGGGATAATAAGGAATATAATGTACAGTTAATGTAACACCCCAAGCTTCTACGGTACGTTTCCCTTCGAATAATGTGATAGCGTGTGTTGTACGCAACCTCGAGTTCTAACACACACCACAACTAATTAAACTAGCCGTTGTGAATAGTAATACCTAATTTTTGAAATCATATAGATTCTATATTTCAAAATGGACTTCATTTTTGGATTCGGAATATCAAAATTAGCCTAGGGTGAAATTTTGGTACATTTCGGATAACTTTCATATTTTGATGAATAGTGAAAATTTCTAAATTTTAATTAAAAACAACTTTTTTAATCAAAATAATTAATAGTGATAAATTATGAATTTGAGTGGTTTTAAAGTATATTTAGAATATATTTTTACCATTCAATTTAATGTTTATCATTGGACATAATTTTACAATTAAACCGAACATAAACAAGTGTCAATCTTTTGATAGTTATTATCTCTTAAAAACACGCTTTTTGTTTTGACAGCGGGAATTAATTTTAAATTAATTTCTGCCACTTCTGTGTTTTGAATTTAGGAAAATTGATTCCATATTTGGAATCAGGATGTTCAAATTGTGTAAATAGGTAACTTTTATTTTTAGACATTTTGAATAGTTACTGTGGTAAATATTTTATTTACCATGGTTAAAGGGTAAATCCGGTAAATAAGGGTTAAAAAATAATAATATTATAATAATAAAAAATTACCCTAAAACGTGTCCTAACCTTATTGGTGGACACATACCCGACCATGGGCATCCTTTGGTCAATTTGGGGACCCCTTGGAGCCACTTGTATGTGGTAGGGACACTTTATATTAATAAAGTTAAAATAAAAATAAAAATGGCATAAGCTTACATCTTTTAGAAGAACAATTTTTACATAGGGTTATACATGTTGTATTTTCGATTATAAATATTCATTAGAAAGCTAAAAAGATTTCCTACATAATGATATTTTATTTATAATTTTTATACATTATATAATTTATTTTATTTATGACACAATGATGATGCAGTAATTACTAAAATAGTGAAAAATAAAAATAATTGATCTTATAAATACCCAAATAATTATAATATGAAACTTTTAATGAATTAAACTAATTTTCTATGATAATATGATATATTAGGATTGATTTAATTGACTTTGTTCGAAGTAATCAATCTGTTAGGAGTTTCACAAAAATCAACTATTGAATAGTGTCAAAATTGACATAAAAGAGTTCTTAAAACAAATATTATATTATTAATTGATATTAAATTCCTAAAAATCTAAGGTTCGGCCAAGAGACTTATATTATGATAGGTTACTCATTAATGGACCACTTGGGGGTCGCTTGGATGTATATAGTAAGTTTATTAATCATATTATATAAAAATACAAAGAGACATTGTAAAAGTGAAACTAATTAACTTAGAGTTAATACTTAAAGATAAGGTTAATATAAGTACCCAAACCTGTCTAAATTCTATTGGATGAGTTGTTTTCGACCTATCCACACCTCATCCTTTGAATAGTCAACTTTGGAGCCTTTGTAAACCGAATATGAATTTATTATAAATTAATATTTCTAACTTTTCCAAAGGTGCCCCTCACCCCTCTTATAAAAGGGCACTCCTCCTTCTCATTTATTCACACCTTCAAAGCCTTTTGGTTCAACCAAACTCTGCCCAAATACTCTCTCAACATCCCTAAATACAACCTAGAGGCCTTAGTTTGATCAGAAAGCCAACCTAAGGAGCCCTTTTGATCAAATCAAAAGGAAGAACCCGAAGAAGAGGTAATGATTTTACCACCCTTTTCTAAGTTCATTTCTTCTTCAACATCTTCTTCCTTTGTTCTTACCATTCTGAAATAATAACTCCAGTATCTCACATATACTGTGATGTTATTATAAATATGGTACAATCATATTCAGTATTCTATCCACCCTTTGAATAACATGTCACCATACGTGCGTACGTACGGCTTACCGTCTCCACGTCGTGGTGTAATTGTTATTCAATATAATATTATTTGGATGGGTATAATAATGATGTGTAACTCATGTAAATAATAAATATAACATGTTAATGATTCTGTATATATGATATACCATCCATTTATATATTATTTTAATATCAAAAGAATGATATTGTCGCTCGTGCGTACGTACGGACTACCGTCTCCACGAACGCGATGAGATTCATTCTCCATCGTATCCATTCAAGTATAATTATCATTTGATGATTTAAAAATGATGTTTAAGGACTGTATATCATTCTGGATATGAATAAGATACAACAACCATGGCTTATGTAACAAAACATATAAAAGAAAATGAGTAAGTTAACTCCCGAAACGACGATAATTCTAAGATATTATTAACAAATCAATGTTAAAAGATCATATATGATATCATATTAATATATATGATTCTTGTATAATTTAATAACAACTATTTCACCATTATACAGGAGGTTAACCTACCCCAACCAAGGAAAAGTACAAGGTAAGGGTTATTTCACAATCTCTTCATTATCCGAGGTTGTTTATATGTAATAATCTACTGGGATCTCTTTATCATCCACATCCATGTTTCTTAAAAATGTATTTCAAAACATTTTTACTATTTACAAGAATATGGGTTAAAGTCATTTATACCTTTTTTTGACTTTTTATAAGAGGTTTATAAAGGAATCTTTCCGTCGTTTTCAAAACAAGGTCCTTTTTAACCTTTTCGACAGAATTGAGGTAAGAATGTTTTTTTTAACTTATACGGCGGGTGCGGTTATTTTACGCCGTTATAAAATCTTCAAAGCTTTCCTTACAAGCTTATAAGAATATTTTCAAAGAAAATGTTTTATTTTATATGGATCTTAAATGATTTCAAAATAAAAGGAGATATTTCTTTAAAAAGAATTTTGATTTCATCTATGTCAACATCCTTTGATGGATTTTAAGATTATTTGAAGTTGATTTATTATGATACAAAACTTCTATATTGTATTGAAGGTTTTGTGATATGTTTGACTGTGGATGTGCTATTTTTATACCATTCATAGTTTATTGTGAAAGTATTGACATTTCGTATGCTAGTTTTAATACGAATGTTTATGTTATGTTTAAACCTTTTCATATGGGAATGCATTGGACTTAATAAGTGACGGGTGGAGCCCGCTATAGCTCCTCGATGCATCGGTAGGTCTCATGAGACAAACTAGTGTCTTGGCACAAGGCCTTGACAAAATCTTATTTGTAGTCTTGGCACGAGGCCTTGGCTATGTGGTTATGATAGTCTGGCATTATGCATTCCAACATTATGAAAGTGGTTATTTATTTTTGCATGTGATTATTCGATTAGTGGAATATTCATGTGAATAAGTAAATGGCATTATTTCATTTTATTTATGCCATACCATGTTGAAAGTTCATGTTTAAAAGGCTTTTGTTTTAGTTATACATTGCCTTAAATGTTTATTCTTATTGATGAAAGTTTCCGCTATATTGTTATCCTTACTGGGCATTTGAGCTCACCCCTTTTCTATGTTTTATTTTTCCCAGGAAGTGAAGATGTAAGTTATGAATGACCTGCAGGGATATTATGAGGGGATTGTAGTGTGGACTGTGGAAACATTATGTTGTTGTAGTAGTTTTTGATTTTATGATGTAATGTAAAACTTATGAATATATCTAGTGTTTCCAAGGCTACTAAACCAATCGGTCTTTCGAGATTTGATCTTTCTTGTGATCATGCCAATGTTATGTAATAATGCACCGACTATAGGAAACTAGGGTCGGGGCGTTACAGTTGGTATCAGAGGAAGTTTAGTACAAACCTTGGAAGCTAGATTTAGATAAACTCTGATTAGAGCACGTAGACCTAAGATGAACTTTGAGGATTAGTATAGAAGAACTTCCTAGAATTTTGGTATTGTAGAGACTTTGTGAGTTTTGCGAGCAATACATCCCTGTCTGGATACGAGCAGGTAGAGGCGGCTCTGGCACAGATGTACCCAGGGGTAAAACCCGAAAACACCGCTTTGAGCTAGACTCGAACGGGAACTGGTGCACGACAACGGGCCTTGCTGCACTCTTGGTTACGACACTCCCAGGGGATATGCTTAGGATAACTCTCACTTTCTTTACAAATCATTATGAAGGGTTTATGAGTATATACTTCCTCAAAGAAAACATATTTATGATTATGGATTATATCCATAGATAGTTCAATTTATGTTAAGTGTTTTATAAGTATGGGATTATGTATTTTGATTCATAAACTGATCTAGTTTATGCCATTGTTTAGAAATGGCGCCTAGTGGAAGAAATGGAAACCGTATCAATGCACGCACTCCATGTAGGGATTGCCCTCCTGCTCAAGATAATTATAGTGGGGCTGGTGATGCAACTGGTGCTGATCAGCTAATCACCGTACTGGGAAAACTTACTCAGGTTATGAATAATAACCTTACCCGTATGGAGCACCCTGATCCGCAGCGTGGAGGATCAATGTTAGATCGATTCATGAGACAACAACCACCAACGTTCAATGGAAGTACAAATCCCTTAGTAGCTGAGCAATGGATATTTTCCCTAGAGAAAATATTTCAGGCTTTGGGGAGTAGTGAAAGGGAAAAAGTTACCATGGCAGTTTACCGCCTCACTGGAGATGCTGATCAATGGTGGTCATTGATTCAAAACATGAAGGAAGATGATGAAGTATCAAACATGGAATGGAGGGAGTTCAAAGATCTGTTTTTAGAAAAATACTTTCCTCGCGACCATCGAGCAGATATGGAAAGGCAATTTCTGAGTCTGAGACAAAAGGAGGATGAGAATGTCACAAAGTATGAGGCTAACTTTACAAGGTTAGCGAGGTATGCTGGAGATTATATTCGCAACCCAAGAAGTAAGATTGATCGTTTCTTTGATGGGTTAAAACCATTTCTCCGTCGAGCATTAGTCTCACAATCCTTTTCATCGTACGAAGACATTGTCTCATGTGCTATCAAGACCGAAAAGGAATTCTCTAAGTCTTATGACTTTAAAGCAAAGCAAGAGAAGAAGAGACCTGCTGATCAATCTGGGAATGGAAATAAGGGGAAGAAGGGAAAGGTTGAATATCCATCTTGTGGTAAGTGCGGGAAGAAACACCCCGGTGCTTGCCTGAAGGGAATGGGAGTCTGTTACAAGTGTGGTGAAAAAGGCCACCAAGCTCATGATTGCAAGGGGAAGAACGAAGCTACCAACGTTCAGTGCTACAATTGCAGGGAGATGGGGCATTATGCAAATGCATGTCCTAAGCGTCAGGAGAACTTACCTCAGAAAAGGCCAAGGGATCAAGGCCAGGCTTATGCTATCACTACTGCTGAGGTAGAAACTCCGAAAGACGTGGTGGCAGGTAATTTAATGGTTTCCTCAAGTTTAGCAAATGCATTATTTGATTCTGGATCATCGCATTGTTTCATATCTTCCCAGTTTTGCTAAGAAAATTAGATATTTCCAATTTGATTTAATAAGGGAGTTGTCAGTTAAAACTCTTAAGGGAAGTATCGTTGCAACAATGTTTTGTGAATCAGTCCCCATTAGAGCACATAAATTTTCTTTATCTGCTGATTTCATCGTCATACCTATGATTGAGTTTGATATAATCCTCGGTATGGACTGGCTTTCGGACTATGATGCGAAGATTTATTGTAAGAAGAAAGAGGTTACGATTCTTGATGATAATGATAAGGAACACCTTATTTTTAGAGCAGAATCGTCACCACCTAATTCTTATTTAGACCCACCCCCAGTAGCTCAACTTAATTCAATTATTGGGGAGGAAGAGAATGAAATAACTGTCGGTGAGGAAAGGAATGTTCAAATAGAGGATGTACCTGTTGTGAAAGAATTTGTAGATGTATTTCCGGAAGATTTACCTGGACATCCTCCAGAACGAGAAGTTGAGTTTTCTATTGATTTGATTCCTGGATCAAGGCCTATATCGAAGACCCCTTATAGAATGGCCACTGTAGAGTTAGTCGAACTAAAGAAACAACTAGAGGAATTGAGTAATAAGGGATTTATTCGCCCTAGTGTTTCTCCATGGGGAGCCCCTGTTCTTTTTGTTAAAAAGAAAGATGGATCTATGAGGTTATGTATCGACTACAGGGATATCAATGCTATAACGATAAAGAACAAGTATCCCCTACCTCGTATTGATGATTTATTTGACCAACTGCATGGAGCTCAATACTTTTCAAAGATTGACCTTCGATCTGGATACCATCAGTTGTGTGTAAAGAAGGAAGACATTCCGAAGACAGCATTTCGAACCAGGTACGGGCATTACGAGTTTACTGTAATGCCGTTTGGATTGACTAATGCACCCTCTGTATTCATGGATCTGATGAATAGAGTTTTCAAGGAGTATCTCGATGAATTTGTGGTGGTATTTATTGATGATATCTTGGTATACTCCAAAACCAACGAAGATCATGAAAATCACTTGCGCATTATCTTGAAGACTCTGAGGAGGCATGAATTATATGGAAAGTTTAGCAAGTGTGAATTCTGGCTTCAGGAGATTTCTTTTCTTGGCCATATTGTCTCTAAAGATGGAATCTCTGTTGATCCTTCTAAGACCAAGGCAATCCAAGAATGGCCAGCACCTACGAGTATAACTGAGGTACGTAGTTTTATTGGCTTGGAAGGTTATTATCGACGTTTCGTCCAGAATTTTGCCCGATTGGCTAACCCATTAACGAAGCTCACACGTAAAGGGGTTAAATTTGTTTGGACAAAAGAGTGTGAAGAATGTTTCGAAGAACTGAAGAGAAGATTAGTCAATGCTCCTATATTGACTCTACCATCGGGGAATGATGGGTTCGTTATTTATAGTGATGCATCAAAGAAAGGACTTGGTTGTGTCCTTATGCAGAATGATAGAGTTATTGCCTATGCATCACGACAGTTGAAAATTCATGAACAAAACTATCCTACTCATGATCTTGAGTTAGCAGTTGTGATCTTTGCATTGAAGATATGGAGGCACTACCTCTATGGTGAAAAATGTGAGATTTATACTGATCACAAGAGTTTGAAGTATATTTTCTCACAAAAAGAACTCAACATGAGGCAAAGGAGATGGCTTGAATTACTCAAGGATTATGATTGTACGATACACTACCACCCGGGGAAGGCAAACAAGGTGGCAGATGCTTTGAGTAGAAAAGACCATGGAGTTTTGAACAATATGAGAATTGAAAGGGATCCAATTTTCATGGAGCTAGTGAAGATGGACATGGGAATAAACAGGGAAGGTGAAACATCAATGCTTTTTCAAATGGTTGCCAAACCATCTTTACTAGAAAGGATTAAGAGTTCTCAGACTGATGATGAAGAATTCCAAAAGAAGATTAAAGCTGTGAATGATGGGAGATTGAGAGACTTTGCGTATGAAGGTGGAATTTTGAAATTCGGGAAGAGACTTTGTGTTCCCAATATACCTGATCTAAAAAGGGAATTGCTGGATGATGCTCATAGTTCCAATTTCTCTATACACCCTGGGAGCACCAAAATGTATAGAGATTTGAAGGAACATTTTTGGTGGGACAACATGAAGAGGGAGATTGCTGATTTTGTGTCAAGGTGTATGGTTTGTCAACAAGTGAAAGCTGGAAGGCAACAGCCTGGAGGAGTCATGCAACCTCTTCCCATACCGGAGTGGAAATGGGACAATATTACGATGGACTTTGTCATGGGGCTACCAAAGACTCCTAGAAGGAACGATGGAATATGGGTTATTGTTGATCGTCTTACCAAGTCAGCACATTTTCTTGCTATAAGAGAAGATCTACCCCTGGAACGTCTAGCAAGACTATACATTAATGAAGTTGTGAGACTTCATGGAGTTCCTCTATCGATTGTTTCTGATCGTGATCCCCGTTTTACTTCAAGATTTTGGAAAAGTCTTCAGAAATCCCTGGATACTGAACTTCATTTAAGCACTGCTTACCACCCTCAGACAGACGGACAATCAGAACGGACTATTCAGACCTTAGAAGACATGTTGAGATCTTGCTCACTTGATTTTCAGGGTATGTGGGATCAATATTTACCTCTGGTAGAATTTTCCTATAACAATAGCTTCCATTCGAGTATACAAATGGCACCATATGAAGCGTTATACGGAAAGAGATGTCGTACACCAACCTGTTGGGATGACGTTGGTGAAAGAAAACTTGTAGGCCCAGAACTGGTGGAGGAAACGGTGGAAAAGGTGAAGGTAATCCAAAATCACATCAAAGCAGCTCAAAGTAGGCAGAAGAGCTATGCCGATAATCGAAGGAAGGATTTGGAATTTCAAGTCGGTGATCATGTTTTCCTAAAGGTATCTCCGTGGAAGGGAGTCATACGTTTTGGTAAGAAAGGTAAATTGAGTCCCAGGTACATCGGACCTTTCGAAATTCTAGAACGAATTGGGGCTGTAGCTTACCGATTGGCAATGCCGCCAAGTCTCTCCAAAGTTCACGATGTGTTCCTCGTATCTCTGTTGAGAAAATACATGCCTGACCCAACTCATGTACTCACCTATGAGGAATTAGAACTGGAACCCGATCTGTCTTATTGCGAAGAGCCCGTCAGGATTCTTGATACAAGAGAACAAGTACTGAGAAACCGGACGACGCATCTGGTAAAAGTTTTGTGGAGAAATCATAAAATGGAAGAGGCAACGTGGGAACCCGAGGAACTTATGATGAAGAACCACCCGAGTCTTTTTATGCAGTAATACCCTAGAAATTGCGAGGACGCAATTATTTGAAGGAGGGGAGAATGTAACACCCCAAGCTTCTACGGTACGTTTCCCTTCGAATAATGCGATAGCGTGTGTTGTACGCAACCTCGAGTTCTAACACACACCACAACTAATTAAACTAGCCGTTGTGAATAGTAATACCTACTTTTTGAAATCATATATATTCTATATTTCAAAATGGACTTCATTTTTGGATTCGGAATATCAAAATTATCCTAGGGTGAAATTTTGGTACATTTCGGATAACTTTCATATTTTGATGAATAGTGAAAATTTCTAAATTTTAATTAAAAACAACTTTTTTAATCAAAATAATTAATAGTGATAAATTATGAATTTGAGTGGTTTTAAAGTATATTTAGAATATATTTTTACCATTCAAATTTAATGTTTATCATTGGACATAATTTTACAATTAAACCGAACATAAACAAGTGTCAATCTTTTGATAGTTATTATCTCTTAAAAACACGCTTTTTGTTTTGACAGCGGGAATTAATTTTAAATTAATTTCTGCCACTTCTGTGTTTTGAATTTAGGAAAATGGATTCCATATTTGGAATCAGGATGTTCAAATTGTGTAAATAGGTAACTTTTATTTTTAGACATTTTGAATAGTTACTGTGGTAAATATTTTATTTACCATGGTTAAAGGGTAAATCCGGTAAATAAGGGTTAAAAAAAATAATATTATAATAATAAAAAATTACCCTAAAACGTGTCCTAACCTTATTGGTGGACACATACCCGACCATGGGCATCCTTTGGTCAATTTGGGGACCCCTTGGAGCCACTTGTATGTGGTAGGGACACTTTATATTAATAAAGTTAAAATAAAAATAAAAATGGCATAAGCTTACATCTTTTAGAAGAACACTTTTTACATAGGGTTATACATGTTGGATTTTCGATTATAAATATTCATTAGAAAGCTAAAAAGATTTCCTACATAATGATATTTTATTTATAATTTTTAGACATTATATAATTTATTTTATTTATGACACAATGATGATGCAGTAATTACTAAAATAGTGAAAAATAAAAATAATTGATCTTATAAATACCCAAATAATTATAATATGAAACTTTTAATGAATTAAACTAATTTTCTATGATAATATGATATATTAGGATTTATTTAATTGACTTTGTTCGAAGTAATCAATCTGTTAGGAGTTTCACAAAAATCAACTATTGAATAGTGTCAAAATTGACATAAAAGAGTTCTTAAAACAAATATTATATTATTAATTGATATTAAATTCATAAAAATCTAAGGTTCGGCCAAGAGACTTATATTATGATAGGTTCCTCATTAATGGACCACTTGGGGGTCGCTTGGATGTATATAGTAAGTTTATTAATCATATTATATAAAAATACAAAGAGACATTGTAAAAGTGAAACTAATTAACTTAGAGTTAATAATTAAAGATAAGGTCAATATAAGTACCCAAACCTGTCTAAATTCTATTGGATGAGTTGTTTTCGACCTATCCACACCTCATCCTTTGAATAGTAAACTTTGGAGCCTTTGTAAACCGAATATGAATTTATTATAAATTAATATTTCTAACTTTTCCAAAGGTGCCCCTCACCCCTCTTATAAAAGGGCACTCCTCCTTCTCATTTCTTCACACCTTCAAAGCCTTTTGGTTCAGCCAAACTCTGCCCAAATACTCTCTCAACATCCCTCAATACAACCTAGAGGCCTTAGTTTGATCAGAATGCCAACCTATGGAGCCCTTTTGATCAAATCAAAAGGAAGAACCCGAAGAAGAGGTAATGATTTCACCACCCTTTTCTAAGTTCATTTCTTCTTCCACTTCTTCTTCCTTTGTTCTTACCATTCTGAAATAATAACTCCAGTATCTCACATATACTGTGATGTTATTATAAATATGGTACAATCATATTCAGTATTCTATCCACCCTTTGAATAACATGTCACCATACGTGCGTACGTACGGCTTACCGTCTCCACGTCGTGGTGTAATTGTTATTCAATATAATATTATTTGGATGGGTATAATAATGATGTGTAACTCATGTAAATAATAAATATAACATGTTAATGATTCTGTATATATGATATACCATCCATTTATATATTATTTTAATATCAAAAGAATGATATTGTCGCTCGTGCGTACGTACGGACTACCGTCTCCACGAACACGATGAGATTCATTCTCCATCGTATCCATTCAAGTATAATTATCATTTGATGATTTAAAAATGATGTTTAAGGACTGTATATCATTCTGGATATGAATAAGATACAACAACCATGGCTTATGTAACAAAACATATAAAAGAAAATGAGTAAGTTAACTCCCGAAACGACGATAATTCCAAGATATTATTAACAAATCAATGTTAAAAGATCATATATGATATCATATTAATATATATGATTCTTGTATAATTTAATAACAACTATTTCACCATTATACAGGAGGTTAACCTACCCCAACCAAGGAAAAGTACAAGGTAAGGGTTATTTCACAATCTCTTCATTATCCGAGGTTGTTTATATGTAATAATCTACTGGGATCTCTTTATCATCCACATCCATGTTTCTTAAAAATGTATTTCAAAACATTTTTACTATTTACAAGAATATGGGTTAAAGTCATTTATACCTTTTTTTGACTTTTTATAAGAGGTTTATAAAGGAATCTTTCTGTCGTTTTCAAAACAAGGTCCTTTTTAACCTTTTCGACAGAATTGAGGTAAGAATGTTTTTTTAACTTATACGGCGGGTGCGGTTATTTTACGCCGTTATAAAATCTTCAAAGCTTTCCTTACAAGCTTATAAGAATATTTTCAAAGAAAATGTTTTATTTTATATGGATCTTAAATGATTTCAAAATAAAAGGAGATATTTCTTTAAAAAGAATTTTGATTTCATCTATGTCAACATCCTTTGATGGATTTTAAGATTATTTGAAGTTGATTTATTATGATACAAAACTTCTATATTGTATTGAAGGTTTTGTGATATGTTTGACTGTGGATGTGCTATTTTTATACCATTCATAGTTTATTGTGAAAGTATTGACATTTCGTATGCTAGTTTTAATACGAATGTTTATGTTATGTTTAAACCTTTTCATATGGGAATGCATTGGACTTAATAAGTGACTGGTGGAGGCCGCTATAGCTCCTCGATGCATCGGTAGGTCTCATGAGACAAACTAGTGTCTTGGCACAAGGCCTTGACAAAATCTTATTTGTAGTCTTGGCACGAGGCCTTGGCTATGTGGTTATGATAGTCTGGCATTATGCATTCCAACATTATGAAAGTGGTTATTTATTTTTGCATGTGATTATTCGATTAGTGGAATATTCATGTGAATAAGTAAATGGCATTATTTCATTTTATTTATGCCATACCATGTTGAAAGTAATGTTTAAAAGGCTTTTGTTTTAGTTATACATTGCCTTAAATGTTTATTCTTATTGATGAAAGTTTCCGCTATATTGTTATCCTTACTGGGCATTTGAGCTCACCCCTTTTCTATGTTTTATTTTTCCCAGGAAGTGAAGATGTAAGTTATGAATGACCTGCAGGGATATTATGAGGGGATTGTAGTGTGGACTGTGGAAACATTATGTTGTTGTAGTAGTTTTTGATTTTATGATGTAATGTAAAACTTATGAATATATCTAGTGTTTCCAAGGCTACTAAACCAATCGGTCTTTCGAGATTTGATCTTTCTTGTGATCATGCCAATGTTATGTAATAATGCACCGACTCTAGGCAACTAGGGTCGGGGCGTTACAGTTAATATAGTTTAATAAGGAAATATATCCACTATAAAAGTCATGGGTGTGAACCTTGATGATGAATTATATGGGATGGTGATAGATCATAATCCACTATGATAGTCTGGGAAAATATTTTTGACAAAGGAAAATATTTTTATGGATTATGTGAATGATAAAATTATGTCTTATTCAAATGTTATTCACCCATAACTCTTTTTCATGAATTTCTTCTGGATTCATTCCATATGTAATACCAACCATTATTCCATGATTCAAGAATATGATCTATAATATGATGGGTTTTAATTTAAAATGCTAATGTCATGTTCATATACCCTTATTCACATGTTATGATTGTGTGAAAATTGTTATTCCCCTTTAATACCCTTATGGAGAATCATAACTCACTTGTTATTATGTTTTACTCCCCTAATAAATGTTGAACTATATAATTTATGATATGACTATGATGGATCCTAGTTGTGAAGATGTAATTGTGTGATGATGTAGATCTAGTAAGAAAGCATTTCTATTTATCAGTGTTTCCAATGACACAAATCCTTTATAATTCTCACATGGATCATAATGTTATTTAAAGTATATTAATCCAAAATTATGTAACATATATGTATGAGATTATGGAGTGTTATAATTTTTTATAAATATCATGATTCATAAATAATATCATGAATTTCATTCAGTATAATAATATATTACCTTAATGTGAATACAAAAACCACTTCCTTATCCATGGGTATTCACATAAATGTTATAATAATCATTGATTGGGTATTTCATTTTGTGAATCCAATATTTAATTATTATGTGAATAAATTGATATAATGTTTATGTATGAATGAAATTTATGAAATAAATTACTTTATATGAATATAATTCATTATTTATCATTATATTTTTATAAAATAACTCACTTTATGATATCTGTGGACCCTATGAATTTATAAATATAAAGGGAATTCCTTGATTGTTCTATAATAAATGGGTAATGAATAAATCTCTAAAGATGAAAATTATTATGATACAATAGAAAATAACAATAAGAATTATTTTTTATGTCATATTCATACTAAATCTATGTCATAATCATCAGCAATGTATCATTTTTATATTGTATCCACATTTTTTTTATATATCATGTGCATTTGATTATTCAATTATATTATTCCACATTTATTAAAAATAATAATATCTAATTTTCATTTCCATTATTTATTCCTTAGTGGGATTCATGATCACCCTTTTTACTAATTTATATCCTTATTAAATCACTTCTTGTGAGGTGAACTAGGATAATATAATAAAGGAATCATTCAAGGGTACTAAATAAAATTTTGTTTTTATAATTTCCTTTTATAATTGAATTATTTTTAGCTCATTGCTAATATATTAGTACTCCAAAGTCCCTTATTTGATATTGAATTATTATTTAGTTAATAAATTATGGTAGAAATTAGTTATTAGTAATTTGGGTCATCATATATTATCTATGAACAAATTGTTTTTCATTGAAAATAAGAAAAAAGATTTCATAGTGAGATTATAACAATTCCATACAATGTATTATCCATCTAGTAAAAATTATTATGGGAAAAGTACAAAAATAAATTGTTCTTTTATGTTTTATTTACTTCTTCGGTTTTATATTCATCATAACCAGTTTAATATAGGCCCATTATGCAAAATTTCATGAAACTATAGATGAATAGAGAGTGATTTCTTTGTTTAGGAACCATTAATTACTACCCCATCAACTATTAGTGGTTCAATCAAAACATTTTAGATATCGTCAGATGGTATCATAACATTCAATGAAATGGATTCATGTACATACTCCCATTGATCTGTGTTTTATTTCATTTATATGTTTAGTTATGATATTTAATATCAAAAATTAATTCTATCAATGCTAAATGAATGTCAACATTTCATTGATATGGGTTTCATCTTTTGGGAGAACATATAGTTTCCAATATAAATTCACTTAGTTATGATATTCTTAAAATCACACTGAATTCTATCACTCTAATAGAAAAATATGAAAAGAATGTTGATTTCATTTAAAAAAGTCTCTAATAATATAATTTCATCGATATCAAAAAATTATCTGAAACATGTAAAGGGTTCTACATCCTTTATGAAGATTGGAAGAAGCTCTGTGATATTTCATAAAGAGATTTTAAATTAATATGGCCACAAATAAAATCATTTCATGAATAATTTTTATGATATATAGATGGTTGAAGATTGTGAAATGGGTGTTTTATTTGTTCCTGTAAAGTAAATTTTGTATTCAATTTTATTATATGTTGAGATACATTTATATTCTACAACTCTTATGAAACTAGTGTATATATTTCATAGTAAGGCTGGTTCAAAAATCATACAAATTGACAACGAATATTTATATTGTCTTTCGGCTGATAATATCAATGTTTATTTATTAGTATATTATTTGAGAAAAGCTATATATTTTATAAATATATGAAAATATGTTAATGTTATCTCTTTTAAAGCCATTATTATTTGTAAGAACTCAATTTTCAAAAATCCAATTAGGTAAAAATCTATCGATGATAATAATAGAATGATTTTAGTGAATACATTAGATTTTCTTCAAGATGAATATAACATGGATGAATGAGAATCAAGGGAAAGAAAAAAATTAAATTTTTTATTAATTGTTATATTGACTATTGTTTATTAAATGTTCTTACTAAGAATCAAAATGGTGAATTATAAGATCCACCCAGATGATATCCTTCTATGAATTAAGCATTATGTACAAAAATATGAGGGATGTTAAAATATATCAAAGGTAAATCTTATTATTAAAATTGTAGAAATTATCGCTTTAAAAGTAATGATTGGTCCAATAATGATGAGAGTAATGTTGAAAATGTTGAATTGTAGCATGAAGAGACAAAATATTTTATATCAAAATAAAATGCCTAATGAACCTTATATTGAATAAGATTCATGTAATGAAGAAATTCAAAAAGAGGAAACTTATATGGAGTTCAATTTGAAGGAAAACATATTGTAAACCTTAAGAAGAATCAGGATCTCAAAAATGATGAAACATCAATGAATAATATAATTTATTTTGAAAAAAATACATGGATAATCAATTCTCTTAAAAAATGGTAAAAGTAAATATTGTTTAAAAAATACAGATGATATCAATTTTCTTCTTAAATATTTCACCAAACCTTTGTAATTATGTTAAAAAATCTCATTTCAATATAATGAGGTAGTCATCTAACGTGAAATAAATATAGATCTTGAATATTTGTCATTGAAAAATCTAATTAGTTTGTTTTCAAAATTCACTAAATTATATTGAATAATGCTAAAAAATGGATTAATATGTTATTAATTACACAAAATTATATAGATTTAAAATTTTTTCCTTGATTAACTAATTTAGAAACATAAGATTACAGAAAAATGTTCTAGTAATTTTATTAAAGGGAAGAAGATAATTAATTAATTAATGAATATGTATACACACATTATAATTGTATGTGGTGGAGCTAAAAAATCAAAATATAATATGGATTGGAAAATTAGAATGAATTTCTATATTATAAAAAGGTACAAGAACAAATATATGTTAAAAATATTTCAACTATAATTATGTTTTATAGAATTGTAATGCCCTCAATCTAAGATTATATTTTCATATCAAATTTTATGAGTCATTTTTAAAACAAACTATATTTTTATTTTAATGTAGGAAACGGTGTTATGAATGGTAGTTCCATAAATTCATTGTGTTATATATTATTTTATCACTCCATTAATCAAGGAGTGGTATAATATTAAGGGTAATACTACTTGAGGAAAAAAATATCTAGAATATAGGACAACCCAAACTAAAGGTGAACCATTGAAATTTCTTATCTTATATTGAGGATACATGTGTTATGTGTGATAATGTTATAATAATTGGAAATGATTTTTTTAAATTTATTCCATAGAAATTGACGAATGAAAATAAATTTAAATAATCAAATAACTTGATTAAATAAAAATGAAAATATTTTTGAGGTTTCAATGATTTCTATAAAGGAGGAAAGTACTTGGATTATATATAGAGGTTACTCATGTCATATGGATATCAATAAATTATTATTGAAATTAATTTTAGTATAATATTGTATATCCATTGCCAATATTATTTATTAATCATTGATATTAAAATTTGGAGATAGATTAAAAAAAATTATAAATCATTTTTAATCAAGTGATGTTCTCTTAGTAAATGGGCTGAGAAAAAATTTCCTGAGTGTCTTACAACATTTAGATTATATCAATAAAAAAATTCGTAAAGTAAAATTATGTTTTAAAAGAATATTAAAAGACCATAGTATTTTAATTAAGGGATTGATGACAAATATTAACCTTTTCTAAATATCAAAGGATCGAAATTATTATGGTATAAGAAAAAATGAAGAGAATGAATTTTCACACCATAGACATGTGAACTGATTTATATTAAAAATATGATGATGAAATTTTATTTCTCAGTAAATATTAAAACTAAGAAACCTCTTGATCTTATAAATTTGGATATATTTATTCTAATTAATATAAAATCAAAACATTCTATGAGGGAAATTTTTAAAATTATTAATTATTCTTCTCATTTTATGTGTGTTTACATCAATATGTTAAAATCAAAATCATGTGATATGTTTTTCATATACTAATATAATTCCAAATATCACACAATATGTTATCTTATAAGTTATCAGTTCTATATTGTCTATGAATTCAATAAAGTTGATGTTTTGCAATATCATAGAAAATCATGGGTTTTTATATGAATACAAATACCATTACACTAATTAAAAAAGTGTGGAATAATTAAAAAAATACTATGTTGGTATATATGGGAAGAATAATGCTTGTTTAATTTCACAAATCTTAATGATTTTGGAATCAATCATTTTAAAAATAAATTCATCTTAATAATCCGTTATTTTTATCCGGATAATATGATTTCACTATATAGAATATGTTTTATAAATAATCAGATATTGATGATATTTAATATTATTGGAATTCCTTATTAAATACAAGTGAAACAAATACATCTTGTTATTTTTTATAAATGTGGTAATTACAGAGTATTTTATAGATAAAAAACACTATGACCACACCAATAAACAAATACACATTTATTAGGGATATTTTCCCATTCAATGCACATTTAGTTCCTATGAGTCTCATTAAGACTTAAGGTAATATAATTCAATAGTCTAACTGAAAATGTAATTTTAAAAAAATCCACCAAGTGATAATTTATTTTCATGAAGTGACTCTTTTTGGTGTTTAGTGAGAACCATCAAAAAATATATAATATCATAAAAATACCATGAATCAAATAGAAAATCCAAAATTAAAATAAAATAACAGTATTTATGCTAACCATATCAACCACAAAGAAGAGAAACTAAACAAAATCATTATCAGGCATGAGCCAAAATATATGATTCCCCAATAAAATTACCTCAATTAATAGAAAATCCATATTATTATTTATAATTATACATTTTATGGATTCATATTCATCATAGTTTAATGAAAAATGTTATATGATTTTGAATTAAAAATATAGTTATTTTATATAGCTAAATTGTTTCCATAGTTTAAAGAAGGTTTTATTTAAAATATAGCTTTATTGAGTTACAATTTTAATTTAATAATATGTAATTCATTTATGATATCATCATATCAAATTTATCTTATGGTGAATTTTTATTAATTAAAAAAGATTGACTTTTTGTTTCATAGTGGAAAGTGCCTATTTTTTTATAAATATCATTATTTCTAGTATATATACTTTGAAATTTTATCAAATATTAGTTATAAATTTAAATTAATCCCTCATAACTAATAATGATAATGTTATTTCAATTGTTACCAGTATTATACTTCATTTTGTTTTAAAACCATTTTTCTTAAAAAAAGATAAATTTTTTATTACTATATCCACTGTGTTTTTCATATATTTTGTAAAATTATTTTATAAATCTTCTAAAAAATGAATATATTTAAAGGATTACAAATTCTGAATACATATGTTCAAATTTGGAATCATTTTCATTTTCATTTTTTGTCATTATGGATATTAATCATAGTAAAAAAATTGAACCACATTTCTGGTTAAAAACTATAAATTATAATAAAAACTAAATTTCCATGACAAGGAATTGAATATTAATTATTATTATATGATTTTATTTCAAACAATTATATTATTATATTCAAAATTTCATATTTTTCAATAATCTATTTCAACATTAATACTTAATATTATTTTTAGACAATGAATAGTTACATGTGTGTCACTCCCCTCACATACAAAAAGGAACATGTTATATTTCCTAATTTAAAATATTTCTAAATTTTACATCAACAAATACCTACCCAAATATATTTCTATAATTACTACCCATGTCCAAGTAGTCTGGATCTAACAATAAGACAAACTTATTGAGGCTTAAGGTATAATCAAAGGGACTTTTTCCAAATAGGTTGTATAACATTCTAACAAAGTGGTCCATGTTTATTTTTTATTCATCATTAAAATTTAATTTAACAATGAAAAAATTATAGCATCAATATATTAAATTCACCTAAATGTTATTATGATTTTGTAAAAACCCTTTTCATCTCATTTTGCATTCTATGGGATATGAAATCATTGCTCGTGAGTACTTGTGCAATATCATCTCTGTTAAGTGATGTGTCTAATTTTTTCATAATCTGATCATATAGATAGGTGAATTAATTGATAAAAAGAATATATATAATATTTAAAACGTAATTATTATTCTTTAATTAATATATAGTACTTACTAAATTATACTATCATCCATTGGAATCAAATAATTGAATTCATGTGTACATGTGGACTACCACCTCCACAAAGCAATGTGATTCATTTTTCATTTCCTCCTTACATGGATGGTATTAAAGACATAAATAATTAATAAATAATACATTTATGATATATTTATGATTCCATGAAATAAAAATATTATCAGAATTTTTATTTTTTTACTAAATGGAAGAATAAAAATATTTTCCATGTGTATGTACGAACTATGGTCTCAAATAAATACCATGAATAATTTTTCAATTAATTCCTTATAAATATATTTATAAAAGTATATTTAAAATTAAAATATTATAATTAATAATATTTTATGATTTTTTTGTAATTTAATAATAATTTCAATGAGAAGAGTCAACACAGAGAAGTTGTTTTGAGATTATAAATCAAATAACCCCAAAATGATAATATGAAAATAATTGTCTCAGTAACTAGATAAATCATGGAAATAAGTGAAATTAAGAGAAAACTAATAATAAAATGTTCTTTAAAAATTTATTATGAAATTATAAAGGTAATTAAATTTTTTATTAAGTTATTAGAGAATACATGAAGCACGATGAGACTTAAGTTAATGGATTTTTCTTCAAAATAATGTTTTATATTTTTTCATATTTTTCTATTTCATATTCATGTTATTTAGAATGTTTTAAAAATGTAACTATTTTATTCTTAAATGAGTGATAATGGTCATTTTATACTATATTTTACTATATTCACATGTATTTATAAAATAAAACTATTCAAAATTTTTTATATTGTTTTTTTTACAAATTTGAAAAATATATCTTTAATGTATATATATAGACTATATTTTCCCACCACCATAGGTGATATTTTTGATCAAGAATAATCTAAATGTTAACAAATTTATTCAATGTAGATTATTTTCCAAGTATTATAAGGATTTTTACATTTTTTGTGTGTTTAACCAGAAGGGTTTTTCACCTTATGATTGTGAAAAAAAAATTTATTAGGGGTTCAAATGAAATTTCAATTGGTTTTATGATAAAAATTTAAATTTAAAATTTATTATGAATGATATTTTAAATGATCTTTATATATTATTATGGGTGATAAAGATATTTCTCATGATGACATGTGAGATAACATACCTATCAAATACATTGGGTATTGAATATAATTCAATGACGAAAATGAGAGAGATAACTAGGTTTCTTAATGATATGGATTTAATTTGGATTTCTTTATTATATTTTTTGGATTAACATAAGGGAACATGGATTATGAATATGAGTCTCTATGATACCAATATTATTCTCCGAAAATGGTTCTAAAGAAATGGTTTATTCTCATAATATAAGGAATGTTTATAAATTTTTAAAGGTGAATGGTTTTTTAAAAGAAATGTTTCAATGATTTGGAACATGCATCAGGATTCCTTCAAAGATTTTCATATTATTTCTCATTATTTTAGGATGTATTATTCAAAAAAATATTTATTTTTACATATGGATACTTTTTATTTTATTCTCAAAGTTTTATTTAGGAAAATATAATCATATTCATGGGTTTTCAATTTTTTCATAATAATTGGGGGATTAATTTATTTTTTATCCCTTACGAATAATTATCTATCTTATACCAAGATTCAATTTTTTTTTCATATGATTTAAAGATGATAATACATTTTAAAAATATCAAGATTTTACAGTGGTTATTTTTCTTAAACAATGAAAATTCATTGAATGGAACATGGGTGTGAAATCAAAACCCTAAATTTCTACAAAAATTTAGACAATATAGATTTTCCCACATTATTATATAATATTTTTCTTAATTATCTAAAACATGAATCATAAAAAAAATAGAATGAAAAAATGTGAAATCTTTGTTATTTGACTCTTATTTATAGGTGGTGATATAACATGTCCTTATAGTTGCTATTAGAGAATGGTTTAGTTACCATTAAATGTTAAGAGAATATCCAAAGACATGGTAAAGGGAAAAAAATTTATTGGAACAATATCATTAGTTATTCTTTGAATAATTCAAATTTACATCGTCAGACCAATGCCGTTTCATAATGTTTTTTTGTAGTAGAATCATGGAAGCTAAAATATAAATATATTAATAAGATATAAACCTTCCAAATCAACAATATATAATGATTAGAATATTATACTGTGTTTTAGTGAATATTTAGTTGGCTTTTCTCATTAATGATGGAACCAATGAATGTGAATGGGAAACTTCTCGATAGATAAAAATTTATATAATGGAAATTTTTTAGAAATACTACCCACAAGAATTTGGTGGATCGTATGAAATAGTAACAATTGAGGGAATGAAAAATGAAATGGAGATGATATTAAATATTTTGGGATAAATGGAACATAAAAAGGTTTCTATTTTTAATTGCTATTTTGATGCTATATCCAATTTTTGGTGATATCTAATTAAAAATACTATGTAAAATAATGAGATTGATGAAATGGAGTGCATAATTTTTTTATGATATTTTTAAATATAATTACTTTCTTAAATTCATAAGATTATAATGCAATGTATATTAAAATAATTAAAGTAAAATTAATGATTATAAGTGACTTTTTATAATTACAATTTTACTATATTTTGTAGGTATGAACCTCCTTTCATTCTACACCATGAATATATTATTAATACATTTTAAATATGTCTCAAACAAATTTATGAATAGATTAATAATTTTATGAATTTAAAAGGGATTATGAAGTAATTTTATCTTCTAAGATAGTTTATATGGATTTTCCTGACAATTATATACTTTTTGAAAACAATTGATCCTACATTATCTGTGTTATCATTGTTTTCAATGCATGTAAGATGTTTTTATAGGATTTTAATGAATTTGAATCATTTAATTTATATAAATATTTTGAATAGGTTATAATGAAGGAGTTTTATGGAAGGATGGATGATGTATCCATTAATTCTATTAGTGATAATATGTTTGAGAGATAGCAAAAAAGATTTCTAATTGATGTTTGGTTAAGTATCTAAGACTCTTAATAAAGTACATGTAGTGTGTGGGATGAATTAATGTAATGACGATGATTTTATAATTATGAATTATTTATAATCCAAGATTGTTGTAATGTAGAATCATATTAGAAATTCATTTATCATAGAAGAGTAGAAATTTTGATCCTTCCATTAGATTATATTTAATAAATTTAAATTTCATATAGTTTAATATTTTTTTGAATAAATTGTTATAAATATTAATAATTTTTATTATTTTGATGTCTCAAACATGTTTTTTATGATTTAGAGAATAACATTAATTAACAACATAATGATGTTAAACCACTAATGGAAGTTGTATTAGGAATAGATATATATAGAGTCTGATATACATAAGTTATCTAATGATATATAACATATATAGGTGATTAGATATTGAATAATGGATTGAGGTAATCAAATGGAACATAATAGATAAAGGTGATTATATGGGTGATAATATACTGAGGTTATCATATGGAAGTATAGAAATGGGATTTGTCCAATAGTATCTATAGCATCATCAAATAGAGTTTTCTAAGGAACAAATCTAGAGAAAAATAATAAATTTATTTTAAGAATATCAGGATATCATCAGAATAAATTTACTTGATAAACCATGAAATGGGAACCTACTATGACTCACATTAATATTGTGTTCAAGTTTATATTGTACAGAGAAAATATAGGTGAATATTTTAAAATCTATCTGATATAAAGTTATCAATTATATAATATTGTTTTTTTATTAGTCGTATATATATTTAAAAGGCATAAAAAAGATAATTAACGATTCATCTGAGAGAGTTTTCCAAGTTATCGTTGATACGTCTTCACCTTAGTTAATCAGATAAAGGGTACATATAAATTTCATTATAAAATCTTTCTAAATAATTTTATCAGAAATAGTTTTAAAACAAAGTCAATAAAGAAATGTTTTTAAGATAAATCCATATTATTGAAAGGCCATAAAAGTAGTTTTCATAAGAAGGGGATCCAAAAAATATTTTCTCAAGATTATGTACTAGATATATGATTTATGTACATTATATCATAAAATATCTTACAATACAATGTATTTCTTATGAAGTTGTATTACATGAAAATTTAAGGAGTTTTAATGTGTTTTTTGTAAATTATTTATTTTTATGATATTGAAATTAATGTTCATTGATTTAACCACAAGGGTGTAAATATTCAAAATATATATGAGGTTTCATGACATTTTATTTTCATTGAAATTGATATTTGAGGAAAGTATTTTCAATTTTTTTGGAACTAATTTAATTAGATGAATAGTGGTGGTTGACTGAAAGAAGAATCGATTATGAAATTCTACTATGAAGTGGGAAAATTTTATAAGAATATTACAATTATCAATTATTTATCAATGAATTTAAGACTATATAAAGTGTAGTAGGTACCTTGGGCTATATTTTGGGCCATTGTGAAAGAGTAGATATAAGAGGGAGTTATTGATCTTGAAGATTCAAATAATTTTTTAAGTGAAAAATAAGCCAGGTTATGACTAATGATCTTTAAGTATATGTTTTTAGATAATTTGATATATAGGTACCATAGACATTGTACAAAAAAAGGTTCCATACAATGTAAAAGGAATGAAAAATGTTAGTATGATACTTGATGGAAAATTAGATAACTAGAAGAAGAAAATATTGATAGAATAAGTATTGTTCTGGTTGAATAAGGTGTTAGAATAACATGTGTCATATAGATAGGTATTCTATGGAGAAGAATCTAATTTAAAAGTAATGGATAAAAGAGTATCAAATGGGAAGTTATAACATTACAATGTCATGTAATAAAGAATAAATTTTGATTAATATTAAGAATATAATATAAGAAAAAATTTAATTATACTTTTATGATATTGAAAAATTTAGAAGAATTAAGGTGTTGTTCATTCCCAGTTCTATAGAATTAAGATTGATCTTACAGTTAGTGAAAGTGAAGATGAAGAGAAAAAGATAATGTCTTCCACACATTTAATATATTTTACATTTTAGTTTCCTACTGTGAAGAGAAGGATTATTCTCTGAATGATGATTCATATAAGATAATAAGAAGGATATTTTCTTTAATGCTATTTTGAAAGTAAGAGAAGATAAATAATTTGAAGAAGTAATAAAAAAATGAAAAGGAGTATCATCTAGTGGATGACACTCTTGATGTTGCAAAGCACGTGAAAAATACAAATAATCAATATATAAGTTGTATTACTATCCAAAATTTTTTTGTAGTTGGACTAAATTGTCAGCAATATAAATAATTAGGATCCCCCCTCATAATGTATTTGGAACTACTCATAGGTTGAGGATTATTTTAAATCCAAACCACTGTAAATGTTATCCCATTATAGTGCCAAATTATTTTATTGGTCACAACTATACAAATAAAACTAGATACTCTTATTGGATAGCGGCCCTTATAAAAACATCATGTCTTCTCCTTTAATATCTTTCATCTACTATCATATTTAAATTATTTAGAATAAGAAAATTTTGAACTAAATAGTTTTGTGAGGTTTTGTGATAAAAAAAATTCATTGATTTAATATTTATTCATCACCGATCCACCACTCCCCCTTCATTTTGTTGAGCTTGTCCTGAATTGTTCCTCACAATTGGTATTAGAGGGAAGCATAACCTATATTGGAATTTTTTAATTAGAAGTGATTTTTCCATGATTAAAGCATCATTTTTGTATTTATATTGATGTTTTTTTGAATAATTTATCATATCATATCAGAATTATATTTACCCAATGACCAAGAAAAATATAATAAAGAAAGGGAAAATATAGTTAAATAATATGTCATCATTTATCCAAGAGGAAGAATAAAATTTAGTTAATTTATCCCATTATAGTAAATAATGAATATCTAGCTTATAAAGAGAAAAATTTATGGTCTAGGTTACAACCATGGGGAAAAGAAAAAAATTAGACATAAAGGGGATAAAAATCATGTGCTCACTGGGTATGTGAAAATTACTCCAAGTTATTTCCTCACGATTAAGAACATAGTATAAGTAGTCATGGGGCTCCTCTAATATGTTATCAAAAAATATTAGCTAGTAGATTAAATGTTATTATATATCTCATTCCATATAAAATAATCTCTCTTATATGAGATGTTTTTAAATGATTTTATGAAGAGATCACTATGGATGAATGTGAAGAATATATGTTGGAAAATGAATTTAATAAAATGTTTATAGAATACAAAAACAACTCCAAGACTAGGAGTGCCATCGAGGTAAGATTTATAGATCATAAAATAAATACCTCTAAATTGCTTTTAAATTCTAAAAATAGTAGAAGAAAAATACAGAGTAAAGAATGATCTCATTGTGAAGATCTATACACTGGAAGAAAATTTTAAAAATAGTATTGTTGTCAAGTATTTTGAATTGGGAGGGATATATAAGAAGAACAGGGATCATTAGTCATTATTAAAGACAATGCTAAGATGTATGATGAAGACGTTGATAGAATGATCAATAACTGTGAATAAAAGATGATTATAATTGAATATCAAAAAACACAATATGTATGAAATGTCATGTTTTAGAAATTATGTTGACCGTTATGGAAAAAAATAATTTCAATCATCATAATATAATAAATAGGATGTCACTACTATTATAAAATGTACTACAAAGAAATCTTTAACTAAAATACCATTAATATATAACATTATGATCATGTCATCACTTAATGGATTATATTTATAAGATATAAAGAAAGAGGTTCCACAAATACCTTTTGTAGTGTTTTACCTAAATATATATTCATGACTGACAAAAGTTTAAAAATAAAATATATAATGGTGTTGATGAAGATGTGTGATGAGAAGACTACCACAATATCCATGGAGGACGGATGAATTGTGGAAGTTGGTTCCCCATGAGAATACCAAATTGTCTTGAAGAAACCCCAAAAATATCAAGCCAATTTTTTTGGACATTCATGATTACATACAGTAAACATAATATGATCAAGGTTTGTGGATAAGTTTTGGTGAAATTATACATTAGTGAAATATTCTTTAGACACTTACTAAAATCCTCTAAATTAAAAATCTAAAATCAAGACCTTGAAAATGGAGTGAAATTTAGATATAGATATGGAATATAAATATATTAATAAAACCCATTATTCTATCTAATGATTAATAAAGCTAAGAAATATCATTTATTTGTATAGTAATAATTGTCTCAATATTGGTACATTTCAGTTATGAAATATATCAAAAGATGATAGAATGATTATAACATATTAGATAGTAATGAAGGGAAAATATGTATCTTTTGTGAATGTGTATAATATAGATAAAATTATAAATTAGAATACCCCCATTATGTTAAAAAAAGACAGTTAGGAGACCAATGGAAAACACAAAATAACATGTTAGATTCAAAACCATTCCATATAGTCTATGAGATTCACATCATCCAAAAGGATAGTGAAGATAAAGGGAACCTATAATAATTCATGTGGAGACTCCAAAAAAGGCTTCCAATATCCCTAAATATTAATATATTATAATTTTTTTTTCAGGTATATATAACTGAATAAAGTTGCAAGATCACATATATAATGATAGAGCTAGAAGATTAGTAATTCCACATGATGAAGAGAAATATCATTAGGGGATGTCAACTACTAAATACTCTTATATGGAAAAAAAATTTGTGAGGTGAAAAATGGTTAGTGAAACCCATGGATATTACTTGAAAATAATTCCATCAGAAAAAGTGTTCTTAATGAATGTAAAAGTTAGACCTAGTGATAAATGTTCTATCAGAATCTTGAGAAGAGAAAATTCACACACAAATAAATCAATGGGATAATAATATCCATTCATCCCCATTTATTATTAATTATTATACATGAAGGCATGAATATTAGAGAAAATGATGTAACTTGGATGAGGAAATAACCATAGAATTTCAGTTCACAGAGAGAATCCTAGAAGAACCAGCTTATTCCATTAACCATTATATACTGTATTTATGATATTAATGTATGTAATTGAATTTTATGTATGACCTAAGTAGGATAATGTAAGGTATTTGATGTGTGTGGATATTGTATATCACTCTTAAAAAAATTATTATACAAAAATGATTCCCAAATATGTATATTGAAAAATATTTTGATAGATCCATCCTTGGTGATTGTGAAGTGGATGTTGTAAACACTTGATATAATAGTAAAGAATATCATATCTTGTTTCTATCATAATTTTTTTTGTTAAAATAAATATTTCTAATAAAATCATTCTTGTCAAATATTTTGAAATTTTCCAAACTATACTACAAATCAAAGAAGAAATATTTTTGGTTTATTCTATATTATATTTTATTGATGTTATTATTTTAGAGAGATAAACTATAATGATTATTATGAATAATGTTTACATAAGATGAAGAGAAGTGGAAAATGATTAAATATCTTCTATAATTTTTATTTCAAATCAAATCTACCTTTTTTTGGAACTCCTTGAAGATCATGTCGTTGAATCAGTATGATTTCTTATCTCTTACTCGTCATAACTAAAATGTAAATTTATTCACAATGGGGTAGTAATTGAATTATAAAGAGACGTAAGAAAATTTTGTGAGAGATTGTGTACCAAGGTTGTAAATCTCATAAATTTATACTTGATTACATTTCACCCGTTTGTTAGAGAAAGTATAGGAAATTTTTATTGATTTTTTATATTACTATTTTTTCATAACGGGTTTAGTCATATGGGAATATAGTTAAACAATAATTAATTATAGTTTTTTCAGTACTCATAATGTGTGGTATAAATATCAATTGGTAATTTATATATTTGATAACAAAATCAATTATACTTTTTTGTACATCAAGATGGGATCACATAAAACTATCTTGAGGTGATCAATGTAAAATTACATTTGAATTGATAAGTAAAATTTTACCAAGCAGTTAGTATTTTTTAACAATAAATGGGAAATATCATAAAATGAATATTTTTAATGATATGGGTATATAAAAATAAATGATTCACACGTAGACTAATTTTTAAATATTTTATTTTGAAACATAATAATAGGGATATTATTTATACAACATTATGTGGGTTTCATTTATTTTTAATTATTATCAATTGATTTCAATGAATCAAAAATGAATTCAGGTATTCCAAACTATTGAAGATTCTGGATTGGTGGAGTTTCAGGGTAGGTTGGTAGAAGTAACAATGATTTTTATTTATATTAATATATTATATTAATATTAATGAATAAGTATATTTGATGATTGGTTAATGTATCAAATATTTATAATGAAAAATATGTATCATTTATATTTAATGGATATTTGTATGATGAGGTCCTATATATGAATGATAAATAATTCTAGTTCATTGAATTATTGAAAAACTTATCAATTCTATTTATATGGGAATTATAAAAATTTTCATATTCAATTTGTGATATTAAGAATATATTTTTACAAGATTGTAAAATAACGTTTTAAAAATTTGAGTTACATATGTTTATTTTTTAGTTGATTTAATGACTAAAACATGTTCTTTAATATTTAGATAAGTTAATTTGTTATCAACATAATGAAGATAAATCCACTGAATTAAGATATATCAGATATAGAGGGGTATGGAATTTAATGGAATGATGTGATTTGATATAGCGTAATTGAAAAGGATATTAGATAGTGTGTAATAGATATATGTGATCAGATATATCCATCCTTAAAGAGGCAATCTGAGGGACTCAAATAAACTGAGGTTGTTATATGGATGATGGTACAGTGTTTTTATATGAAAGTAATCAAAGTTTAATTTGAATGAATTTAAAAAACAATAAAGATAAGATAAAATATAATGTATGTTGTATGAACACCAAAAGTCCATGGAACAATTTTTTATTTGTGGATTGGAAAATGAAATTATTTTGGGGTTATCAGATGAAGAACATTTGAGAATTAAAAGATAAAGATAATTAAGATGAATATTAAAATGATAATAATATTGAAAGTTACAAGTTATCAAATTGATATCTCCCAATGATTAGAAAAAGCTATCTTAATTATCTGTATTAGGTTTTGGAGACCCCAGATAGTGGACTCTATGTTGTCAGTTAATGGTTTATAACTAATGTTATTATAATGATGATTTCTACATAATTTATCGAGTAGTCTTTATAAACAATAAAAATCGATTGAGTTTACAAAAAAGTCACCACATGATGTTTTCAAGATGGAGACATTTGAATGTGTGTTCATCATATAATATTTTATTTGATATAAGAAAACTAGACCAAGAGGCTCCTATGATGATATATCAGATAGAGGATTAATGAACATTACAACAGACATAATGTTACCAAATGGAGGGGTTACAATAATGTTGTATCAGACAATGCATTAAAATATTCAATTTTTTTTTGAAATTCATATACTATCATGATAATAAATTGTATTATCTATTACTAAATAATAATAATATTTAATTAATCATGATTTTATTTGTGTTTTCATGATGATTGATGAAATTTGATGTTGATATTTGAGGAACATCTTTAAAATATTGTAACATCAATTTATTTATAGTTTTATGTTTGGTCAACTAAATAATGTCTTCAGTGTGTAATGAAATTATAAATTGTGTAATTATATTTTTTATTTGACCCCTATCCCTTATTTTATAGAGAAATTATTAATATATAAATGGTAGAAGGTGTGATTGGTTATAGTTTCTACTATTGTTAAGGAGTAGTTGAATATATGAGGTGCTAACTAAGATGCTTAAGAGGATTATATAAGGGTTGAATATGTGAGGATGGTATCAATAAACTGTATAGGTCCTTTATAAATGTGTCATACACAAATTTACTAGAAATAGTATACTAAATAAAAATCAACCATATATGAAGTAGGAATTGTGATGATTTGTAAGACACTAGATAGAAAATTCAGATTCCGAAAGAGAATGTTATCTGATGAAGACGTGACTTATTATGTGAAAAAGGTATCCGACAACCGTGTAATAGAAAGATAAGATTTTTATTGTGAATTATAAGATAGATATATTTTCGAAGAAAAATAAATAAATGTATATGTGTAAAAAATAAAACATTAACAACCCAGATCTTGTAGCTACATTATTTCATTTCCACTAGATACTAGGAATTGCACCATGAATTTAAAAATAGTTTATTTTTATTTGAAAACTAGGTACATACATGAATTTTAGACATTTTTGAAACTATGAAATATTTTTTTTTCATTTAATACACTATTATTCTCTTTAACATATTCTTACATATAAATCCCAAAACACTTCAAAGTATCATGGGGGAAATAAAACATAATAATGGGATGAGATAAGATGCTGGGTAACCATAAAATTATAATGGAAAATATCATAGATATATAATAATAATCAATATAAAAATTTAAATAACAAAAAAAACATTTAAATATTAACATGAGAATAATAGTCAGAATAAAAAACTAATAAATAAATCCATTAAAACAATCACATAATCATAAAACTTATCTATAGATATTATAACTAATATAATAATCACATGGAAATCCATAAATAATTTCATATTGAGGGAATTAAATATTTTAGACATTTGAAACATAATTTCATGATATTTTAAAAGTCATTTTAAATCATTGGGTAGAAATATGTCTAATTTGGCCAACTAATTTTCCTCAAGAGACCTGATGATGCATTGAGGGGCTATCTAGAACTGGGCCCCACTAATCACTAATTAATTCCACTATATTCATCATTGAAAATGGGCGAAACATAACTTATATAAACATTCATATTGAAAAACATATATAAGAAATATTAATATATACATCGATGAAATAATCAAAATCATAACCCATAAATTATTTTTATTGGAAATGTTAATAAGAGTGTACATTATTAGTCAAATTTATCAAAAACCATCCATGTAAAGAAAAATAATGATATTAATCACACATATCCCTATTGTTTAATATGTAAAATACATCATTGATGTCATTTATTAATAGAAATACGTTTTAAATTTTACTAAATAACATTTGTTAGGAAAATAAACTTTTCACTTCAAAAATATATTTTTTTAAAACTAAAAAATATAAAAAAAAATTAAAATTGTTGTTTTGAAAATAAATTTTTAAAATTGTAAAATAAGAATTCGAATATTTAGTTGTCATGACTTTAGAAAATTCCATTCATGTGACACATGATAAAATAAAGTTCCCCTTCATATTTTTGGTAAAATACAAAAGAGAATTGAGTGGAAAAGAGTTGAATATTACATTATAAAAATACTTTTTAAATTAAATAACATAGAAAAATTATTTATTAACTCATCTAGATAATTTTTTGTAAAATTTTAATAATATTATATATCAAATACAGTTTTGGAAGAAAAATTATTTTCGACCGAAGATATGAATGAAGCCAAATTCCATATAAAATAAAACATTTTAAGTGAAATAGAATTTAAAAACACTACCATTACATGCAATTTTTTGGGATATTTTGTGGATAATAGATATATATTGAGTTTAATAAATATCATATAATTCCCTCAAAGAATACTACAACATAATCAAACTCTATTAATGATGAGATTGTGAAATACATAGTTAACATTTTGGAAACCTTAAAATTGTTAGTACCATAGATGCAATAAATTAAAATTTCCATGAAAATAAATAGATCTATGAAATAAAATATCCATAGGTTAATTATATATACTACACAATGTAATAAGATCCAAATAAGGCATATGTCTCATCAATGTAGTGGTTAGAGGAGAAACTATGACGTTAGGTTTGACTTCCTTTATATCTATCTTAAAATCAGCTATAATAAATACATTTTTATTAGGAATCAATTAATGAACAAAAATATTATATATTTCATACCATATATGATTTATTTATAATATTATATGATCTTTTTTTAACAATTCATTTTCAAAATTTCTATTTTGTGTGATAAGTTCACTGTTTTTCATGTCTGTTTTACTGTGAAAATTATAGACCCCATACATTGATCTTGGTTAAATAATATCTTGAATTTTTTGTGTGATAGAGATATCATATATAATCATCATATATATTTAGACTAATCATTAAATGTTTGATTTAGAAAATGTATTGAACAATTCATAGAAATGGTATGGTATACGTATCAATGAATATTATTTCAATTTTTTTCAAAGGATAGAAAAATTAGAAAATAAAAATTAATTATCCTTTTAAGATTAAATATTATGTTAACTATTTTATTTTAATTAATCATATATTTCATTATTACCATCCATTTCTTATCCAAATGAATGAAATTTCACATCATTACATGGAGGCAGTAGTCCACTCATACGCACGAGCAACATTTTTGTTTTCTTACAGATTGGAAAGTAAGAATTAAGATGTGATATTATATTTCTCGTAGTATATATAGTTCATAAAAATCACATACTTATAACTAAACAAATCAATAATTTATTCTATAAATGTAATAAGGATAAACAAATCACATCACATTGTAAGGTGATAGTCTTTTGTATATATAAACAACGTTACCATATCCCCATATAGAATGGACCATAATAAGGTATATGTAATATAAAAATTTCATTTGAATTATATATACATTTTAAATAAATAATTATATATGAACTTGAAATGTGGTGATGGAAAACCAATTACATAGGTTCATGAGGTAGTAATCCTCCCCAAATAAGATCGACAGTTTTTTTTATTTTATGGAAGTTGATATGGATATGAGTTGATAAATTAACTTATTAACATCATATTATTTGATATATAATTTTTTTTATTATATAGTCATGATTTAATATGATCTTAATGAGGTGGAATAATAAATTAAACAAACATGAACATGAGAATTTTACTTCTTCTTTGCAGAAATCTTTTAGATTATATCTAAATCCTTCATAGATATTACTTCTGATCAAAAAATGTCCCATATGATGATTTTATAGGTGTACGTAAGGTATTATTATATGTATTGGATGATACCATTGGATTTGGATGTTTTAAGAGGAGAGGTGGTAGGTGGCCTTTTTTAGCAGGGGCGAGGACAGACATGGTATTTTGTAAAAGAAAAAGTGAAACCCACGTCTTCATAATCCATAAATCCTCCAAAAGAAGTAATTATCCAACTATACAAGTGTTATTTTAAAAATCTGGCTATAAATTGGGTTTTTACATGTATTTTTTCATTTTAATCTTTTATTGTAGGTTTAACCCCTCCCCCCTAAAAAACCCATATTTACCTCAACATATGAAATTATTATTTTTTATTTTCACAATTAAATATGATAAACAATTTTGTTTTCTATATTATATAATATCAATTATTCATATTAAAAATATTTCTAATCAATTTTTTAAATTTTAATTCACAAAACTGGATGAATAAAATTTTAAAATAAATCCACAAGTTCAAGGAAAATATTTTTTTTAAAAAAAATCCACATATTAAAATGTTTTAATATTATAATTCAATATTAAAATGATTAAAATCACCAAAAAAATTAAATTTGTAACATAATTTAACTAATTACACTTTAAACCCAATTTAAAATATTATTTCTTTGTGATAATAATTTAAATAAAAATATAGAATTTAATAAAAATAAGTATTTTTCAATATTCCTAAAAAATTTCTTATTTTCCTTAAATTATCAATAATTAAATAAGTGATAATTTTAAAATTTTAAATTTCTTAAATGATTATTATTTTTAAAAATAATATATATATATATATATATAGTGAAAACTTATTTTGAATTATGTGCACAAAATGAGACAAACCCACCTTAAAAATTGTTTTTAATAAAAAATTACTTTTTCATTAAATGGATACTTATTTTATTTATAATGAATAGATATAAATTGAAATTATGTTTTACATGTTTTATCCATATATGTGTTTATAACTTAAATATTACTATTCATATCTACCAACATTAAAGCTATGTCATATTGAGCTTTTTAAAATAATAATATTTTAAGAGAGTATTGTGTTTCGTTCAAACCCTATGTTGTGTACATTAAATACTACCAGATAGATTGAATATATTTAAAATGAAATATTTCATAAAGTCTTAGGCTTTTATATTTTGTTATAATTTAGTGTTTTTTGTCATATACGTTATAAAATATGGTGTTTCGATTTTTAAATCACTTGGTTTTACATTATACACCTTAAATAAATTTTTTCCTTACAATTTAGTTTTGATATTAGTAATCAATGGTTTGAAATTGTAAAATTAACTTTTTGAAACACCGGATTATAAAAATGGTTAATAAAATATCCCCTTAATAATATAGGAAGTTGTTAATGTATAATGAACATGATTAGGATTCCAAATAGGTGTTTATTTATATAAATGGATAAAACAGTAATTCCCAACGTTTAATGGAGATTTTCAAAGATCATTGGTAACAATAAGTGGAATATCTATAAATTTTGATTACAACAAATCTGTAAATCTTTGATTATTTAAAATTCTAGCTATTTTATAAAAAATTAATGTACTAAGATAACTATTTTCTTTCTAGTTCCTTCTCTAATAATTGTGTAATTCAATTACCATCTAGACTATGAATATAAAAAAATATACATAAATGTTATATTTTACATTATAAAAAAATATCAAACCACGGTGGTGATTTTTAAATTCATACATTATATTATACTCTTAGAAGTGAATAACCAATGGGAATTTTTATTCTTAATGTAATAAAATTAAGACTTAATAGATCATTTGGTCAATCAAATATTGGAAAGTCATTTATATGATCTCTAGATATTTTTCGAGAGAAATCTTGTTAGAAAATGAAATACAATATCACCAAAGATTAAACATAATCCAGTCCCTAAATAGTCAACCTTCTGGTTCATTTGAAATATGACTAATCAAATTAATTATTCATAAATTTATAAGGGAGATCAATTAATTTACATTACAATCCCTAGATAATATAAAGTTTTATTTAATGTCCAATTCCAGATATATAAAAACCATGACCCCCAAAAAACCATAATAAATTCAATCATACATCAAAAACATAAATCTTAATTTTTTGAATATATTCCATAAATCCAGTATAAGTAAACTCCAACAAAGATATCATAAACCCTATAATCACAAAAAAAATTTATGGTCACTAGTACTATCTTATAAACATCCCTTTGTCTTTATTTTCTCAATATAGATAATATATTAATTTTATATCTTCCACGAATGATGTATTTTCAATGAATTTTATCTTTACACTAATTCAATTATCTTAGTCATTGGCCCCATTCAACATTTTATCTAAAAAACATATTGAAAAATTAGTGTATGGAAATCATTATACATTTCCCAATTCATATTACCATAAGATCATTGATAAAATAAATCTATAACATAATTATTGAATATAAATATATAAGAATATTAATCATTACACTTCAACTATAAGAATCTCATAAACATGACCTTAATATCTTATCTTCTTTTATCGTATATTTCATGGAATCCTACAAAACATTTTTTCATAAATTTCCATCTTATTATTGTTTAAGAACTGACCAATTTTTTTTAAACACTATCATTCGTGTTCATGGATGAATTTCTCCACACACATTATGAAAAATTACATTCCCTTAAATCAGGTTTTAATGAATTTCAATTCACTATTATCACATGTGGTAAAACATATATTTCTATTATTACCATTTTCCTTTTTTTTTGTAGTCATATTCATCTATAATTATCCTTCAATTCCATAATACATTGATGAATCTTTATATATATTTATTTCACAGGATATCGCGTCTTGTTATGATGATAATATTTGGTTGACATATTTACTTTGAAATATTATCTTAAAATCATAAAGGAAAAAATCATTCCAACACTTTGGATTACGTGCGTCGATATGATTCACATTCATTATTATAGGTTCCATAATTAAATAATGCAATACACTATATTATATCAGATAATTTTGTATCATAATTATTAATACTAATACAAGTATTAAAACATAATATTTATTTGAAAATTTTTATATTGCGAATCTCATTATCATAAACATGGTTTCTTAGGTAATTATTACAAATAAAAAAATCATTACCCTAAAAATGTAGTGAAAAGAACATGTCAATTATGCCATTCATATCCCCCATTTGTTTCAAAATAGGGTTTATGTGAGGTCAGTTTTCATGTAATGGGTAACATTGAAGTTAGCCTGAATGACCCTTTTTCATAATTATTACCCATTGGTGCATTTATTCCGAAACCATGTCCCCATATAGTATCCAGATAGGGATATTTGTCCAGAGAAACCAAATAATACCTATATTAAAAATACATTAAGATGATATCATATAATGATACACATCCTTAATATATGTTATAGAGTTATATTATATTATATATGTTTCCCTAAACAGCTTTCTAATTGTTTACAAAAAACCTCTACTAATACCAACTCTAAAGACACCAAATCCAGTATCCTAGATTCTATATATAATTCATTTCAATAGAAATAGATACAAGGAATCACATATTGAATGAATAAATATTTTAGTAATATTTTTTATCTAGATACATGTATTAATTTACAATATATTTAATAACATAATGTACCCAATTTTTTTTCTTTGGGAACATAATTATTCTTCTTACTGTGTCCCCACATATTAATCACAAAACCCATCATGGTATCCTAGAGAAAATAAAACATAAGAAACAGGTG
Organism: Viscum album; assembly: GCA_963277665.1. Classification (NCBI taxonomy): domain Eukaryota; kingdom Viridiplantae; phylum Streptophyta; class Magnoliopsida; order Santalales; family Viscaceae; genus Viscum; species Viscum album. Next base: position 200,957,589 of record OY728137.1, on the reverse strand, counting down.
AGAATGTAAGTCTATTGATGAAATAGTAACATCGATACTATTTCAAGAGTTAGAAACTTATACAAGGATATTATAAATAATATAATACTTACATAGACTTCTATCAATGAACTCATGATGACTGAATTCATACTTTCAGACATCCGAATCATATTTTCAAGGCCATTTAGAAGATAATTTAAATATTAAGGTAGAAACCCATAAAATTTGGGAAATTGTTTAATCCCTTAACATAATTCGATTCATCAAGGTGATATCTATAATGGGGACCACATTAAATAAAATAACTCCAATGATTTCCATATATTAAATGGGTGAATTATAATAAAATGTCAATAATAATGGGAAATTAATATATTAAAATGTTGATACATACACCAATCAAATAAATATAACCATAAAGAATCTAGTGTTATATGGTGAATGGAAATAAAATTGATCAACTCAATCAAAATTATCATAAAGAATAAAATTATAAAAATAAATATGATATAATTATAATATATCTTAATTGGATAATAATTATAATAAAGGGTGTATGTATTTTATGAATATAAATACCATTTGAATATTATTGAAATTTTTTTATGAAAATAACATCTTCACTGTGGAAAAAATTTATTTAAATAGAATGTTTGAAAATATTTTAATGTAAATTTCATTTTAATTATTAATTGAAAATAAGAATTTAATCATTAAAAAAGTTAATATTCATCATGACCATATGTTCATGCTATACGCGTTAAAATAAATATTCATTTCACAATATTGGTAAAATTGAAAAGTTAATTGTTTAGAAAACAAACTATGGATTTAATTTAAAAAATCTAAATGTAATAAATAGTAATCATTTATTAAATAAATATTTTTTATAATTTTAATTAGTTTTTTGAAAAAAAAATTTAAAACGTTATTTTGGATGTTTTTTTCGAAGAAAGGGGAAATTAATCATATTTTATTACAAAAAATTACAATCATTTTAAGTACTAAAGAGTGGAAAATGTTACTATTACTTGAAATGTTCCTGAATAACTAGAATAGAAGAATATATATTGATTTTATCAAATTTCAGATAACACATATTCATTCACAGGCAATTATAATATTGTTAAATAAAGCCTTTCCATTTCATTAACATTGGAATCATAGTCCCCATTAATGGAATAATTTAAAATGAAAAATTAAATTATATTAAGATAAATATATACATTATATAAAATAAAAAAAATTATTCGATATACAGTACTCAATTTAATTATTGGTGAATATGACACAAGTCTTGCAAAAGTACATGGGAGATGGGAAACCTTTACCTATGGTTCTACATCATTTTTTTGTATAAAACACTTTAATAATAAATATAGGTTTAGTATAAATAAATTAATAAACTATAATATATTAATTAATTGTATATATGAATTAAATATTGTATTCTGTATCCCATTTTTAAAGGTTATTTGTTATACGAACTATTTAGGGTGATAATTACTTCGTTTTTCATTTAGGTTTTGGTTCAACAATTTCAGTCCTCTTATAGTGATACTAGATAAGTCAAAAAAAAATTTGCCATTAAATAAATATCATATATATTTATTATATATTTACATAGAGTAATATATAAAATATATATATATATATAGTGGTTTACATCATTCATGGAGACAGTAAGTCAAACGTACACATAATCAATGTTTCCATTTTTTTGATGTATGAAAATAATGTAAAATTAATATTATTTCACCATTTAAAAATAATTATAATCTTATATATATAATTTATATTAATTAAATCCATTCGTATAACTTTCTATTTAGAAGTAAAATGGAAAACATTTCACATAACTATATAGAGGTGGTACTGCACAAAAACACATGAATAGTGTTATTTTTTTAATGGATTGGTACGTAAGAATTTATATTTAATATTATATTTCCAAATAGTTTAATATGTCATAAATATAACATATATTTCATCAAATTTATCTTTACTAACTTCTATGTAATGAATATGTGAATAATAAATCATATTACATCGCAAGGATGCTGTCGGTCATATGCACAAGAGACAATATCATATCCACTGTGGAATGGAAACATAGAATTTATATTTTATATAATAATGATATAAATATATGCATTTCATAAAAATCATATAAATTTTGTAAATCAATTATTATATGCATCCTAAAAAATCAGTTTTGGAAAAAGGATTAAATCGGTTCATAACAAGATAACACACCCTTCCCATGATCAAATGATTCCTTTTCCATTTTATAGAATAGGTAATGAATACAATTTTTTACATAAAGATTATAAAATCTTCATATATGGTAGATACTAGTAATATTATATTGTCATGATTGAAAGATATTTTAAGGAAGTGTGAGAATAAATAAAATAATTACAAATGGTCATTATTTTACCTCCTCTTTAATGAACACTTTTATGTTTACACCAAATGACTTACAAGATTGGATTTCTAATCCAAAAATGACAACTTGGGTTTTTTATGTACGATTAAAAAATGTATTTTTGTTAACGGAATGAATAGATGGGTTTTTATGTATGATGAGAAGTGGAGAGTGTGTTGAATTTTTTAAGTTGGATAGAGTACACAAGTGGTATTTTGGAATAAAAAAAAGTAATTCCCACGTTTTTCTCATCCAAAAAGTGTCAATAACGGTTCAATCACTGACCTTAGAGGATGTAATGAAAAATTATGGCCATAAAATGGTGTTTCAACAAGTTTTATAACATTCTAACCCCAGTAATCATAGTATAACCACCTCAACTAAACATATTTTTAACTTAACCATGGTAATTATGTTTTACTATTTTTAATATTCATTAAGTCAAAATATTTATTGAAAATCATTAGATAATATGAAATATTTTAATTTTAAATATTTATTACATTTTTAAAAATTTATTTCACATAATTTGAAGAAATCAATTTAAGATTAACCCCATTGGCTCATAGAAAAAAATGGTTTCTCAAGGAAAAAATCTCAATAATTTAGTTTTTTAATACAATAATTAATTATTAATTTTATTTAAATGAAAAAAATTAGTTTGTTTTTCATAAACATGAACTAATTTTAAATTAAAAAAATTAAAATATAATTTAAAAATATATATAATTTTAATTAAAATTTATTTTGTTTTGATAAAAAGCATTATTGTTCTATATGCATAAAAAAATTAATATTTTCAGAATATTATAAAATATTCTCCCAAAGATAATTTTCCCTTTTAAAATTCCAAAATTATATTTATTTTGTCAAATAATTGTTTTTGGAAGAAGTAAAAATTAATTTTAATTTATTTAGAAAAATATTTCCCAAACAACCTTTTGGAAAAATATATTTTTTTATAAAATATATCAGTTTTATTAAAATGAATCATATATTTTTTATAATAAATATATATAAATTTAATTTATTCAATCCATGCATAAACCATTAAATCTTCATAATTTGTTATTATTATTATTCAAATCCAACAAAATAATTGGTAGGTTATAATGATCGTTCTTCAATAATAATATCTTAATAGTGTATCTCATTTCATTAAAAACAGTTCTTGCATACATTGTAAGATACTTAAAAAATTGGAATTTAAAAAACTATCAATTTTCATAGGGGAGTTACCTTATAATCTAAGTATTCTTTATTTTACATATATTCTATAAATATGATTTTACTTTTTTAAAATCTCAGGGTGTAACAATAGGAACTAGAAAAACAAGTTACACGATGAAGTAGAAAATAAGAACATAAATAAAATTTTATAAAAAATAATTGATGTGTAGTTATATTACATTAGAAAAAAATAAAAATAATAGGTGTTTTGAAATCGAGTTACTATATATTTAAAATTTATCTTAAATTTAGATATACTAAAAAAGAATATAAGAAGAAGAAGTATTACACAAATGAAACAAAAGTAGCATATTAATTTGAATATATTAAGTTAAACAATGTTATGTAAACTATTTTTCAAACATGAAAAGTAGAAATAATGTTTCTTGTATTTTACGATTAAATCAATATAATATGAATATGTAAAGTTAGAATTATGACATTCAAAATGACCGACGTATTTTGGAGGAAATTTATGATGTTTTAAATAATATGAAGTTGTTTTGACTATATAAATTAGAAGAATAATGATCTATCTAGGGTTTACAATTTGAAAAGGCTATCACTTTTCCTAGGAACATAGTTTCACCCCCACCATACAAAATTATATGGTGTGACACATGGGATTAGGATTGTTTCCAATCTAAAACACTATATTTGGTATCACATTATTGTCGAGAATTCTTACATTGGTCATCAATATCAATAGTAAGGATTAACAACTATTATTTGGTATTCATACTTCTATAAACATCATCTATTATCCACAAATTTATAATATCTACTAGTATATTAATAAAAAAAATATTTCATAAATTGATATCCGAATTATTTTTATAGGTTAAGGGATAAAATGAATTAATTTGTTTCAAAAGTCCCCAAAAATGATTCCCCCACTTCCATGTGTTGAGATTATCATGAATTATTCCTCTATATGGCCTCTCACGATAAACATTTTACTATATTAAACATTTATTCAACAATTATAATTCCAAGACATTGAAGTAAAATTGATCAATTTTATATAGGTATAAAACTATGTTTATGAATTTAGTAATCTAATCATAAATTAAAACTGTGGTAGTTTTTCCCCTCTTATTAGAAAGTCGAGTTGATGTTTTTCTGCACTTATTTACTTCATGAATGTAATATTATTAAGTATCTATGGTGGAAATATTTGGAGATGTAGACAACAAATAAATATGGAGGTAAGCACTGAAAATTTTATAAATTTAGAAAAAATTATTTTATATAATGTTTTTTAGGCATAGGTAAGTGTCACCAATGTGGTAAGATCAAATATTTTGCTTGTATTAACATGTAAATGTGTTATGATATGAAATGTAATGGAAAAAAAGAAATAATCTAGTAGTAAGATGTTTTAATTTAAATTAGTTTTCAAATCCTTCCAAATAGTGTCTGATGTTAGTTACTTAATTTGGTAATCAAAGAAATCATTAATTAGACTATTTTGAGAAATCATATTCGGCTAAAACATTAGATTAATGACCCTAAAATGATGTGGTGACAAATAGATAAATTTTTTATTGATATTATTCAAATTTCTTATATGTTTTTAGTTCTATGTATTTTTTTATAACATTTAAATTTTGAAAGTAAAATAAAAATACCTCCTCACTTAATGATGTTTTAACTCTAGGTAAAAAGTATTATGGGTATTAGTAAGGAAACCAAAATTTAAGGAAATATTCATATTATCAGATATGAAAATGGGTTTTCCGGCAATCCTTGTTAGTACTCCAATTTAAGAGTTTGATCTTATCCTTTGTATGGAATGGAATTTATTTTATCAAACTATGTGAGATTTTAGAGATAATGAAATCATTTTTTTAGAAATTGTTTCAGTTTATATATAAGATGTAATTGATTCATTTGATAATGTATTAAGTACCAGAGGAACTAATAAATATGGAATTGATATTTATCTTCAAATATTATTGAAATGAAATGTACTATTAAAATTAGATATGATTGAGTAGTAAATGAATACCTAGATGTATTTCATAATGAATTTCACGGTGTTATTCTTGATTGAGATGTTGAATTTACTATGTACATACAACCTAGTGATAAAAATGTTTCAAAAACCAAATAAAAAATTGATCTAGTATAACTATTTCAATTGGTAAATTAGTTACAGGATTTGATTGATATATGTTTAATCCACCCTAGTTGTTCATATTGGGGTGCTTCTTTTTGTTTTTTAAAGTGAAGGATGGTTAAATGATACATTTCATTGATAATAGAGGACTTAATAACATATTCTTCATAAATATGTATACATTTCCTAAAATCAATAATATATTTGATTATATCTAGTTTTTCTATATTAGTCAATTATTTATTTTATGTTAGAGTATCCCTATAATAAAGGGATGAATGAATAAATTATAAGGATGGAATTATATTATTTTTATGTGAATTATGAATTTTTGGGGATTTAATTAGGGTTTGGAAGAACATCCTATATATTTATAGATATTATTAAAATATTTTTTCAATAGTATTTTTTGGAATATTTGTTAGTTTTCATTTATGATATTCTCATTTTCACTTAATGTTATGAGGAATATGAGAAACATCAATGGATTTTTCATTAAGACAAAAAAGTAACTAATTGAATGTAAAATTCATACATTATGAATCTTGTTTACAAAATATTTTATTCCCTATGAATATAGATTCTCATGATGGTATAAAAATTGATCCTTATTAGAATAATGTTTTGGATGAGTTTCCAAGTCCTAATAATGTCTATGAAATTCAAATACTTCCAGGATTATTGGGTTATTACAAACATTTTATTGAAGAAATTACATGACTTTTCATCCCACTAGCTAAATTATGATTAAAATGATTAAAAATAATATAAAAAAATGAAAATGATAAATGATTCTAGATATTAATAGGAAAATTATTTCGTGCTTCTATATTGGCCTTTTTCATAATAAATTGTTAGTTTGTTTTTATAATGATTCTTTTTATGGGGTCTTGGTTGTGTCTGGAAGCATGATTATTGTGATATTACTTACATTTTATTAAAATTAAAACTCCATGAGTTTATTTACCATAAAAATTATCTTGAGGTCAATGGGGAGGTATTTTCATTAAAAATGTATAAGAAAATGTTTTATGGGATAAATGTTAAATAAATATTGACCATAAAATCATAAAGTATATATTCATCCAAAAGTAGTTAGACATTAAGTAGAGAGGGTTGTTATAAGATATAAAGGATTAATTTCACATGATTCACTATCATCCATGTAATGAAAAGAAGGTATACGATGCCTTGAGTTGAAAATAAAATATATTATTTACCATGTTAATTTTGGTACATGATCCCTTAGGTAAATGATTTTATGATTGTTGTAAAAGAAATTATACATGAAGGAACTCCATCACCATAGGGTTATGTGACTGTGTAGTCATATTTTTTCAGATAAAATTATTCTTGATCAAAAAACATATTTGAGTTATTTAGTAAATGGTATATTTGGTCAAAATGGTCTTGTAATATTAAGAAACAGGTTCTATGTGACTTGTAATTCATATTTGAAGATAAATTTTTTGAATTAATCTCATATCTCAACATTTTACATTCATCCAAGAAAAAATAAAATATATAACGTGGTCTTAAATAATATTGTCAATGGGGTGGAATGAAGAATGATATTTGTCATTTTATTATGAAATTTTTAACTTGTAAATAGATCAATTATTAAATATAACTATAGAAGGGGATTATTTAGTATTTTCAATTTCCAAAATAGAAATGGTATAGTATATTTGTGTATTTATTGTTGAGATTACCCAACACATCACATAGTAACAATGAGATTTGAGAAATTCATGATATTTTAAAAAATCCTTTGAATTTAATTTTTAATTGTAGATGTTATATTCCTAGCACAACATTCTAGACACTATCTTAAAAAGATATTTAGATTAAATCAACCCAATATCTCAATTTTATCATATATTGATCTTATATTAACATAATATTTTTTAATGTACATTATATGTAATGTATAACAAAATTAAATTTCAATATAATTTTTCCTTCAAAATTTGATGGTATGATGGAGTGAAAAATAAAAAATCAGAAGATGTTCTTTCATAATTCCCAAAATATAATCATGAATGTTGGGATACACATATATAATAGGTTTAATTTTAATTAATTAAACATTTTTATTATATTATACATTTGGTCCCTTATGAGGCCTTAAATAAATAGTATTTTTGAATTCTATACTATTGGATTTAGTCTATGAAAGGATATTATTGGGATAAAATTTATTAAAAAATATTATTGGGTAGGAAATTATTTTTCATCTATATTTGATGGAATCATAGATTAGATATAAAATGTAGGAAAATAATAAAAATAAGGACCATTGATTTGAGGTTGGAGATCATGTTTTTCTTAATGTATATCCTCAGAAAACAATTAGGAATTCTTTTGTAAAAAGGTAAAGCTAAATCAATGGGTTATTTAATAACATGAAAATTTTGGAAGTGGTGGGATAATTTTCATACTAATATGATGTACCTCTATGTTTATCTTAGTTATATAATGTGTTTTCTCTTCCATTGAAAAGGAAATATATACCTGATTAATCTCATGTTTTGAGACATGAAGTGGTATGGATAGAGGGGAATATGAATAAAATCATGTTCAAATTATATTTTGAAGTGATATGGTACCAAAAAATTACACGATTCACCAAGTTATAGTTTAATGGAATATTCACATGATTGAGGAAGCCATAAGGGAGTTAGGAAATATTATGAGGGAGAAGTACCCATAGTTTTGTAAGAAATGAATATAACTACGAGGACACGATTCCTTAAAGGTGTAATCTCTTGGAATCCTATGAAAAGTTATCTATAATTAAATATCACAATTTATAGATATTTAAATTGTTGATTCATATTGATCACAAGTTTATAAATATTTTTATAATATTTTTCAATTGAAAAAAGAATTCTCTAATTTTTCTCAATTGATTTTACATATATTATAATGGTTTATTTTAAAGATAAATTTTATGATTTTAGAAAAGTAATTTGATATTATTGACTTATTTTTTTATATCAACATATCAAATTTTTCTGATGGTAATTTTTTTTATTTTTTTTTAAATATTAATTTTATAATGATTAGTAAAAATGTTGACTGTATTTTAAAGAAAATAATATAACATATTTTAAAAGTATTGTTCAATATTATATTTTATTCAATGTTAAAATTTTCACCTTTTACTGAAAATAATATGATTAATTACATAACAATCACCATTACACTTTATTTTGGAATAATATCATTTCAATTATTAAAAAATAATTTTCTAAACACAACATTCACTATATATTTTATATTTATAAAAAAAGTTTGTCTTTAACACTTCTAAAAATATATCTTTCAAAAATGGATTTCATTTTTTAAATTAAGATTTTAAAATTTAATAGTATGGTTAATTTCAATTTTTCACTATGAATAGTAACATTGTTAAAATTAGTTACCTCTGTTATGGTTAAAATGGGTTAATTATGGTAAATGTTGGAATAGCCCACAAAATCTCATATTGACTATTATTGGATGACTTAATTTTAATAAATATAATCTTTTCTTAAAAATTTGATTTTTTAAGAGACTATTTCCCATGATTATGTTTTATATTAGTCTAAACATTGAATAATTACATTTATGCCACTCCCCTGACATATAAAAGGGAGCCACCTATCCTCACTTCTAACAACACTTTTATACTTTTTTTCTAAATCAACACATACCAAAATATATTTACATCATCTACTTTTTCAACGTATAAGTCCTCATATCACCAAAATACCAACCTATAGAGGCATAATGTGTTGGACAAATGTTTATTTCTGATAAAGAGTTATAATCATTTAACTAAATGCTTCATGTTAATTTCATCACCAATCTGCTAAAAATATTCATTCAATATAATGAACTAATAAAACTAGTATCCGTAAATAAAATTGTTACGGTAATGTTAATCCCTTTTCATCTACATATTCATACTATGGGATATGAAAACATAGTTCATGAATACTTGTGGACTACCATGTCCATGTAGTGATGTGTTTCATTTCTCATCAATCAATCATATGAATGGTTATGATATTATATAAAATTAATATAGATCATTCTTATACCATATTTATGATTTTTAAATATATTATACAACATAAGTTATTTTCCTACCATATATTGGAAAACAACATTGTCACTCCGGTGAACATGTGGAAACCCACCTCTAATATCAGCTGAGACTAATTTAGCATTTTTAAAATAAAAGATCTATATTAAAGATGGAATTAGTGAAGATATGTAATTTATAAAATATGAATGATTTTTTAAAATTTAAATATTATCTAATTTAATTCTTTTATACTCAATAGAAAAATTAATACTATAATAATGTGTACCTAAGAAATATCATATCAATTAAATGACATGATTATTTTTTTTGACAACATTGCATATTTGGATTTAAAATTATATTAATAAAAACATGTAAAAAAATTATAACATTTCAATGATTTTTTAATTAATTTAACCTCAACCAATTTGACCATGGTTAACACACATATATTATTTTATGATTATAAACCAAACATCCCCCAAATGAAAAACACGAAATTTTCCATTTTTGAACTAAGAAAATCCTAGTAAAAAATAAAATAGAAGGAATAATAATAATTAAATTAATATATAAAATTTTATTATATATTTTAAAAACTTATATGAATTTATTATTCAGAATTTACTAAATGTACAAAGTTAGATAAGTTGTATGGTATGGTATTTCCTATAAATTGTTATCTAGAATGTTTTAAAATAATTCTCATTCATATCCATGTTATTTTACAATTTTAATATTTTTATTATTTACGAATAAAAGGATGATAAATGTTATTTTAAAATATATTTATCTCTTTTTACAACGACATGAAAAACTTATATTTTAAATGTAATATAAGTGTATTATTTTTAACTCTTTAATAATCTGAAAAAATAATTATTTTAACATATACAACATTACCACATTTTTCTGCCATCATAGAAATTATTCATTATGAATATTCATATATATATTAATAGTTTTTTAAAATTTGATCATATCCTTCCTCTTCTAGGATTTTTTTTTTTAGTTTTAAATTAAAATTTAATTAATCTCTATGATTATATGAAAATATAAATTGTTTGGATTAAGGGTTAAAATAAGATTATGAGGTGTTTTATGATGAAAAATTGAAAAAATATAATAATTTTTTTGGGATAAAATACTTGAGCATTAAACATTATAATTGGTGAGACAGATATAGATAATGAGGTTTGGTGAGCCCAATATATCTCTCCAATTAATTAGTCAAGAACTTAGTATTTGGTGGTTAAAATGAGGGAGATATCTAGGTTTATTTATTTCTATGTAATTAATTGGGATTCAGTTATTTTAACATAGTTTAAGGTAGAGTGAAAATGTGTTAGGAATTTTATTCACGAAGATAACTATATCGTACCATCAAAAGTGTTTTTGAAGAAATATTTTGATTTCTTTTTGTAGTATTGGTTTATGAACTTTTAATACTGAAAGGATTTATTTTGAAAGAAATTTTTTCATGGGTTCCTAGATACCTAAGGATTCGATATTCTTTTTTATAAGAATACTAATGAGTTTCAATGGTTTTATTTGATAAAAAATTATTTTCCTAAATTGAAAATATTTTTTTTCTACTAAATGTTTTTTTGTTAAAAAGATAAATATTATCATCTGTTTTCATATTTTTTCACATGGCTAACTATATTCATTTACAATTATATCCCATTCTAATCATTGATTTTATTATTCAATGGTTTTAAATTTGTTTCATGGTATCTAAGGATGGTTATAAATTATAGAATGGTCAATATTTAAAATATTCAAAATATTTTCAAATGTGGATAATGTGTCTTCAATGAAACCAGCATTTTAAAATAACACCCTATTTTTGTTGAAAAATGTAAATATTATTTATGTGTCAACATTAAAATGTAATTTTTTGAATAATTCTTTAAACCGGTAAATCTAGAAGTTCATGGGAATGTAATAAATTTTATCTCGATTCTATTAAACACATATTGGTGGGTTATTAATATTTATTTTGTATTAACTAATCACAATTACCACATCCTATGAAAAAAAGTGATCTTTTAGACATTAAACATTTAGAGCGAGGATCCTAGAATGATTATAAGCCCAAAAATACACTCCCATGAATTGATCACTATGATCAGAGAGATAAAAGGCCTTAGAAAACGTTTTTATCTTTATATCATTATCATTTTTGTAAATTCATGTTGTTTGATGAGATATTATATAAAATTATAATAAATAAAGATGTATCGTATAATATAATGAATTTAAAAAACACATGGAATATCATGTTCTAGAGAATGTTCAACTACATTGGAAAATACATATCATCTCTAATTAAGGATTTAAGCTAAGTTACAAGGGATCCATATTCCATAACACTACCCTACCCAAGATACATGGGAATTTTTTCTATAACCCTACTAAAATGGATGAATCCTAGAAATCATTCCATGAATAACTATTACTAAAAGATGTCCTTGGGAAATCCACCCCCCCCCCCAAGGGAATGGACCCCATTACCATACTACCTCTTTATTATCACTTAAATGATACTGACACATTAAACCAGTAATATATCAAGCTCAATTTATAGAAATTATCTACTGACACTAGAAGGTTCCATAAGATACATTTCCTTCCAAACTATGTGGACACACAATTAATCAATAAAAAGAAATAGTTAAGAACCATTAACTCAATTTAATTTATTAGTGCATAGTCAAGCATCATATTCTCTAAAACATCTCCAATATTCATAAGCCCCTATCAACACCACATCCTTCCACAATTATTCTCTAAAACATCTCCAAACCATGTGGACACACAATTATTCATCAAAATCCATAGACTATTGAAATCCCACACATCAGGAATACAAATTATTCAATATCTATAACTTTTTCTTTCATGACTTCCCCTTAATGTGTATTTTTCTTCCACATGAAAAAAATGTCTTCTAGGGACATTTTTTCATAATCAATATTTTAAAATAACAGTAATTATTTTATTGATGTTCCTGAAAAATAAATATCTAAATGATGTGTCATTAATTAATGGATTTTTAAATGGAAATTATAGGAAATATTTATTAAAATTGACCAAATATATGCGTTAAAATATTTCCAATTGAAGATATTTATAATCATTAGTAATTAGCAACACAATATTTAATAATAATTTTTTAAAATGGAAATAAATTATTTATTCAATTTTCACTATTTAAACAATCACGAATATTTTAAAAAATCAACATTAATAATATATTTTTTATAAATATGTTATTTTAATTGCACACCCTCTCATAGGGGAACTACATGCCCTTTAATATTTTTTAAAATATTTTATTTCAAAATGTGTGCCCTATGATAGAGAAATTACATGCATGCCCATCCTTCCTTCCTACACTGATATACCCCCTCCCCACCATTATTGTTGGACAATGCATTAGGAATTGTCCCCCCATGATCAAAGCCTCCACATGGGGATACAGGGGAATCAAGCATACAAACTCCTAAAAATAGTTTTTATAAAACCATAGTACGTTCTTTTTTATATGTGTTAATATATTAAAGTTTTTAAAAAATTAACATTTTACATATATAATTATATATATTAATATACAGATTTTAATTAACCTCTATGTGTTTTAATGTATATGTTAATATTATATATAAACATATATATATATATATATGTGTTTGTATTAATATATATATGTTTGATTATACATATATGTTCATATATATATATATGTGTGTGTTTATATATATATTTCAATTTATATATGTATATTTATTTGTATAAATGTTTATGTGTGAGTTAATATGTGTTTGAATATATCTCTTTATATATTTGATTATATGTTTATATATATTTTGTTGCATTTATATATGTTATATATATATATATGAGTGTGTTAGTTTATATTTATTTTGTGTGTGAAATTATATCTATGATACATATATATATATAAAATTATAATTATAAATATACATCAATAAAATTATATATATATATATATTTTTTTTTGTGTTTTCAAACAATATAAAAATGTCACTAAAATAGTCATGTTTTCATAAAAATATCACAACATTTAAAAAATTTGTCTGCATATATAAATATATGTATATTTATCTATGTAAGGGTGAATTTTTATTTATAAAAATATACATTTATATATACATGTGTCTGTGTAAATATATATTAAGATATAACTAAATTTATATATAGATTGATGAGGGGAAATAATTTCCATTTTCAATAATAACTTGTCACACACAAATGTAGATAATAATGCCATGAGACTCGAACTCAGGACTTCAACAAGACCCACAGTGGAATCTACCATTAAGCATCACCCTAAGGGATATATATATATAATTATGTATATTTAAATATTATGATATTTAAATATACCAAAAAAGTACACACCATTGGTAAACCCATGGTCCAATATGATTTTTTAAAAAAAATAATATACAATGAGAGGTGTTGGGAAGACGCGATATTAAAATGACATAAACATCACAATAAAAAATCCTTTAGAAATCATCATCTTCTGTGTCTGCAGCCACTATCATAGGATCCGAAAAGAAATATATGATTTCATCCACTATTTAATTTCGTATATGCTATCCAAACCTTTTCATGATCATCCATACATAACGATTCATCATCCTTTTCATAGCAATCTATTTATAGGGTTCAAGGAACTTTTTTCTACTAAACCAAAATCATCATGAAAATTATCAATATCTTCCTAAATCACTTCTCTGCTTTGAGGTCTATTTAATATATCAATGAAGGTAAATATATTTTTATTTGGGTTAGATATTAGTGGGGTAGTGGTATACTCTATATTTTTCACCACATTATCTTTTAGGTCATATAAATCCCTTCAAAATGGACAGTCCAATGAAGAATCAATTTCCCTTATAGAACTTTCCTTGAGATTTGTTGTATAAAAATAATTTGGATCATCATTTTGTCACACCACCTTCTCAGAAACATCAAGCTACATAAATATGGTATATTCAGTAGACAGTGAGAACGCAATGGGGTTTCTAAAAAAATCCAAATTCAACCCCTCTACATCAACAACCTTTACATTTCCATTTTTTTCGAAGTAAAAAGTAAATCTGGACTCAGATCATGATGAACATACCTCTAAACAGTACCCTCAAAATTGAACTACATAGATGAATCATATTTGTCCAATGTATCATCATTTTTCTTATATATATGCTCAATCTTCACTTCTTCTCTTAATTATCCCATGAAATCCTCATTTCGGGTAAGGGGAAACCACTCTATCCACAAAAAATATAATTCATTCAATCAGTAGTATCATCCACTTTTGTTTTCTCCATGTTGGTGCTCATTATCTCTATCTCCAAACTGATGAACCCTTTACCATTTTTAGAACCTGTAGCCCATGCTAGCTACGTATGAAAAGAAACATATAAGATAGTCCTGGCACACACCAAAATTTCTATCATCGAATATATGCATAGATGAGTTACACTAAACCAGATTAATCCCATTTTTGTCCTAGTGGTCTAAGTAGAAAAATAAAAATCAACCCTATATCTCTAATCACCACTGCTTTGTCTAGTTCTCTTATAGAGAGAGAAAATAATATTCCTTCATAATTTTTTAGAAAAATTCTAATTGATATTCAAGTTAATAAAAATCATGTATTATATCTCATTTGACATATTACTAGATATGACAACCTATAATAACCATTATTAGGTATTGAATCATGTTAATGGATAATTATACCTCAAAATGAACCCTTGAAAAGCACAAAGGGGAGAATACTCTTTCTCCCTGTCAAAACTTTTAGGGAAACCAATGTATGATGAAACATCCAATAAGATATCTAGTATTGAAGAATAAAATCAAATAACTTATACAAACCATAGAATGGGGGTACTAAATTCAACAGCTTTTTGTGATCAAAGAGGGTATCTTGGATGTGTATCCTCAAAAATCTTAGTTTTTGAGGAACGATACAATGGCCCCAGCATTTGGTCCAATGATATAGTGAGGGGGAAGAGTTGTAAAAACCCACCCCATTCAAAATAATATTACAACCATGGAAACCACATATGAGAAGAAAGAGGACCCTCAAATATTCAATATTCAATGTATTTTCATCCTATGGAAAAATTATACATGCATGGATTGAGTAATTACAATCAATAATTCAGTTATCTAGGATCTAGGAATTCTCTACAACAACAGCTAACAAACTATTTTAAGAGATTGAATTATGATCTGTTCAAAATTCATCTCTGTGTTCTTAGAAGAACAAGGGAATCTAAAACTTTTTCACTTTAGATAATTTGGAATCTTATTATCCCATTAACAAGGAGGCTATGTCAAATGTGGAAAAAGGGGAGGAGCTGTGATCAAAAAAACTGATTTTAAGATCATGGAAAAAATATTTCTCTTGAAGAACCCAAGATGATGAAAGTACCATCATTGGATCAATCATGGGAACATCTCTACAATAGTTCCAACCTAAAGCTTATCAATATAAATTTAATACATAGGAATCCAGTTCAAACAAAACTAGGAGTAACATCCTAGGTAAATAAAGAATAAAACAATTTCATATTTTTTTAATATTTGCGAATTAAATATTAATTTTACTTTAAAGGGGTTTCTATGTTCTATAGCATACCTGATACGCAACAAAGTGTTTCTTTGAAATCATACGTTGCACACTAGTAATAAATAATATTATTTTTAATGGTAGTTAACATGTAGCCATTGTATTAGAGGAAATGAATATAAATAACTAAAATATGATTATATAAGTTTGTTAAATGTTTTACATATATCCAATAAAGTATAAAGTCTTAAAGTACAAAAAGAATTCAATTTTAGGCATATATACTCTAATATTCACTAAAGGTCCATTTATCGCCTTTTGATGGAGAACCGTCATTAAATATAGTTTGAGTCACTCTTAAACATTCTATTGGACCAAATAAAATTATTCTTTAGAATTGGGATGTCAAAATTTACTTCGCTTAAATTTTTTTGGTATTTTTCTGATAAAGTTCATTTTTTAATTAATAGTGAAAAATGTTGATTTTTAATTCTAAACCTATTTTTTTATATAATTTATTTACATGATTATATTAACTTTTGAATTGGTTATAAAGTGAAATTAGGATATATTTTTACCATTTAATCCAATAGTGGTCGTTGGAATTAATTTAAGTTTGAAATTGGACTTAAACTAGTGTCAATCTTTTGATATATATTGTTTCATAAAAACAATCTATTTGTCATAACAATGGGAATTAATTATTAAATTAATTAATGTAACTTATATGTTTTGAATTTTTTAAAATAGGAAACATTTTTTAATTTGGAATATCAAATATATCTTTGGGTGAAGTTTTGGTATATTTCTAAAAAAATTCAATTTTTGATGAATATTGAAACCACTAAGTGGTACTTAAAAAACTGATTTTGTTTTGTTTAAATGAAATTTTACCACCTCTATGTTTTGAATTTCAAAAATCAAACATAAATGGTTGTCATTAAGAAGTAAA
Source organism: Viscum album (assembly GCA_963277665.1). Lineage (NCBI taxonomy): Eukaryota > Viridiplantae > Streptophyta > Magnoliopsida > Santalales > Viscaceae > Viscum > Viscum album. The sequence goes on along the minus strand of OY728137.1, from coordinate 200,940,181 downwards.
ATTTCGTTCTATGGGATTAAAATAATTTTTGGTGAATATTAGCTTTTAAGTTTTTAATCGCGATTAGACGTAATTAGTGTAATTTAAGGTAAAAATAATGTTTTAATAGTATTAAATGACCTTGACACATGTCCTAACCTTTTTTTAATTGTCATGTACGACCAAGACAATCCATGGGTGAACTTGTGGACCCCATGGACCCACTTTGGTATGAAAATGTCATTAATAACTTTTTATTTAATGTTAAAATAAAAATGTCACAAACATGTGTTGTTTTACTAAAACAATTTTAAATGGGGTTATACAAGTCATATTTTTTACTATAAATATTAATTATAAAGGTAAAAATATTTCCAACATCATGATATTTTTTTTATAATTTTTAGACATTAAATAAAGTAAATTATTAATCACCCCATGATGATGTGATGATTACCTAATTATTAAACGATTTAAATAAAATGAAACGATAATGTAAAATCTAAGAAATAAACGTGTAAAAATCCTATTAGATGGGTGTATTTTGAACTCTTATCACCTTATCCTTGAAATATATAATTATGGGACCTTTAAAATCCGAAAACCATTATATAATAAAGTAACCTTTTATAACTTTCCAAGAGTGCCCCTCCTCTCCTCTTATAAAAGGCCCCCACCTCTACCACCTAACCACAACTCTCAAGACTTCGGCTCGGCCAACCCCTATACATTTTGTCTCTCCACATACTTATATTACCCCTAGAAGCCTCATTATTGGAATAATTCTTCCCAAGGAAGCCTTTGGGCTCAAATCAAAAAGAGTTACCTATTTTAAAGGTAGTGTCTTCTCTTGTGTTCCTATGTTTTATTTTGCTTCTCCAACCCCCTAAAATATTTTTATTCAATTATTTTGTAACAAAACCAGTATATTCAATAAATATGATGTTTTTGTGATAATTATTAGATCTACACTTACACACACCTTCATCTAATGGTTAAAGAGCATACCGTTTCCGTGGGTGGTGAATTTCTACCTCACGAAACGATGATTGTTCAATATTTTTCTAACACCTTCAAAGGTGGAAATTAAGATGACACTATATTTATATATGATATATAATATGTTTAGTTTTTTCCTTAATATTCTCTATATTTCATTTATGGAGTACCTTTATGGCTTCCATTACGTGTAGATGCGATATCTTCGTTTTAGGAAGTGTAGACTAGAGCACCCTCAAAGTGATTTGATTCGTGAATGTCATATGTGGGACCTATAAAGGATGGAGTTAATGGTATTATATATGACATTATAATGAAATTATAATATACCTTTATTTCATTATGATTAAATTCCATAAAATACGAAATAGAAATGAAAGTAGTGTTAATACGTACGTATGACTTACCCTCTCCATGAACGGTGCATTTCATTTCTTACCTATAAAAGTCATGTAATATTATAAATTCGTATATATAATTAATATATATGATATATATGATATCTAAATAATGAATATAACTCTGGGTATAATGGATACATGAACAACTTGTAATTATAAGAGTTTATTTTTGACTCAAGTACCAATGATCGTTAAAACGACCGTTTTTAACATAAATAATTACATAGTGTTCATGACATGGTAATAAGTGATATAAAAGGAATAATGAACTTGAAAAAGGATCTTAAGAAAGTAGAAATTAACTCAAGTTTATTATCCAGGAGATTAAAGAACAATCGAGTCAAGTTGGACACGAGGTAAGGGAACTTCTTAACCCAATTTCTGTTCTTTGGGTTAATCTCCTACATTCAAATTATGTCATGATATTATTATGTCATATCTTGTATTTGTACTTTCATTATGTGTACTTATAGTCAATACACATAATATATCTATTTTATTTAAAAAATGATCTTTGTAAGGGACTTCGTCTCAATCTCCATTCATTGAGGCATATTTTGTTTTATACACAACTTTCTTTTATGCGGTGTATAAACCCCTTTGACATTTATGCTTATTCCAAAAGAATCTTTTTTGATATGAAGCGTTTTACTAAACGACAAAAGGAATGTTTTTTTGTCGTACGTATGCGGCGACAATGACTTCTCTGCCGCCGTAACCATTATTTGAGTTTCGGCTTCCTCTACAAGCCATAAACAGACTTTTCTTTAAAATGAAAAATAAATACCATGTACTACATTTCTTTTATTTTGGTATTGAAAATAGTTTTCATAATTTTTTTATTATATCAATGTGTTTTATTGATATCTTGTGATTGAAATGTGGAAATGTTATGTTTATTTATGCATGTTTTACGTGATACAATTATGTTATGGTTCTTGGGCATTATTATGAAGATGGGTGGTTCTGTGATAAACTAAGGGTAGGTGAGCCCGATATAGCTCTCCAATGCATTGGGTATTGAAATGGACTTAAACATTAAGGTTTCTCTAAAGAGATTTACAGAATATACTATTATGGGTATTCCAAACGTAACCATGAGTGTTTCTCCCTACGTAAGAATGTAATGAATGCCTCTAGTTACCTTTATATTGTATGATTTCTATGATTTATTCATGATTTGATGAGGTATATTAAAATGCTTATGTTTTATGAGTAATGTATGATTTCATTCATGGACTACTGTTTTCATTTCGTACTTTTATATCCCTTACTAAGCTTTTTATGCTCATCCCACGTTATTGAAATGTTTTTCACAGGACTTAATTTGGAATAGGGTCAAGCATGGGATCAAGGAAAAGTCATGTTATCAAAAACATGGAACTAGACATGTTTCTATTTAAGAGTTTTTATTTTACAGAATCTTAGTAGAAGTTTATACATTGTAATCTTTTGATATGTAATAATCATGTCCTAATTCTCTAAAACTCTAAACCTAAAAAGATCCTCAATGTGTATTATTCATTTAATTCAATATTAAGTAATGTTTAAGTTCAGGGCCTTATAATCGGTATCAGAGGTCGGTTTAGACAAAATTAGGAGTTAGAAAATTGTTAAATTATAATTTAATTTATGGTATTATTGGAATGATATAGAATTTAAAGATTACCATGTTGCTTCGCCTAAGAAATTTTTGTGTTAAGAATGGTTTTTCATAGAGGAAACAGAACAACTTTTATAGGAAGGCATACAGAGGGAAATGACCTTTCAAATCAGTATCCTGAGATGGTCAGAATCAGAACTAAACAGTTTGTTGTAGTGATGGCTAAGTTGGATCAGGTGAAAAATGTTAGTTGTTTTTATTGATGATATTTTGGTGTTTTCTAAATGTAAAGAGGAGCATAAAAGTCATTGAAGGGTTATCTTGCAAACCTAAAAAGAAAAGAAATTGTATGGAAAATTTATCATGTTTGATTTTTGGTTGCAACAAATTTCTTTCCTTGGTTATATTGTTTCTAAATATGGAATAACTATAGATACTGCAAAAACAAAAGTTGTTGAAGAATGTACAAGACCAAAAAATGTAACCGAGATCTATAGTTATCTTGGTTTGGAAGGTTATTAACGAAATATTGTTGAAAATTTTTCACGGTTATCTATTCCAATGACTATGCTAACTCAGAAGGGTTTTATGTTTATCTAGACAAAAGAATGTGATTATTGTTTTCAAGAGTTGAAAAGAAGATTGGTGAATTCTCCAGTTTTGACACTTCCTTCCAAGAATCGTGAGTTTGATATATATAGTGATTCTTCGATAAAGGGACTTGGTTGTGTCCTTATGCAGAATGATCAGGTAATTACATATGCTTCACGTTAGTTGAAAACTCATGAGGTAAATTACCCTACACATGATTTGGAATTAGCTGCTGTTGTTTTTGCTTTAAAAATTTTGAGGTATCATTTGTATGGAGTAAAGTGAGAAATATATACCAATCGCAAACGTTTAAAGTATATATTCACTCAAAAAAAATTGAAAATGAGATAGAGGAGATGTCTAGAATTAATCAAGGATTATGATTGTACAATTCACTACCATCTAGGATAAGCAAATAAAGTGGATGATGCTTTGAGTCGAAAAAGTAATGATTCATTAACAATTATGCATTTGGAACGTGATCCTTTGGTTAAGAATTTTATGAAAGTTGGAATAAAAGTTGTTGGTGCAAGATGTCCTTATGTTATGTTTTAGGTATCAGTGAAATCTTCTCTATCAGATAGAATCAAGCAAGCACAGAAGCAAGATAGTGAGTTGCAGAAAAAGGTAGAGCTGGTTTAGAATGGTAAGTTTCCTGAATTAAATATTGATAATGATTGTGTTTTGTGGTTCGGGAAAAGATTATGTGTTCCTTGTGATTCACAGTTGAATGGAGAGTTGTTATGTAAATCTCATAGTTCTGCGTTTTCAGTTCATACTGTCAGTACTAAGATGTACATAGATCTGTGAGAGTATTACTGGTGGGATGGAATGAAAAGAGATATTGCTGATTTTACTGAGAAGTGTTTGACTTGTTAGCGGGTTAAAGAAGAGTAGCTGTTACCAAAAGTGATACTTCAGCCTATACCAGTGCCAGAGTGTAAATGGGAAAATATATCCATGGAATTTGTTGTGGGATTACCGAAGACATGTCGAGGTAATAATGCAATTTGGGTTATCATTGATCGATTGACTAAATATGATCATTTCATTCCTATTTGAAATACTTTCTCTCTAGATAAACTTTCTCAATTGTATCTTAAAGAGACAGTCAGGTTGCATGGAGTTCCCCTATCCATTATATTTGATCGTGATCCCAGGTTTACTTCTAACTTTTGGAAAGGCTTTCAGAAGTCGTTGGGTACTGAAATAAATTTTAGTATAGCTTTTTATCCTCAATCAGAAGGGAAGTCAAAACGAACAATTCAGACTTTGGAGGATATGCTATGTGCTTGTTCGATGGTTTATCAGGGAAGATGGGGCTAACATTTTTCTTGGGTTGAATTTTCATATAATAATATTTTTCATCCCAGTATACAGATGGCATCATTTGAGGCATTATATGGGAAGTGGTGTCAATCTCCAGCTTTTGGGATGAAGTGGGTGAAAGGAAGATGAGGGGACCAGAATTGGTAGAAGAGATGGCAGAAAAAGTTTAGTTGATTCAGAAACACATGAGAACTGCTCAGAGCAGGCAGAAGAGTTATGCAGATAACCAGAGGAAGGATCTATCTTTCGAGTTAGGTGATCATGTTTTTCTCAAAGTGTCACAGTGGAAAAGTGTGATGAGATTTTTTAAGAAAGGAAAGCTGAGTCCAAGGTTCATTGGACAATATGAAATTCTGGATAGAGTTGGATCAGTTTCTTACTGAGTGGATTTACCTCCGAGTTTATCTCAGGTACACAATGGTTTTCATGTTTCAATGTTGAGAAAGTATATGCCAGATCCATCTCATGTTTTGAGCCCAGAGGTAGTTCAGTTGGAAGAGAATCTCTCTTATGAAGAACAACATGTCCAGATTCTTGACCATAAAGAGCAAGTGTTGCGGAATATGGAAATTCATTTGGTAAAGGTTTTGTGGAAAAACCATATGGTTGAAGAGGCAACGTGGGAATCTAAAAATTCTAGGAGGGATAAATACAACCACTTATTATGATAAGTGAATAAAATTGCCAGAACGCAATTCCAAAAGGGGGGGAAGGATGTAACATCCCAGGTAAATAAAGAATAAAACCTTTTCATATTTATTAATATTTGCGAATTAAATATTAATTTTACATTAAAGGGGTTTCTATGTTCGATAGGGTACCTGATAAGCAACAAAGAGATTCTTTGAAAGCATACGTTGCACACTAGTAATAAAATAATTTTATTTTAAATGGTAGTTAACACATAGTCGTTGTATTGGAGTGAATGAATAGAAATAAGTAAAATTTGATTATATATGTTTGTTAAATGTATTTACATTTATCCAATAAAGTATAAATGCTTAAAGAATGAAAATATTTCAATTTTAGGCATATATACTCTAATATTCACTAATGGTCCACTTATCGCCTTTTGATGGGGAACCGTCATTAAATATAGTTTTGGTCACTCTTATACATTCTATTGGACCAAATAAAATTCTTCTTATTAACCAGGACATCAAAATTTACTTTGTGTAAATTTTTGTTATTTTCCGATAAAGTTCATTTTTTTAATGAATAGTGAAAAGTGTTGTATTTTAATTCAAAACCACTTTTTAATATAATTTATTTACATGATTTGATTAACATTTGAATTGGTTCTAAAGATAAATTAGAATATATTTTTAACATTTAATTAAATAGTGGTTGTTGGAATTATTTTCACTTTGAATTTGGACTTAAACTAGTGTCAATCTTTTGATATATATTGTTTCATAAAAACACGCTATGTGTCGTGACAGCGGGAATTAATTATTAAATTAATTAATGTAACTTATATGTTTTTAATTTTTTAAAATAGACATCATTTCTAAATTCGGAATATCAAATATAGCTTAGGGTGTTGTTTTGGTATTTTTCTGAAAAACTTCAATTTTTGATGAATAGTGAAACCACTAAGTGATACTTAAAAAACTGATTTTTTTGTTTAAATGAAATTTTACCACCTCTGTGTTTTGAATTTAAAAAATCCAACATACATGGTTTTCATTAATAAGTAAAATGTGGTTTAATGGGATTAAAATAATGTTTGATGAATAGTAACTTTTATGTTTTTAATCGCGATTATAGGTAATTAGTGTAATATAAGGTAAAAATAATGTTTTAATAATATGAAATGACCTTGACACATGTCGTACCCTTATTGGATGTGTTATGACCGACCATGAAAATCCATGGGTCAACTTGGGGATCTCATGGGGCCACTTTGGTATAAAAATGACATTAATAACTTTTTATTTAATGTTAAAATAAAAATGCCACAAACATGTGTTGTTTTACTAAAACAATTTTTAAATGGTGTTATACAAGTCATATTTTTTACTATAAATATTCATTATAAATATAAAAAGATTTCCTACATCATAATAATTTTATTATAATTTGTAGACATTAAATTAATTAAATTATTCATGACACCATGATGATGCAGCGATTAGCTCATCATTTAACGATTTAAATAAAATGAAAAGATAATATAAAATCTAATACCTACACATGTCTAAAACCTATTGGATGGGTGGATTTAAAACTCTTATCACCTTATCATATAAATATATAATTTGGGGACCTTTAAAACCCGAAAATCATTTTATAATAAAGTAACCTTTTATAACTTTCCAAGAGTTCCCCTCCTCTCCTCTTATAAAAGGCCCCCACCTCTACCAACTTACCCACACCTATCTAGACTTTGGATCAGAATACCCCTACCCATTTTGTCTCTCCCCATCCCTATATTACTCCTAGAAGCCCCATTTTTGGAAGAGGTCTACCCAAGTAATCCTTTGAGCTCAAATCAAAAATAGTTACCTGTTTTAAATGTAGTGTCTTCTCTTGTGTTCTTATGTTTTATTTTGCTTCTCCAAACCCATAAACTCTTTTTATTACTTTATTTTGTAACAACAACAGTATCTTAAATATACTAGGATTTTGTTATGAGAATTATTAGAGATACACTTACACACACCTTCATCTAATGGTTAAAGAGTTTACTGTTTCCGTGGATGGCGAATTTCTGCCTCACGAAACGATGATTGTTCAATATTCTTCTAACACCTTCAAAGGTGTCCATTAAGATGACAATATATTTACATATGATATATAATATGTTTATGTTTATGTTTTCCTTAATATTTTTTATTCTTCATTTATGTCATACCTTTATGGCTTCCATTATGGGTATACGCGATATCTTCATTTTAGAAGGTGCGGACTACCACCCCCTCAAAGTGATTTAATTCGTTAATTCCATATGTGGGACATATAAAGGATGGAGTTAGTGATATTATATATGAAATTATACTGGAATTATAATATACCTTTATTTCATTATGATTACATCACATAAAATACGAAATAGAAATGAAAGTATCATTCATGTGTACGTTCAGCTTACCGTCTCCATGACCGGTGCATTTCATTTCAAACCTCTAAAAATTATGTAATATTATAAATTCATGTATATAATGGATATATATGATATATATTATATCTACATAATTAATATAACTCTGGATATATTGGATATATTGGATACATGAACAACTTGTAATTATAAAGAGTTTATTTTTGACTGAAGTTCCAATGATCGTTAAAACGACCGTTATTAACTTAAATAATAACATAGTGTTCATGACATGGTAATAAGTGATATAAAATGAATAATGAACATGAAAAAGGTTCTTAAGCAAGTAGAAATTACCTCAAGTTTATTATTCAAGAGATTAAAGAGAAATCGAGTCACGTTGGACATGAGGTAAGGGAACTTCTTAACCTAATTTCCATTCATTGGGATAATCTCCTACTTTCAAATTATGTCAGGATATTATTATGTAATATCTTCTATTTTTACTTTCTTTATGTGTACGTATAGTGAATACACATAATAGATCTATTTTATTTAAAAAATTATCTTTTTAAGGTACTTCGTCTCAATCTCCATTCATTGAGGCATATTTTGTTTTATACACAACATTCTTTTATACGGTGTATAAACCCCTTCGACTTTTATGCTTTTTCAAAAAGAATCTTTTTTTATACGAAGCATTTTACTAAACGACAAATGGAATGTTTTTTTGTCGTATGTATGCGGCGACAATGACTTCTCCACCACCGTGACCATTAGTTGAGTTTCAGCTTCCTCTACAAGCCATAACTTAACATTTTTTTAAAATGAAAAATATATACCATGTATTACTTTTCATTTATTTTGGTATTGAAAATGGTTTTCATGATGTTTTCATTATATCAATGTGTTGTATAGATATCTTGTGATCAAAAGGTGGAAATGTTATGTTTCCTTTATTCATGTTTTACATGATACAATTATGTTATGGTTCTTGGGCATTGTTATGAAGACGGGTGGTTTCGTGATAAACTAAGGGCGGGTGAGCCCGATATCGCTCTCCAATGCATTGGGTAACGCGACGGAGTTAAACGTTAAGGTTTATCCAAATAGATTTAGGGAATATACTATGATGGGTATTCCAAACATAACCATGAGGGTTACTCCCTACCTAAGAATGTTTTGAATGCCTCAAGATACCTTTATGTTTTATGATTTCTATGATTTATTCTTGATTTTATGATGTATGTGAAAATGCTTATGTTTTATGAGTAAAGTATGATTTTATACAATGACTAATGTTTTAATTTCGTAATTTTATATCCCTTACTGAGCTTTTTATGCTCATCCCATGTTTTTGAAATGTTTTTCACAGGACTTAATGTGGAATAAGTTCAAGGATGTGATCAAGGGAAAGTCATGCTATCCAAAACATGGAACTAGACATGTTTCTTTTTAAGAGTATTTATTTTATGGAAACTTAGTAGAAGTGCCTACTTTGTAATCTTTTGAGATGTAATAGTTAAGTCTTAATTCTCTAAAACTCTAAAGCTAAAAAGATCCTCAATGTTAGTTATTCATTTAATTCAATATTAAATAATGTTTAAGGTAGGGGCCTTATACTAGGACATCATGACCCAGTGTTATCTTAGGTTAGGTCACATAGACCATTATTCCCCACTATTTCCATGTAGGTATGATCACTTAGGTTCATCATTATGCTTGTTCATGACATATGGGTCAGATCACTGATGATCATCATACCCCAAAGTTCGGAAGCACTTTCTCATCGTGAATGTTCATCCATCTCAATATTGTTATCATGCAATATTCATCATCTAAACAAACTTCCCCTCTATGGATAATGAGCAATGAAAATTCCACATTTCTCATTAGTACCAGGCATAACCCAACAATATTTAAAATAGAAAAACATCAGAACAAAATATTGAAATCATAATTAACATATCATGAGTGTGATAAAATATATACATACAAACATTTGAGAAAAAACATTATCTAAATCATTTCAACATGCGTATTATTTTTGTGTAAATATAGAAAGTCCCATGGATACAATTAAAATCGTAGATCTCATAAGCATCACACTTAGCTACATGTGATCAAAATCCATGAATTAATATCAATTTGGTTAAAGGGAAATCATAATATGATAGTACGTGTATAAAAAGATCCCCAAAAGGTAAAGAACATTCTAACTAAAATTTATTTGATGTCATTGGAAAGGAAAAACCTTGCTATGTGGTTCGATAGTTGTAGTGAAAACTACAAAAGGCAAGGACACCACATCATGACCTTATCATCATAAACATCGAAATTTCAATAATCGAGGTTCTGTTAGGGTTCCTATAATAAACACCATTTATTTTATTTCAAATAAAGTAAAATATCACGTGGGATTATAATTTCTATCTCCTGGAAAATTTTAAAATTATCCTTCTAGACTAGTTGTTTCCCCCTAAATTTCTTACCCGGAATAAATATACTATGATTATTTTAAACAAAATTTCCTTTTATAACCATCCATTGATAATTTATTATAAATTATCCTTTTAAATTTTATTTATATAAATTATTATTAATTATCCTTATATATTTTTATTTTTTAATTTTTTCATAAATTAGCCTTTTATAAATATATTGTGAAAATTTATAATAAATTAAAATTTTAATACTTATTTTCTCATAATTTGATATAAATTATCATTTATAATTATATTTGGTAAAATTATCCTAAATAATCCATTTTTTAATATCTTTAGACAATTTCTAATAAATAATCATTTTAAGAACATGCAATTGCCATTTGATAATTATTATAACTATATTTTTATAGTCTATCCACTATAATTTTATTAATTAAGAAATTATTATTTTATAATACACATATTTATCAATTGATAATTTTCTAATTTATCCATAGATAATTTTTGTTTTATCATTCCATATAATATAATCTATTTTTTAATATGATGAAAATTTTGGGATTATGTTATAAATTAAAAATGATATAAGAAAAATAATAATAATAAAAATGTTGAAGATAGTTATGCACACTGTGTAGATAAGTGGGGAGTTGTTAGCATTACTAAAATCAGATTGGCCATGCTTTATCAATCACATGCAAGATAAAACTATTGTCACCCTAACTTGATAGTAACTTCTAATATATTGTCGAATTGTTTTTAGTTTTTCAAATACAAACAAACAAAAAAAATTATTAATTATAATCTGAAAATGTTGTCACCATTTTACCCAACAATTGATGAAAATGTCAAGTGTTTTACCCCATTTTAGATTTACCATTTTTAAATGGATAATATTAGTTATAAATGGAGGATATTCAATACATGAAGGAATTTTAATGGTGGTACAATACAAAAAATAATAGTAGATAAACAATTCACTCTTTCTTAAATAAATTGATAATTATTTTTAATTAAAATAATTATTAAATCATAATATTTATTGAGTGACATGACTAAACACCCACTATGTATGAAATTGTTTCAATGAAATGGTTTAACACCTTGTTCTAGGCTGAACATTGGTCTCATATTTCTCATACGGTGTACCATTTTAGAGATTTTATTTAATTATTAGTAAAAATTATGATAAATAATATAATTAAATATCATAAAGGTATTCTCATGTGGTATGTTTCAAATCACTCGGTGTTTATAAATATTATACTCCTCATTGGGTAAAACCAATGTCCCAGACAGAAACATGGTCTTGAATTTCTTATAAGACTCACTGTTCGTGACATATTAAATTTTTTTAGAAATATAACATTTTTAAAATATATTATATATTAAAATTGCATGAAATGTATCCAAAAATTTAATTCCTAAAAAATTAAAACATTACATATGGTAAACCACATGTCATAGACATAACAACCATAAAATTTATCACATAAAAGATTCCATTTTGGAGATATTTAATTATTTTTTATAAATATTTTTTGTGTAATATGATATATCAAATATTATTTTTGTGTATGTTATGAGGTTATATAGACCTTATAATCTTATACTATCTCAGATTCTAAAACTAAAATTATTTCATTGATTATTCCAAGATTTTATCTATGCTTTTACAAATATACACATCATTAAAAATGTGTATTAAAGTATATAAATGGAAAAATTATATTTTCAAATAAAAATAATTATAAATTAATGAATTGATTGTTTTTTTCCAAAATGATATTATAATTAACCCTCTCTATCGACCTATAATCACAAAGATATATCTCTAGTGTTATTTCTTGAATGTCTGAAACAAACAATCTCAAATGTGTTCTCACATTTTCACCAAGTTCCATCAAATATTCTGCTGAATCTGGACTCATGGTACCAATATTCCTTGAAACACATTCTCTCATTGATCCATAATTTTCACTAGATTCCCCTCATAAGATTCATAAGCCTCTAGGTCAACATTCAAGAAATGAACAACAAGCATAGAGTGGGGTATCAACCTCTAAATCTTTGAAACATGGATGAAATCATGTGTCGCTAGATAGTGATAAGGGAGGTTCAGATGATATTATATCTACCTTATTATCTCAGGGATCTCAAACATTCCAACATAAAATTTTCTACTATGTCATTCTTTCTCATACGTATTATAAACAATTGAGGATTCGATCTTATCAAAACATGATCTCCATGTGTGGAACTCAATGATCTGTTCACATTGTTGATTTATGATATATGTTTTTTTAGAGTTTTGATAAACCTCTTCCATATCAAATTCACACACTCATATATATCCTTAAATATACTAAGCCCACAACTACGGCTTCACATTCCTCATTTTAACATGATGTGATCAAAAAAAGTCTCATATAATGTTCATAATAATTTTCTATCTAAATCAAATCAGAGTAAATATTGATGAATGATAAATCATTCAATGCTTGGTGATGTAAAATATATGTATCTATCTAAAATAATTTTCTAGGGAAATCCATATATTTTTACAATTTCTCAGTTATATATATTTGTCAAATAAGCCACTGTGCGGGTATATTATATCGGTATCATGTGAGAAAATGTCATTTAGCAATGGACAATCACCCAGACTATGTTATGAAACCTTAGGCTCCTTGGATATTCTTTAAAAAATACATCATAACATCCTTCCACTTCCATATATCTATTTGGACTAGTTGAAACAACCCATAATGATGGGGATGCCTATCCTTTATCCTCTTATAAGTAGGGCATCATGAGACAAAACAAAAAATTTCCCCCATTACACCTAACGACCAGAACATCCATAAGAAGTCATTATACGTATTGTTCACACCAAGATGTGGTACCCATCCAATAGTTTGGTTAACCCTTAGAATCTCCTCGTGTATGGAAGTATGGACCACTATTGTCCCTTGTAAAATATCAAATCATTGTCTTCCATCAACTATCCACCTATTAAGTCACCTCCATCTATATATTCCCTCACCAAAACTCACTCTATATATGAATGATGACTACTCTTAACTCAATACACAATTGAGGGTGTGATCACTAATAAGAACAATTATTCGCTCCTTGATCCTTTCAATCATCCATCCTCTAGTCTTCCAACTTTATTACTAAGGGTGAAAATCTTATATGTTCCTCTAACATAGATATAATGTCACCAATAGTTTAGATCATGAAATGAAACTGCCAAATCTTATTCATGTCTAGTGCGGTTCCTTTCATCAGGTCATAGATGATGAGACTGATTGGATGTTGTCTTCTCCCTTTGAATCAGCACCTCCCCCAGAACAATTCTTGATGCTTTAGAACATTAACAAAACCATTATCAGAATTTTTCATTACTGGATCTTTCATCAACCATCTATTTGGCTCCAGGAACACCTACTCACATTGATCTAACCACTAGAACGTCACTCCCATATTTTTTTGGCACTTTCATGGGTGTTGAAAGACTAGCGAATTCCATGATAAACTATCGGTAATTTCTATTTAAATAATTAATTATCCTAATCTAAAACACATTATGAGTATGTTTTGAGTACAAGAATACCTAAACTTCCCCATCTTCAAATGATATATTGATTTCGGACCATACAAGTCCTACGAATTCACCTCTCGATTCTAGAAGTCACACTTCAATGGATATGCGTAAATCCTATGTTCTCGAAACAAACATTGGAAAATATCCATATTACTAGAATGTATCTCTATTATGCACATGTATATGTGTATATTATCAATGAAAACTATGATGAACGTTTTCATGTAAGGATGAATATATTTTTATTAGGTCAATGTACAATTACGATTAATTAATCATCTTGTACATCATCAAGCATTTTTCACACAGTCCATACCTTCTATGGAACAACGTCATCAAAATTTCATATGGAGACTATATTCTTTATTAATTTTTTTTTCCTGATTTATTACATATGATTAAAAATAATAAAAAATATATGATAGATAATTCTAGTGTATTTGGTAATTAGGTACCTAGAATAACATCTTGAACATGGGATACAATAACATTATTTAAAATTTCTTTATCATGATTTTAAAATTCCATAGCTTTTAAAATTGCGCGATATAACTTTTTCAAATATACACGAAAGGGGGTATCTATAATGCCTAGTATGGGAATAAAAATGGCATAAAATAATGTAATTATTACATGTTATATTATAGTAATATCAATAATAATTAACAGGTACAAAAATCATAACCATGACCAAAAAGGTAATTTATAGAATGATAACATAATGTTGAGAAAGGAAATGTGAAAATACAATTAAAAAATTACATCACAGACATATTTCAATGATAACTACTCTGATATAATAATTTATAGACTACTATGATAGATTAATATCCCTCTTTAATCAATTTCATGACTTTTCAAGGGACTAAATATTTACCCAATTCAGTTTAGATCTATATAATTTTTGTCACACCCACCACTTTCATTTTATTCTCATGCATAAGTTTTATGCATAAAAAGTTAAATATGGGAAATTTTGTTGTCACATTTTATTATGTGATAATCTAGTGTTGAATAAAAACATGTAATTCTATAATTAACAATGTATAAGTGAATAAATGTGAACACCCTTGATAATAAATGGGTATGGCAATTAACAACATAATTTTTTTTTGCGTGGAAAAAGTTAGTCAAATTTTGATAACTTAATTGGGGTGTATAAATGTTCATTGAAGGGATTAATGCAATTTTATGGGGTATAAAATAATTTAATCAACATAAGTGTTGTAATTTGAAAATGGTAGGACATATAAAAATAATAGGATATAGTGATAATAGGCATGTCATAATGAATATACGTGAATAAAGAGGCGAAAGATAGGATCCCTTACCTTGATGGTGTGATTCTAGAAGATTGACTGAAGATTATTGAGAGATTGGGGCACAATTAGAGGACCCAATATATGAGAGGGTATATTAAATATGTGATCACATGATTTTTACTGAAGAGAAATGTTTTAATGTGTGGGTTTTTATTGGATAAGACAGAATAATACATTATAATATCTAAAACATAGGTTTTGGACACTATATAACTAAATAAAAAAATCACAATCAGTACGATGGGGTTTTACACGGTTTCTACCAAAATAAGTGTTTTTTTTAATTTTTTTTATTTCCAAGGGATGATATTATTAAAATAATACCTTTACTGATTTTTAACTGGCACATGCCCTTAAAGAAATGATATTAAATTTTTTAAAATTATCATCTGTTTTGAAGGATTCTTAATGGCTTTGTAAAATTTATAAAATAAACATAATACTAAATTATATTAAAGGAAAAAAAATTTCATGATCATGGATACCATTTATAGTATTCATTACATCATTTTGGGGTCATTATGATGTCAAAATACACACCATATATTTATACCGTATTAAATTTGAACCCAAAATTTCAATTTTCATTTAAAATAATGAAAAATTCACCATAGGATATCTCTGATGCGATGCTTCAAAAAATAATATTCATTTTAATAAAATTATAAGTAAATTTATTTTTCTTCTAAAATGGACCTGATATTTATTGATAATTTCTAGGTTTTTTAATAAGAATAGTTTTTAATCCCTTTTTAAAAATTACATTTGACTTGACCAAAAATATATATTCATTTATATTTAATAAAAATAATCAATATTAATATATAAATAAAATATTATTTTTTAAAAAATTAATTCAATTCATCAATATAAATTCATTCAATAAAATGGAATATTACAGAAAAATACAATTTTTGTTTTGTTGTAAATTTTTTTAAAGTATCAATAATATGACAAAAATGTATTCAATATTCTATTAAATATATATATTCATATAATTAATTTCTTAATAAATATCCGTTAACAAATATAAAACACTTTAAGTGTATGGTACGCTATAGTGAGACATTCACAAGGTGGTTCAGTGTACTAGGGTTGTGTCATGATCTCGATGTGCTTAATCTTCTACAGTAAAATGCTTTTCATCATATTAAGTTGTTATATATATGATTGGTCTTGATAAAAGTTATATACATTCGATTCTATCTTCCTTATATGCTTTGATAAATGGGATGCATATGGTATGATGCTTCTAGTTCATGTTATCACATCTTTTGACTGTGGAAATAGGATGTATCAAAAAAAATATTTAAACTAATTATTTAATCAATATAAATAGATATATTATCAATAATAATAATTCATAAGTTCATTATTAAACATAATAGGATATTGTAATACCAAATAATTTCATGTGATTTCTATAACCATAACACATAATAACAAATTTATTTCATCCATGAAGGGGGTATTATTTATCATGGTTTTGGTCATTATAATCTTCCACCCTTCAGAAAAGATTCGATATAATTTTTCATTTAACACATTAAAATATTGAGGGTAGTTAAATTTCCTCAACCCCTTCGGTTCCCATGTCACCTCTTAAAATGTTTGGTTTCTCCACAACACTTTATACCAAATGCATTTTCTTAATTTATTGAACTCTTTCATTACAATCTATGATTTTTTGCAGTTTTTCATCATAAGTGAGAGAATTTTAAATTAGAACCACCTTCGGATTGATTGTATATGAGAGGTATTGTAAGTAATTCATAAAGAGGTATACATGAAATACATCATTTACTTCATATAGTTTATGTTGGAGTGATAGTCGCTAGGCAACCACTCTAATGTGATTAAGGATATTAAAGGGACTGAGGAGCGATAGATGAATATTTTTCTTCTTCCCATATATCATTTATATATTTCATGAATATATGTAGAGGAATTAGTTACCCCCAACATCAATATATAGTATTTGTTGATGGTTATCATCATAGCTCTTTTGTCAACTCTAAGAAGCGAAGATGTAATGATGAATGGTCTAGACCTTTTCTACCAAATTCTCAACCATTTCTAGAGATATCATTTTAAATTCCCTATAATTATCCCAACTATTAGGTGTCCTATATATCATTCCATAATGGTATTCATAGGATGTAATTTGGATACGAGTGTTGAAACTATTATTTTATGAGAATCCAATCAGAGGAAGAGGTTGGTCTAATCCTCATTTGAAGTCAATTGAGCATCATCTGATCATTTCCTCGAGTGTCTGTATTGTTCACTTCGATTGGCCATCATTTTGAGGGTGACAAGACATGAATAATTTAAATTTAATATTTATAGAGTGTTGGAGACTCTTATAAAACATAGAGGTAATTCACGGATAATGATCAATTGAAATCAATCTCGGTGTTCTATTCATCCTTACCACTTCTTAATTTTTATCCTTGTTTGCTGGTCGTGTGAGAATTCCAGTCAAATTATAATTAAGTGAGTATTCATAGTAAGATGATCTACCACAACACATGTATGATTATTCTCACTTCATATATTTTTAATACCTATGAAAATTTCTATGGTGATGTTTTCCCATTTCTATGTTGGTATCGGCCACATAAAACCCTTTCATTTTTTTCTTTCTTCTTTTATTTTATTAGATACAAGACATATATATATATATATATATGTATATTACTCAGTATACTTCATCATATTATCTAACCAATAGTTCTGTTGGAGATTTTGATATACCTCCTTGCTTCTTGGATGAATGAAGAAGATCGAGCTACGTGCGCCATCAAACAGATCCTTCATTAACTAAGTATTTCATGGTAGAAAAAATCTTGTCCGAAATCTCATAACTCCTTCTTCAATGTCATTTAACTCTATGGATATCCATTTTCATATATCTCCCACTTTCTTCTTGATTATGTCATCATCTCTTTTAGAATCTTTTATCCACTACATATTGAATGGTCAAGAAATAAATTTTGAGTTGATTGATTATGTTCCTTTATTTATGATTCCTATGTCCATCATTTTCAAGTCTATGTATATTATATCCTTATCAACATTTACCAGTGATTAAATAATTGTATCAATTCTACATATAGCATCATAAAATTTATTTTCTTTTTCCATATGGTAGTGGATTGAGTAGTCATAATTCATAATCATCTATGTCCAACATAACTGGAATACATTCATCTCTTTTTGTGTCAATATATACATGACGTTTATATAGTCTGTATATAATTTACACTTCTCTATAAAGACATAATTCCACTCGGATTCCAACACAATGACTATAATGGTCCAAAATTTTATCAATGTAATTCTTCTTATTATCATTATTTTATAAAACACATGAATCAGATAGATAAACCAATTAAAATATCATTCTCATAAATTAATATTGAAATATGTAATATATATAGAAATTAATGAACCTATACCAACAGAATAGTAACATTGCAGTTGAATATTACTATGACCATCGAGAATTGTTATCCATCAATTAGAAAACAGACGTCACCAATTAAGTATAAACTAAATTTCTGTATCTTATAAAAGAAAATATTATATATTTATGTCAATGTAAATTTAAATAAATGTTTTGAAAAAGTAAATTAAGTGTTTATAATAATATAAAAATGAAATTTTTATTTATAAATCTGAAATGTATATAATTTCTTAAAAGAAACATTTATTTTTTAATATATATTCATAAATTAAAATTTTATTAAAATTTTATTATAAGATAGTTTTATTAGACTTTAATTAGATTTTCAACAGGTTATATAATCGATTTTAATATTAAAACTGATATTTCTCGAAAACAAATAATGATATTTTTTTGGAAATAAATTCCTAATAATTAGAAAAATATTTTTGTAAAATGGAGTCCATTTTTAAAACTACATTCTGATAAATGGTCAGGGTGAATTACTGGGTTTCTCTAACCCAACTCACATACATTGGTTATATATATGGTCCCAATGGTTGCATTAAATAATGTCATCAAATATGATGAAATTCTTATATATATTTGAACACACTAATATAGTTCTAAAATAGTTACTTGGACTTACCAACGATCATGAGGTATATTTCTATATAGATCATATTTATAAATCAAATTTGGTCTCATGATTTAGCCATAGGATGTCCCCTATAGAACTGGTGGAGTTAATGAATCATCTGAATGAGCACTTAGAAAATGGGTTCACATATCCAAGTTCATCCCTTTGGGGTGAACCAGTTCTCTTTGAAATGAAAACGGATCTATAAATACATCTCTATATCAATTATAGAGAGATTAATAAGAAAAAAAATAATATACAAGTATCCTCTTCCATTTATTGATGAATTTTTCAATCAACTATGAGAATCACAGTTCTTCTCAATGGTGGATCTTTGATCTAGTATAATAAACTGATTGTTATGAAGGAAGACATTCCAAAAACTACTTTCTATACAAGGTATGGGATATATGAGTTTCAAGTAATGCTATTTAGAATTACTAATTCCCATTTAATATTTCAAGATATAATGAATATTGTATTTAAAGACTACTACATAAAATTTGTGATAGTATTAATTAAAGATATTATCAATTACTCAAATAAAATAGAGGTACATGAAGAACATCTAATGATTCTGTTGGTGGAAATAATGATTAAGAAGTTATAGGACATGTTAAAAAGGTCTTATTTTTTGGATGTAGTAAGTCACATTCTAGGAACACATGATTTGTATTGAGGGAATTCTTGTGGACTATTCAAAAACAAAGGAAATTAAGGAATGGACTAGATGAAATAGTTCCATAGAAATACATAATTTTCATGACTTAGTAGGGAACTAAAGAGGTTTTTCATGAAATTTGTTATAATTTTATAGGCCAATAATTAAGTTAAAATAGAATGTGGGGAAGCATGTATTGACATAAAAATGTGATCAAAGCTACAATAATATCATGATGATGCTAATCACTACACATGTACTCACCAAAAAACAAGTGGATTATTTTTTCTTGATAGATAGAGATGATTAAAATAAATTATATGGTTGGGTAACCATGCTAAATTATTATATGATAGAAAAAACCTCACAATAGTTAATATACATGGTAAAAACAACTCGATGTACCATTTATATCTAGATGTTGTGATATTTTCCTCTAATATTTAGAGAAATGGCCATTACGGTGAGAAGTGGGAAATATATACCAATCATGAGAGTCTAAAGTTAATATTCATTTAGAAGGATCACAACACACATCAAATGAGACTATTCATTCTAATCAAGGGATATGATTTGTCCATTAATTACCATACATGGAAGGAAAATAAGGTATATGATTCTTTAATTGAAAATGAAATTGTTAATCTATCCATGATATATAATGAGAAATATCCCAACATCATGGATATGTAAATGATAGATTGAGAAATAAAATTTATATTGAATACATCCATCCTTTCCCAAATTTTTTCACAACCATTAATTAAATATATGATGAAGGAGACACAAACGGATGTTATGGAGACTCAAAATAAGGTGAATGTGGTAATGGTAGGAAAGATACTAATGTTCCTTATCTATGATGATGGTATGATTCAATTTTTGACAAGGACTCATATTCCATCATCAACTGAGATAATTATAGAGCTATTGGGAATTAACTTAGAATATCATTCTACATCTAACCTATATGTACCAATAAATACCACGATCTTGGATATCACTTATATTGAGACAAAATGAATGAAATTTTAGAGTTTATATAAAGGTGATTTTTTGTCTGAATAATAAATAATAAATATATATTTACTAATGGATAATGAAAACATTTCTTATACCAGTTTAGAAATGATAGAACATAACTATATAATTTTTCATTGGTCTCTTGAAGACATCTATAGGAAGAAATTTACTATGGGTTGTCATAAAACAACTATTTATTACTACCCACATCATTGCTATTCTAGAATAATTCTTATTTGAGAAAATTTCCATGATATATGTGATGTATTTAGTGAGCCGGACTGGGGTTCCACTTTCAATAATATCTGATTATGATTGAAGGTTTAGAACTAAATTATGCTAAGTCATAAACATGAGGTAATTAATATATCGAATTTCAGAACATCCTACCTATCCCCAATGAATGGACGATCTAATAGAAATATTCAAATGCTTGATGACATGCTGAGAGCCTGATAAATAGAATTTTAAGGAGGGTAAGATCTAAATCTCCCATTTGATTAGATCTCATACAAAAATGTCTTCCAGTTGAGTTTTCTTATGGATCCACATAAAGCTATGTATGGGAAGAAATATAGGACTCTGACTTGTTTAGATGATCTTGGAAATGGAATAGATCATGGACCTGATATTTTGAATAGATGGCTGATACGGTTCATGACATCCAAAAACATGTAAACTCTTCTCAGAGTTGGAAGATGATATATGTTTTCAATAGCTACAGGGAGTTGGATTTTGATGTCATGGAAATATTTTTCCTTCAAATATCACTTTGGATGTGAGTTATATGGTTTGAAAGAAAGGGATGCTTGGGATAAGGTACATTGTCCTTATCCAGATACTTGATCACATATGATCATTGGAATATTAACATTATGTTCATCTAACCATGTTTCAATTTCATTATGTATTCCATATATCCATTCGGAGGGAGTACATACCAGATCCTTAACATGTACTGAACATAGAGGTGGTACAGTTAGAAGAATATTTCAATTATAATGAGTATTAGGTAGTTATTTTGGATTAGAGGGACATTGTTTTACTCCTATACACCACCTACATGGTCATGGTACTATTGAGGAACCATAATTTTCTAGAGGAGTCTTGTGATCCATAGGAAGCATTTAAGGAGATATACCCTCACCAGTTTTCACCATATTATGTAAAATGATAATTTACGGACAAAATATAAAAAAAGGGAATAATTTAATGACCCAAACTTTTATCAATGGAATTGCACTTGAAATAATTATTTAATAAAATACATGTATAATGTAGAGATCCTAATAAAAAGATAATTCTCGTAAATAATGAATATAGTTAATGATATTAAAATAAATTAAGAAATCTATTCCATTGGAATAGTGACATGACATTGGAAATTTTAATATGACCATTAGGAATAGTCATCAACACATTAGAATAGTATGATCTTCAATAAAAGTGAAAAATATGATTTATCTTTCTTATATATGAAAATATTATATATTTGTACCCTTGTATAAGTAAATAAATGTTTTAAAAATGTTAAATTAATTGTTTTTATTATTATGATATGTAAATGTTTATTAATTTTTTAATTAATGTAATGATTTAAAATAATATCTATTTTCATAAAATAGACAAAAAAATAACAATATGTTATTATTAAAAGATAATTTTTTCAAAACATATATAATTTTTCATAGGGTTATAAAATGATTATAATACAAACATATGCATTTTTCAAATAATGGATGATTTTATTTTATTATATTCTTTCCCATATTTTCAAATTTATTATCATAAAATAGGTTAAATTTTTTAAATCTTCAAATAAAAAATGGTTATAGTAATATTTTTGTATTTTTATAAAAAAGTTTATTTTTTCATGGATAGTGTAATATTTACGTTTATGGTATTTAACATTATATGCCAAACATAGGATATTTCGAGTCAAGAATAATGTAATAAACCATTATTTCAAACTATCATGAACTATTTACTATAAATAGTCACAATAACCAATTCTACTAAATGAATTGAGACAAAATAATAAAATAATTAATAAAATAATAAAAACCCCCACTTCTCCCATTACAAATACAACCCCTCACCACCTATTCTGCATAGAAATTTTAATATTTGGATCTTGAAGATATTTTTCCCAATTTCACACCCTTTCCTCTTCCAAACATTATTACCTTGTTGGTATCAACAAAATACTATATCCATGTCCCTTATAGAGGTTCTCAATGAGACAACATTCAAGAGGTAAAATCCTCAGTCATTCTCTTTTAATTTCATTTTTTTCTTATCCTCTACACGTATCCACAAATCCAATGTGGAATTATTATTGAATCATCATTGATATACTATAATTTTATTTTATTAATTAAATATCTAATATTAAATTCTCTTATATCCTCCTTTTATTCATAAAACTAAAACATCATTTGTGATCGTTCGATTCACCACCTTTGTTGATGATGAAATTTTCTTTTCCATTACTTCCTTCAAATCTAGACAAAAAATAGTATTATTATTATAATAGAATATAATATGGATATTAAAACTTTGATAATTATCTGGAATTAATTTATATACATCTTATTTAATAAATCAAAATTTTTTAATGATGGATGGAAAACATCCCAAAAAATGTTAAAATTTATAATTAATGTTTAATGAAATAAATAATCATCATAAGATAAAAAATATTATATGAGACAATTTTTACTTATTAATGTTAATTAATAACACATAATTTAACTACTATATAATTATTCTCATTTTACAAGAGCTTCCTTAATTATGTACATGTAAACAAACAACGAAACTATGAAAATTAACGCACCATAAATGATGAAATTCAACATTAAAAGTAATCAAAATGTCCAACAAAAATAAATAAACTTATAAATAATAAAATAAATATAAAAAAGGTCATATTGGTGGAAATTTATATATCTAATCTGATTAATCTCTATATTATGTAAAACTACAATACACTTTCAGAGATAATGTAAGGGGATACTCAAACCTAACTCCATTTCCTTAGTTTATTCCTTTTTCATGAAAAATTTCAATGTAGAAATTATTTTAACATTCCATAAATATTATTTCATTGTACATACCTTTCATTTTCAAAGATATACATATTTCTTAGAAATTTTTTTTACAAATATAATTTTTTACAAAATAACAGTACTTTCTAAAACACATATTGTTTCCTCATGAGTTGTTTCTTCTTACATCCAAAATATTGATTTCTAAACCATATATGAAATCCCTATTTATTTTTTGCACCCAAAAGATTATTAATGTATGTATTTTTTATGAAATAAATGTTAAACCCATTCCTTTTCATGGGTTATTTCTTTAATATGTTTTTTATATCTGTAATGAAAGAATATATAAATGTGATGACGTGACAGGTGGGCCTGGAATTATATGGCCCTCCATTGAATTGTGTAATTTGATGTATCTAATGAGAAAATGTTCAATATTTGTGAACATGATTCTATATTTGTTCAAAATTATGATGTTATGATTTTGAAAAGATGTTATTAATGAAAATAAGTCATGCTTTGTTCACAACGATGTATGGTATTTGACCACTAAGACCTAATGTTTCATTTTTTTCATTATCACAATACATAACATTATCAAATTTGTTCTCCTAGGATTATTATTATTATGATATTCTTGTGTTTTTATGATGATGAATATTATCGCTCATGTAATATTCATTCATTTTTTTCATCATCATCTTACTATGATTTTAGCTCAAACTTTTACTTGATGTATATCCTTAGGTGAATACATGTTATAAAGAGAAGATGATATTTTAATCATCAACATAATGTATTAAAATAAATTATTATTTCTTATTATGTACAATTTCTGTGTGAGCCCAATTTTCTCAAGGCAATAAACCTTTTGAGGAAGATTGGTATCTCTATTTTTTGGTTTGTCTTAAAAATGAAATAATATCTAATTAAGAAAAATAAGGGTCCCTATAACGATGGTGGTAGCTATGTATAGATCATGCATTTTATAGTTTTTTGTATGAATTTAATTTCCATCATGTGTATTCTATCACACTGTCATTTTTCATTAACACACAACCTGACACCTTCTTCAAAGATTCACCATATACTATGAAAAGTTCTCCACCAGTGGGTAGTGTTTGTATAATCATAGTGATAAGCCTGTTTTTCATGTCCTTGTGGTAACTTCAAATTCATGATTCAAAAAAAACTTGATACCCATCTATGTAGGATTGATTATATGGTTTTAAAGTCACGAGAAATTCTATACAAATCGATGATAATACACAAAAAACCCATGGAAACTTTGGATTTTTATCACATATGTTGGTCCAAACCATTTTCAATTTATTCTATCATTAAAGTGGCCAAATATATCTGATTACATGTGATAATATGCCCTATGACTGATAAATTCTTAAAATATAACTCACATTAGTGATGTTTTTCATAAATATTCTATTTTCATAAGGTCTTTATCATAGTGCTGATATGTATCTCACGATCCTTGTTGACTTTCTGTTATATTGGAATATCATCTATAATGACTACCTAAATTTTTTTGAGGTAATATACAATGTCTGTATTAATCATGTCCAAGAGGATTTTATATTGAATTAGTGAATCCTTATTTAATTACTATGAACTCATAGTGCTCATACCTTTTATTGAATGTAGTCTCAAGATATCCCCAATCATCCCCATTACTAAATTGTAGCCCAATCAATGATCCAGCTTGACGATGAATTAGGCTCCAGACAGCTGATAGAACAAATAATAAATCCACATTGGTGGATACATTTTCATTATCGTGATATTTTTGATCTCATGATAATCAAAGTAAGTGAGAATTGACTCATCCTTATTATTGAAAATGAGGACAGGTGCACCCCATTTGAAAGCACATAGTTGTATGAACCATTTATCAATATTTACATGTATTTATTTCTTCATCACCTCAAATTCCACATCATCCATTCTACATATAATTATTGATAATGGTAATTACCTATGTATAATCCCAATAGAATATACAACCTCTCGGCTAAGAGAATGACTCGTGAATTCATCAAAAAACAATTTTTCATATTCCATCCCAATGGTCATGTCTTCAAGGATGAAAATTTACATAGAGACAATAATTTATGATAGATAGTATTACACATATGGGAATAATATCCATGCTGGGGATGTTGGATCTAAATAAGATTCACCCATATCCTTGCTTTTTTATAGAATCGGAGG
The DNA here is from genome assembly GCA_963277665.1 of Viscum album. Lineage (NCBI taxonomy): Eukaryota > Viridiplantae > Streptophyta > Magnoliopsida > Santalales > Viscaceae > Viscum > Viscum album. The sequence goes on along the minus strand of OY728137.1, from coordinate 200,913,806 downwards.
ACAATTCGTGATACCGAAAGTTATTTCTTTCTCGCATAAATTTTGTGGGATCTATATAAGTAATTTAAATACATGAACTAAATTTCATTAAATTCCACTAAATGGAGTATTATAATGTGAAATGGGATTTTCAATACACAAAATTTTACAATAAAGGAGTTATATACCAGGGATGCAATAATTTCCCCATTTTCCATTTTCACTGACAACTCTACTCCAATACTTTGTGGTGGTGTTTTAATAGTTATATTATACATGAATGATATATGTAATGCATATAATAAAAATAAAAATTATTTTTCACTACTCATGAATGAATTATAAGAACACATGTGACTAATTCCTTTTTAATCCTCATCATTAGTTGTTATGTCATAATCCCTATCTTTCTAAATTATAGGATGTTGTTTTCCATTAGAATCTATTATCTTAAGGAAGATGTTTTGAATTTTTTTCTTCTTTACATATGAAAAAAGGGATATTCAATAAGGTTTAACCAGATTGTTCCATTCCATCATAATTATAGTGTGTTTCTCTCTTCAAAAATCACTAGCTTGATGTCCATCCCTCACAAAACTAAATCATTTCCTCATTCACCATTGGAAATTTCCAAGGGTCTTATTTCATCCCTTTTGGCATGTTGGATGTTGAATTTTTTTCATGGTTAGATTTCTCCATTGCACTACCATAATTAAAATCAAAATATTACTTTTTATTCATGTGATACATTTGAGATTTGTTAATATAAATTTCAACATTGTGGGAACATCCTAAAATTTTATCATAGATATCAAAGTGTCAGATCACCATATATTTTAATAGATTTTATTATCCAACCAATGAAGTGTTCAACCTATAATTCTACGGTAACAAAAAATTCAGATACATATATTGAAAATTCTATGAAATAATCCTCATTCACCCCAAAAGTATCATCATCTTTTTTTTGTAAGGTAAATTAAATCCTCTATCCATTTTATGATATATTGTGTGAAGAAAATATTTTTTTTAAAACAATCTCCAGAACTCCTTCCACTCCCCCCCAATGCATTGATATATTCTTCAAGCATTCTATTCTTCGTTAATTCATATGGCTGATCAACTTCTCCCTCCATACGGTAAATATATAGTATAACCCTCTCATGCTCATAATATTAAAGTATATATAAGATCTTTTTAAAAGAGTTTATCCATCAATATGTGATTAGGGGATCATTGGATCTAAAGAAATTTGGAGGCCTTTTACCCATAATGGTATCAATTATATCATGTTCTTTATTAATGGGATCTACAAACTATTCCTGATACAATATTTTATTCCTAACCTGAGTTTGTTCAAAGAGTATTTTCATAGTGTTTGATATTCTTTTTTTTGGGTTGGGAATCTCATATGGGAAGTCATCACATTGCACTTCAAATTGGTTGTTTAATCAGTGCCCTCTATTTCTCAACATTGTCTTGAATAATCGGAATATTATGGATGATTATTTATAAAAAAAATTAAACACATAAATATTAATTCAATGACATTAAATGGATAACATGTAAATGGTATGTATTTACATAACATATGGATTTCTAGGCTTCAAGGTATGTTTTCCATGAATTATTTCCAAACATATAATCTTTGGTATTTTATTATTCCTTTATTAATGGTTCCTAATGATCTTGTGAAAATACATAATAATACCGCCATGAATGGTCAAAATTGGTGTGAAGAAAAACCCATTTTGATGCACCAGTTCTCAGTTGAGTCTAGTTCAATGTAGTGTTTTTTAGTTTTACCACTATGTACATTTGTGATGAATCCACATCAATATGTAGTATCAATAAATTGATGTATTTTCATTCAAAACACTAACTCTTGACATTAAGAAAGTAAAGATTCCATTTTATATTTATTCGTATCTCTAACGGGTTTTTCTTGTTCTTTCTAATACTAATATAAAAATAGCTCATTATTCATTTGATAACAACCATGGTAACCCTAAAAATTATTACACATTAATCGACGATTAATTAAATATAATTACATATAATACAACCCATAAGATTGATAATTGTCATGTCTATGGGAATTAGGTAAGCAGAATAACATCTTGAACATTGTATACAACAAAATTATTGAATAAATCCTTAACATGCATATAAAATATCATATACATTAAAAGTGAATGATATAACCTTGGACCATGAATACAGAGTGTGTGAGATATGAAGATATATACAGGAAGAATCCTGGAATAAAATGAATAAAATATTACATGTTAGACAATAGGAATATTAGTTTGACATAAAAGGGTTTCGAATCATTTTCATGAATAAAGAGACATGATATATCATGACAACATAATGGTAACAACGGGAAATTTGGCAACAACATAAAATATTTCATCCAAAACTTAGTTCAAGGATTAATTCTAAGAAATAATGGTGGAAAAAATCTTGTGATATATTTGTTTCACTCCCTATTCTCTTTCAGGATGACTCTTGATACAAAAAATTACCCAATCCATTGGACCGGTATATAATTTTGGTCACACCCATAATATTAATTTCATATTCATGTATAAGTTAGCCACATTGAACATAAAACATGGACAAATTTATCATAAAATTTTATTACACAATCATGGTGTGTGGAAAAAATAAATATAATTACCCAATAAAATAATTGTATGCTCATAAAGGTGAATTCCTTTTATAGTAAATGGGTATTTTCATTCACTACACAATTGATTTAGTATGGAAAATCACGGTGAACTTTCTGCATAAAATAGGGGTGTATAAATATACATAGAAGGGATTTTTGAGAGGTAAGTGGTTTTACAATCATTTATAAATCATATGGGAAGTACGTGGGATATTGGTAAACATATACGAACATTAATAAATGGATATAAATGGAATAAGGTAATGAAGATACTTGAATAAAGAGGATAAAGAAAGGATCTCTTACCTTGAGTGTGTGACTCCAAAATAATGGGAGGAACTAATTGAGAGTATGGGGGAATATTGGGAGGAATATATAGAGGTAAGGGGTGAGTAAAGAGGTTATAAAAGGTGTTTTACTGAATATAAATGGGATATTTGGTGTGTTTATATAAGAAAAAAGTGGAGAGTTCATTATTATTTCTCAAATATACGTTTTGGACTCTATATAAAAAATTAACCAGAACTATAAAAATTGTAATCTTTTTCCCATGAATTCATCCCAATGTTGTGTGTTTTGAATTATTTATTTATTCTGTGTTATGTAATTGTAAAAATATTACCCTCAGTGATGTGAAATTGAATAATTTCCATTAAGAAATTATTTAAAAAACTATAAAATATATTATTGGTTTTCGAGGATTAAAAATTTAATTATTAAATCAATAAAATAACCCTCATATTAAATAATAATAAAATAATAAATATCTGTTCATGGATAAAATTAATAGTATTGATTACATTATCATTGAGTCATTATGATGTCATAATACACACCATATATTGATACAAAATTTAATTTTTACCTAAACATTCATCTATATGAGAATATTATGAAATATTCACCATTGGTTAATTATGAAAATATTTTTCCAAAAATAATATCCATTCATTAAATATAATTTAATAAATATATTAATTTTTATTTCAAAATACATTTATTGAGGAATTTTGGGTTTTTTTAAAGATAATAGTTTTTGAACCCTTATAAAAATAACATTTGAAATCTTAAAATTTATATGATCATTTATATTTAATAAAAAAAATATTTAAAAATAATAGTTTAATAAATTATGATTTATTTTAAATATACATTAACCCATAAAAATAAATTCCTTAAATAAATTGGATTATTTACCAAATAAACAATTTGTGTTTTTTGGATAATATTATCAAGTAATAATAATATGAAGTAAATTTATTCATTAGTATTAAAAATATACACATACATATTATTAGTGTGTTATTGGTAACCATTTAATACACACACAAAAATTTTTAAAGGAGAGGTGCACAATGTTGATAATTTCATGGTGTGCCTCGACAAACATGGTTTTTGCAGTGATGTTGATGAGATTGAACTTATCTCATAATATTTTTTCTTAGGATTTAGTAATTGGATCTCATCTTTGGACTGATAATGGGAAAATGATATTGATATTATCTCCCTCGAATGCTCTGATAATCTGCATTCAAAGGGTATGATCCTACTAGTTGAGGTAATAACATTATTCGTTAATGTCAATTGAATTTATCATAACCCTAAATATATACTAATCATTGGATCACTATTCTGTGGAAATATTATTAATATTAATTATTCTTAATGGTATTTTAAATATGATAAGATATAATTAAACCAACTAAGTGCATCATTTCTCTATATCCATATCAAATAATAAAAATAATTAATTTAACTATAAAGAGAATTTTATTTATAACAGTTTGATTCATTACATGTTCACCTCTTTAACACACACTTAATGATATCCAGTTCAATGATCTATCTTAGAGAACCATTGATAACCACATAGTTGATCAAAAAGATCATTGATGAAGGGAAACAATTTCGAATCATCACTTTCAATTGATTCAAATTATGGTAATCAAATTTTTTTAGATAACTACTATCCTCCTTAATAGAAAACAAGATAAGTAAATCCTATGGTGAAGTACTATACATTATGAATTAATTCCTCTATAATTTTTTCAATTGATCCTTGATCAACATAAAATCAGTAGGGGCCATACAATAAGGGTTATCTAACGTCTATGATCTCTATTGATCTTAATATCATATTAACATTTTATCATTCTGATTCTCCACTAGGTCGAAGTTTAACAACAATTTAATTACACTAATCAAAACATTAGGGACATCCAGTTCCAGATATTGGTGAATAATGATGTGAATGATGTAAGAGATTATTTGACCATAGTTCCAAAAAAAATTTATTAATAAATACACTAAGGGAAGGAATGTCATCTAAAGAGACATGATTGCCTATAAAACTAAATAGGTGTGGGAGCATGCTTAACTACATTATATTTCATGTTTAATAGTTAGTATAAATATCAGTATATATTGAATAATTCCTTCCCCAATTCAAAAATTGTTTTCTTATTTTATTTAAAGGTTACTTATTCTGTAACACAAATGGTCACAATTCAACAAAAGATGCAAATAAAATATGATCAACATTAATCAGCCTATGGGAAAACACATGGTTTCTATTTACCACTCTATAGTGTCAAACAATGTTTTCCTAGGAGTATATTCTTAACCCAATGTATATTCTTCCCAACACTAACCTTTTATTATATCCCAGAACATTAGTCAAATTTAATATATAAACTTACGCAACAATAAGATCAGTCCAACTAATTAATGACAATTAATATATATCATGCACCATGACAACACATATATTTTACTCAAGAGAAACTAACCTACCAAAATTTCACTAAAACAATGAATTTAATTAATGATGTACTCTCCAACACAACAAAAATTATATATATTTCATGTAAATATAGGTTACTATTCATGACGCATGAAGGCAACAAAAGTAAAATTTAAAACATATCAATATCATGTGCATCATCCTAGGTGAATATAATCAATAGTAACAACAAAACAAAACTTCCCCACTTTATGGAAAATTAGAGTGCTGCTATATAGAGTATACATGTAACTGTAGTAGTTCCCGCATATGTGTTCCACCCATCCAATCTCTCATATTAGATGTCCCATATGAAGAGAACGAGATGAAAAATTAATTGAATCATGATCCTCTGATACCATTTTGTAACATCCCAACCAAACCACTATGTCCGAGATGAAATGGCTTGTGACCTCAGGAACTCCTCCCCATATGAAAGAACTTACCAACTATAAGTGATGGTATAAATCCACCATTAGATAGAAAATAAAATAAAAATCATTTAATAGGATTGATTATAAACAATAAATAAATAAATAATTTCTGTAATCATTGGGTATTATAATTTTGAAATACATTAAAATAAATTAAAAGAAGATCCCAAAAGTGAAAAGTATGTAAAGGGTAAATAAAGTTGATAAGAAATCAAATAATAAATATAATTTCCATCTAGTGTCTATCCTAGAACGCCACTATGTCTACGATATTTGGAAAAGATGTATACAACATGACATGTTCCCTTTGATGGATCCATAATAAAATATTAATGCACACTAAAATGCCTTTATAGGATGTGAGTATAAGAATCACTATGACACAATCAATGTGTCATTAACCTAATTTGGTCATTCATACAATATTATTCAATAATAACAATAAATTATTAACACAAATAGACGTAAAATCCAAGAATGAGAGTTCACTTACGAAGCATCCCCAAACCCCCAACCATACATACTTCCACTACAAAAAAGAAAACAATAGAATAATCATGGGAATGTCAAAATATTAAATCTAACCACAAGCTAATCCATTGCTATTAAACCTCCATGTCTCTTGGTCATAGCACACTAGGTTGTAATTCCCCAACACTCTCTCAGTTAAGGTCAGATAGACCATTGTGTCCCACTATTTCCACACAGGTCTGATTAGTCATGGTTGGCAGGCCCTATAGTCATCACATATGGGTCTGATAACTCAGGATCGTCATGCCCCCAGTTCTAGACACAATAGTCCATCATGAAACATCATCTATATTGTTTTCATCATAATTTCACATGCAATGCCTAATCATGCTCTCCCTCTTGGAGTATCTAGCTATCATGGCTCCACCTCTAACTTTAGTACTTGCATGATGATCTGGTGGGACTCTAGTTCTCCATTAACACCTCTTTCTCCCCTCCATCTATTTGGTATCTATCCTATCCCTCTCCTCTATCACAAACAAAGTAATCCATAAGGGGTTTATTATTCACACAAAGATCAGAATGTATAAAAATGATAATTAGAAAAAAAAAAAAAAAAATTTAAAGAGAGAGAAGAAAAGGGGGACTGAATCAGCCTAGATGCCTAAAATGAGTTTATGCCCTCTCTAGGACTAACCCCCCTTTATAAACTCAAAAAAATTTATTATTTCTTATCTATCACTCGGAACCGTTGATACTACAAAAGTAAAATGACAGAATAAATCATGTTAAAAAAATAGACATTAAATATTCTTCCAAAATTAGAATGGTGCAGAATTACACCAATCTCATTTCATTGGGTAATCACCCTAATCAAAGACAAATGGAATGGTTAGAAAAAGTATCTGAGATCTCTTGATTGCATAAATTGTTGTCTCCCCCCTCAAAATATACCAGATCAAAAAAATCAAATTTTACATATTTTACATAAGATGCTATGATGCAGTTTGTGTCATGGATTATATATATAAGTATATATAAGGAAATAATATTATAGTTATGATATTATAATCATTATAGAGAGGAGAATTATTGTGTATATTCTTTCCATAATGACCATTGAAAATGGAAACATTACTAATGAATACATATGGTCTACCATTTCTAGGATTGTAACATAGTTCATTTTTCATAACTATAATTCACAATTGGTTTTAAATGTTTAATTTATGTATAAATATGATATTCCATATATAATAAAAATTAATTCTAAAACATAATGGGTTAGCTAATCATATATAACATAGTAATAAGTGATAAAAACATGATAATGTTCATAAGAATGTAAATAATTAACATAATTTTATTATTTTAGATGATAAAGAATGTATGTTATGATTTAAACTAAATGTAAGGGTTTTATATCTCGCTTTTACATCTATTATATATACTTTATATTTACCATTCATTTCTATTTTGTGGTATATATAATGGAATTTTTTCTATTATATCATGAAATTATTTATATTCATGGTATTTAATGTTACATTTAATTTTATTTATATCATGGGTCTTATGATACAGAATTTAACAAATTAGTATGAATATATTTAAAAATATCTTCCCCATAAAATATTTTTTATTGTCACCCCATGGGTGAAATATTTCAAATTTTATCTTTAAATTATTATATTTACTTATCCTTTGGATAGTCTTGAATTATTTCATGTAATAATAAAATTTATTCTGTTCATTGGTACACAAAATGAGTATGAATATTTTTTAAACAAAGTCCAACATTAATTCATTCTTAGGTTGAAAATATGATTTCTTCCAAAACCATGTTTCTATTTAAAATTGAAATACATTTCAATATTCTGCAAATTACTTATTAAAATAGTTTTCCAAATGTTTTATTTCATTTACAAAATGGTCTAAAATGAATCTTATTATCATTTTCTGAACATGAAACTCTTATAAAATTTTTATAGTGTAACCGAATTTTGATTTCAACTCTTATTTCATTTATTAAAATTACCCCAATCATGACTATCATTTAATTGATTCATAGTTATTGAGTTTATAATTTTATTTTTGAATAAAATGTTTTTAATAATATTATAGAAAATAATATTTTCAAAAATTTATTTTAATAGAAGTGAATAGTGAGAGTATTTCTAGAAATTAATAAATTTTGAATTAAAAGATGATATTCAATGAAAGATTATTTTCATCAATGAATATTGTATGAGAAATTTCAAATTAATTTTCCATATGTAAAGACATATATTTATGTTACATATGATTTAATGGGTATATAATTTAATTATACCATCACTATTATTACTCTGGATGGTTTATGATAAGTTTGAATGGGTATATACTATGTTGATGCCATTTACATTACTATGGATTATTTATGATTGTGTTTTTTAGTCTGGTAAATTAATTAGATTTTTTTTCTAGTTTAAATATAAAATTTTATTTGAATTATGTTTCACCCCATTCATATGAAGAATTCATTATACATAGTAACAAATTGGATACTACAACTATTTCCCCTCTATTCATTGATAAGTTTCATATGGCATACTAAATTGGGTTTTTGATAAGGACTTACCCATTTATATAGATTTCTAGTCACATTGACATTGCGATATTTTATATCCTTTCACAAGGCCTCAAAAATATTTTTTATATTTCCATCTATATGCATTCTAAAATTATTGATTTAGTTATTGATATCCCATGTGATTATTTGATTTGTTAGAATATTCATGGATAATATTCAAGACTAGGTGATTATTTTTATGTAATTATTTTTTAATGATTTATTCCATATTTTTTTTTCATGTTATTGATAAATGGAATGTGTTTCCTTTATTTATTGAAAAATATTGATTAAGAATTATTTATTCAAATATTATGTTGGAAATTTACCCAACTTGAGAATTAGAACTCACCCATTTCTTATGTTTTATTTTTTCTAGGATACTAGTAGTGGTTTGTGAATGATATTTATGTATACACTATAGTTAATACTGGGATTCTCAATGAATTTTTTATGTTTTAAAATGTAATGTTATTTTTATTTTCTCATATAGTTTACCAAGATAAATAAACTATTGTGTCATTGGGAATGTAATTCTATGTATCTTATTCCAATTTAATAAGGTATACACAATTTCTGGGTAATTAGGGTTGAGGTTCTTCGAGATAGTATCAGGAGAGGTTTAGAACCTAGGAACTATATTTAAAAAAACATATATTAGGTAACAAGACCCTATAATAGTATTTGAAGTTATGTGTATAAGAACATACTAATGTTTTGGTGAAAAAGATATACTGCAGTTTTCCCATGAAATATATTATTTATAGACACTAAAAGTGGATGTGTTTCTCACAAAAATATACCAAGGGGTACTAAATATAATAAAAGGTGTATTTGTCCTGACCCAATCATCACGTGGTTCAAGAAAATGTTTTATTTTATGTGTGTTGTTTGAAACTCCACATCAGAACTACATCATCCATCACACCATTGTTCCCATTGAAATTTACATCATCATCAACCATGTAAGTTGAGTCTCGTCACCAGCCAAAATCATCATTAGAATAAATATCATCGATTTCACCCTCGCTGATTTCATCATCATCGTCGGAACCCACACATGGCTTTGGAGCCCATTGGAGCTTGTGTTAATCATCGTAAAACACGTCACCATGACATCATGAACCATAAACTGCCAAACTAAACCATTGTTAACATAACCAAAATCCTCTACCATAGAAACACGAAAATTAAAGGGGGGGGGGGGGTTCAAAAAATTGATATAAACCCATTAATATTTTTTTTGGAACCTTGTAAAGAGGAAGATAAACTAGAAAACCCAAATCAGACCGCATTGAGAGCACTGTCAGCCAAAAAATACCACATACCAAAACCTTAATTGGACCACCACTACTAATCTAACTGAGAGTGGATCCTAGTAGTATTATATCACTGAAGTGATATTAACTATTTAGGGCTCTAAGCATTTTAATGGAGAGGATGAAACCAGAAACCGAATACAAGAATGAGGTATTGTAGGACTTCTGAAAAAACACTCGACTAGTGAACAACTTAACCCAAAACCATAGAATAGCCATTTCTCAAGATTGAACATAGAGAGGTGTGGTGGAATGATAGTTCTATGAAGGGTAGAAATAGTAGGATTCTTTATTCATGAAAACCATTATTGGGAGAAAAATATCCTCCATGTGAGACAGACACTAAGAAAATCACACCACCATGAAGGTAAAGGTTGAATAAGGTTAAGAAGAGGGTATGAAATTTAGGAACGGAGGAAGAAACATAGCTTAGATGTGCCTTCAACCCCAAATTAGATGATTTTAATGAGAAAATATTTTATTTATAAACCATTATAATGGATTTGAACGTTATGATATCCCTGTGGAAACCATGTTTATAATTTGGAGACTATGTGTGAATAAATTTCACAATTTATAATAGTTTTCACCAGTTTTTGGATTATAAATTATGTTTCTTAATATTATGATCTAATATAGGGTCTTTAATTGTATAAAAATGGAACATAATGGAAGGAATAATAAACATATCAATCCACATAAACAATTTAGGGATTTCCCATCCATGGTATGATTCGGTAACTTGAGCTGGTGTTGGAGCTTGATATACTCATATTATAACCATATATGTGAAACAGTATCTAGTTATGACTAATAAACATAGCCATTTGTAGTATCCTAATGATCCACCATTCATTTTCATAATGATATACTACATCATGCCTAATAAAACTCTAGCATTCAATGTGAGAAGAATTCTATTTTTTACTTTGAAATTATTATGTAATATACCGAATAGTTTATCACTCAGGGAAGTAGTGAATTATAGAACGTTGGATAGGGATTTTATTGTATTATCGGAAATGTGGATTAGTTGTGGTCGTTAATTCAAATCACTAGTGATGATGTGAAAATATCAATCACAATGTTGAAGAATTTCAAGGTTCAATTCTGAGAAAAATATCATCCTCATGAGCAACGAGAGGATATGGAAAGACAGTTATAGAGACTAATATAGAATGATTAAGAAAGGTTACTATGAATATAGTGTAAATTAAATGGTTCACAATGAATTATGTGGACTACATACATAATCCAAATAAAATATTAATGATTTCATTTATGGGATTAAACAAGTGATTCAAATTGAATTAGTTCTCCAAACCTTCTTATCTTATAATGATATAGCATCGTATTCTATAAAGATATAAATAGTTTCATCCTAGTCTTATGAATTCAATTATAAGAATGATAATAAGTGGAGGGTATAGAAAAATATTTTTAATTGGATGGAGCAAATGAAGGATTTTTCATCATACAAAAATTTTGGAAGAAAACCCTTTGGTGAATGTAAAAAAAGAAAATGAGTCTGCTTTATTTTTTTGGAAAATACCCACTGTGATCCTGATTTAGATGGTAAGAAAGAATATACCTAATAGAATTTTTTAAACTGTATGGTTATGTGGCACCAAAAAAACATTTCTCTAATAACCAATAATATATACCTCAATATAAGCTTGGGTATAATAGAAAATCTTCTTATATTACCTAAAATAAAGAAGAATGATTATTGTTCATGTGTTTGGATTAAAACATTATTTAATTTACGTATTTAACAATGATATCATTGTAGTAATAATTTAGAAATTTATAATGATTTTACATTATTACATTTTCATTAAATATTTCAAATTTTATTTTGACCAATACAGATGAGCAAGAAAAATGTTTTAGCTGAAAGGTGGAAATATTGTGTATCACATGATTAAGGGAGGTTACACACATAATATGTTCTAGAGTTTTGGATAAAGAAATTATTGATATGGTTAATGTGAATTGTATAGTAATGAATACTTTGGAACTAATTAATTATTTTTTTAAAATTTTGTAAATGCTATCACTGATGGAGTTTATATAATTTTGGATTTTAATAATATAAAAAAATTATTTATTTTAATTAAAAAATAAATTGGCATTTGTGTTTTCAATATGGTCTTATAGAAATTCATATTATTACCATGTTACAAGATAATAAATGATTAATGCATTCAAATATCATGTATGTTGGTATGAAGAGAAACATCATATTTTTTGGGGGATTAATGAAATGATCAATTTGGAAATTAAGTGAAATTATTTCTAATGTTTTTTATATTAATATTTTAGAAGGTTCATATTGTAAAAAATTTATGAAATGGGTTTTCTTTATATTTTTTCTTGGTTTTATATATTAACATATTATATCACTTTATGAAGATTTATTCTTATTTGATAACTTGTACTAACCATTTTTTTAATAATAACTATAAATAAAAGGAATTACTTATCATTCTATTATGATTCTTATTCCCATTAAAAGTTGATTTTAGTTCAATTGGAAAAGCGTCATTTTTGGATATTCATTTCTTTTTATATGAAATGAAGAGTAAAATTCTTGATGTGAAACCAAAATATGAAATCATGTCAATATAATGGAAAGGTAGAAAGTAAATATACTTTCATATATTTTAAATATATATTGTAAATAAATTATTCAACTATATTAACATGATATTAGGGAAAAATTTTATCCTAATACCAAAATTTATGATGAGACGATGGTCTTTTAAATCATCACACATTTATGGTTTAGAGGTATTTAATTTTATTTACAGTGTCCAATCGTTTAAATTAGTCCTTATATTTATTTATGATTTTCCCCAATTTCCATAAAATCACAGTCCAACATATTTCCCATACATATTAACATAATTTTTTATATAACCATTGTAAATCCATTTCTCTATTATAGAAAATAAATTTTAATAAATATTTTTATAATTTGGGTTTTCAATAAAAGAATTTTTAAATATCAAACTCATTATTTCTGAGTGAAATATCAAATTGACAGAACCCAATTTATTTAATGTTGGTTGAATGCATCACCCCAAAATTAAAAAATAATATCATTTTATTTGGTATCACATGCAATATGAAACACAATTATTATTAATCCTATGAAATATATTTTAGTAATATAATCACTTTGACATCTTGTGGAACACACAACCTTAAGACTAAATGAACATTAATATTGTATATCATTGTAACCTAACCATGAAATTTGTGGGTATAAATAGTAATATATAAAAAAAACGATTTTATGGTCTAATCATGTATAAAATAAATTATGTAGATATCTATTGATTAGAGATGCAATTTGAACCCTTTCAAAGGGTATGAAATATCTCTTGAAAATATTATATTTTTCTAAAAGGAGGTTTAGATACACATTTCACAAATAATATAAAATTAAGTATTACCAATTTTATAGAATTTATTCTATAAAAAATATAATTTATGAAATTATAATTTGTAAATTACCCTTGGGGGAACTTTTTGGATTTTTCTAAAATGTTTCATTTATTGATGAATAGAAGAAGAAACTAATTTTTAGTTAAAAAATTCTATTTTTTGATAATTATTTATTATGATAACATATACATTAAATTGGTTTCACTTTAAAATTATTTAAATTATATAAATTGTAATCCAATTTAGTTAATTTTAAACTTTATTATTTTTAATTTTGATAAAAAAAATAATTTTGATAATTTTCTCTTTTAAAGCCTTCTTTATCATCACATCTTGGATATGAATGTAAAATTAATTTTTTAGAATTATGTTAATGAAAATTATAAAAAAATTCCATATTTTATATAATTATAATTTATAATATATAATATGTATATCTTGATTTTTTACCATAATGAATAATAAAATAAAATATTTTATTTTCCGTGGTTAAGGTAAAACCTGATATATCGGGGTTTAAACTAAATATATGAGTGTTAAAATGACCTAAAATCACTCCTAAAATATATTTTATTAATATATTGATACCGTATCTTCTGAATTGACTGTAATAATATATTTTCGACCCATGTATCAAGTGATAAACATTGGTACACCATTATCATTCAAAAAATTACTAGTGTCCCCCTCACCGCAGTTATAAAATATCACACACTCCCCTATATTCTTCCAACCATAAAACACTTTTTTTATATCTGATTCCTATAAATGATTCCCTTAAAAATTCCTTAATATCATACTATATGCCTTTTTTGGAAGAACCCCATCCTATGAAGGATTTTTGTGCTAACCTGAGGAGGACACCCAAAGAAGAGGTAATGTCCTTTAATCAGTGTCTTTATTTGTATTTCTTCATCCAACTTATAAAATTAATATTAATCAAACATTAAATAATAATAAATTTATATTCTATATAATGATATTTTTTCATTTATTTAATGATCTAAAACCATTTCCACATCCATCAAATGGGTTATAAAATCATCATTCATGTGTACGTTGGACAACCACCTTGCGAATCGATGAAATTCAGTTTTCCAATACCACATATAACGGATGGTTGGATGATGGATATAAATTATATATAGATTATATTTTTAACATAATTATACCCCTACAATAATTATATCATATATACTTTTTTAACATCATATTTCATAGGTGATATGATAACATCGCTCGTGTGTATGGCGGACTACCACCATATGAAGCGATGTGATTTATTTTTCACGAACTATTTACATGGATAATAAAAAGGATCAATTTAAAGAATATATGTGGAATAAATTAAATAAATATCATATAAATTAAATATTTATCATTTGAAATTTACAATTTATCATTTTTCTTCTTACACTTAAAAAATATAATGTCGTTCGTCGATGTGTGGAATACCACCGTCACGAAGAAATGAGAATGTATTTTCATCAAAAAAACACATAAATGATATATATAAGTATATTTAAAGAAAATAAATATGGTAAATATGATAATATAATAATTCTATATTGATAAAATATTATTTAACTTCATTCCATAATTATCTTTGAAAATTAGAAATGTAAATAATGTGTTTCCACGACACACTATATCCATGATTATAGCACGGTTCATTTTACATAAACACATTTTATGATTTATTGTAAAATTTTAATTTATGTAAAAATATTATAATTATTTAATGATCATCATACTTGAGTTATTTAAATAATGACCTCTTTAACCATTATCGACCAACAAAATACGTTTTTAACACACAATAAAAATATCATCAAAACAACCAATGTAAAATTAATAGATTAATTAATCATATTTGACATTGTAATAAGATAAATAAAAGGAATTATAAAATATGAAAAGTTTCATTGTATATTAATTAATTATCATATGTGCATTATTTATGAAAATAAATATTGTACGAGATGATTCAGGATCAAGGTAATTATTTCCAATCTCACTTTTACATCTAATAGCCATACACTATATTTACACCTAATTTAACTTTTTTAGTTTTATATAATACAATTTTTATTTTATATAATTAATTCATTTTTCATCATGGTATTTAATTTTTCATTTAATAATATTTCATTCATGGTTTTTATTATACAAAAAGTTACCGAAGTTGAATGGTTTTATTTCAAAATCTTATCATCATGGAAGTTTTTCTTTATGTCTCAATTGGAAAATTATTTGATATATATTTATTATATTCCATATATGTACTTTTAATCATTTATTTCAGGAAAATTTTCAAGATATTTCACTGCTTATTCCTCTCATTTAAAGTTAATATATTAAAAGAAATGTTATAAAGAAAATCTGACATTGTTTCTCACTTCATTCAAATATCTATTATTATCCAAGACAATGTTTTCTAAAATGCTCAAAATTTTTTTTGTCATTATACAAATTATTTACTGAAAAAATTTGACAAGTTTTTATTTTTTTTCAAAATTGTTTGAAATGAATCTTCATTTCGTCTTTTGAATATGTCGCTATTCTAACCATTTTCAGGGTAAAAGGAGGGTTATTTTGACTTAAATAGAATGTTTGAAAAAACATGCTATAATGAACATAATTTATTTTAAGATTATGATAAAATTTTATAAGTATGTTTTTAAATAAAATAATTTTTTTAATATTTTTGAAAGTATTGATTTTTTAAAATAAATTTCTAATAAAACGTTTTTCTCAATATTTTATGAATTTTATAGTTATAAAATAAAAAAGTGTATTTCTAAAAAATGGTTATTTTCATCAAGTAATGATCTAAGTTATATTTTAAATTCATTTTCTAAATATGAAGAAATAAATTTATGTAACATATTATTAAATGGTGATATAATCCATAAATTTCACCCTTATAATTTTTCTTGATTCTTTATGATCTGTTTGACTAGAGATGTACTATGTTGATATCATTCATTATACTGATGATGGTATATGATTTTGTTTATTGATATGGGATTGTATTTAATTTTAATATATAATTTAAAATACTATTTTTTTGTGTATTATGTTTCACCCCATTAATATAATGAAATCATTAGACTTGGTATGTGATGTTTGGGATACACTATATCCCCTCAATGAATCAGTAGGTCTTGTTAGTCAAGAAAGATTGTGTTTTTGGAAAAGGCCTTAAAAACTTTATGTAGAAGTTTTGGAAAAAGGCCTAAATATTATTACATGTATCATAATAATGACTCAATGGTATGATTTCTACTTCCATTATTATGTATTCCATCATTATAAATTTAGGTATCGATAAAAAAATGTGATTATTCAATTAGATAGAATATCCATAATTTGTTTCCATGAATATATGATTATTTATATGGAATTATGTGACCATTATTTATTCGTACAAGTTATGATATGTTATTTACTATATCGAATATGATTCAGTAATTTACCTTCCCATTTTTATTAGGTTTTATTTATTTACATCATCTGTTGTATGTATACCATTACTGAGAAAATGATCTCTTCCCTATCTTATTTTTATTTTACCCGAGATCTGAGGATGTGTTTTTATTAATATAAAAGGTTATATTTAGGGAAATAACATAATTCATAAAGAAAATAATTTCTGTAAATTATATTTCAATATCTAATGTGAATTTCATGTATGTATCTTGTTTTCAAATACTAATAAACTATTGGTTCCATCATGATGGGAATTATTGTACCTTATTCCAATGTAATAAATTAGATTTTGAACTATTCTATTGGATTAATTGTTTGTATATTTAATTTTTAATTCTTCCAGTTTACATAAAATTTTCATTTTATTTAAAAAAATAGTTGACATAATTTTATCCTTTACTTTTTCCCAACACTATTGTCAAAATTATTTTTGATCAAAAAATGTTATAAATGAATGTATCTATCTCCTTTTTTTTATTTTAAGGAAATAAAAATTCTTATTGATTTTAAAAAACAATATTATTGTAAATCTAGTCAATATTTTACATCAAAAAAAATAATTCAAAAATTAAATAATTTTTTTGTGAAATAGAGGGAGTACTGGTTTGAATATTTTTTTTGATGGAGGAGAAAATAGACATAAATAAGATTCAATGTAAATACTTTTTAATTTTATAAAATGAATATGAAATTGGGTTTTAAAAAATATATTTACATTTTAGACATTGGTGAAATACCATTGGATTTAACACAACATAAATGTAATAACATTAGTTATACTTATACATAAAACATCTATTTCAAATTTTTATGTTGTTTCTTATCATTAATTGTGGAGAAAAAATAAAAGGGAATTTTGGGATACATTGGAAATGAAATAGGAGTCCAAGCAGGTACACAATAAAATTTTACAAAATAATAAAGTATACACACATTGAATAAAAGGGTAATCCTTAGAGACTGACATCATAAAAAACTTTATTACCTTTTTCCATTAACTTAAAAAAATTGTTCATAGACATAGGGATACTTAATTTGTAGGGGTTATAAAACTAATTTTTCTAGATTCATAGGATATATTAATCAAAAATCTCACTAATAATACACTAAATGAAACATTGGACATCAATGAAATTTCATATGGAGTAATTTAAGGATAATGTTTGTGTAAGAAAAATAAAAAATGATAGAATATATACAATTAAGTAGAGGATCTATCAATGGATATTGGATGGATGGTGGGGCATGTATCCAATGAGGGGCCAAATTCATGAATATTCCATAAAATGGAGAAGAGTAAAAAATATTATAAGATACATTTGTGGGAAAAAGGGGCATGTTGAGAAGTAATATTAGAATAAAAAGTGTGGAAAAAATTTATCTCCAGGAAATGTATTAAGTAATTATGAACATCGATATATACTACTAAGAAAAGTAACAACGACTGATGGTGGTTGGAAACAACTCAATGACGAATGTATATTGACTTATAATAAAAAAAATATCATTATATTATAAGGATTTTGGTAGGATTTCTATGAATATACCCAAAAAATATTTGCATACTTTGCACGTGATCACACCATGATGACTATTTGAGTTGGTACGATCAAACAAAATATGCATGATAACATATTTTGAACCATCCAAGGATAATTTCATGTAATGTTATTGAAAAATAAATATTAACCGAGATAATATGATAATATTAGATTCAATACGTGCAATTGGAATAGAGTGGTAAATATTTTGAAGGGCTCTCTTTTCATGATGAAGGATGAAAAGGTCAAAAAGAACTAATACACCCTTCTGTGTAAAATGAAGAATGATGATGAGATAGATATCACATCAACATCATTGAAAAAACCATTTCCATTGTTTTGGCCTCAAAATCCTTGAATCATGTTTAAAATAATAAAGATGATTTTTTGTGTTTAGAATATTACACCTTGAATTAAAATAGAATTGTTATAATTTTTAGGCATTTACTAGATGAAAGAATATTTGGTTGAGGTATGGAATTTACATTACTAGGATCAATGATATCATTGAGTTATCAAGTTATGTTTTTTGGTTAGAACTAATTATATCATTAGCAAGAGAATTAGAAATTTAATAAATCATTAATGATTATTCAATTACATGATGGATATAAAAAATCATAAATAACAAAAATGTTTTTAAAGTTTTCAAAACATTCAATTCATGTATTGAACACAAATCAAGAATCAATATCAGTTATTTGAGAAATTTCAGTGATAGAGAATATAAGAGGGTGATGTAAGATACTTTTTGTCGATAATAAATAATTAAGATATTGTTCATGGTTTAATCCACTCCTAGATAGTATAAAGTGGAAGGGTATATTGAAAAAATATGATGCATTGACCATGTGTAATGTTGTAGACTACATATAATGCTAATATATTCTAGGAAGAAAAAGTGAATATTTCAGGTTATGTGATCAATCAATCTCCATCAATGGAAATTTATTTGATTAAAATGATATATAATTGTAATTGTATACTTGATGAATATTCTGGGTTAAATACTTTTAGATGTATTTTATATACATTGTTCGATCACATGGAAGGATCAAAGAAGGATTTGAGATTAATGAAATGTATCTTCTTGGGAGATAATGATGGCGTAAAGGGGTATTTCTGTACAGAACCCAATGCCAAAAAAACATACCATCAGTAATATAATGTCTCATATAGTCCATGTATTTTTAAGTATTTGATGAATTGATTTCAAAACCAAGAGCTGAGATTACATGTGATTCTGAGACCTGACATACCTAAAAAAAGATTCATTTTTAATAAAAATATTTAATATCACACACATGTGGTTTCCTAGAAAAATTGGAATATCTCCAAAATTGATTACTGTATCAGAAATAAGGGGGCACCATTGTGTTCAAAATAGTTATTTTACTCTACAAATGACCTATCTTTGGTCAGTATGGATTGTTTTCAAAGAAGCAATTATGGTCATTATATGAATAACATAATTTTAATAAATTGTTTTAGTTCTTTTTTGTACATGAAGAAGATTGAGAATATATAAATATATTGTTATATAGAAAGTCTATTGGTATCGACATAAACATGTAATACTTTGGAGAGTTGTTAAAGTTAGATATGTAGATTCCATCCAAACAAATTATGATGGATAATGGATTGATAATCGATGCACAACTATTTTCAAGGGTCTCACATATGAATGAAACATAGTGTCATTATTCATCAGCGATCAATCCAAATAAATGTATGGAATGTGTTTCAATTTTTTATTTACCCATTCTTATTTTCTTTATTGAACATGATTCTGTTGATGAATTTATTGATTCATGGATCATAGATATTGTAGGATGAGAATTATTTTGTGGGGATTTAACAGGATAACATATTTTTATTAAATTTTTTATTTAGTTAGTTTTCATTCTATTCGAAATGAACTAATATAGACTCAAACATTGATTAAGGATTGTTTCTCTAAATTCATTATGGTTATCTCCCCCAATTCCACGATTTACCACCATCATTATTCCTTGTATATAGGTTCGAATATTCATAATTAATCGATCATTAAACACCAATTTCATGATGAATCGAAATGATATCATACAACAACGATCATCACCATATGATGGAGGTGAGATGATAAAGACAAAGAGATCTAGATGATATCCAAATTTTTGTTCTTCGAATCCCAATGAAGAATTGAAATTCAATCTCTTTTACGAAAAGTTCTGACAACAGTATGCATTGTTCGACGAAGTTATGGCTTGATCGAGATTGGAATTTTTTTTGTGTTGAATTGATCACTGAATTAAAGCCCATAGGTTTTGGATCCAATGTAGAGGAAGAATATGGGATTATGGAATATACTTCAGAACATGACGTTTAATCAAGGACTACATGGCTGGTCTGAACCCTTCACTATTGTGCCCTTGTGTGGACAGAGTTAAGGACCCCATGACATGTAACCCCAGTCACATGTCATGTAACCCTCCCTGGTTGACATTGCATGTAATTTGGATGTACACAGACACTAGTTGGAGGATACGGGAACTGAAACATTGGGTTGTCCCACACAAGATAGACTTGGAATACATGGATCGCTAAATGGACATGGCATCACTACAAAAACACATCCTGGTGACATGGGAAAATTATTTCTGGTCTCTACAAATTGAGTACATCATTCTTGATGTAATGAATATAGATACTACAAGTAGTGTGATGCTCTCCCATATATCCAGGACATGGGATAGATGGACACATCATTTACCCCTTGGGACACATTATATTGTCCCATCAAGAGTGGTTGAGGATCTTCATTTTCCAATTTTGGACCAGTATTGGATTAGTGAATGCAATTGGTTATTTCCTCTAGGGTACCATGTGACATTACATCCATGTCACTATTTTGTGATACCCTATAGAGTTCATGTCTCAGATAGAGTCTTCATATCCCTCCATGAAACTAGAGTCTGGTGTTATATCATCCATTGTTTGATTTCTTTGAATCAGCGTGACCTACCTTAGAGGGATTCAATCCTCCATATAGTAGGTTATATCAATAGGGTTTGCAGAATTGTTGACATAAGATCCCCTTCACAGCTGGTTGATCTAGACAAGGTTCACGGTTCCCCAGGTACTATGGGATTGACCCTCTATCTATGTATCATGTTATAAATAGACTAGTGTGATTAATTTGGAAAGGGACCAATGACCTATGAAACTATATTGAGTGTCTCTAATGGTAGCATTTCTTATGGAGTGGCTTCTCCTAGATTGAGCATTTCCTGAACAAAATCATGTGGATGAATGTTTTTTTACTAGCTAGTGGCATGGTGTCATTACTAAGTATATCTCATATTTTTTATGTTATAAATTTATTGGCATATCTTCTATTGATATGAATATATTTGGTTCTTTATGTTTTGTTTTTTTGGTGTCCTACAGAGTATTTTTATATCCACTAATTTGCAGGATTTACTCTCTCATGTAGTGACTTTTGCAGATGATAAATTTTTTTGATATTTCCTGGTTGAAAATTCAATGGGTAGTGAATATATGGATCTTGATAAGCAATGGTCTTTATTGGTAGTGTTATTTTGACATATTCATTTCCATTGGTGTAGGTATGACTATATTCTATTGTGTTTGGGATTTTTCCCGCTATCTATTTTAAAAAAATTTCTATCATACTCTATTGTGGAATCAATTAAGAATGATTGAATTGTTTCAGTTGATTTACATTTTAGTAGTGTGAGGGCTTGGCGATGTTTGGGTATGTAAAAGTACATTAGTATAATGCCTCTATATTGTGGGATATTCCTACTCAGTGCTCGTCTCTAACTCCTGACCAATTAGAGGAAGGATTGGGGTAGTCATGGTTCAGAAGTCAGTGTGTTGGGTCTTGAAAGAGTGGTATTAGGGGATTAGGGTCTACCTTTGGACCTGAGTCTTTGATAATAGTTTTGTAAAATAGTATTATGTGTTTTAAATTTTTCATTCAGGTTACGGACTCAAGTGTTGGTGCAACAGCCAACATATCTATACAATAGAACTCTGATCACTTTTTTTTCTACTCAATACATAAGAAAAACTATTTCAAGGAAAAATGATTCATGCGACATATAATAATGTTTCTATTTTTTATTTATTTATTGAGTTTTCTTCCCATATATACTCCATTGATCATGGAACATCTTGTTTTATTTTAATATGACTCCACACAAATAACCATCATGGGTTGCACCACCTGATCCTGAGGGTGATACGCCACGTAATAATGAATCAATGTAGGGGACTATAATGGAGATAGCAACTATATGCGGTTTTTTATCTATACCACCACCCATCGAGTAGAAACTAGTATTAACACTACATGTTTTTGATGCACTCATACTGAGTTCATTTCATGAGTCTCCAAGGTAGCGATCTCCCAAGTTTCAGGGTGAGGTAGACCCCTTGGTTGCTATGGATTGGATAGTGGTACTCACGTATTATTTCCACTTACTGAGAATTCATGTAGCACAGATAGTATTCCTCTAAACGAGACTTATTCAAAACTCTACTAGGAGATGGTAGATCTTGGTGACTCAGTCACATAAAAAGATATCTCTCCCCTGGAAAAACTTCGTGGTTATCTTTTGAGAGTATTTCTATTCATCCATGTTGCAATTTGTATGCATACAAGAGATTCGAAATCTGCAGTAGGAATTTATGAATATGGAAAAGTATTCAGTGGGATATTATGATTTGTCATGTCACTCATTAAATATGATTCGAGACCTGTTCTTTATGAATCATACATTAACGCAGGGCATGCGTTATCATATCATGGTGTTATTGGTATCTATTATCATTACAACATATTCTAGAGTGTTTGAGAGATCTATATTGGTATAATGATTTCTAAAAGAGATTACCCCAATATTGGGGGTGAGTATTCGGAACAGAGTTGCTGAGACCTTGGAAAACGGTATCTGATGATAGTCACAGGGATCCAAGTGGGTTATACTCTATATAAGGAGATCTCAAGAATTGGGTGACATGGTGCATGGATATGAGGGTGGCTCAATCCAACTAAGGGATATGAAGTGATTCTCTTGGGAAGGTTGGGGACATCTAGAATAATATTTCCCAACCATAGGGGATGTTGAACAGGAGATTGTCGAAGGGCCACTTAGATAGAAATAGATGTAAGATCAGGGGATCTGCAGGGTGGAATATGTGTTAATGGGGGCATCAAAGATGTACAAGGTGGTTAGAGTTTTGAAATATTATTTTCAAAAAACCTATATGGACTATGCTAGGCCCATGGATCTCGTGAGCTTGGATGAGGCCAGTTGTAGGCAATGGAGACCTTTGACCCAAAGGCTCTAGAGATGATACAATGTACACTCTTTGTCTTTTCTACCATTTCTGCAGTATTGATAGACATAGGTTCTAGTAATTCGTTTATTTTCCTGAATTTTGTTCTAGGATTGTAGATTCTATTTGAACTGTTGAAATGACTGTTATACATGGTGACTTCTACTAGAGGAGACTCAATAATAACACACTAGTGTCAATTGTGTGACTAGACACATGGAGGCATGAGTTTTGGTTGGGATCACATTGTTGAAATGTGGATTTTCTACACAATCACTCATGGAATGGAGTAGTGATCTATATTTCATACTCAGATTGATTATTTTAGGAGAAGAGTGTGTTGTGTCCAAAATGATAGAAACAAGATTTCCATAGTCGATGAAAAGGAAGTTCATTTAGCAATGGATGGAATTATGCCTAGGATGGTGTAGCGGGTTACTCATCCATTGGCTAGAATGACCCATACTAGAGTGGATAATATGAGTCCTTAGTTTTCAATAACCGTGGTAGAGTATGAAGGCATCATTCATTGACATTTTCACATTTTGCATACCCAAAAATTGATAGAATTATATATTTATCTACACCCTGGGATTGAAGTGATATATACACATGCATATCCTATATCTCCAAGAGATCTTAACGAGCTTAGGGTGTAGTTGGAGGACATGTAGTGGAAGGGAATCACGATATCTAGTGTTTTACCTTGGGCAGCCCCTAATTTCATTTCTATAATGAAATATGGGAGATTCAGATTATGTGTGTGTTACCTGTTTATGAATAATGTAACAATGATGAAAAAGAATCCAATAACAAGGATCCATGGACAATTTGATCAGTTTAATGAAGTGTGATGCTTTTCGATAAATGACCACTGATTTGGCAATAACCAGTTGGGAGTACAATATGAAGATAAATTGAAGACATCCATAAGATGTCGTTATGACCACTATGAGTTCAGAGTGATTCCATTTCAAATGAAAAACACCAAATAAGTGTTCATGGGACTCATAAAAAATATATTTTAACTTTCATAGATCGGTTTATGGTAGTCTTCATTGATGACATACTAGTGTATTAGGAATACGAGGAATATAATGTGAGACACTTGAAAAAGTTCATGAACATACACCAAGAGCACCAACATTATGGGAAGCTCTCGAAAATTTAGTTTTGGAATCTATTTTCCCATTTTCTGGGAGACATCATATAATAGGTCGGTGTTGCAGCAGTAGATCCAGTGAAGGTTGATGTAGGGCTTTATTGGGAGCCACATTAGATTGTTACTGAGGTATAGAGTTTCCTTAGACTGGGTGGTTATTATCAGTGGTTTGTAGCTGACTAATCCAGATTGACTGAACCCTTGAAAACATTGAACATGAAAGGAAAGCCTTGTGTGGGGAAGGAAATGTAACAAAAGTGATTTCAAGAGATTAGTAAAAGGTTGAAAAGAACTCCCATATTGAGGTTACTAGAGGAAGTTGTTGACTACATAGTGTTATAGGATGAAATAGTCATTATACTTGGTTGCAATTTGATTTAGAGGAAAGAAGTTATTTCCAAAGGTTCATGTCAGTTTATAACAGAGGTTTAGAATTATGTGACCCGTACCCTTGAGTTTGTGGTAGTAGGTTTCACATTGATGATGTGGTGACACTATATGATTGTAGATTGATTCATTTTGTACTCTGACCAAAAGTGTCTCAAGTACATCTTGTCATAGAAGGAACAAAACATGAAAAGGGGGTGAAGGATAAAGTTCCTCCATGACAATGACTTTGATATTGCATGAATAACAAGGAAGGGGGATGTGGAGGTAGATGATCTCAGTAAGATATTTTGTTCACAATTTCTAAATGATGCATCATAGTATTTGGCCTCATTGATGTTATACATTGTGAGTGGAGATGTATTATTTTACCTACAGTCAATAGTTTTTAACACTCTAATATTAAAGAGAATCAGGGAGACACAAATTATGGATACCAACTCTGAGACACTGTGTTCTGATATATCCATAGTGAAGGCTCTTGATGAATTTTTTAAATGTGGGTAGTACATCATTATTTTCAAGGTATGCATGATGGAAATAGTGAAGCTATGGTATGAGGGTTTTAGAGAGTTTCATACTTCTCAGTTTTTAGTAAATCCATTTTAGGAAAATATGTAGCAGGAACTTTGAAATTAGTTTTTGTGGCCTTGGATGAAGAAAGAATTTTCATGGTTTGTTTCTAAATGACATACCTGTTATCAAATGATCCGGTATAGCTCTACCCCTTAAGGTACAATAATTGTAGTGTGATGTGATATCTATCGACTACATGATAGTCATACCATTAATGTCCTACGGACATGATTCTATCTAGGAGATCTTTCATAGAATCACCAAATGTGTCCACATCTTAGCTATCTAAGAGTAGATTTTATTAGTGATATGTGGGTGCCTCTATATGAATGGAATAATTGGACTATATGGAGTTCAATTTATGATTTTTTCTAATCAAGATGATCACATAAAATCCATGTTGTTTAAGGGATTGCATGAGCCTTTTGGGACCCGGCTAGGATTGAGAAAAGCATTCCACCCCCAAACTGAAAGCCAGACAAAGTGAACCATGTAGGCCTAGAAGGACATGTTGTGAGATTTATTGACTTATTTTCTCCATATTTTGGAGGATCACCTACCATAAGTAGAGTTTTCATAAAAATAGCTATCATTCCACTATTGGTATGGCACCAGTCGTGGCTTTGTACGGGAGACCATGCAGTTCCACACTTTTTCTAACTAGTCCAGGATAGTATAAATCATGGGCCCAGAGTTCATGTAGGATACAAAAAGGAAGCTTCAGATGATCCATAAGTGGATGAATATTTCACATAGCTGTTGGAATTCATATACGAATAGACAATCGATAACTCTGGAGCTTGAGGAATGAGAAAAGGTGTTCATACTTGTCTCACCTCGATGTGGATTATTGAGATTTTGCCATGAAAAAAATTTATCTTTGATATTCATTTGTACTTATTAGATACTACATAAAGATTTTGAGGTGTCAAGGACGAACGGAGCTTTATTTACTATTCATTTGTACTTATTTGATATTCATTTATGGAGGTATACGCACGAACAATTCCATGTTATCTACTGTGGAGTGCTGGACATCAAGGACGGAGCTTCATTTACTATTTAACCTAGGTTATTGATGATCATAAGGATATGATTCTTCATGAGAGATGGATTCCATTAGTTAAAATCGGGTGGAAGCATGAGAATCTATAGGATAGAACATGGTAATGGGAGGTTATGATTCGTGCTCAAAACCCTCATCCTTTTTAGTAGCCCTTATTTTAGATTTTTGGGAAATAAATATTCATGTGGGGTAGATTTTATGTTCTTTTATTCACTTATTATTATTCTAAAATATTATATATGATTATTTTCATATCATAAACTGAGATAGAGTGGGATTTAGAGACATAGTTTGTTTAGAATAAATGTTTTATATAAATTTAAATATTAAATTACACGCACACTCAATTTTCCCAAAATTAATTGAATAGATCCTAAATTAGTTCCCATATTAGAAATATTATGGAACTATTGAGTTCATAATGGATGTTTTACCCTTAGTGTAGCCTCACATTGGTAAGCACAGGTCATTTGTGAAAAATCTATCATAGGCATACAATATACAAAATAAATACAATAAATACAATAAATTATTTTTTGATGATCTAGTAGATTTAAAACCATAATAAATACTGTTATTTATGAATCATAAAGAATTTTGCATAACCATGTAATTTTCTATAGTGTCGTTGGAGAGTGATCTGGTGAGAATCCTTCCTAATTGACGATGACAGATCGTGGATCGACGATCAGTGCACATCGATTTTGAAGGGTCTCACCAATAAACCCAGAACATCTTTATTATTCAACATCAATTTATCCAGATCGATTTATTGACTGTCTTACTATTGTTTAATTCACTATTATGAATTACTATGATGAACTTGAATAAATCAACAAAAAGATTGAATAATGGATTATGCATACTGCGAGATGGGATTTTCATTGAGGGGATTTAACCGGATAATTTTATTAGATTAAATTTTGGATGGATACAGATTTCATTATAATATAGAAGAACCAAGATCGACACAATCATTGATCAAGGTTCCTTCCTCTAGATGTAATATTATTGTCTCTCCCAATTCTGCAATTCACCAAGAGCATTCTTCATAGGACCCCAATTTAACTATTATTGACCAATCGATTGTTGCACACACATTTCATGGAACAATAATATGATATCATAGTTCTGGTATTTAAAGGGCATGAACGAGGTACACTGATGGATATTGAGTGATTTGGATGATTAATGATCCTTGTATTCACGTTCTTCTGCATTCTTTGGTGCACAATGATGAATGGATATTCAATCCATTTTGAGAGAAGATTCAAATATGGTATGAATTTTCAATGAAAATAAGAATATTATGGTTTTGGATCATTGATTTTGTTGAGAATCAATCACTGGATTGATGTTTAGTGGCAGCAGAATAAATAGGGTTGAAGAATATGGGATTCATGAAAATCCCACAGAACACGACGTGTAATATTGGATTACATATCGTGTGGGCCACCCATGACGCGTCATTTGGGATTGGCCAGAGTTAAAGAACCCACATTGTGTGACCCTAATCACACAGCTTCTAACCTTCCCCATTTGTCTTGGTGTGTTCTTCATAATTATACAGACATAGTTTTGATTACACATGCCCATACAAACCATGTACACCAACAAGGACACAAATTTCCTTACATGGACCATACGTGCACACTACATCGATAAATTGACTTGGACATGTGACATGATAATGATACCATTTGGAAATACATGCTTTTAAATTATCCAATAAGATATGTATATTGATACTACATGTCGTGTGAGGATCTTCTACATGGATATGAATTCAAATAGCTAGACAAACCATGTACATATTGGGACACGATAGGTACTCCCTTCAAGAGTTATTTAGTTTATTAGCTATCTAATTTTTTACTTGGGTAGGATGAGTTCATTACCTTGGTCATTTCATTGATGGTACTATGTGACATTACATCCATGTCATGGGATTTTTATCCCCTCTAGATGTTGAGTAATAGATAGAGTCATGGTGTCCCTCTATAGTACTGGATTGTGATCCTCTATCGTTCCTATTTGGTGTTTATGGAATTACCATGATCTCTTTGAGAAGTGAGTTTCTCCTTCATCGTGAAGTCCATATCAGTAGGGTTGGTTGACTCATTTGCATACGATTCCATACATAGTGTGTTGATCCTGACTAGGTTTGTGGTGTCCCCCAGTAGTTATGGGCATGACCCCATGTCTATGAAAAAAGGTCCCCTTAGACAATGAGAATCATCAGAATTTCCTAATAACTTGTAAATCTTCGTAGAGTGTTTCTAATGGTATTTTGGATCATTTAATGGGTTCTCTCAAATTGAATGTTTCTTTATACCGAGTCATGTGGCTAATTGTTGGTTATGACTTCCTGATGGAGTGTTGTGTTTCCAATTTATATCTGGGGTTTTTTGCTATTATAAATTTATTATTATATCTTTTATTGAGATTACTATACATGGTGCCTCATGTTTAGAGTTTTTTGGGTGTCCTGTTGAGTATTTTTATACTCACCCCTACATTGTATTTTCCTACTTGTGTCGTGTCATGTGTAGATGATGACTTTTTTGGACATTTTCATGGAAGGACAGGGACTGGGTGGATCATATATGGATCTTGATAGACCGAGGTGTTTTCTAGGAGTGATATTTTTACTTATTAATTTCCCATGTAGAAGGTTGGACTCTTTGCAGTATTGGTTGGGCATGTTTTTTCCTCCTTTCTATTTTTTTGTACATTACTGAAAAACTCTATTGTAGAATTAATGATGTATGAATGCATTATTTCAGTTGTTTTAAATTTCAACATTGTGTGTTCATGCATATGTCTTTCTATGTACAAGAAATTTCAGATAATAACTCCCATTTGTGGGATATGACTAATCAGTGTTAGTCACCATCCCCTGGCCTATTGGAGGTGGGCTAGGGGTAGACATGGGACAACCCTCAGTTGGTCAATCCATGACAATAAATGTCAACATATTTTTAAAATACATTGTACTGATGTTGGTTATTGGATAAATAGAGATAAATAATATAATATCATTTATAGTTGAGTAAGATGATAAATCCAATGAAGAACCGGCTTCCTCTTAGAAATTACCGAATCTCAATTATTAAATTAAAATTGTGTCTGGATTACGAGGGTTATCTCATGGGATAATAGAATCAATTATGAAATCATAATATGTCTCTATGAAAATAATGTTGGTTGGAGAACATATAAATTGGGGTGGGTATGAATTTCACTTTTAAAACATTAAGGTAGAATAAATGATTATTTACAAAATTAAATTATTTTTAAATATTGAGTCATTAAATTGAATAAGTTATAGTTGATAAAATTTATTTGAGTTCCTATAAAAAATATTTATTGTATTATATGTATGGAAATTATTGAATCATAATTATTAAATTAACTGAGATAATGTGTAATGATACAATACATGAAAGTAAACATGAGGAAAATATTGATTATATGGAGATCGATTAAATCATGATTTATTCCCATACATATCCACCCCTTAACTCAAATGGGATATTGTGTAAATCCATTGGCTGTAGTAGTGTCCAAGAACCATTCTGTAACACCCCAAGATTTCATAGTGTGTTATTTATTCAAAATAATTCAATAACTTTCACTACATGCAACACCATGTTCAAGAACACCATGACTTACCAAACAAGCCGTTCAAAAGAGGTTATGAATAGTATTAGATAAATTTTAATGTTTATATAATCCTTATAATTTTAGAATCCATATTATGAGTTTCTTAGATATAATGCAAGAACAAATTCATTTTCAGTATTGCACTTTTATCAACTTTAATAGTGAACCCTTTTTAAATACTATATTTTAAACTTTTTGACTAAATGGGGACATCAAAAATTTAAAATGAAACATCCCAAGCTTCCACGGTACGCTTTCTTTGAATAATACAGTAGCGTGTGTTGTACGCAACCTTGAGTTTTAACACACACCACAACCAATCAAACTAGCCGTTATGAATAGTAATACCTAATTTTTGAAATTATATATATTTTATATTTAATAATGGACTTCATTTTTGGATTCGGAATATCGAAATTATCCTATGGTGAAAATTTGGTACTTTTCGGATGACTTTTATATTTTGATGAATAGTGAAAATTACTAAATTTTAATTAAAAACAACTTTTTTAATCAAAATAATTAATAGTGATAAATTATGAATTTGAGTGGTTTTAAAGTATATTTAGAATATATTTTTACCATTTAATATAATGTTGGTCATTGGACATAATTTTACAATTAAACCGAACATAAACGAGTGTCAATCTTTTGATAGTTATTATCTCTTAAAAACACGCTTTTTGTTTTGACAGCGGGATTTAATTTTAAATTAATTTCTGCCACTTCTGTGTTTTGAATTTAGGAAAATGGATTCCATATTTGGAATCAGGATGTTAAAATTGTGTAAATAGGTAACTTTTATTTTTAGACATTTTGAATAATTACTGCGGTAAATATTTTATTTTCCATGGTTAAGGGTAAATCCGGTAAATAAGGGTTAAAAAAAATAATATTATAATAATACTAAATTACCCTAAAACGTGTCTCAACACTATTGGTTGATACATGGTCGACCATGGGAATCTTTGGGTCTATTTTGGGACCCCATGGATCCACTTGTAAGTGATAATGACACTTTATTTTAATTTAGTTAAAATGAATACAAAAATGACACAAGCATATATCTTTTAGAACAACAATTGTTACATATGGTTATATATGTTGGATTTTAAATTATAAATATTCATTAGAAAGCTAAAAATATTTTCTACATAATGATATTTTATTTATAATTTTTAGACATTATATAATATATTTTATTTATGACACAATGATGGTGCAGTAATTATTATAATAGTGAAAAATTAAAATAATTGATATTATAAATACCCAAATAAATATAATATGAAACTTTTAATGAATTAAACTAATTTTCTAGGATAATATGATATATTAGGATTGATTTAATTGACTTTGTTCGAAGTAATCAATCTGTTATGAGTTTCACAAAAATCAACTATTGAATAGTGTCAAAATTGACATAAAAGAGTTCTTAAAACAAATATTATATTATTAATTGATATTAAATTCCTAAAAATCTAAGGTTCGGCCAATAGACTTATATTATGATAGGTTAATCATTAATGGACCACTTGGGGGTCTCTTGGATGTATATAGTAAGTTTATTAACCATATTATATAAAAATACAAAGAGACATTGTAAAAGTGAAACTAATTAACTTAGAGTTAATACTTAAAGATAAGGTTAATATAAGTACCCAAACCTGTCTAAATTCTATTGGATGAGTTGTTTTCGACCTATCCCCACCTCATCCTTTGAATAGTCAACTTTGGAGCCTTTGGAAACCGAATATGAATTTATTATAAATTAATATTTCTAGCTTTTCCAAAGGTGCCCCTCACCCCTCTTATAAAAAGGCACTCCTCCTTCTCATTTCCTCACACCTCTCAAGCCACTTGGCTCGTCCAAACTCTGCCCAAATAAGCTCCCCACATCCCTCTCCTCCTCCTTGAAGCTTCCCCTTAGGCAGAAATCATTTCAAGAAGTCCTTTGGTTCCAACCAAAGTGAGTTACCTAAATTAAAGGTAACATTTTCTCTTAAAGTATTTTCATTTATTTTGCTTCTCCAACCCCCAAAATCTTTTTATTTCCTTTATTTTGTAACAACACCAGTATCCTCAATATACTAGGATGTTGTTATAAGAAGGATTCAAACTACACATTCACACAAACCCATCTAATGGATGATGAACATAATGTTTCTGTGGATGGCAAACTAACGCCTCACGAAACGATGATTGTTCAAATACATCTTACCGCCTCTCATGGTGGCCATTAGGATGGCACTGTAATTAAATATGATATTAATGATATATATTTTATATATAAGCTTCTGTAATTCCATTTTATTTCATACCATTATTCGTTTCATGTTGTATATACATACGATAATTTCATTTGAGGAAGTGCGGACTACCGCCCCCTTAAAATGATATGACTCGTTCATACCACACATGGAACGTATAAAGGATGGTGTAAATGAACTTAAGTAACATATATAAAATATTATATTATACTGGAATAGTAATATACCTATGTATAATTTGGATTCGATTCTTTTAAAATAAAAATTAAATGGAAGTAGCGTTCGTGCGTACGTACGGACTACCGTCTCCACGAACGCGATGAGATTCATTCTCCATCGTATAATTTGATGATTTAAAAATGATGTTTAAGAACTTGATACCATTCTGGATATGAATAATATACATCTCATTAATAACGAATATGTCTCACATAACAAAGAATATAAAGTAAAATGAACCCGTTAACACCCGAAATGACGATAATTCTAAAATATTATTAACAAATCAATGATAAAAGATCATATATGATATCATATTAAAGTAAATGATTCTTTTATTATTCAATAACAATTATTTCACCATTATACAGGAGGTAAACCTACCATCGACCAAGGAAAAAGTACAATGTAAGGGTTTTCTTATCTCACTTTTAATTCCGTGAGAATTCCATTGATCACCACTTAATTATTGCATGTGGTGTATGTGTACTGCCCATGATCGTATTCATTGTGTAATATACTTTAATTTATGGGTATTTACATCATCATGGTGTGATACTTCTTTCATGGGTGTATGTTTCGTAAGTTACCTAACCGATAAGGGAATTTGAGATTTCAATTTTTACTCATTTGGCTTTACACATATTTCATTGATTATATTACCCCAAGATTATGTGTGGAATCACTATTCATTTGATTATGTCATAATTTCCACTCCCCTTCCTGTGGATAGAAGTTTGATACACATAATCACTCCATTGGTAATTCTCAAGTCATTGATATAAATTTGATAAGAGTAATTTTAACTCATTCTCCATTTGTTGAGTTAAACATCCAATTCGTTGGTATTATTTTTACAAGAATATGTGTGAATGTCCTTTGATTGTTTTACACTGAATATCCAATCATATTTAGTGTATTTATATTTGTCACACATAATTATGTCATTGATTTATCCTTAACCTAAGGATACAACCTTTTTGAGAAATTTCATCTCAATTTACATTCCATTGAGACTTCTTTGATGATATACACCAAATCACTTCTATGTGGTGTATATAATGTACTTTGACATAGTATATCATGAATTCCTTTATTCTCATGATATTAAAATGTTTTGATTACCTCAATTATTTGTATTCAAGTGTCTCTCTTTTGGTTAGAAACTCTAACCAAAATACCATTTTAAAATGTTTTAATGAATTATTCTTCTAAATCATGCTCATTAATGTCCATATTTTAAAAATGGTTTTATGGATTTATTTATATGGACATTAAAGTATAGAAATTAAAAATCCTTTTAAAAAGTTTCAAAGTGGTATGGGACACTTTGATTCAAAAATATACTTTTAAATGGCTTCTTGACAAATAGTGTGACTTTTAAAATGTTTTCAAGAAAAGGGGGATATTTCTCTCAAATAGTTTTGATGATTATTTTCATCTATGTCAACATCCTTCATTATTATTGATTGAGGTTAATGTGATACAATACAATCTTCCATATTGTATCGAATGAATTATGTTTGACTGTGGATGTGCTATTTTTATACCATTCATGGTTTGTGGTGAAAGTATTGACATTTCGTATGCTAGTTTAATACGAATGTTTACGTTATGTTTAAACCTTTTCATATGGGAATGCATTGGACTTAATAAGTGACAGGTGGAGCCCGCTATAGCTCCTCGATGCATCGGTAGGTCTCATGAGACAAACTAGTGTCTTGGCACAAGACCTTGGCAAAATCTTATTTGTAGTCTTGGCACGAGGCCTTGGCTATGTGGTTATGATAGTCTGGCATTATGCATTCCATCATTATGAAAGTGGTTATTGATATTGCATGTGATCATTCGACTAGTAGAATATCCATGTGAGTAAGTAAATGGCATTATTTCATTTTACCTTTGCCATTTTATGCTGAAGTTCAAGTTTAAAAGGCTTTTGTTTTAGTTATAAATTTCCTTAAGTGTTTATGCTCATTTATGAAAGCTTCTGCTATAATGTTATCCTTACTGAGCATCCGAGCTCACCCCTTTCAATGTTTTATTTTTTTTTCCCAGGATTATGAAGAAGTAATTTATGAATGACCTGCAGGGATAGTATGAGGGGATATGAAGACAATATGTTTTTTTTTATGATGTAATGTAAAAATTTATGGATGTATCTAGTTATTCCAAGGCTACTAAACTAATCGGTCTTTCGAGACTTGATCTTTCTCGTGATCATTCCAATGTTATGTAATTAATGCACCGACTCTGGGTAGCTGGGGTCGGGGCGTTACAGTTGGTATCAGAGGAAGTTTAGTACAAACCTTGGTAGCTATATTTAGATAAACTCTGATTAGAGCACGTAGACCTAAGATGAACTTTGAGGATTAGTATAAAAAAAACTTCCTAGAATTTTGGTATTGTAAAGATTTTGTGAGTTTTCCGAGCAATACATCCCTGTCTGGATACGAGCAGGTAGAGGCGGCTCTGGCACAGATGTACCTAGGGGTAAAACCCGAAAACACCGCTTTGAGCTAGACTCGAACGGGAACTGGTGCACGACAACGGGCCTTGCTGCACTCTTGGTTACGACACTCCCGGGGGATATGCTTAGGATAATTTACATTTTATTTACAAACCGATTTATGTAATATATACATAAGATGAGATAAAATGGCCTTGGTTAATCCTAATATGTTTCAAATTGAGAATATGGTGACATTTTAATCTCTAAATGATTTTACGACTACTATTACTCACACAATGCCTTCTGGTTTTAGTCAATGGCTGGATTCCAAGGAAGTCATAGTGACTTTGAGAATGATGTACAAGTTGGGAACAGTGGTGGAAATGAGCAACAAAATGGAATGTTGATAGGCGTAAAAGATATCGTCTTTATTCCAAATCAGTTTTCCAAAAATATGATCAACAACATATATATTAACCAACTCCCAGACTCAACAAGGAAGAGAAAGGTGATAAATGATAAGATCTCCAGAAATGGAAACCATGGAGAAAAGAAACCTCAATTTTCATCATGCAGGAATTGTGGAAAGAGACACCCAGGAAAGTGTCTCAATGGGACAACGAAATGTTTTACGTGCGGGAAGGAAGGACATAAAGTGAAGAATTGCCGAAGAAAAATGAAGAGTACTATGGAAGAAGATAAAAATGGTCCCAAGAGTCCATTTACAGTCATTTGTCGTAAATGTAGGGGACCTGGCCATTACCCGAGTGAATGTCCTATTTTATAGGATATTTTCTTGGTCAAAGAAGAAGCTATGTGGAAATAAATGGCTGGAGAAAAATTTAAAAAGTATTAGCACTCCTTGTTGATGGGTTTGCTTTGGAATAATTTTCTCTTGTATTTGTAACCCCACAGTTTTCCATGTGAGAATGATATTTGAGGAAGAATTGTCTCTTCTCTTGTGGATATAGGTATAAATAACCATTTGGTTTTATATGATCATTGGGGTTTGAGAAAATGATAAGTTATTATAATTTGGGATGAAAATGCAAAGTATGATATAACATTTGTGGTTAAATTATGTTATTTTGAGGAATTTATCTCATTTTGGTAATATTATAAAATATAGTTTTTGAAAAAGGACAACACGTAGACCGTGTGACAACCCATCGCGTCGGACAAAGCCGTGGGAATCGAACCCACAACCAAAGTGCGATTGGGATTTATCGCCTACCACTGGACTACGTGAAGTCCCTGGTTAGTGTGACTTTTTTTTTGTTAAATGATTTTATTGATCAATAATAAGATGATTTGGGTTCTTATGTCTTATCAAATGAATACCCTTGGTATAGGAAAATGATTTGGTGATTAAGTGATAAATGTTATTTTGGAAGATGTTCGTTTTGTTAGGAACACTATATGCCCAAGGAAAATAGAATACAATGAGGTTTCATTTGTAGAGTAATGGTGGATTTTTATCCACATTTTTATTGTTGATTTATAGTGATTTGGGTTATTTATGGAAATGATTAACCTATAACAGAGAATATGTTATGATTACTTTTAAGTATGTGACTTTAAGAGTATTTGATGTAATTTGGAGATAAAATGCAACATGGGAGACTACATAATCAAATTCTTCTATGTTTTGGGTTTCAATATTAGTTTGGATTATATTAAAGGATTTTAAGGACAATTGGTTATTGAATGGTATCTATTTAACTTTGGGGTATTGTTGGTTTAATTTTAGAAATTAAGATTAGTGCATATTTATCTCAATGAATATCCTTTTGGGGGATCATTAGATCATTCACTAACCATTTTGGTTTTGATTAATATATGGTTTATCCTGCATGGATCATGTGATTCTATAGAAGTTTATTCTAGCTCTTCCAGTGTGACCAAGTCTTCTTGAATACTCATCGTTTAAAAAAAAATTGAGTTAGTGGTGGAAATTTATTAAAGAATGAAAATCTACTTAAAATTTAAGTATATCTCATAATGTTCTTAGCCAATCTCATAAATAAAATCCCCAACATTAATAAAAGAAACATAGAACAAAAATGTTGTCCTAGATGGTACCTTAAATCATCACAAATTTATGGCTTTGGGATTTTTGGCCTTTTCATAGCCATGTTCTCTACCACTCTCCGTCAGATAATTGATGGTTAGATTTCTCCTCCATATCCATATTTTCCTTCATGGAACCCTAGTATGTGTTATTTTTGGTAATCTTCATACTTTCGACTCTTTATTTTAAATATAGGCCTCATTAATTCATTTTTCGATGTGGGATTTCAACTAAGATATTTTGAAACGTCAAAAATGTGTTATCCTAATACCCTATGTTTTGTTGAACCGATGGTATTTCAAATCATCATAGATTGATGATTATAAGGACCTCAATTTTACACTTGTTTGTGATTGATGACCTCAATCACCACCTATAAATATTTACGTTTTTCCTCCAATTATATGTCTCTAGTTGCCACCAATGTTCTCCTAATCGAGATCATAATTTGGTGGTGACCCTTTGATTTCTCTTTTTCTAATATTAAGACTAAATTTTAGTAACCCAATTTCCGATGTGGGTTTTCCCACAAATATATTATCTATTTTCAACCTTTTTTTTCGAAGAACAATTTCAAATTGCGAGGACGCAATTTATTGAAGGAGGGGAGAATGTAACACCCCAAGATTTCATAGTGTGTTATTTCTTCAAAATAATTCAATAACTTTCACTACATGCAACACCATGTTCAAGCACACCATGACTTACCAAACAAGCCGTTCAAAAGAGGTTATGAATAGTATTAGATAAATTTTAATGTTTATATAATCCTTATAATTTTAGAATCCATATTATGAGTTTCTTAGATATAATGCAAGAACAAATTCATTTTCAGTATTGCACTTTTATCAACTTTAATAGTGAACCCTTTTTAAATACTATATTTTAAACTTTTTGACTAAATGGGGACATCAAAAATTTAAAATGAAACATCCCAAGCTTCCACGGTACGCTTTCTTTGAATAATACAGTAGCGCGTGTTGTACGCAACCTTGAGTTTTAACACACACCACAACCAATCAAACTAGCCGTTATGAATAGTAATACCTAATTTTTGAAATTATATATATTTTATATTTAAAAATGGACTTCATTTTTGGATTCGGAATATCGAAATTATCCTAGGGTGAAAATTTGGTACTTTTCGGATAACTTTTATATTTTGATGAATAGTGAAAATTACTAAATTTTAATTAAAAACAACTTTTTTAATCAAAATAATTAATAGTGATAAATTATGAATTTGAGTGGTTTTAAAGTATATTTAGAATATATTTTTACCATTTAATATAATGTTGGTCATTGGACATAATTTTACAATTAAACCGAACATAAACGAGTGACAATCTTTTGATAGTTATTATCTCTTAAAAACACGCTTTTTGTTTTGACAGCGGGATTTAATTTTAAATTAATTTCTGCCACTTCTGTGTTTTGAATTTAGGAAAATGGATTCCATATTTGGAATCAGGATGTTAAAATTTTGTAAATAGGTAACTTTTATTTTTAGACATTTTGAATAATTACTGCGGTAAATATTTTATTTTCCATGGTTAAGGGTAAATCCGGTAAATAAGGGTTAAAAAAAATAATATTATAATAATACTAAATTACCCTAAAACGTGTCTTAACCCTATTGGTTGATACATGGTCGACCATGGGAATCTTTGGGTCTATTTTGGGACCCCATGGATCCACTTGTAAGTGATAATGACACTTTATTTTAATTTAGTTAAAATGAATACAAAAATGACACAAGCATATATCTTTTAGAACAACAATTGTTACATATGGTTATATATGTTGGATTTTAAATTATAAATATTCATTAGAAAGCTAAAATGATTTTCTACATAATGATATTTTATTTATAATTTTTAGACATTATATAATATATTTTATTTATGACACAATGATGGTGCAGTAATTACTATAATAGTGAAAAATTAAAATAATTGATATTATAAATACCCAAATAAATATAATATGAAACTTTTAATGAATTAAACTAATTTTCTAGGATAATATGATATATTAGGATTGATTTAATTGACTTTGTTCGAAGTAATCAATCTGTTATGAGTTTCACAAAAATCAACTATTGAATAGTGTCAAAATTGACATAAAAGAGTTCTTAAAACAATTATTATATTATTAATTGATATTAAATTCCTAAAAATCTAAGGTTCGGCCAATAGACTTATATTATGATAGGTTAATCATTAATGGACCACTTGGGGGTCGCTTGGATGTATATAGTAAGTTTATTAACCATATTATATAAAAATACAAAGAGACATTGTAAAAGTGAAACTAATTAACTTAGAGTTAATACTTAAAGATAAGGTTAATATAAGTACCCAAACCTGTCTAAATTCTATTGGATGAGTTGTTTTCGACCTATCCCCACCTCATCCTTTGAATAGTCAACTTTGGAGCTTTTGGAAACCAAATATGAATTTATTATAAATTAATATTTCTAGCTTTTCCAAAGGTGCCCCTCACCCCTCTTATAAAAAGGCACTCCTCCTTCTCATTTCCTCACACCTCTCAAGCCACTTGGCTCGTCCAAACTCTGCCCAAATAAGCTCCCCACATCCCTCTCCTCCTCCTTGAAGCTTCCCCTTAGGCAGAAAGCATTTCAAGAAGTCCTTTGGTTCCAACCAAAGTGAGTTACCTAAATTAAAGGTAACATTTTCTCTTAAAGTATTTTCATTTATTTTGCTTCTCCAACCCCCAAAATCTTTTTATTTCCTTTATTTTGTAACAACACCAGTATCCTCAATATACTAGGATGTTGTTATAAGAAGGATTCAAACTACACATTCACACAACCCCATCTAATGGATGATGAACATAATGTTTCTGTGGATGGCAAACTAACGCCTCACGAAACGATGATTGTTCAAATACATCTTACCGCCTCTCATGGTGGCCATTAGGATGGCACTGTAATTAAATATGATATTAATGATATATATTTTATATATAAGCTTCTGTAATTCCATTTTATTTCATACCATTATTCGTTTCATGTTGTATATACATACGATAATTTCATTTGAGGAAGTGCGGACTACCGCCCCCTTAAAATGATATGACTCGTTCATACCACACATGGAACGTATAAAGGATGGTGTAAATGAACTTATGTAACATATATAAAATATTATATTATACTGGAATAGTAATATACCTATGTATAATTTGGATTCGATTCTTTTAAAATAAAAATTAAATGGAAGTAGCGTTCGTGCGTACGTACGGACTACCGTCTCCACGAACGCGATGAGATTCATTCTCCATCGTATAATTTGATGATTTAAAAATGATGTTTAAGAACTTGATACCATTCTGGATATGAATAATATACATCTCATTAATAATGAATATGTCTCACATAACAAAGAATATAAAGTAAAATGAACCCGTTAACACCCGAAATGACGATAATTCTAAAATATTATTAACAAATCAATGATAAAAGATCATATATGATATCATATTAAAGTAAATGATTATTTTATTATTCAATAACAATTATTTCACCATTATACAGGAGGTAAACCTACCATCGACCAAGGAAAAAGTACAATGTAAGGGTTTTCTTATCTCACTTTTAATTCCGTGAGAATTCCATTGATCACCACTTAATTATTGCATGTGGTGTATGTGTACTGCCCATGATCGTATTCATTGTGTAATATACTTTAATTTATGGGTATTTACATCATCATGGGGTGATACTTCTTTCATGGGTGTATGTTTCGTAAGTTACCTAATCGATAAGGGAATTTGAGATTTCAATTTTTACTCATTTGGCTTTACACATATTTCATTGATTATATTACCCCAAGATTATGTGTGGAATCACTATTCATTTGATTATGTCATAATTTCCACTCCCCTTCCTGTGGATAGAAGTTTGATACACATAATCACTCCATTGGTAATTCTCAAGTCATTGATATGAATTTGATAAGAGTAATTTTAACTCATTCTCCATTTGTTGAGTTAAACATCCAATTCGTTGGTATTATTTTTACAAGAATATGTGTGAATGTCCTTTGATTGTTTTACACTGAATATCCAATCATATTTAGTGTATTTATATTTGTCACACATAATTATGTCATTGATTTATCCTTAACCTAAGGATACAACCTTTTTGAGAAATTTCATCTCAATTTACATTCCATTGAGACTTCTTTGATGATATACACCAAATCACTTCTATGTGGTGTATATAATGTACTTTGACATAGTATATCATGAATTCCTTTATTCTCATGATATTAAAATGTTTTTATTACCTCAATTATTTGTATTCAAGTGTCTCTCTTTTGGTTAGAAACTCTAACCAAAATACCATTTTAAAATGTTTTAAAGAATTATTCTTCTAAATCATGCTCATTAATGTCCATATTTTAAAAATGGTTTTATGGATTTATTTATATGGACATTAAAGTTTAGAAATTAAAAATCCTTTTAAAAAGTTTCAAAGTGGTATGGGACACTTTGATTCAAAAATATACTTTTAAATGGCTTCTTGACAAATAGTGTGACTTTTAAAATGTTTTCAAGAAAAGGGGGATATTTCTCTCAAATAGTTTTGATGATTATTTTCATCTATGTCAACATCCTTCATTATTATTGATTGAGGTTAATGTGATACAATACAATCTTCCATATTGTATCGAATGAATTATGTTTGACTGTGGATGTGCTATTTTTATACCATTCATGGTTTGTGGTGAAAGTATTGACATTTCGTATGCTAGTTTAATACGAATGTTTACGTTATGTTTAAACCTTTTCATATGGGAATGCATTGGACTTAATAAGTGACGGGTGGAGCCCTCTATAGCTCCTCGATGCATCGGAAGGTCTCATGAGACAAACTAGTGTCTTGGCACAAGGCCTTGGCAAAATCTTATTTGTAGTCTTGGCACGAGGCCTTGGCTATGTGGTTATGATAGTCTGGCATTATGCATTCCATCATTATGAAAGTGGTTATTGATATTGCATGTGATCATTCGACTAGTAGAATATCCATGTGAGTAAGTAAATGGCATTATTTCATTTTACCTTTGCCATTTTATGCTGAAGTTCAAGTTTAAAAGGATTTTGTTTTAGTTATAAATTTCCTTAAGTGTTTATGCTCATTTATGAAAGCTTCTGCTATAATGTTATCCTTACTGAGCATCCGAGCTCACCCCTTTCAATGTTTTATTTTTTTTTTCCCAGGATTATGAAGAAGTAATTTATGAATGACCTGCAGGGATAGTATGAGGGGATATGAAGACAATATGTTTTTTTTATGATGTAATGTAAAAATTTAT
This sequence comes from Viscum album, assembly GCA_963277665.1. Classification (NCBI taxonomy): domain Eukaryota; kingdom Viridiplantae; phylum Streptophyta; class Magnoliopsida; order Santalales; family Viscaceae; genus Viscum; species Viscum album. Next base: position 200,870,490 of record OY728137.1, on the reverse strand, counting down.
GGATGTATCTTGTTATTCCAAGGCTACTAAACTAATCGGTCTTTCGAGACTTGATCTTTCTCGTGATCATGCCAATGTTATGTAATTAATGCACCGACTCTGGGTAGCTGGGGTCGGGGCGTTACACATTCGCTGTCAATTATGATGTATGAAAACCCTCTTAAACATCATCTATTATCATGTAACTCCTTCCACACATTTTGGGAATTTGAACCATTTTTTAAAGGAGTTCAAATAAAGAGTGAATTTATTTTGCAAAAAAATATACTCATCACTCATAAAGCTCATATATGGATTTTTGTAAAATAGAGGAAGGAGATATTAAAGTAAAGTTTTTAGAGAAATTGGAGAACTAATAACATTAAGGATCCTGAGATAATTTCTAATTCTAGATATTTCCATGGAATTGATATTGAGTGTATAATGTTGGTTTTGCAGATCACAAGATGTCAATGATAGCCATAAATGATCAAATTGGTCTAATTATAGGCTCTAAAAAGACATGGAGACATATAGATTCACCTGGTACATTGATCCTGGAATATTCTACAAAAATCCCTTTACCATAATAAATGTTTCTTCACTTGACATTGCCTGATGGAACCGGATACACGGTAGCCTCTACGGGGATGCTGATGGCCTACCCAGAGGCATCCAACACTTATCTAGCTTCAATAATGACCACTTATACATTCACATAAATCCTTTCTTTTATATTTTTTGATGATTCCAAAGTCATTAATGATATGAATGGTTAATTATAATAATTTTTCAATTTATTAATGGAGCATGTATATTCTGGGTAATTCACCACATTGATTATAATAATGATATAGAAACACATATAAATGATAACATTATTAAAATATAAAAATATTTTTGACAATGAAAAAACCCTTAGAGATATCGGTAAAATTTTCTATTAATGATTCTTAGTATGGTTTGGTGATCCATCTTTATTTTTTGAGGTGACTGGTTGTCTAGACATATCATCAAGTATAGCGTTAATACACGAGGAACATGAATCCCTTACGAAGAAGAAGACATTGGATCTTATTCTAATACCTCATGTAAAGAAGGATATTATAAAATAATAGGACTTTAAAATCAAGCATCATAATAAGGAAAAGGTGGAATGATATCATAATAAACCGGGGTTCAATGGAAATTATCAAAAGGGAAGTATTGATTACAATGAAAAAAGTTTCTCATATTGTTAGATTGATGACTATTTGGGTTGTTCTTGTTTTGATTTTTATATAAATTTTTTATATAGTCATTATATATTTGAGGTAAATCATTATTAATAGTGATCTTAATGGAGAAATATATATTCTCTAAAAAGATTGGTGAAAAATAATTTAAAGAAGACTTCATTTAAAACATGAAAAAATCATAGTACGGTTTCCAGAAGGTTACATAGTTCTTTTAAACATTATTTTATTCCCAAATAATAATCCATGGAGAAAGTTGATTTTATTTATATCAATGTGTATATTTATGGGGTCATGATTCTAATTATTTAGCCATTTCTCTATTGAATGTGTATGACATGTTTTTAGAAAGCCCCACAAATTATCAAATCTAGGAGATGAGGGAACAATTGGATATGGAGTCCGATATGATGGATTTGGGAAATAAAACAATATTCATTGGATGAACATTTAGAAAAGTATAAATAATGGCATGATTTTTCTTTCACAAAATAATTACATGTGGAAGGCATTTAAATGATTCAACATGAAAGACATTATCCCAATCTCTACCAATCATCCTGTCAATTTCCTGTTATCCTTTAAGATGAGTAATAGTAGTGAAGAAGAGTAGAATAAGATGTCTCAAGTTCCATATGAAATATCTGTGGGTAGTATGATGTTTTTATGGTTTGTACAATTGCATAAATTACACATGTAGTGGGAGGAATAAATTGATACATAGCGATTCATGTCTGTCAGCATGGAACAAAATGAAGTTGATCATTAAAATACCACAGAGACCTTATATGAAAAATATATTATGGAGGATTAGACTATAATATTATAGGATATGTTGATTTTTATTTTCTATGATATTATAATTGAAAAATGAACTAATTATTATGTGTTTACTCTTACAAGAGGAGTTGTGACAAGGATTTCATGTTATAATTAGTTTTGGATTCATGAATGTCTCAGATAGAGTATATAGAATCAATATAGTCTTTTAATATGTCAATTTTGATGATAATTTATTAGAAGAGCTCAGAAATAGACAATATTAGATTCTATTATTGTATGTTAGTCATATCTCCATTCACATTTCAACGAATCCTATTTTTTATTCTTGTATAAGCTATTAGGGAAAATATCAATTTTTTCACTATGTTGTGAAGGATAGAAGTTTATAAATTATATTATTCATATAAATGAAAATATAGAATATTATATAATGGATTTTAGGAATTAAAATAAGTTCAGATGGTGCATATCCTTCTGTGGCCTTGTAATAAAGTGATCAACAAGTTTCAAAAATTTAAAATACATGTGGAGATTTGAATGTCTCTAAATAAAATATAAAATTGGCATATAGTATGATATTAATTTTTACCATCATCACCCCCATAGTTTTTCAGTTTATGCGCATCCAAGATAGGTGGGTGGCCAACCCTACCTACCATTAGTGGGGGATAGAAGCAAATAGGTGGAAGATAATTTTATTAAAGGAAAAGGGTTACCCAGGTTTTATCATCGTATATAATCACTCATCATCTGAATATTTCAATATTATATTTGTGTGGTATTTTTTGGTGGATTATATAAAAAATCTATAGATATATTATTACAGTTTGATTTTGTAATTTTGAGAAATTATAATTTATTTTTCCATAATTAGAATAATCTTATTCCTATTGTTTTTACCACTTTCATTTTTGTAAGTTTTCTACATTACATGTTTTATCTAATTAATTTTCAAATATTTACAATTATGTTATATCATAATTCATATCCATGTAAGTAGTTGAATTATTATCAATACAACATGAATATCATTATAGTATATAACCTTAGAAATTATGAAGGAGATAAATTACATCACCTCGATGTTGGTTTTTTTGGCTTTTGTGCATTTATACGTGTCATGACTTAATAAAACTAATCATATTGTTATACTGGTCAGGGATGGGTCAAGATCATTGGTATATTTTTCAGGTCATTAGGATTTGAGGCTCACACTACAAGCCATAACAACACTCCACAAAAATAATGGGTTTCTTAAAAAAATTGTATTTCACCAATATAAAGTTATAAATAACTCTCAATAATAAGTTATGATATAAATTCATTAAATTATCCCACAAATAAGATTAGATTATTATATGATTTTGGAAAGCATCTGAAAGAAACAAATAATGGATTATTTGGAAATTTTTAAGTAGGTTTTTGGAAATATTTATTATTATTTATTCTGGATTTTAAATATTGTAATAAATATTAATGATTATACACATTAGTTATTTATGTTATCATTGATAATTAGAATTAAATTTACATAGTGGTATCACAACTAGTATACACCACAAGGTACCCATTTCATTATGATTATGATAACACTATATAATATCATTTACTTTTGTGTTCTCCTTTGTTAGTTTTATCTTTATTCGTTGTCATTATTTTAAGATCAAACCTGCACAATAATTAATATGGGAATATTGAAAAATGATCGTGTGGATATTTTTTTGGACCCACTGACCCACCATAATATTTCTCAACAAATATTCTAGTGATCATCATCAATGATTCCTTTATTGAGAGATCAAAGTATGAACTATCATTCATATTATGTATAAATCTATTTTTTTATTGTTTTAATGAATATTCTTTTCTTTTATATTTTTAGGGTTTAGGTGAATTTCATAATTCCCTAAAAAATTGCTTTAGTTTTTCAAAAGAATCATTTATAGAGCATGATTTAGGTGACTTAGAACCTATTATCTGATTTAATTTATGTTTCATGTGAAAAAACATGTGTCCATAATGTTAATTTACTTCAAAATATTTATATGTATTTTTAAGGAAATTATAATCATAATTAATTAATATAAATATGTTTTTGAGTCAATAATTATGATTTTCAATGGGATAAATTGAAATTGAAATTTTAATATTAATGATTATTTTAGTGAGATTTTATGGTAGATTATGGAACATTGGTTGCTAAATATTTTAAAGAACTGTTTTTAAATAACATGTATTTTTAGATGAATAATTATTTATGGAATTAATTTGAATTGTAGACTAGCTATGACAAAATAATTCTTTATTCTAAATTAAATTGTATTTTAGAATCATTATATAAATAATCTTCATGATAATTGTTATTATTTTTTGAGAATTGATATATAGAAAATTCCAAATTAAAAAATTTTAATGGTTAAAATTGGGTTTAAAATTGATATATGTCTATTAAGAGAAATTAAAAGAATTTTTCTGAAGATGAGTTTTTTCTGTATTATTTATAGATATATGAAATTTTTAATGAGGTTGATTCATTATATTTTCTAATCCATGGATACACAAGGCATTTCCCTTAGATATGTTATTTTATAGAGGCATAAAAGTTATTTTTGTGGGATATGTCATTCCATGCAAGAGAATTTATCAACGATAAATGTATATTGGCTAGGTTATGTCATCAATTCCCTAGGGGTATTCCTATATAACTTGTTTTTTAATGTTTATTAGATTCTTATATATTACTCAATAACCTTCAAATCCTCATCAAATGGTTATAGTTGGAATGATTGTGTATTTCGGTGGCCTGATAAGCACATTATTACTTATAATAAATATTATTCTAATATGAAAAATGGTATATTTTAACTATTTCTTCTATTATTTTCTCATGATACATAATTCTGTAACATTTGATGACTCCATGAATTTCATTTTTAATTTATTTAATGTTAACATTAAGAATATTTGATATATATAATGAAAATGAAAAAGACACTTCACTATTGATAACGAGTTTAATTATATGAGTTGAAATTCATTCTTATGCTGATAATGAGAATGAATGATCCCCAAAAATTTATGGGAGATGATAAGTATTTATTAGGAGTTTGAGGATGTTTAGATGATTCTATCACGTAATATGTTTAAGAATGAAGAAATTATGAGACTATTATGTGGTTTTAAACTACTAATGGGGAATATATATATGATTATTGGACTCTATGTTCATTATAAAGTGGAGGGTCCATGTAAATATGTCTTACACACATGTCGATGAATGATGATTACATAACAATATCACCAAATGCTGTTATGGGGAGATGAGTGCCTCACTAATAGAATAAACAATGGATTCCTTCTATTTAAAGATATATGATTTACTACATAAAAAAATATCCAAAAAACAATGTACTAATATTTTATAACAATTATATGAAGTGAGATTTATTGAACAATAATCATAATATCATAGAAGAAAAAAAATTAAAATGGGATGAAATTATTAACAAATTCATACCTAGGGTTAAAATAATAAGGTTGTTATGATTATCACTACCTCAACTATGCTATATTAGTGAGAAAAAATGTCATAAATCTATAATTATAAATATGAATGATCATTAGTGATGAAAATTGAGATATTATTAAACATTGATTATATTTTTTTAATTCTATGGGATTACCTGGGCTTCAATCCAATAATTTAATGTTTCCTCAAATTTATCTTCAAAGATAAAAAATGGTGACAAATGGCCATTAAGGGATTTTAGGGTTAATAGAGACAATATCTGAGGATGATATAGACATTATATAATTAGTTGAAAATTGAATCTTGGGAATGGTATATTAAATCTTTAATAATCATTTTTTATATAATATTAACTTCTAGTTACACTAACGTAGAAAAAATGTGAAGGTGCTACCAACATTGGGATAATAGTGTTGTAAATGTAAAAATATATTTTTCATTATATGAGAAAACAGTTCTATCATGTTTCATTTGAATGATAATGAATACATAATGAAGCAAATTCCATTTAAATACCATGAAAATCAGAATAACTAAATAACTAAAAAATGTTTCTGATCCTTTAAATATTTTTTAATAATGGTTTACTAGAAATTTCATTTATGAGTGTATATTAGTTGGCAGTCAATGGAGAATGATTTCCTCTTCAGATTGTGATAATTGAGGTGTAATAAACACTTATAAATGATAAAAACTATATTTATAATGCTTTATGGATGAAAATATCTACGAGGAATTTCAGGAGTCCACATTATATATATGGAATATTATGGGATACATATAACGCATTCAGGGAAAGTTATATTAAATGAAAGAGAATGATACAAATGATTATGAAATATATAGAAATAGTTTTACTTATAGTGGGAATATTTAATTTTTTGAATCACTCGTAATATTTATATATATTTTTCATATATTAATAAATCGACACAGAATTTTTTTCTTTACAATGAAAGTTTAATCACCAAAATCAAAGGTATCATTCAAAATTTATGTTATTATTTATAAAGGGACATGTGTGTCATTTTGTTTTCTAGAACAATATATCCTCCTGACGAGTCCAATTGGAATTTCAGTGAAAAATATTTTATAAAAAAATTGATATCCAAAATTTAATATATTTATTATGGAGGATTATTAAATAAGTCCCCATATAATAACTTTATCTTTTACAAATAAAATTTAATTATGATTGAATTAATTTCCCTAATATGGTTATAGAAAACACATGCATTTAAATTATTTTATTATTTCCTATCGGACATAAATAAAGGTTAAGAAACATAACCATAGATATTATATGTAACATCCCAAGAAAATAAATAATATTACATTTTCATATTTATTAATATTTGTGAATTAAATATTAATTCTTTTTTAAAGGGGATACTATGTTCGATAGTGTACCCAATATGTAACAGCGGGCTTCTTTGAAATCTTACATTGCACACAAATAATATAATATTATTATTTTAAATAGTAGTTAACTCCTAACCATTGTAATGGAAAGAATGAATAGAACTAACTATAATTTGATGATACATGTTTTATAAACATTTTTACATTTATCCAATAATTGTTAGAGACTTAAAATAAGTAAAGAATATGATTTTTACGCATAAATACTCAAATATTCACTAAAAGGTCGATTTACTGCCTTTTAATAGAGAACCCTATATAAATCCAGTTTTTTTAGCTTTTATATGTTCTATTTGAGAAAACAATTTTTTTCAGAATCGGGACACCAAAATTTACTTTGGTTGAATTTTTTGTATTTTTCTAATAGAGTTTATTTTTTAATGAATGGTGAAAAATACGGTATTTAAATTCAAAAGTGCCTTTTAATAAAATTTATTTATATGGTTATATTATCTTATTAATAGGTTTTAAAGTGTCATTAGAATATAATTTTACTATTAAATATAATTTTGGTTCCCGGATGTAATTTTATTTTGAAATTAGAAATAAACACGTGTTAATCTTTTGATAGTTATTATTTCTTAAAAACACACTATTTTTTTAACAGTGGGAATTAATGATAAATTAATTTCTGCCACTTCTGTGATTTGATTTTAGAAAAATGGATTTCATATTTATAATCAGTATGTCCAAATTGTGTAAATAGGCATCTTTTATTTTTAGTCATTTTAAATATTTACTTTAGTAAATATTTTATTTACCATGATTAAAAGGTAAAACTAATAAATAAGGGTAAAATACAATATTATAATTACATTAAATTACCATGAAAAGTAACTTAATCTTATTTAATGATAAATACCAGACCGTAGAAATCCTTGGGTCGAATTTGGGACTCCATGGAGCCATATTGGAGTAATAATGACATTTTATATTAATTAATTTAAAGAAAAGACAAAAATGACAAAAATATATATCTTTTAGTAAATACATATATACATGGGGTTATATAAGATATATATTCTACTAAAAATATTATTTTGAATACTAAAACCATTTAATACATCATTGTAATTTTTTTTACTTTTTGGCAATCAAATAAATTAAAATATTTATGACACTATAACGATACGATATTTACCTCATTAATAAATTATTTTAATAAACATGACTATAAATATTAAAACAATATCCACAACCAGTCCAATTTTTATTGGATTATTTTATTTTGACCATGATTCATCTTAACTTTTATATTAATGAACAGTTGAACTTTTGAAACCGAAAATGGGGTCATAATAATATAATTGTTACAAACATTCCTAAAGAGACCTTCCAATCACTTATAAAAATACCCCACTTATAACCTATTTATCACACTTCTCAAGACTTTGGATCATGAAAAATTTCCTAAAAAAAGCTCTGAAGATCCCTCTGTTTATCCTAGAAGCCTTACCTTATGCAGAGACCACTTCAAAAAACCCATTTGGTTCAAACCAAGGGGAGTTACCCAATTTAATGGTAACGTCTTCTCTTAAGTTCTTCTGTATTATTTCACTTCTCCAACCCCTAAAAACTTTTTATTCCTTTATTTTATAACAAAACCAATATCCTCAATATACCAGGATGTTGTTATGAAAATGATTCTAACTACACTTACACACACCTCCATCTAATGGGTGAACAACATTATATTTCTGTGGATGGAAGACTAACGCCTCACGAAGCGATGATTGTTCAATTATCTCCTACCACCTCTCATGGTGGACATTATGTTGAAACAATTTTTATTTATGATATATATTATGTTTTTTTCTATATTCTTCTATAAATTTTATATACAAAAATACATTTATGCCTTCCAATATGTGTAAACATGATAATTTCATTTGAGGAAGTACGTACTACCGCCCCCTCAAGGTGATATAATTCATTCATAACATAAATGGAATGTATAAAGATGGAGTTAATCAAATTATGTAACAAATATACCATATGATATTATACTAGAATTATAATATACCTATGTGTCATTAATTTTTCATTCCATTAAATATTTAATATAAATGAAAGTAGCGTTCTTGCATACGTACGACTTACCGTCTCCATACATGGTGTATTTCAATCCTTATATCCAAATGTTATGTACTGTTATATATATATATGTGCACTTGATATATATAAGGACCCGCACTTATTTCATACATAATCATGAATTTATTTAAGAAAACACTTCATTATACATTGAGGATCTTTTCAAGTTTAGAGCTTTAGAGAATTAAGACAAGACATTCATAACATTACACATTGTTACATAGTGGATACCATAAAATCAGTTTCCATTATCCTCAGAATATAAAACATTAAATCACAAAACAAGACTCCTTGACAATTCTTCAACATTTAACATGTCTTCCTTCCTTGTATTACTCATCATTAACCTGTGAAAAATCATTTAAAAACTTGGTATGAGCACAAAAGCTCAGTAAGGTATGAAAAAGAAGGAAAAATCACATTAGTCCATGAATACGCATGACGTATGAAAACATTTTCAAAAGACATGCCTTCCACCCATAAAATCTTACTTAGCGTAACATGAGATTTACACGAGATCCACACAAACATAATTATAATCATATAGGTATATTGGGGCATTACTTACATAATCTTTTAACCATCTTGGCTACCTTAAAATTTGTAACCCTCACGGCTACCTTACTTTGTGTAACCATCGCAGTTACACTTGGAGTAACCATACGGCCGACCTCCAACTTAATCATACCCAAAGAATTGGAGGGAAATATAGGTCCCACCCTTCATCATAAACAATTCCCAATAACCAAAACATAATCATACAACATAAACAATAGCATAAAAACATTGCCTTTGAATCTTATAAAACAGAATTTTAAAAAAAGGATTTTAGAAGAAAAGTCCCTTATAAACATCATATACTTGAAGTGAGACTTAATTGAGTGGATGGAATATGTATATACTCTGTAAATACACATAATTAAACATAATATAAATATAACCCATCACACAGACAATTTAAATAGCACATAAATTATAAAGTAGAAGGTTAACCCAAAGAATGGAAATCGGGTTAAGAATTCCCTTACTTTGGGATTGTCTTACTTCAAAATTGTTTAAACCTCCTGTATAATGGTCAAAAGGGTGTTATTATTATTTTAAAGAATCATGTTCATGTTTATAACATCTTATATGTTCATTTCATAACCTCATTTCATCCCTTATTTGTTAGTATTTGGTTCCTTGCATTATTTTGGGTGAGTTCTTTTGTGATTTTCACAATCGGTTCATGATGAATCGTTCTTGTTGATTGAAAGTGAAACTCCAGAATTGGAATGGAGTAGTATTTACATATTTACAGTACCATAAATGATACCATTTATCACTTTGATTCTTTATATGATGATAATTTATAAGTTAAAACATTAATTATGTTCGTTTAGATCATTTAAGTGGTTCCTTGATAATTACAACCTCATTTAGTCTAATAAATTTTAATCATGAGTACTAAAGAATTCCAGAACCTTATATGATTCATAAAACATGTATTATAACCTGGTTAAACCATATAAATGGTTTCATGACCAAACATGAAAGAATTAATGGAGATTGAAAATACATCGTCCACGATATCGGTAATTCGACACAAATGGTCAATGTTTTTTGATTCTTTGAATAAGTGAGAGAGGAGAGGAATAATGATTTGTAATCTTCCATAAACATGAAAACATCCAGAATATACATGATTCTGGAGATTTCATGCCTCTTGTATAAGAGGGGGTGAAGAACGAAGAGAAGGGAATCTTGAAATGAAGAAAACATGAGAAATTTCTTTCAAAAATTCGGCAGTCTAACGGCATCTCTTAAAATTTCATAAAAACAAGATTGATGAGAGGAATGGAATATCTCATCAATCATACAAAATTTTTATAGTAAGGGGAAATATTAAACGAAATATCCCAACAAAAGACAAAGGGAAAGGAAGAGAATAACATAAAATGGAAGGAAAGAATGAAAATGAAAGAGGATGTTTACCTCTTGATCTCTTCTCCTTGAGATCCTTCTTAAGGGCTTTGATTTTGGTCTTTTGGTGAGACCAGAAGCTCTAGGACGTGGAGAAGAAGATTGGGGAGGGAATTTGGCAGAAATTAGACAATGCTCAAGGCTTGAGAGGTGTGGGAGGAAGAGGGGAGTGAGGGTGATATTTATAGTGGAGGAGGGGAGGTATTTTAGATTATTTTAATTATTATTATAATATTTTTATCAAGACTATGAATAATCTCAAATCAAGTGGCCTTAATTAGTGAAAATATCAATTGAGTTCGAGGCATGTGTCCTTGCATCACTTATGATGTCATAAATAGTGCATTTTAACTGATAAATTGATTATACGGTATTTTACCGTATTTCACTATTCAGCGAAAATTCAAGAGTTTCAGAAAAATACCAAAAATTTACCCCAACCATTTTTCGATGTGTAGAATTCAAAAATGAACTCCATTTTTCAAAAATAATTTTCTAAATATTATTAATTTAATTTTTAAATAAGGTCGCAGTTAATTTGAAAAATAACAAAATTGAAGTGCAATTAGTTTTATGTGACATTGGAAAATTAATTAAGATCCCATTATCCTATTGCCATGGGAAAATAAAATAATAATATTATTTACTATTCATGAGGTCATATTACTATTCATATTACTATTCATAAGGGCATGTTACTATTCACCAAAAAAACAAGTTTGTTCCATCAGACTCTAAATAACATTCTGAACACAATTGTAGATGACAGTTTCTTGAAATTCAAAACATAGAAGAAATAAACTTATGTTTAAAGGATACTTATAAATATATACCTTAAACAAAATTCCAAGCATTTTCAATTTATTTTTAGAAAACCTTGGGATGTTACATTATCCCCAGCTTCTTGAAATTGCGTCCTCGCAATTTTATTTACTTATTAAACAAGTGTGGGTACCTTGATCAAGGTGTCCACTCGGTTTCATCATCATCTTGTTCACGTAGGTAGAAGTCCCATGCATTATAACAATGATTTAGAGATCCTTCAAAATCATTTTCTTCCTCCATCCAAATACACCTCGTACAACATGGGTCATATGGGTGTTCACAGAAAAACAGTTTTGGAAAATAATCATGTATGACATATAATTCCAAAACATCTGATAAAACAAGATTTCTATAAAATAGTCGGACCGAAATTGAGTTGATACTTTCTATTATTGGTCCTTTTAAAATACCATAAGTATGTGATGTGAGACTATAGTTTAAAAGCAAATATAAATAGGTTGCACAAGGGTCTCCTTCCTCAGCACCATTTTTAAAATCATAATATGCTTCACATTCTTGTGATAGGGTAAAATATTTGAAAATACCTTGATAATATTTACCTTTCTTGAAATTATGTGAATATTGTGAAAATAGTATTTGTCTAAAAACAACCCATGATCCACGATGATAACGAGGTATAAAGGAGGTGTTTGATATATCAAAAAACAGCTTGCAAGTGAGTTGTATGCTAGAAAAAGTTTCACAATCATCCGAAGATGACATTGCAATAATTATTGCAAGCATGTCATCAGGAAGAGATAGGAATGTCGTTTGAAATCATTCTCCTTCCATTCGTAACCGACTTTACTTGACCTGAAAAAAAGTTATAAAACAAGGATTTAACTGAAATAATAGATATAGGGACTAATCATGTGTCTCACAAGAACACTGAATCCCTAAAGTTGTCTAAACCGACCTCTGATACCAACTATAAGGACCCGCACTTATTTCATACATAATCATGAATTTATTTAAGCAAACACTTCATTATACATTTAGGATCTTTTCAAGTTTAGAGCTTTAGAGAATTAAGACAAAACATTCATAACATTACACATTGTTACATAGTGGATACCATAAAATCAGTTTCCATTATCCTCAAAATATAAAACATTAAATCACAAAACAAGACTCCTTGACAATTCTTCAACATTTAACATGTCTTCCTTACTAGTATTACTCATCATTAACCTATGAAAAATCATTTAAAAACTTGGGATGAGCACAAAAGCTCAGTAAGGTATGAAAAAGAAGGAAAAATCACATTAGTCCATGAATACGCATGACGTATGAAAACATTTTCAAAAGACATGCTTTCCACCCATAAAATCTTACTTAGCGTAACATGAGATTTACACAAGATCCACACAAATATAATTATAATCATATAGGTATATTGGGGAATTACTTACATAATCTTGTAACCATCTTGGCTACCTTAAAATTTTTAACCCTCACGGCTACCTTACTTTGTGTAACCATCGCAGTTACACTTGGAGTAACCATACGGCCGACCTCCAACATAATCATACCCAATGCATTGGAGGGAAATATAGGTCCCACCCTTCATCATAAACAATGCCCAATAAGCAAAACATAATCATACAACATAAACAATAGCATAAAAACATTGCCTTTGAATCTTATAAAACAGAATTTTAAAAAAAAGGATTTTAGAAGAAAAGTCCTTTATAAACATCATATACTTGAAGTGAGACTTAATTGAGTGTATTGAATATGTATATACTCTGTAAATACACATAATTAAACATAATATAAACAGAACCCATCACACAAACAATTTAAATAGCACTTAAATTATAAAGTAGAAGGTTAACCCAAAGAATGCAAATCGGGTTAAGAATTCCCTTACCTTGGGCTTGTCTTACTTCAAAATTGTTTAAACCTCCTGTATAATGGTCAAAATGGTGTTATTAGTATTTTACAGAAACATTTTCATGTTTATAACATCTTATATGTTCATTTCATAACCTCATTTCATCCCTTATTTGTTAGTATTTGGTTCCTTGCATTATTTTGGGTGAGTTCTTTTGTGATTTTCACAATCGGTTCATGATGAATCGTTCTTGTTGATTGGAAGTGAAACTCCCGAATTGTAATGGAGTAGTATTTACATATTTACAGTACCATAAATGATACCATTTATCACATTGATTCTTTATATGATGATGATTTATAAGTTAAAACATTAATTATGTTCGTTTAGATCATTTAAGTGGTTCCTTGATAATTACAACCTCATTTAGTCTAATAAATTTGAATCATGAGTACAAAAGAATTCCAGAACCTTATATGATTCATAAAACATATATTATAACCTGGTTCAACCATATAAATGGTTTCATGACCAGACTTGAAATAATTAATGGAGATTTAAAATACATCGTCCACGATATCGGTAATTCGACACAAATGGACAATGTTTTTTGATTCTTTGAATAAGTGAGAGAGGAGAGGAATAATGATTTGTAATCTTCCATAAACATGACAAAATCCAGAATATACATGATTCTGGAGATTTCATGCCTCTTGGATAAGAGGGGGTGAAGAACGAAGAGAAGGGAATCTTGAAATGAAGAAAACATGAGAAATTTCTTACAAAAATTCGGCAGCCAAACGGCGTCTCTTAAAATTTCATAAAAACAAGATTGATGAGAGGAATGGAATATCTCATCAATCATACAAAATTTGGACAGTAAGGGTAAATATTAAACGAAATATCCCAACAAAAGACAAAGGGAAAGGAAGAGAATAACATAAAATGGAAGGAAAGAATGAAAATGAAAGAGGATGTTTACCTCTTGATCTCTTCTCCTTGAGATCCTTCTTAAGGGCTTTGATTTTGGTCTTTTGGTGAGACCAGCAGCTCTAGGACGTGGAGAAGAAGATTGGGGAGGGAATTTGGCAGAAATTAGACAATGCTCAAGGCTTGATAGGTGTGGGAGGAAGAGGGGAGTGAGGGTGATATTTATAGTGGAGGAGGGGAGGTATTTTAGATTATTTTAATTATTATTATAATATTTTTATCAAGACTATGAATAATCTCAAATCAAGTGGCCTTAATTAGTGAAAATATCAAGTGAGTTCGAGGCAAGTGGCCTTGCATCACTTATGATGTCATAAATAGTGCATTTTTACTGATAAATTGATTATACCGTATTTTACCGTATTTCACTATTCACCGAAAATTCAAGAGTTTCAGAAAAATACCAAAAATTTACCCCAACCATTTTTCGATGTTTAGATTTCAAAAATGAACTCCATTTTTTCAAAAATAATTTTCTAAATATTATTAATTTAATTTTTAAATAAGGTCGCAGTTAATTCGAAAAATAACAAAATTGAAGTGCAATTAGTTTTATGTGACATTGGAAAATTAATTAAGATCCCATTATCCTATTGCCATGGGAAAATAAAATAATAATATTATTTACTATTCATGAGGTCATATTACTATTCATATTACTATTCATAAGGGCATGTTACTATTCACCAAAAAAACAAGTTTGTTCCATCAGACTCTAAATAACATTCTGAACACAATTGTAGATGACAGTTTCTTGAAATTCAAAACATAGAATAAATAAAATTATGTTTAAAGGATACTTATAAATATATACCTTAAACAAAATTCCAAGAATTTTCAATTTATTTTTAGAAAACCTTGGGATGTTACAATATATATGATATATATGATATCTAAATCATTAATATCATTCTATAGATAATTTATTTTTTGACCACATGGACAAATAGTAATTATAACAAGTTCATTTTAACTCAAATTCAGAACATCGACAAAATGTATAATATGAACTCCATTAGTTAACTAACTTTTATTGAAAGGTAATAAGAGATATAAAAATAATAATAAAAATTAAAAACTTTATGAATCAAGTAGAAACAAAATTAGATTTATTTTTCAGGATGAACAAGGAATAGATGAGTCAAGTGAGACACAAGGTAAGGGATTTCTTATCTCACTTTTAATTCCGTGAGATTTCCCTTGTTCACCAATTATATATTGCATGTGGTGTATTTTGTACTGTCATTTGATATATATTATCATTATTCTATTCATATTCATGATATTATGTTATTCAATTTTTGGTTATTAACTTTTCTCATACAACTCGATTGATTACAATGTGGTCAGGGTTTTTTTCATCTCACCTTTTATTCCCGTGAGATTCATGCTATATTAGCCAGAATTTCCATTTTTGTGGTGGATTTACTACCTATTATTGTATTCTTTGTGTAATATAATTTAATTTATGGGTATTTACTTATTCATTGTGTGATCTTTCTTTCATGTGATGTATGTTTCATAAGTTATAAAATCAGTAAGGAAACCATTAACCCTCCTCTTTTTAAAAGACATCATTTTCTATGACATTTAATTTACATCTAATTATGTTGGGATATGTTCTTATATAAACTTATTGATTTAATTTTATGTCCATGTGATGATATATCCTTTTCTCTGTCATCAACTTATTTTTCAGAATTTTAAGTAGACGTCGTTAGGGTGTCAAATTTCTATAGGTAAACATCTTAACCCAATTTCAATTTTTGGGTTAAACATTTAATTCTTCATTATGTCAGGATATTAATATGTGTGAGTAACCTATGATTTTTTTACACATAATATCCACTTATATTGGGTTTATTTATGATTTTCACAAGAAATTTTGTAATTGATTTATCCTTAATCTAAGGATATCGTCTTTATAGGAGATTTCATCTCAATTTACATTTCCATTGAGACTTCATGGTTACTATGCACCCATTCACTCTTATATGGTGTATATATTGTTATTTGGAATATTATATCATGAATACCTTTATTCTCATGATATTTTTAAGTTCTGATTAAATGTTATTCCTCAATGATTTGTATTCTAGGAACTCTCATTTTGTTAAAAACTCTTTAACTAAAATATTGTTTTAAATGTTTTAAAAATTTATTCTTCTAAATAACTCACATTATTGTTAATGTTTTAAAATTTTCTTTATGGATTTATTCATTTGGAAATGAATGTTTTGAAATTGATATTTCTTTCAAAAGCTTCAAAGTGGTACGAGACACTTTGATTCAAAATTCTCATTATTTAAAATTTTAAATGGTTTTGAAAATGGTTTGATTAAAGCTTTGATTTTGTCAATATTTTGAAATGATATATTTTTATTGAAATTTGAAAATGTTATATTCCCACATTACATTATTTTGTACTTAATGATTATGTTTTATGAATCCATGTTATATGATTCATGTGGCATAATTATGTATGAAATGAAATTTTTAAGAAGGGTGCGCCCTTATAGCACTCCAATGCATTGGGTAAAGTATAGTATCATGATAAATTATGTGAAGTGGGTGTTGAATCATGATAATTAATGTTGAATGAGGGTTTACTCATGCTTTATGAGCAATGAGGGTTTACTCATACATTATGTGTAATGACCCTTTGCTCATGTTAATTTCATGTTAAGAGTTGTTGCTACATTTATATGTTATTATTATCATGCATTATCATTACATTTGTTTATTCTTCCCTTATGATCTATTCATATGTCTAATAACTATAATGTGTTGTATTCCTCATGTTATTCTATGTTTATTCCCTTACATGGCTTTGTAGCTGACCCTTTTTTTATGCATGTCCTCAGGCTATATCATGCAATGCTAAGTACAAGGGAATGTAGAGGAAATGTAAATGATGTTTTCTATAATTTTGTTGCATGTTTCATGTTTTACGTTGTTATGTAATGATCCTAATCCCCAACGACACCATAACTCTCGATCTTCTATGTTGTATAAAGTGATGTTTATGTAATAAATCATGTTTAATTGTGTAATAAATGATCAGGGTTGTCATAGTTTGTATCATATGATATGTTTCGTTATTTTAGGGATTAGGATTATAAAACCCTAGTAAATCCATAGATATGAGACTAAGTATAATAAAAACACACCTGTGTTTTCTTGGGTATTGAGTAAGTGGATTATCAACAAAATACATCCATATCTGGATACAAGCAGAACTATCTTAATGTGTAGGGATGAAAATGAAAGGTATAAGAAAACCTTTAAGTTTAAAACATGTTAGGGTTATTTTTGAGTTTTATAATATGGAAAACACGCAGACCGTGTGACAACCCGTTGCATCAGAAAAAGATGAGAATCGAACACACAACCCATGTGCGATTGGAATTTATCGCCTACTAGTAGACTACGGGAAGTTCCTGGTTGGTATGAAATATTCTTTTAAGTTAAATAGTTTTATGGATCGAGAATAAGTGGATTTTGGGAATTTATGTTCCATCTAATGGATATCCTTAGTATAGGAAAATTATTTGGTGATTAAGTGATAAGGGTTATTTTGGAAGACATTCTCTCTTTTGAGGAAGCACTATATGCCTAAGGAAAATAAAGTACTACATGATTTAAATTGTGAAGGAATTGTTGGTATTTTTTTAAGAATCTATATATTCATTGTGGACATAGGTTGATTTGGGTTCTTTCTGGAAAATGACTATCCTACCATAGAGAATATTTGATTATGTTAATTATGCTTTAGTAACTGTCTTTATGATTAGTTGATGATATTTGGAGATAAATGTTAAGATTTATTGTGGAAGACTATGTGATTAAATCCTTCTGCTTTTTGGGATTCAATCATAGTTTTGTGTATTTTGAGGAATTTTAAGGATTATTTTGTATTCATGGGTATTTCTAGAACTTTGGGTACCTTCATTGAATTTTGTAGATTAATAGTAGTATTTTTTTTATAAAGGATTACCCTTTCGGGGATTTTGTGATCTTGTAATAACCATTTTTGTTTTAGTTGATGTCTAAAGGCAAGGGAAATATATATTTGTTGTTTTGTGGATTATGTGATCCTCTAGAAGACGATCCATCTGCTTTGATGTGACCAAGTCTTATTGAATGCTCATTGTTTGGAGAAAAGATAAGTTTTTTTCGTAGAAACTGATTAATGGAAGAAACCCTACAGGAAGGAATGTTTATTTCCATATGTTTTTATTATATATAGTAAATTAATTCCTCAAAATTCTGAAAAGGAACCTAAAACAAAAATGTTGTTGGTTTACATTTCCTACTGGGTGATCAAATACCATTTAACACATCACATGTTTGTGATTTTCTTGGGGTTAAAATTATCCTAATCATGTTTTCAATCACTCTTCATCAGAACATGACTTTTTGTTTTCTGCTCCATATCCTTTTTTTCCTATGTGGAGTCCTAATATCGGTTATCTCGTGTGACTTTTGTACTTGTCTTTATTTCTTATAAGGTAATTGGTTTACTAACTCTATTTCTGATGTGGGGCTTCCAATGAATTTTCCAAGACCAATTTTAAAATTGTGAGGACGAAATTTCCAAAAAGAGGGAATGATGTAACATTCCAAGAAAATAATTAATATTACATTTTCATATTTAATAATATTTGTGAATTAAATATTATTTCTACTTTAAAGGGGATACAGTGTTCGATGGCGTACTCGATAAGAAATAGTCGGTTTCATGTAAACCATACGTTGTACACTAATAATATAATATTATTATTTAAAAGGGCAGTTAACGCCTAGCCGTTGTATTGGCGATAATGAATAGAACTAAATACAATATAATGATACATGTTTGTTGAAATTTTTTATATTTATCCAATAATCGTTATAGGCTTAAAATAAGTAAAGAATTCAATTTTTATGCATAAATACTCTAATATTCACTTAAAGGTCGATTTACTGCCTTTTAGTGGAGAGCCCTCATAAAATCTAGTTTTTGTCACTTTAATATGTTCAATTTGACAAAATAAAATTTTTCTTTAGAATAGGGACACCAAAATTTACATTGGATGAAATTTTGGTATTTTTCTATTAATGTTAATTTTTTAATGAATAGTGAATAATACTGTATTTTAATTCAAAAGTGCTTTTAATCTAATTTATTCATATGGTTATATTATCATTTTAATTTGTTTTAAAATGTAATTATAATACATTTTTACCATTAAATATAATTTTTGTAATTGGAAGTAATATTATTTTGTAATTGGACCTAAACAGGTGTCAATCTTTTGACACTTATTATTTCATAAAAACACGCAATTTGTTTTAACAACGGGAATTAATTTTTCAACCACTTAAGTTTTTTGAATTCTGAAAAATGGATTCCATATTTCGAATCAGTAGCCATGATTGTTCAATTATCACATACCGCCTCTCATGGTGGCCATTATGATGAAAATTTATTTATATATTATATATATTATGTTTTTTTCTATATTTTTCTGTAATTTTTATTTACAAACATAACTTTATTCCTTGAAATATGTATAAACATGATAATTCTATTTGAGGAACTGCAGACTACCGCCCCCTCAAGTTGATAAGATTCCTTCATGATATACATTGAATGTATAAAGATGGAGTAAATGAAATTATATAACATATATATCATATTATAATACAATATAATTATTATATACCTATGTATCATTATGTTTTCATTCCATTAAATATTTAATATAAAGGAAAGTAGTGTCCAGGCTTATGTACGGCTTACCGTCTCCATGAACAATGTATTTTATTCCTTATCTCTAAGTGTTATGTATTATTAGAAATATATATATATATAATGGATATATATGATTTATATTATATCTAAATCATTAATATCATTCTGTAGATAATGGATTTTTTGACAACATGGACAAATTGTAATTATAATGAGTTCATTTTGAACTCAAATTCTGAACATCAACAAAATGTCTCATATGAAATAAAATAACTAAGAAACTATTATTTCAAGGTAATAAGTGATATAAAAGTAATACTAAAAATTAAAAATGTTATGAATAAACTAGAAATTAACTTATGTTTATTATTTAGGCAGAACAGGGAACGTACGAGTCAAGTCAGACACAAGGTAAGGGATTTCTTATCTCACTTTTAATTCTGTGATATTTCCATTGTTCACCACTTATATATTTCATGTGGTTTATTGTGTAATTACATTTGATATATATTATCATTATTATATTTATATTCAGGGTAAACTGTGATTCATTTTCTATTTATTAACTTTTCTCATATGACTCGATTGATTACAATGTTATAAGGCTTTTTTCATCTCATTTTTTATTCCCGTGATATTCATCCTATATTAGCCACTATTTCTTTTTGTGTGGTGGATGTACTACCCACGATTTTATTCTTTGTGTAATATAATTTAATATATTGGTATTTACTTATTCATTGTGTGATCTTTCATTCATGGGTTTTATGTTTCATAAGTTACAAAATCAGTAAGGGAACATTTCACCCTCATCTTTTTAAAATAATTATTTTTGTATGTCTTTTAATTTATGTCTTATTATATTTGGATATGTTCTTCTATATCCTTATTGATGTGAATTTTATGTCCAAGTGATTATATATCTTTTTTTCTCTCATCAACTTATTTTTCTGCATTTTAATGAGATGTCGTTAGGATGTCGAATTTCAATAAGCAATCTTCTTAACCAAATATCAATTTTTTGGTTAATCATCAACTTCTTGATTATGTCATTATATGAATATATGTGAGTAACCTCTGATTTTTTTACACTTAATATCCAATTATATTTGGTGTATTTATATTTTTCACACAAAATTTAGTGATTTATTTAACCTCAATCTAAGGATACTATCTTTTAAGGGATTTCATCTCAATTTACATTTCCATTGAGACTTCATGGTTGATATGCACCAATTCACTCTTATATGGTGTATATAATGTAATTTGGAATATTATATCATGAATACCATTATTATCAGGATATTGTTATGTTCTGATTAAATGTTATTCCTCAATTATTTGTTTTCTAGGAACTCTCATTTTGTTAGAAATAATTTAACTAAACTTTTGTTTTAAATATTTTAATGGATTATTCTACAAAATCATTCACATTATTGTACATATTTTAAAAATGGTTTTATGGATTTATTCATATGGACATGAATGTTTTGATATTTAAATTTTTTCAAAAGATTCAAAGTGGTATGGGACAATTTGATTAAAAAATATCTTTATTTAATATTTAAAATGGTTTTGAAAATGGTTTGATAAAAGCGTTGATTTTGTCAATATTTTGAAATGATATATTGATATTGAAATTTGAGAATTTTTTCTTTCCAAATTGATTTATCATAGATTAAATAATCATGTTTTAGGAATCCATGTTATATGATCTATGTGGCACAATTATGTTTGAAATGAAATGTTTATGAAGGGTGCACCCTTATAGCGCTCCAATGCATTGGGTAATGTATAGTATCATGATACGTTTTGTGCTATGGGTTTTTACTCATGATTATTCATGTGCAAAGAGGGTTTACTCATTCTTCAGGTGGAATTAGGGTTTACTCATGCTCTATGTGAAATGCGCCTTGGATCATGCTAATTCAATGTTAAGGGTTGGTGCCACATTTCCATGTTATGATTATCATGCTTTTTCATGACTTTATGTTTATGATTCTCTTGTGTTCTATTGATATACATATTTTATAACATGTATTGTATTCATCATGTTATTCCATATTTATTTTCATACTGGGTTTTGTAGCTCACCCTTTTCTTAGGCATGTCCTCAGGCTATCCCATGAAATTCTAATTATGAGGGAATGTAGTGGTCATGTAATGGAAGTTTTCAATAAATATATTTCATGTTTCATGTATCATGTTTTAATTTGTTATTTAATGATCTTAATCCCCAATGACACTAGACCTCTCGATCTTCTATGTTTTATCAAGTTATGTTTATGTAATAAATCATGTTTAATTGTGTAATAAAAGATCACAGTTGTCATATTATATCCTATGAATAGTGATTATATTATTTGATTAAATATTGGGTTTTATTAAATTTCATTGACATAGATTAATCAAAAAACATCGTCAACCACAATGAGCATACCCTATTCAGCCCATTTATCAGAGATTCTATGATAGATAACTTCAATAGGATTTTCCATTTACCATGAAAAATCCTAGAAAAAATATCAAAACCACTATAGAAACTATTTACCTGAGAAAATCAATCTCATCACGATGATAACCCAAACCATATATATTGAACCACCCCATAAAAAGAATCTCATCACCAACTATATCGTTGATGAATTTTAGGTTGTAATAAAATGCTACATATAAATATCCTAAAAATATGAACAAGTCTATTCTATTTTTTGTATAATAACATTTTTATTTACTTAATATTATTGTTACATAATAAATGATTTTAATTTTGATACAATAAAACCAAAATTGTAATGCCCCATCACCAATTACCCAAAGTCGGTGCATTGTTACGTAACATTGGCTTGATCACAAAAGATCAAGTCTCGAAAGACCAATTAGTTTAGTAGCCTTGGAAACACTGGATACATTAATAAATGATAAATTACATCATAAAGTGAAAAATTAAAACAACATAGTCTCCATAGTCCACACTCATATCCCCTTTAGACTATCCCTGCAGGTCAGTCCTAAAATATTTCTTCACATCTTGGGAAAAATAAAGCATAGAAAGGGGTGAGCTCAGATGCTCAGTAAGGATAACAATATAGCAGAAACATTGATAAATAAACATAAACATTTAAGGCAATGTATAACTAAAATAAAGGCCTTTCAAACATGAACATCAGCATAATATAGTAATAGTAAAATGAAATAATACCTTTTACATATTCGCATGGATATTCTACTAGTCGAATAAACACATTAAATATCAATAACCACTTTCATACTGATGGAATACATAATGCCAGACTATCATAACCACATAGTCAAGGCCTTGTGCCAAGACTAAAAATAAGATTTTGTCAAGGCCTTGTGCCAAGACACGAGTTTGTCTCATGAGATCTACCGATGCATCGAGGAGCTATAGAAGCCTCTATCCGTCACTTATTTAGTCCAATTCATTCATTATATGAAAAGGATTAAACATATCATAAACCATAAAATAATCATATCACATAAAAAATGAATAAAGGAAACATAAAATTCCCACATTAAAATCAAAAGGTATCAATAAAAGACATTGATATAATAAAAATACTATCAAAACTATTTTCAATACCAAAATAAACGAAAAGTAAAACATGGTATTTATTTTTCATTTTAAAAAAGATTTATATTGTATAAGAAGCTGAAACACAAATAATGGTCACAGCGGTAGAGAAGTCGATGTCTCCAGATATGTACGACAAAAAACATTCTTTTTTTTCATTTGTAAAACACTTCATATAAAAATATTCCTTTTGAATAAACATAAAAGTCAAAGGGGTTTATACACCGTATAAAATAATGTCGTGTATAAAAAAAATATGCCTCAATGAAAGGAGATTTAGATGAAATCCCTTTACCTCGTGTCCTACTTGATTCGATCATTCTTTAATTTATCCCCCCATGCTTCCATTGTACGATTCTTTTTGAATAATACAGTAGCGTATGTTGTACGCAACTTCGATATTCTAACACACCGCGACCAATCAAAGTAGCCGTTATGAATAGTAATACACACTTTTTAAAATTTTAGAATTTTTATCTCTCAAAATTTACTTCATTTTTGGATTTGGAATATCGAAATTATCCTATGGTGAAATTTTGGTACACTTCAGATAACTTTTATATTATGATGAATAGTAAAAATTGCTAAATTTTAAATAAAAAATAACTTTTTAAATCAAAATAATTAATAGTGATAAATTATGAATTTGAGTGGTTTTAAAGTTATTTTTGAATATATTTTTACCATATAATACAATTTTGGTTATTGGACATAATTTCACATTTAAACCGGATATAAACAAGTGCCAATCTTTTGATAGTTATTATCTCTTAAAAAATGCTTTTTGTTTTAACAATGGGAATTAATTTTAAATTAATTTCTGCCACTTCTCTGTTTTGAATTTGGAAAAATGAATTCCATATTTGGAATCAGGATGTGAAAATTGTGTAAATAGGTAACTTTAATTTTTAGACATTTTGAATAATTACTTCGGTAAATATTTTATTTACCATGGTTAAAGGGTAAATCCGGTAAATATGGGTAAAAAATAATATTATAATAATAATAAATTACAATAAAACGTGTCCTAACCTTATTGTTTGACATATGTCTAACCATGGTCATCTTTGGGTTGATTTTGGGACCCCATGGAGCCACTCGTAGGTGATAAGGACACTTTATATTAATTAAGTTAAAATATATACAAAATTGACATAAGCATATATCTTTTAGAAAAAAAACATTCCAATGGGTTATATATGTTATATTTTAGACTATAAATATTCATTAAGAAATATTAAAATATTTACTGTATAATTGTATTTTATTTATAATTTTTAGACATTAAATAATTTATTATATTTATGACACAATGATGATGTAGTATTTACCTTATTAGTGAAATATTAAAATAATTGATATTATAAATACCCAAATAAATATAATTTGATACTTTTAATGAATAACACGAATTTTATAGGTTAATATGACATGTTATTATTGATTTAATTATATTTTTTTCGATGTAATCATGCTGTTAATATTTTCACAAAAATCAAATACCAAATAGTGTCAAAATTGACATAAAAGAGTTTTTAAAACAAATATTATATCATTAATTGATATTAAATTCCTAGAAATCTATTGTTCAGACAAAGGACTTGTATCATGATATGTGTATCATTAATGGACCACTTGGGGGTTTCTTGGAGGTATATAGTATGTTTATTAACTATATAATATAAAAATACAAAGTGACATGGTAAGTGTCAAACTAATTAACCAAGAGTTAAAACTAAAATATAAGGTTAATATAATGACCCAAACCTGTCTAAAAAATATTGGATGAAATGATCTCGATGCTTCCCCACATTAGACTTTTATTAATCCACTTTGGAGCCATTATAAACCGAATATTAATTTATTATAAATTAATACTTTAAGATATTCCTAATGTGCCCCTCTGCCCCCTTATAAAAAGAACACCACTTATAACCAATTTTTCACAACTTCAAAGAATTTTGGTTCGGCCAACCCCTACCCAAATAATCTATCAACTTCTATCAATTAGTCCTATAGTTCTTTGTTTGATCAGAAATCCATCTTAAGGAGCCCTTTTGATCAAATCAAAAGGAAGAACCTGAAGAAGATGTAATATTTTCACCACCCTTTTTCAAGTTCCTTTCTTCTTCCACTTTTTTTCTTTGTTATTCCCATTCTAAAATAATAACTCCAGTATCTTATATATATTGTGATGTTATTATAAACATGGTACAACCATATTTAGTATACTAAACATCCTTTTAATGACATGTCACCACACGTGCATACGTACGGCTTACTGTCTCCATGTCGTGGTGTATTTGTTATTCAAAACATTATTATTAGTATTGGTATAACAATGATGTGTAATTCATGTAAATAAAAAATATAACATGATTAAGATTCTGTATATATGATATAAAATCCAATTATATATTATTTTAATATCAAAAAATGATATTGTCGCTCATGCGTATATACGGACTACCGTCTCCATGAACGCGATGAGATTCATTCCCCATCATATCCATTCAAGTATAATTCTCATTTGATGATTAAAAATAATGTTTAAGGACTTTATATAATTATGGATATGAATACTATACATCCTATCCAAAACAAACATGGCTTATGTAACAAAACATATAAAATTAAATGTGTAAGTTAACACCCAAAACAACGATAATACTAAGATATTATTAACAAAACAATGTTAAAAAATCATATATGATATCATATTAGTGTATATGATTCATGTATAATTATTAACAATTATTTCACCATTATACAGTAGGTTAATCTACCCTCATCCAAGAAAAATTACAAGGTAAGGGTTTATTTTCACAGTCTCTTCATTTTCCGAGGTTGTTTATACGTAATTATCTCCTGGGACCTCTTTATCATCCACATCCCTATTTTTTAAAAATGTATTACAAATCATTATTAATATTATAAAGACTATGGGATAAATTCATTTATACCCTTTTTGACTTTTTATAAGATGTTTATATAGGAATCATTCTGTCATTTTCCAAACAAGGTCCTTTTTAACCTTTTCGACAAAATTAAGGTAAGAATGTCTTTTTTTAACTTATACGGCGGGTGCGGCTATTTTATACAATTATAAACTCGTCAATTCTTCCATTACAAGATTATAAGAATATTTTCAAAGTAAATTTTTTATTTTATAATTATGTTACTCTTAAATGATTTCAAAATAGAAGGATATATTTCTCTAAAAAGAGTTTAGATTTCATCTATGTCAACATCCTTTGATGGGTTTTAGGTTTATTTTGAGTTGATTTGTTATGATACAAAACTCCCATATTGTATTGATGGTTTTGTGATATGTTTGACTGTGGATGTGCTATTTTTATACCATTCATGATTATGGTTAAAGTATTGGCATTTCCTATACTAGTTTTAATATGAATGTTTATGATATGTTTAAACCTTTTCATATGAGGAATGTATTGGACTTAGTATTTGATGGGTGGAGCCTGCTATAGCTCCTCGATGCATTGATTGTTATTATGAGACAACTAGATATGGAATTGGTCGAGTCCCTTTCCCAATTTGATTTATGGTTTTGGCTGAGTCATTAAACATTTTTAGACGTCTTGTCCAAGGCCTTGACAAAATGTTTCAGAATGTCCGACATTATACATTCCCTTATTATAGAAATAATAATGGTGGTTCATGTGGTCATTCCACTAATAGAATACCCATGATTATGTTTTATTATGGCATTATTTACTCATCTCATATTCTTTCCATAAAAGTAATCATTTTTATTATTGGTAAAGGCATGTGGTTTCATTTATTTATCATGCTTAATATTTATGTCATTTTCCGCTGTATTACTAACCCTTACTGAGCGTTTGAGCTCACCCCTTTCAATGTTTTATTTTCCCTAGGATATGAAGTAGTTATTTATGAGTGACTTGCAGGCATAATCTAAGAGGCATGGATGTTCCTAATGAAATATATTTGTGTTGTATTTCTCTTCAAGATGTAAATCTAAACATATGTATGAATCTTGTTTCCAATAATACTAAACCGATCAGTCTATTGAGACATGATTTCCTTGTGATCATGCCAACGTTATGTAATATTGTACGGACTTTAGGAAACTAGGGTCCGTGCATTATAGTTGGTATCAGAAGATTTTTAGTACAAACCATGGAAACTAGATTTAGATAAACTCTAATTATAACACATAACCCTAAGATAGTCTTTGAGGATTAGTATAGAAGAACTTCCTAAAATTTTGGTATTGTAAAGATTCTGTGAGTTTTCAAAGAAATAAATCCCTGTCTGGATACTACCAGGTAGAGGTAGCTTTGGCACAGATGTACCTATGGGTAAAACAAGAAAACACCACTTTGATCTAGACTCGAACGGGAACTGGTGCACGACAATGGGCCTTGCTGTACTCTTGGTTACAACACTCCCGGGGGATATACTTAGGGTAAATTTCATTTTCTTTATAAACCATTATGAAGGGTTATGAGTATATACTTTTTCAAAGAAATTTTTTTTTATGATTATGGATTATATCCATAAACTGTTTAATTTATGTTAAGTGTTTTAGAAGTTTGGAATTATATATTTCGGTTCATAAACTAATCTAGTTTATTCCCTTGTTTAGAAATGGCTCCTAGTGGAAGAAATGGAAACTTTATCAATGCACGCACTCCATGTAGGGATTTACCTCCTTCTTAGGATAATTATAGGGGAGCTGGTGATGCAACTTGTGCTGATCAGCTAATCACCATTCTGGGACAACTCACTCATGTTATGAATATTAACCTTACCTGAATGGATCACCCTGATCCACAGCATGGAGGATCAATGTAAGATCACTTCATGAGTCAAAAACCACCAACATTCAATGGGAATACAAATCCCATAGTACCTATGAAATGG
This sequence comes from Viscum album, assembly GCA_963277665.1. Lineage (NCBI taxonomy): Eukaryota > Viridiplantae > Streptophyta > Magnoliopsida > Santalales > Viscaceae > Viscum > Viscum album. The sequence continues at coordinate 200,841,591 of OY728137.1, read as the reverse complement.
ATAAATTCTTTAGAGAAAATTTTCCATGCTTTGGGGAGTAGCGAAAGGGAAAATGGTGTCATGGAAGTTTACTGCCTCACTGGAGATGTTGAACAATGGTGGCCCTTGATTCAAATAAAAAGGAAGAAGATGAAGTATCAAATATGGAGTGGATGTAATTTAAAGATATTTTCTTAGAAAAATACTTTCCTCGTGACCATCGAGCTGATATGGAAAGGAAGTTTCTAAGTCTGAGGTAAAAGGAGGATGAGAATGTCGTGAAGTATGAGGCTAACTTTTCAAGGTTTGTGAGGTATGCTGCAAATTATATACGTAATCCATGAAGTAAGATTTATTGTTTCTTTGATGGGTTAAAACCATTTCTCTTTCAAGCATTAGTATGATAATCCTTCTCATCATACAAAGATATTTTCTCATGTACAATCAAGATAGAAAAGGAATTCTCTAAGTCTTATGACATTAAATCGAAACCAGAGAAGAAGAGATCTGTTGAACACTCTAGGAAAGTAAATAAGGAAACAAGGAAGAAGGGAAGAAATGAATTTCCACCCTGTGACAATTGCAGAAGGAATAAACCTGGGGCATGTCTAAAAGGAAAAGGAGTGTGCTACAAATGTGGACAGAATGTCCATCTAGATGGTGATTGTAAAGGAAAGAAAGATTCTATTGATGTTCAATGCTACAATTGTAGGTAGATGGGACATTATGCTAATAAATTTCCTAAGCGTCAAGGAAACTTACCTCAGAAAAGGCCAAGAGATCAAGGACAAGCTTATGTTATCACTACTGCTGAGATAGAAGCTTTGAAAGACATGGTGGCAGGTAATTTAATGGTTTCCTCAAGTTTAGCAAATGAATTATTTGATTCTGGATCATCACATTGTTTCATATCTTCCCAGTTTGTTAGGAAAATTAGATATTTCCAATTTGATTTAATAAGGGTGTTGTCATACAAAACCCCTAAGGGAAGTATCATTACTACAATGTTTTGTCAATCAGTCCCCATTAAGGCATATAAATGTTCTTTATCTGCTGATCTCATCATCATACCTATGATTGAAATTGATATAATCCTAGGTATGGATGGGCTTTCGTACCATGATGCGAAGATTTATTTTAAGAAGAAGGAGGTTACAATTTTTGATGATGATAAGGAACACTGTATCTTTAAAGTAGAATCGTCACCACCTAATTTTTATCTAGATCCACCCCCTGTATCTTAACTAAATTCAATTATCGAGGAGGAAGAGAATGAAATAACTGTGGGTGAGGAAAGGAATGTTCAAATAGAGGATTTATCTATTGTGAGAGAATATGTTGATGTGTTTCCAGAAGATTTACCAGGACATCGTCCAGAACAACAAATTGAGTTTTCCAATTATTTAATTCCTGGTTCAAGGCCCATATCGAAAACACCTTTTTGAATGGCCACTGTGGAATTAGTTGAACTAAAGAAACAACTGGAGGAATTGAATAATAAGAGATTTATTCTCCATAGTGTTTCTACATGGGGAGACCCCGTCCTTTTTGTTAGGAAGAATGATGGATCTATGAGGTTGTGCATTGACTACAGGGAGATCAATGTTATAACAATAAAGAACAAAATATCCCCTACCTCGCATTGATGATTTATTTGACCAACTGCATGGAGCTCAATAATATTCAAATATTTACCTTTGATATGGATACCATCAGTTGTGTTTAAATAAGGAAGAAATTCCGAAGACAGCATTTCAGACTAGGTATGGGCATTACGAGTTTACATTAATACCTTTTGGGCTGACTAATGCACCCTATGTTTTCATGGATCTAATGAACATAGTTTTCAAGAAATATCATGATGGCTTTGTAGTGGTATTTATTGATGATATATTGGTATACTCCAAAAGATACAAAGATCATGAAAATCAAATGCGCATTATATTGAAGACTTTGAGAAGACATGAATTATATGGGAAGTTTAGCAAGTGTGAATTCTGGCTTCAAGAGATTTATTTTCTTGGACATGTTGTCTCTAAGGATGGAATCTCTGTTGATCCTTCTAAGACAAGAGAAATCCAAGAATGGCCAGCACCGATGAGTATAATTGAGGTACGTAGTTTTATTGGTTTAGTAGGTTATTATTGATGTTTTTTCCAGAAATTTTCCAGATTGGAAAACCCGTTAACGAAGATAACACGAAAAGGGGTTAAATTTGATTGGAAAAAATACTGTAAACATTGTTTCGAAGAACTAAAGAGAAGATTATTCATTTCTCATAAATTGACTCTACCATTGGAGAATGATGTGTTTTTTATTTATAGTGATGCATCGAAGAAAGGACTTGGTTGTGTCCTTATGCAAAATGATAGAGTTATTTCCTATTCATCATGATAGCTGAAAATTCATGAAATAAACTATCCTACTCATGATCATGATTTAGTTGTTATAATATTTTCTCCTAAGATTTGGAGACACAATTTCTACGGTGAAAAATGTGAGATTTATACAGATCACAAGAGTTTGAAGTATATTTTCTCACAGAAAGAACTCAACATGAGACAAAGGAGATGGCTTGAACTACTGAAGGATTATGATTATACGTTACACTACTACCCGAGGAAGGAAAATATGGTAGTCGATGCTTTGAGAAGAAAGGATCATGGAGTTTTGAACAAGATTAGAGTTGAAAAGGATCCTATATACATGGATCTAGTAAAGATGGATATGGGAATAACCATGGAAGGTGAAATATCGATTCTTTTTCAAATGGTTTCCAAACCAACTTTACTAGAAAGGATAAAGAGTTCTCAAGTTGATGATGAAGCATTTAAAATGAATATTAAAGCTGTGAATGATGTGAGATTTAGAGAATTTGGGTATGAAGATGGAATTTTGAAATTTGGGAGGAGGATTTGTGTTCCCAATATACCTGATTTAAAAATGGAATTGTTGGAAGATGCTCATAGTTCGAATTTCTCTATACACACTGGGTGCAGCAAAATGTATAGAGATTTAAAGGAACCTTTTTTGTGGGAGAACATGAAGAGGGAGAGTGCTGATTTTGAATCAAGAAGTATGGTTTGTTAGTAAGTGAAAGTCGGAAGGCAATAGACTGGAGGATTCATGCATCCTCTTCCCATACCTGAGTGGAAATGATATAATATCACGATGGGATTTGTCATGGGACTACCAAAGACTCCTAGAAGGAATGATGCAATATGCGTCATTATGGATCGTCTTACCAAGTTAGCACATTTTCTTGCTATAAGGGATGATTTACCAATTGAACTTCTAGAAAGACTATATATTAATGAAGTTGTGAGACTTCATGGAGAACCTCTATCTATTGTTTCGAATCGAGATCCTTGTATTACTTCAAGATTCTAGAAGAGTATTCAGAAGGCCTTGGATACTGAACTTCATTTGAGCACTGCTTACCACCCTCAAACAGATGGACAATCAGAACGGACAATTCAAACCTTAGAATACATGTTGATATCTTGCTCACTTGACTTTCAGGGCATGTGGGATTAATATTTACCTCTGGTAGAATTTTCCTATAACAAAATCTTCCATTCTAGCATTCAAATGGATCAATATGAAGCGTTATACGGAAATAGATGTTGCACACCAACCTATTGGGATGACGTTGGTGAAAGAAAACTTGTAGGCCCAGAACTGGTGGAGGAAATGAAGGATATGGTGAAGGTAATCCAAAACCACATCAAAGCTTGTCAAAGTAGACAGAAGAGCTATGCTAACAACCGAAGGAAAGATTTGGAATTTCAGGTAAGAGAACATGTTTTTTAAGGTATCTCCATAGAAGGGAGTTATATGTTTCAGCAAGAATGGTAAATTGAGTCACAGGTACATAGGACCTTTCGAAATTCTATAACGAATTGGGGTTGTAACTTATCGTTTGTCAATGCCTCCAAGTCTCTCCAAAGTTCACGATGTGTTCCACATATCATTATTGAGAAAATACATTCCTGACCCAATGCATGTACTCACTTATGAAGAATTAGAACTGCAACCCGATATGTATTATTGCGAAGAGACCATCAGGATTCCTGATACAAGAGAACAAGTGCTGAGAAACCAGATGGCTCGTCTGGTAAAAGTTCTATGGAGAAACCAAAAGATGGAAGATGCAACACAGGAACCCAAGGAACTTATGATAAATAACCACTCGAGTCTTTACATGTGGTAATATTCTAGAAATTTCAAGGATTAAAATTATTTGAAGGAGGAGAGAATTTAACACCCCAAGCTTCCACAGTACGATTTTTTTGAATAATACAGTAGCGTGTGTTTTACACAACATCGAGATTCTAACACACCGCGAGCAATAAAAGTAGCTGTTATGAATAGTAATACCCAATTTTTGAAATTTTATAAATTATCTCTCTCAAAATGGACTTTATTTTTGGATTTATAATATCAAATTTAGCCTAGGGTGAAATTTTGGTACTTTTCGTATAACTTTTATATTTTGATGAATAGTGAAAATTACTAAATTTTAATTAAAAACATCATTTTTAGTCAAAATAATTAATAGTTATAAATTATGAATTTGAGTGGTTTTAATGTATATTTTGAATATATTTTTACCATATAATACAATTTTGGTCATTGGACACAATTTCACATTTAAACCAGACATAAACACGTGTCAATCTTTTGATAGTTTTTATCTCTTAAAAACACGCTTTTTGTTTTAACAATGGGAATTAATTTTAATTTAATTTCTTCCACTTCTGTATTTTAAATTTGAAAAAATGGATTCAATATTTGGAATCAGGATGCACAAATTATGTAAATAGGTATCTTTTATTTTTAGACATTTTGAATAATTACTTTGGTAAATATTTTATTTACCATGGTTATAGGGTAAATCTGGTAAATAAGGGTAATAAAATAATAATATAATAATAATAAATTACCTTAAAATGTGTCCTAACCTTATTGGTTGATATATTTCTGACCATGGGAATCATTGGGTCAATTTTGGGTCCACATGGAGCCACTTATAGGTGATAAGGACACTTTATATTAATTAAGTTAAAATAAATACAAAAAATGACACAAGCATATATCTTTTAGAAAAACAATTTTTCCAATGGGTTATATATGTTATATTTTACACTATAAATATTAATTAGAAAGTTAAAATTATTTCCTACATTATTTTATTTTATTTATAATTTTTATACATTATATAATTTAATATATTTATGACACAATGATGATGCAGTTATTACCCTATTCGTGAAATATTAAAATAATTGATATTATAAATAAAAAATATATATATAATTTGAGGCTTTTAATGAATTCCAAGAATTTTATAAGTCAATATGACATGTTAGTATTGATTTATTTTACTCTTTTGATGTAATAATGCTATTATGATTTTCAATAAAATCAAATAACAAATAGTGTCAAAATTGACATAAAATAGTTTTTAAAACAACTATTATATTATTAATTGACATTAAATTACTAAAAGTATAAGGATCGGCCAAAGGACTTGTATCATGATAGGTGTATCATTAATGGGCCACTTCTTGGTATCTTGGAGGTATATATTATGTTTATTAACTATATAATATAAAAATACAACGTGACATGGTAAGTGTCAAACTAATTAACCAAGAGTTAAAACGAAAAGATAAGGTTAATATAATGACCCAAACCTGTCTAAAATATATTGGATGAAAGGAATTAGACCCATACATATATTCGAATTTTCATAATCCACATTGGAGCCATTATAAACTGAATAGGAATTTATTATAAATTAATACTTTAAGTTATTCCTAAAGAGCCCCTCCTCCCCCTTATAAAAGGACACCACATGTATCCAATTCTTCACACCTTCAAAGCCTTTTGGTTCCTCCAACCCCTACCCAAATACTCTCTAAAATTCCATCACTTCAACCTAGAGGCATTATTTTTATCATAAAGACATCCTAAAATTCCCTTTTGATAAAATCAAAAGGAAGATCCCGAAAAAAAGAGGTAATGTTTTCACCACCCTTTTTCATGTTCTTTCTTCTTCCACTTCGTCTTTATTTATTATTCCTATAATAAAATAATAACTCTAGTATCTTATATATATTGTGACGTTATTGTAAACATGTTACAAAAATTTTCAGTATTCTATCTATCCTTTGAATGACATGTCACCAGACGTGCATACGTACGGCTTACCGTCTCCACGTCGTGGTGTAATTGTTATTCAAAACATTATTATTTGTATGGGTATAATAATTATGTTTAATTCATGTAAATAATAAATATAAATGATAATTATTCTTTATATATGATATAACATCCAATTATATATTATTTTAGTATCAAAAGAATGATACTGTCACTCATGCGTACGTACGGACTACCGTCTCCACGAATGCGATGAGATTCATTCCCCATCATATACATTCATGTCTAATTATCATTTTATGATTAAAAATAATGTTCAAGGACTTAATATTATTTTGGATATGAATAAGATACAACATATCCATAACAAACACGGCTTATGTAACAAAACATATAAATGAAAACAAGTAAGTTAACACTCGAAACAACGATAATACTAAGATATTTTTAACAAAGAAATGTTAAAAATCATATATGACATCATATTAATGTATATGATTCTTGTATAATTTAATAACAATTATTTCACCATTATAAAGGAGTTTAATGTACCCTCAACCAAGGAAAAGTACAAGGTAAGGGTTTATTTTCACAATCTCTTCATTATCCGAGGTTGTCTATACGTAATTATCTATTGGGACCTCTTTATCATCCACATCCATGTTTTTTTAAAATGTATTTAAAATCATTAATATTATTTTAAATACTATTGGATAAAGTCATTTATACCCTCGTTGACTTTTGATATGATGTTTATAATGGAATATTTCTATCATTTTCCAAACAAGGTCCTTTTTAACCTTGTCGACAAAATTAAGTTAAGAATGTCTTTTTTTAACTTATATGGCGGGTGTGGCAATTTTCTACCATTATAAACTCTTCAAATCTTTCCTTACAAGTTTATAAGAATATTTTAAAAGTAAATGTTTTAATTAATAATTATGTGACTCTTAAATGATTTCAAAATAGAAGGATATATTTCTCTAAAAAGAGTTTAGATTTCATTTATGTCAACATCCTTTGATGGATTTTACGTTACTTTTGAGTTGATTTATTGTGATACAAAACATCCATATTGTATTGAAGGTTTTGTGATATGTTTGACTGTGGATGTGCTATTTTTATACCATTCATGATTATGGTTAAGGAATTGAAATTTCTTATGCTATTTTTAATACGAATGTTTATGATATGTTTAAACCTTTTCATATGAGGATTGTATTGGACTTAGTAAGTGATAGGTGGAGCCGGCTATAGCTCCTCAATGCATCGGTAGGTCTCATGAGACAAATAGACGTGGAATTGGCCGAGTCCCTTTCCCAATTTGATTTATGGTTTTGGCCAAGGCCTTAATCATTTTCAGACGTCTTTCCCAAGGCCTTGACAAAATGTTTCAGAATCTGGGCATTATACATTCCCTCATTATTGAAATAATATTTGTGGTTCATGTGGTCACGATTATGTTTTATTATGGCATTATTTACTCATCTCATATTATTTTCATAAAAGTATTTATTTTATTATTGGTAAAGGCATTTGGTTTCAATTATTTACCATGATTAATATTTATGTAATTTTCTTCCATATTACATACCCTTACTGAGCATTTGAGCTCACCCCTTTCAATGTTTTATTTTTCTCATGATATGAAGAAGTTAGTTATGAGTGACCTGCAGGCATAATCTAGGAGGCTGGGATGTTCGTAATAAATATATTTTTGTTTTATTTCTCTTAAAGATGTAAAGTAAAACATACGTATATATCTTGTTTCCAATAATACTAAACTGATCGGTCTTTCGAGACATGATTTCCTTGTGATCATGCCAATGTTATGTAATAATGCACCAACTCTAGGTAACTAGGGTCAGGGCGTTACATTTAATCTCCTAATTAATATACTAGAGTTAATTTATACTTGTTTAAGAACCTATTTCATGTTCATTATTCATTTTATATCACTTATTACCATGTTATGAACCTTATGTAATTATTTAAGTTAATAGCGGTCGTTTTGTCGATCTTTGGTACTTGAGTCAAAAATAATTTTCTTATAATTACAAGTTGTTCATGTTGTGAAATATACATTATATACAAAATTATATTCATGATTTAGATTTCATATATATCATATATATCCAGTATATACATTCATTTATAATATTTCATAACATTTAGAGATAAGAAATGAAATGCATCGTTCATGGAGACGGTAAGTTGTACGTACGCATGAACGCTAGTTTCATTTCTATTTCGTATTTAATGGAATGAAATAATAATAATGTAAATGTATATTATAACTCCAATATAATATCATATATAATATAATTTAATCCATCCTTTACACATCCCACATTTGGCATTAAAGATTTAAATCACTTTGAGGTGGTGGTAGTCTGCACATCTTAAAATGAAATTATCGCATTAACCCATAATGGAAATCATAAAGGTATGACATAAATGAAAAATACAGAAGAATATGGAAAACATAAACATAATATATATCATTTATAAATATAGTGACATCTTAATGGCCACCATGAGAGGTGTTAAAAGAAGATTGAATAATCATCGTTTCGTGAGGCAGTAATTTGTCACCCAAAGAAACCGTATGTTCTTTTACCATTAGACTAAGGTGTGTGTAAGTGTAAATCAAATAATTCTCATAAAAACATCCTAATATATTTAATATTCTTGTGTTGTTACAATATAAAGGAATAAAAATTGTTTAAGTGGTTGGAGAAGCAAAATAAAACAAAAGAACATAAGAGAAGACATTACATTAAAATCGTGTAAATATTTTTGATTTTAGTTAAAGGATTACTTGGAAAGACTTATGCACAATGTGAGGATTCTAGGAGTAAGAGAGGGATGTTTAGAGAGTATTTGGGTAGAGGTTGGCCTAGCCAAATGGATTTGAAGGTGTGAATAAGATGGTAGAGGTGGGGGCCTTTCATAAGAGGAGAGGAGGGGCACTCTTGGAAAGTCATGAAATGTTACATTATTATGAAATGATTTTCGGATATTAAAGGCCCAAAATGATATATTTCTAGGATACATATATATGGGTTATAAATCCTCCCATCCAATAGGCTTTAAACAAGTGTAAGTCTTATATTTTACCTTAGATTTTCATATTATTTAAATCATTCATTAATGAGGTAATTGTTGCATCATCATGGTGTGATAAATAAATATATTTATATAATATCTAAAAATTATAAAATATTTACCATGATGTAGGAAATATTTTTATCTTTCCAATGAATATTTATAGTCGAATGGTTAACTTATATAACCCGATGTAATAATTGTTTTATTAAAACAACACGTGTTTGTGACAATTTTATTTTTACTTTAAATAAAAAGTTTTTAATGGCATTTTCTTACCCAAGTGGCTCCATGGGGTCCCAATTTTGAACCATGGATTTCATGGGCGGCCATGACTCATAAAATAAGGTTAGGACAAGTGTAAAGGTAATTTTATATTATTATAACATTATATTTACCTTAAATTACACTAATTACCTTTAATCGCGATTATTAAAACATAATAGTTACTATTAACCAAAAATTATTTTCATCTCATTGAACCAAATTTTACTTACTAGTGATAACCATGTATGTTGAATTTTTGAAATTCAATTCACATAAGTGGTAAAGTTTCATTTAAAAGAAAAATTAGTTTTTAAACTACTACTTAGTGGTTTCACTATTCATCAAAAATTGAAGTTTCTAATAACAATACCAAAACTCCACCCTAAGATATAAGGCCCCAGCCTTAAACCTTACTTAATCTTGAGTTATTACAAGATTACACATTGAGGATCTTTTCAGGTTTAGAGTTTTAGAGAATTAGATCATGAAACTTGCATTACATTCCACATTTAAACAAAGTGGTTACATAAAAGACAGTATTCATTCTTCCCATCAACGGAAACATATTTAAAATGAAACATGGATTCTTTCTTGACACATCCTAGACACTATCATCACATCATTTACCTTTCCCTTGACCTGTTAAAAACATTTCAAAAACTTGGGATGAGCATAAAAAGCTCAGTAAGGGTTATAAAAATATGGAAAGGAAACATGAGTTCGTATATACATAAGAATGAAATCATACTTTACCCATAAAATATAGGCATATCAAATCATGAATAAATCATAGAAAAAATAAGACATAAAGGTAACTTGAGGCATTCATAACATTCTTACGTAGGGAGTAACCCTCTTGGTTACGTTTGGAATACCCATCACAGTATATTCCCTAAATCTATTTGGAGAAACCTTAACGTTTCACTCCTTCGCGTTACCCAATGCATTGGAGAGCTATAACGGGCTCACCCGCCCCTAGTTTATCACGGAACCACCCGTTTTCATAACAATGCCCAAGAACCATAACATAAATGTGTCACATAAAACATGCATAAAGGAAAAATAACATTTTCACATTTCAATCACAATATAACATTTTAGTATATTGAAATATTGGATCCATTCAAAAAGAAACCATTTCCAAAACTATTTAAAACATTTAATAAAGAGATTTTTGAATCAAAGTGTCTCATACCACCTTGAAGCTTAAAATTTTAATCCATTAATATCCATATAAATAAATCCTTAAAACCATTTTGAAAACATGGATATTAATAAGAACAAATAATTAAAACATTTAAAACGATATTTTGGTTAAAGGGGTTTTACCAAAATTAGAGACACTTGAATACAATAGTTGAGGAATAAAATTTAGTAAAAACTTTATAATATCATGAGAATAAATGGATTCATGATATAATACTCCAAAGGACAGTATATACACCATATAAGAGTGAATTGGTGCATAACAACGATGAACCCTCAATAGAAATGTCAAATGTGATGAAATCCCTTATAGAGAAGGTATCCATAAATTAAGGAAAAATCAATCTCAAAATTATGTGTGAAAAATATAAGTACACCCAATATAAGTTGATATTAAGTGTAAAACAATAAAAGTTCATTCACACATATTCAATGGATGACATATTCAATGACTACATGTTGAACCCAAAGAAATCGAAATTGGGTTAAAAAGTTCCCTTGACAGCCTAACGGCATCACATCAAAATGAGTTGATGGGAGATAAAAAGTGTATCACATCACTTGGACATAAAAATTTACATCATTAAGGATATATGAGAACATATCCCAACATAAAAATATGTAAACTAAAAGACCCAACAAAAGAAGTATTTTAAAAAGAGGAGGGGGAAAGGTTCCTTTACTGACTTGGGAATCTTTCAAAACATACACCTCATGAAAGAAGGACAATAGATCATTGATGTAAATACTCATAAACGAAAGTATATTACACAAAGAGTAGAATAATGGGTAGTACATACACCACTCAATGGAATTTGTGGAAAATGTAGCATAAATCTCATGGGAATAAAAGTGAGATGAAAAATTCCTTACGAAAACTCGGTAGCCTAACGGCGCCACATAAAACTTCCGAATATGGATTGATGAGATCAAATAGGGTATCTCATCACATTACAATAAAATGTACAGAAAGAGGAATATAAAAGAACATCCCCCAACATTACAAAGAGGAGCTTAAAAGAATTGACATAAAGGAGAGTACTTAAAAAGAAAGAGAGAGGTTAGATCTCTTACGAAAGTTCGGCAGCCTAACGGCGCCACTCAAAACTTCCAAAATGGATTGATGAGAGAGAATAGGGTCTCTCATCACATGAACAAAAAAATTACAGTAGGAGTAATATAAATGATCATCCCAATAACAAGAAATATGAGCTTTAAAAGGAATGACATAAAAGTTTGTACTTAAAAAGAAAGAGAGGAGTAGGATCCCTTACCTCGGGTCCGACTTGACTCGATCGTTCTTTAATCTCCTTTAAAAGTGTAACTCCTTTTGATTAGAGCCTAAAGGCATCCTTTGAAAGGATTATGACCAAAGGGAATCATCTAGGATTAGAAGAGGGATGTGGAGAGAGTAAATGGGAAGGGGTTGGCCGAGCCAAAGGCTTGAGGAGTGTGTTAAATGAGGTAGAGGTGGGGGCCTTTTATAAGAGGAGAGGAGGGGCACTTTTGGAAAGTAAAGAAATATTACTTTATTTGAAAACGTGTTTCGGTTTCAAAACGTCCCACATTGATATAATTCGTGGATAAGGTGATAAGTCTTCTAAATCCACTAATCCAATTGGTTTTGGACATGTGTTGTTCATAGATTGTACATTATCTTTCCATTTTAGTTAAATCGTCAAATAATGATGTCATCGCTGCATCATTATTAGGTCATAAATAATTTAATTTATTTAATGTCTAAAAATTATAAAAAAAATACTATGATGTAGGAAATCTTTTTATCTTTCCAATGACTATTTATAATCAAAATTTGGACCTGTGTAACCCTATGTAAAAATTGTTTTAGTAAAACAACTCATGTTTGTGTCAATTTAATTTTAACATTAAATAAAACGTTATTTATGTCATTTCCCAACCAAAGTGTCTCCATGGGGTCCCCAATTTGGCCCATGGCTTGTCTTGGTCTGACATGACTCACCCAATAGGTGTAGGACAAGTTTCATGGTGTTTTCACATTCTTATAATATCATTTTTACCTTAAATTACACTAATTACCTCTAATCGCGATTAAGAACTTAATAAGTTACTATTCACCAAAAAATTATTCTAATCTCATTGAACCACATTTTACTTCTTAATGACAACCATGTATGTTGGATTTTTGAAAATAAAAACACAATGATGGCAAAATTTCATTTAAACGGAAAATCAATTTTTATAAGTACCACTTAGTGGTTTCACTATTCATAAAAAATTGAAGTTTTTCAGAAAAATCCCAAATTTTCACCCTAAGATATATTTGATATTCTGAATTCAAAAATGAATTCCGTTTTAAAAAATTTAGAACATATTAGTCACATTAATTAATTTAATAATTAATTCCCGTTGTCAGAGCAAATAGCGTGTTTTTATAAAACAATAATTATCAAAAGATTGACACTAGTTTAAGTCTGATTTCAAAGTGAAATTAATTCCAACGACCACTATTGGATTTAATGGTAAAAATATTTTCTAATTTCACTTTAAAACCAATTCAAAATATAATCTAATCATATAAATAAATTAGATTAAAAAGAGGTTTTGAATTAAAATACAACATTTTACACTATTCATTAAAAAATGAACTTTATCAGAAAAATACCAAAAAATTACACAAAGTAAAATTTGATGTCCCGATTCTTAATAAGAGTTTTATTTGGTCCAAAATAATGTTTAAGAGTGAAAAAATCTATATTTAATGACAGTTTTCCATTAAAAGGCGATAAGTGAACCTTTAGTGAAAACTAGGGCATATACGCCTAAAATTGAATTCTTTCCATATTTTAAGCCATTAGATTTTATTGGATAAATGTAAAAAAATTTAAAAAATATATATAATCATATTTTAGTTATTTCTATCCATTCCTGCCAATACAACGGCTACATGTTAACTACCATTTGAATTAATATTATTTTATTATTAGAGTGCAACGTAAGATTCCCTAGAAACTCGTTGTTGCGTGTTGGGTACGCCATCGAGCATAGCGTCCCCTTTAAAGTCATATTAATATTTTATTAAAAAATATGGATAAATATGAAAATTCCATATTAATTATTTACCTGGGGTGTTACATCCTTCCCCCCTTTTGGGAATTGCGTCCTCGTAATTTTAAAATTGCGCTTGGAAACATCCTTGAAAGTCTCACATCGGAACAAAAGTCGGTAAAAAAAATAAAGAAAGATAAGTACAAAGGTCACCCGAGTTAAACCATACTAGGATTCCAAGTATGAAAATATGGACATGGAGGAGAAAACATAGGTTCATGTTCTCATGGAGAGTGATAGAAAACATGTTTAGGAGAAAGTTAACCATGAGAAAATCACAAACTTGTGATGGGTTAAACGGTATTCGATTCCCCAGTAGGAAAAGTTAATAGACAACATTTTTGTTTTAAGTTACGTTTTATTGAGGAATTTATTCATAAGGAAGCATAATCACTTATCATGTTGACTTTCAACTTTTACAAGATTCCTTAGTCAAACTCATATTTTTTCCAAAAGACGAGTATTTAGGGAGACTTGTTCGCATCAAGAGTACTATAATCAACTTCTAGAGAATCACCTAATCCCCAAAAGAGAACTATATACATCCCATGTATTTAGGCTTTAACCAAAACCAAAACCAAAAAGGTTAGTACAAGATCAGATAATCCAGAAAAGGATAACCCCTTATAAAAAAGAAAATCTATTCTTAATCTCCAAAATTTGTCCAACAAAACCCAAAGTTCAACGAGGACCATCCGATAAACAATTTGTCCATAAAATTCTTCAAAGTAAACCAATATACGATTGAAACCCAAATATTTGAAGGATTTAGTCACATAGTCTTCCAAGTTAAATCGTAACATTTATCTCCAAACAACATTAGTCGCTCCTAAAGCCTCACATTGAAAAGTAATTATCCTAATCACATATCCTCCAAAATCAACATACTCTTAATTCATAAAATCATATAACTAAAAAGAATCAGTCAAACTAACCAGGGACTTCACGTAGTCCAGTGGTAGGCGATAAATACCAGTCGCACTTTGGTTGGGGGTTCGATTCTCGCAGCTTTGTCCAATGCGACGGGTTGTCACACGGTCTGCGTGTTGTCCTTTTTTTCAAAACTATATAATTCTTAAAACATTCCCCAAAATGAGATAAAATCTTCAAAGATGATCATAACATATTTTAACCTCAAGTTTATCTCATGCCTTTAATTTTCCATCAGAACATATAATAACCCATAATTACCTCAAAAGTAAGGATCATATAAACCCTAATGGTTACCTTAATAATTATTACCTGAATTTCCACATCGAGTTAGCCATCTCGTACATGATGCACTAGAGAACTCACCAAGGTTGATGTGGTTGATCATGACTCCTTGATAGTTGGTTTAGAACAACCATGAGTTTCCTCATTGAATCCTCCATTTTACCTATTATCTTAATCATAGATCCACCACAGTTTCCTTCAATCCAATTGTCACTTTGGTGCCTGCGAGATCCAGCCATTCACTAAAAACAGAAATGTCAGTGTGAGTATATCAACAAAACCATCATGTACTAATGAGTAAGATAAACACTAGGATATACTTACTCATTCACTTTATCTAAAACTAGGACTCTTTCTGAAATCCTAACCATTATGGTAATGTCACTTATGCTTAAAGAATACCCTAACCTCTAAAGTTATCTAAACCGACCTTTGATACCAACTATAAGGACCCAGCCTTAAACCTTACTTAATCTTGAGTTATTACAAGATTACACATTGAGGATCTTTTCAGGTTTAGAGTTTTAGAGAATTAGATCATGAAACTTGCATTACATTCCACATTTAAACAAAGTGGTTACATAAAAGGCAGTATTCATTCTTCCCATCAACGGAAACATATTTAAAATGAAACATGGATTCTTTCTTGACACATCCTCGACACTATCATCACATCATGTACCTTTCCCTTGACCTGTGAAAAACATTTCAAAAACGTGGGATGAGCATAAAAAGCTCAGTAAGGGTTATAAAAATATGGAAAGGAAACATGAGTTCGTATATACATAAGAATGAAATCATACTTTACCCATAAAATATAGGCATATCAAATCATGAATAAATCATAGAAAACAGAAGACATAAAGGTAACTTGAGGCATTCATAACATTCTTACGTAGGGAGTAACCCTCTTGGTTACGCTTGGAATACCCATCACAGTATATTCCCTAAATCTCTTCGGAGAAACCTTAACGTTTCACTCCTTCGCGTTACCCAATGCATTGGAGAGCTATAACGGGCTCACCCGCCCCTAGTTTATCACGGAACCACCCGTTTTCATAACAATGCCCAAGAACCATAACATAAATGTGTCACATAAAACATGCATAAAGGAAACATAACATTTTCAAATTTCAATCACAATATAACATTTTAGTATATTGAAATATTGAATCCATTCAAAAAGAAACCATTTCCAAAACCATTTAAAACATTTAATAAAGAGATTTTTGAATCAAAGTGTCCCATACCACCTTGAAGCTTAAAATTTTAAACCATTAATATCCATATAAATAAATCCTTAAAACCATTTCGAAAACATGGATATTAATAAGAACAAATAATTAAAACATTTAAAACGATATTTTGGTTAAAGGGGTTTTACCAAAATTAGAGACACTTGAAAACAATAGTTGAGGAATAACATTTAGTCAAAACATAATAATATCATGAGAATAAATGGATTCATGATATAATACTCCAAAGGACAGTATATACACCATATAAGAGTGAATTGGTGCATAACAACAATGAACCCTCAATAGAAATGTCAAATGTGATGAAATCCCTTATAGAGAAGGTATCCATAAATTAAGGACAAATCAATCTCAAAAATATGTGTGAAAAATATAAGTACACCCAATATAAGTGGATATTAAGTGTAAAACAATAAAAGTTCATTCACACATATTCAATGGATGACATATTCAATGACTACATGTTGAACCCAAAGAAATCGAATTTGGGTTAAAAAGTTCCCTTGACAGCCTAACGGCATCACATCAAAATGAGTTGATGGGAGATAAAAAGTGTATCACATCACTTGGACATAAAAATTTACATCAGTAAGGATATATGAGAACATATCCCGACATAAAAATATGTAAATTAAAAGACCCAACAAAAGAAGTCTTTTAAAAAGAGGAGGGTGAAAGGTTCCTTTACTGACTTGGGTATCTTTCAAAACATACACCCCATGAAAGAAGGACAATAGATCATTGATGTAAATACTCATAAACGAAAGTATATTACACAAAGAGTAGAATAATGTGTAGTACATACACCACTTAATGGAATTTGTGGAAAATGTAGCATAAATCTCACGGGAATAAAAGTGAGATGAAAAATCTCTTAAGAATACTCGGTATCCTAACAGCGCCACATAAAACTTCCGAATATGGATTGATGAGATCAAATAGGGTATCTCATCACATTACAATAAAATGTACAGAAAGAGGAATATAAAAGAACATCCCCCAACATTAAAAAGAGGAGATTAAAAGAAGTGACATAAAGGAGAGTACTTAAAAATAAAGAGAGTGGTTAGATCTCTTACGAAAGTTCGGCAGCCTAACGGCGCCACTCAAAACTTCCAAAATGGATTGATGAGAGAGAATAGGGTCTCTCATCACATGAACATAAAAATTACAGTAGGAGTAATATAAAAGATCATCCCAATAACAAGAAATATGAGCATTAAAAGGAATGACATAAAAGTGTGTACTTAAAAAGAAAGAGAGGATTAGGATCCCTTACCTCGGGTCCGACTTGACTCGATCATTCTTTAATCTCCTTTAAAAGTGTAACTCCTTTTGATTTGAGCCTAAAGGCTTCCTTTTAAAGGATTCTGCCCAAAGGGAATCCTCTAGGATGAGAAGAGGGATGTGGAGAGAGTAAATGGGAAGGGGTTGGCCGAGCCAAAGGCTTGAGGAGTGTGTTAAATGAGGTAGAGGTGGGGGCCTTTTATAAGAGGAGAGGAGGGGCACTTTTGGAAAGTAAAGAAATATTACTTTATTTGAAAATGTGTTTCAGTTTCAAAAGGTCCCACATTGATATAATTCGTGGATAAGGTGATAAGTCTTATAAATCCACTCATCCAACTGGTTTTGGACATGTGTAGTTCATAGATTCTACATTATCTTTCCATTTTATTTAAATCGTCAAATAATGATGTCATCGCTGCATCATTATTATGTCATAAATAATTTAATTTATTTAATGTCTAAAAATTAAAAAAAAATACTATGATGTAGGAAATCTTTTTATCTTTCCAATGATTATTTATAATCAAAATTTTGACCTCTGTAACCCTACTTAAAAATTGTTTTAGTAAAACAACTCATGTTTGTGTCAATTTAATTTTAACATTAAATAAAAAGTTATTTATGTCATTTCCCA
Source organism: Viscum album (assembly GCA_963277665.1). NCBI lineage: Eukaryota > Viridiplantae > Streptophyta > Magnoliopsida > Santalales > Viscaceae > Viscum > Viscum album. The sequence goes on along the minus strand of OY728137.1, from coordinate 200,823,384 downwards.
ACCAAAGTGTCTCCATGGGGTCCCCAAGTTGGCCTATGGCTTGTCTTGGTCGGCCATGACTCACCCAATAGGTGTAGGACAAGTGTCATGGTGTTTTCACATTCTTATAATATCATTTTTACCTTAAATTACACTAATTACCTCTAATCGCGATTAAGAACTTAATAAGTTACTATTCACCAAAAAATTATTCTAATCTCATTGAACCACATTTTACTTCTTTATGATAACCATGTATGTCGGATTTTTGAAAATCAAAACACAATGATGGTAAAATTTCATTTTAATGGAAAATCAGTTTTTATAAGTACCACTTAGTGGTTTCACTATTCATCAAAAATTGAAGTTTTTCAGAAAAATCCCAAAAATTCTCCCTAAGCTATATTTGATATTCTGAATTCAAAAATGAAGTCTGTTTTACCAAATTCAGAACATATTAGTCACATTAATTAATTTAATAATTAATTCCCGCTGTCAGAGCAAATAGCGTGTTTTTATAAAACAATAAGTATCAAAAGATTGACACTAGTTTAAGTCTGATTTCAAAGTGAAATTAATTCCAACGACCACTATTGGATTTAATGGTAAAAATATTTTCTAATTTCACTTTAAAACCAATTCAAAATATAATCTAATCATATAAATAAATTAGATTAAAAAGAGGTTTTGAATTAAAATAGAACATTTTACACTATTCATGAAAAAAATGAACTTTATCGGAAAAATACCAAAAAATTACACAAAGTAAAATTTGATGTCCCGATTCTTAATAAGAGTTTTATTTGGTCCAAAATAATGTTTAAGAGTGAAAAAAACTATATTTAATGACAGTTCTCCATTAAAAGGTGATAAGTGAACCTTTAGTGAAAACTAGGGCATATACGCCTAAAATTGAATTCTTTCCGTATTTTAAGCCTTTAGCTTTTATTGGATAAATGTAAAAACATTTAAAAAACATATATAATCATATTTTAGTTATTTATATCCATTCCCGCCAATACAACGGCTACATGTTATCTACCATTTGAATTAATATTATTTTATTATTAGAGTGCAACGTAAGATTCCCAAGAAACTCGTTGTTGCGTGTTGGGTACACCATCGAGCATAGCGTCCCCTTTAAAGTCATATTAATATTTTATTGACAAATATGGATAAATATGAAAATTCCATATTCATTATTTACCTGGGGTGTTACATATGATATAATTGATATTTTGAATTCAAAAATGATGTCTATTTTACAAAATTCCAAACATATATGTTACATTAATTAATTTTATAATTAATTTCCATTGTTAAAACAAATAGTATCTTTTTAAGAAATAATATCAATCAAAAGATTGACAATTGTTTATGTCCAATTTCAATGTGAAATTAATTCTAATGACCAAAAATGGTAAAATTATATTCTAATTATAATTTAAAATGACTAAATAGTATAATTTTTCACTATAAATAATTTTGATTAAAAATGTTGTTTTTATGTATTTTTTACTATTCATCAAAAATTGGATGTTCTTGGAAAAATACCAAAAATTCAACATAGCCTAATTTTGATATTCCAAATCCAAAAATTAAGTCCATTATGAAATGTAAAATTTTTATAATTTCAAAAAGTGGTTATTACTATTCATAACGACTATTTTGATTGGTCGCGGTGTGTTAGAATCTCGAACTTGCGTACAATGCAAACTATTACATTATTGAAAGAGAAGCATACCATGGAAGCTTGGGGTGTTTAAATTCTCCCCTCCTTCAATAAATTTTGTCCTCGTAATTTGAAAATTATCATTGAAAATAAAAGGTTGAAAATAGAAAATACCTTTTTGGAAAACCCATATCATGAATAAGGTTAATAAAAATATAAATATATAGAAAGAAAGAGAAGTATAAAGTTTACCTGAGATATCCCATACTTGGATTCTATTAAAACATGGATATGGTGGAGAAACAAACAATCAAGGTCTGATGGAGAGTTGTAGAAAATAAGATTAGGAGAAAGTTAACTACAAGAAAATCACAATCATGTGATTGGTTAAATGATCATTGATTCCCCAGTTGGAAAAGATAACCGACAACGTTTTTTTTAAGTTACCTTTCATAATGTTGAGGAATTTATTTAGGAGATTTACAGAGAACTTAAGGAAATATACATACTTGTAAGGTAGACTTTCATTCTTTAATAAATTTTTACCACAAACCCATCCTTCACTCAAAAAGGTAATAGAACTAAAAAATATTCCATTTATCCTAATTGTATAATGTTCCAAATATTAATACATAACTTTTAGATTTGGGAAACTATTTTTTAGAAACTAGGGACTTCTTGTAGGCCAGTGTTAGGTAATAAAGGCTTGTCTCACTATGGTTGTGGGATTGATTCCAATAGCTTTTTCCAACACGATGGGTTATCCCCCGACCTGCAGGTTGTCCTCTTCCTCAAACTATAGTATTTTAATATTCAAAAACTAATCTTCAGAAATGTTTTAACATTAAACAATACTATCCAAAGTTCAACTTAATCTATTCCAACCTATATAGTTATCCAAAATACCTATGTCCAGACTCCCTCTAAAAGGTCTCTAAATTCCAAAATCAATTGTAACATCAGATTCCCCAAATAAAGTAATGTTTCCCTTATTGACACATACTAAAAATATGATTAGCTTAATCATATTAAAACCGTAATGAAAACAAAAAGGACTACAGTACAATTCTTATATATATCACATTATTCTTATAACCATAATATAGTTCTTGAGTCCAAAAACACAAATACACTAATTATTCCACTTCATCTGTAGTAACAGCATAATCCTGGCCTTTCTCCCTTGTCCTTTTCTGATGTATGTTTCCTTGGATTTTAGGGTATTCATTTGCATAATTCCACATTTCTCTACAATTGTAGCATTCAACATTGATAGCCTCTTTCATTCTCTTGCAGTCACGAGACCAGTGACATTTTTCTTCACATTTATAACAAACTCTCATTCATTTTAGGCAAGTACCAGGGTGATTTTTCCCTCAATTATCACATAATGGAAAATCCTTCTTTCCCTTTTTCCCTTTATCTGTCCCTTATTCCACCATTCTCTTCTTCTCTTGGTTTAATTTATTGTCATATTATTTAGAGAAATCTTTTTTTATCTTGATAGCACATGAGACTATATCTTTATACGTTGAGAAATATTGTGATACTAATGCTTGATGGAGAAATGGTTTTAACCCATCAAAGAAACGATCGATCTTACTTCTTGGGTTACGTATATAATTTCACGCATGCCTTGCTAACATTGTAATGTTAGCTTCATACTTTGCAACATTCTCATCCTCCATTTGTCTTAGACTCAGAAATTGCCTTTCCATATCTTCTTGATGGTCATGAGGAAATTATTATTCTAAGAAAATGCCTTTAAACTCTCTCCATCCCATACTTGATACTTATTCATCTTGCTTTGTATTTTGAATCAATGACCACCATTGATCAGCATATCCAGTGAGGCGGTAAACTGCCATGACATCTTTTCCCCTTTATCTACTCCCCAATGTGTGGAATATTTTATCTAAGGAGTTTATCCATAACTCAGATTATAATGGATTTGTACCCCCATTAAATGTTGATGGTTGTTGCCACATGAAGTGATCTGACATTGATCCTCCACGTTACGGATCAAGGTGCTCCATACAAGTAAGGTTATTATTCATAACCTGAGTGTGTTGTCCCAGTATGGTGATAAGATGATCAGAACCAATTGTATCACCAGCTCCACTATAATTATCTTGAGTAGGAGAGAAATATCTACATGGAGTGCGTGCATTGATATGGTTTTCATTCCTTCCACTAGGCGCCATTTATAAAAAAAGTCATAAACTAGATTAGTTTATGAATCGAAATACATAATTCCATACATGTAAAACACTTAACATAAATTGAACTGTTTATGGATATAATCCAAAATCATAAAAAAAATTATTTTCCTTGAGGAAGTATATACTCATAAACCCTTTATAATTGGTTGTAAAGAAATCATGAATTATCCTAATCATATCCCCTAGGAGTGTCGTAACCAACAGTGCAGCAAGGCCCGTTGTCGTGGACAAGTACCCGTTCGAGTCTAGCTCAAAGTGGTGTTTTCAAGTTTTACCCCTTCATACATCTGTGCCAGAGCCTCTTCTACCTGCTCGTATCCAGACAGGGTTTTATTTCTCGGAAAACTCACAAAATCTCAATAATACCAAAATTCTAGGAAGTTCTTCTATACTAATCCTCAATGTTTATATTAGGGTTATGTGCTCTAATCAGAGTTTTTCTAAATCTATCTTCCAAGGTTAGTACTAAATTGCCTCTGATACCAATTGTAACGCCCCGAACCCAGTTTCCAAGAGTCAGTGCATTATTACATAACATTGGCATGATCACAAAAGATCAAGTCTCAAAAGACCTATTAGTTTAGTAGCCTTGGAAACACTAGATACATTCATAAATGTTACATTACATCATAAAGTGAAAAAAAAATAACATAGTCTCCATAGTCCACACTCATATCCCCTTCAGACTATCCCTACAGGTCAGTCATAAAATATTTCTTCACTTCCTGAGAAAAATAAAACATAGAAAGGGGTGAGCTGAGATGCTCACTAAGGATAAAAATATAGCGGGAACTTTTAAAAATAAACATAAACATTTAAGGCCATGTATAACTAAAAAAAGCCTTTTAAACATGAACTTCAGCATAATATGGAAAAATTAAAATGAAATAATTCCATTTACATATTCACAACGATATTCTACTTGTAGAATAATCACATGCAATATCAATAACCACTTTTATAATGATGGAATGCATAATTCCAGACTATCATAACCACATAATCAAGGCCTTGTGCCAAGACTACATATAAGATTTTTTCAATGCCTTATGACAAAACACTAGTTTGTCTCATGATACCTACCGATGCATCGAGGAGCTATAGCGGGCTCCACCCATCCATTATTAAGTCCAATGCATTCCTTATATGAAAAGGTTTAAACATATCATAAACCATAACAAAATCATATCACATAAAACATGCATAAAGGAAACATAACATTCCCACAATTCAATCAAAAGATATCAATAAAACACATTTATATAATAAAAACATTTTCAAAACCATTTTCAGTAAAAAAAAAGAAAAGTAAAACATGGTATTTATTTTTCATTTAAAAAAAGTTATGGCTTGTAGAGGTAACCGAAACTCAAATAATGGTCACGGTGGCGGAGAAGTTGTTGTCGATGCATACGTATGAAAAAAAACATTCCGTTTTTTCATTTAGTAAAATTCTTCATATAAAAAGATTCTTTTTGAATAAATGTTAAAGTTAAAGGGGTTTATACACCATATAATATAATGTTGTGTATAAAACAAAATGTGCCTCAATGAAAGGAGATTGAGACGAAGTCCCTTACCTCGTGTCCGACTTGACTCGATCGTTCTTTAATCTCCATAATAATAAACTAGAGTTAATTTATAATTTCTTAAGAACCTTTTTCAAGTTCATTATTCCTTTTATATCACTTATTACCATTTTATTAACATTATGTCATTATTTAAGTTAATAGTGGTCGTTTTTTCAATCTTTGGTACTTGAGTCAAAAATAAACTTCTTATAATTACAAGTTGTTCTTGTTGTGAAATATGAATTATATCCAGAATTATATTCATGATGTAGATAACATATATATCATATATATCCATTATATACATGCATTTATAATATTACATAACATTTAGAGGTAAGAAATGAAATGCACCGTTCATGGAGACGGTAAGCCGTACGTACGCATTAACGCTACTTTCATTTCTATTTCATATCTTATGGAATGAAATCATAATGATATAATGTTATATTATAATTCCATTATAATATCATATATAATATCATTTACTCCATCCTTTATACGTCCCACATTTGGCATTAACGATTCAAATCACTTTGAGGGGGCGGTAGTCCGCACTTCCTAAAATTAAATTATCGCATTTACCCATAATGAAAATCATAAAGGTATGACATAAATGAAGAATAAAGAAGAATAAATAAAACATAAACATAATATATATCATATATTAAAATTGTGACATCTTAATGGCCACCATGAGTGGTGTTAAAATAATATTGAACAATCATCATTTCGTGGGGCAGTAATTCACCACCCACAGAAACAGTATGTCCTTTAACCATTAGACGAAGGTTTGTGTAATTATATATCAAATACTTCTCATAAAAACAACATAGTATTTTGAAGATACTTGTTTTGTTACAAAATAAATGAATAAAAATAGTTTAAGGGGTTGGATATGAAAAATAAAACAAAAGAACATAAGTGAAGAAATTACCTTAAAATCGGGTAACTCTTTTTGATTTGAGCCAAATGCTTCTTTGGGAAGACTTCTACTAAAACTAAGGCTTTTAGGAGTAAGATATGGAAGTTGAAAGAGTATTTGGGTAGAGGTTGGCTGAGTAAAATGTCTTTTAAGGTGTGAATAAGGTGGTAGAGGTGGGGGCCTTTTATAAGAGGAGAGGAGGGGCACTCTTGGAAAGTCATTAAATTTTACATTATTATGTGTTGCTTTTTGGATTTTAAATGTCTCACAATAATATATTTAGAGGATTAGGTGATAAGGGTTAGAAATACACCCATACAATAGGCTTTAGACAAGTTTAAGTCTTAGATTTTACCTTATCTTTTCAGTTTATTTAAATCGTTCATTAATGAGGTAATCACTACATCGAAATGTTAACTTATATAACTCCATGTAATAAATGTTTTAGTAAAACAACACATATTTGTGACAATTTTATTTTTACTTTAAATAAAAAAAATTTAATGTCATTTTCTTACCCAAGTGGCTCCATGGGGTCCCCATGTTAACCCATGGATTTTTTTGGTCAGCCATGACTCATCCAAAAATGGTAGGACAACTGAAAATTTAATTTCATATTATTATAATATTATATTTACCTTAAATTACACTAATTACCTTTAATCGCGATTAAAAAAACCTATAGTTACTATTCACCAAAATTTATTTTCATCTCATTGAACCAAATTTTACTTACTAATGAAAACCATATATGTCAGATTTTTGAAATTCAATTTTCCGAAGTGGTAAAGTTTCATTTAAACAAAAAATTAGTTTTTTAACTACCACTTAGTTGTTTCACTATTCATCAAAAATTGAAGTTTCTCAGAACAATACCAAAAATCCACCCTAAGATATAATTGATATTCCAAATTCAGAAATTATGTCTATTTTAAAAAATTACAAACATATAAGTTGAATTAATTAATTTTATAATTGATTCCCATTGTCAAAACAAATAGCATGTTTTTTAGAAACAATATCAATCAAATGATTGATAATTGTTTATGTCCAATTTCAAAGTGAAATTAATTCTAATGACCACCATTGGATAGAATGGTAAAATTATATTATAATTATACATTAAAACCACTCAATAGTATTATTTATTACTATAAATTATTTTTATTAAAAATTTAGTTTTTAAGTATTTTTCACTATTCATCGAAAATTGGATGTTCTCGGAAAAATACCAAAAAATCAACATAGGATAATTACGATATTTCAAATCCAAAAATGATGTCCATTCTGAAATATAAAATTTATATAATTTGAAAAAGTTGGTATTACTTTTCTTAACAGCTACATTGATTGGTCGCGGTGTGTTAGAATCACCAACTTGCGTACAATGCATGTTATTGCATTATTGAAAAAGAAGCCTACCGTGGAAGCTTGGGGTGCTAGAAAAATTTTATAGTTGGGTTATATAAAAATTAAATTAATAATTTATTTTTATTAAATAATGATGTTTTGAAATAAATGATATATTAATAAAATTAAAAAATTAAAAAATATTTGTTAAATATTAATGATAATATAATTTTCGTGAACTCAAATGTAATTTTATATTCAGGTTCAAAAAATATTATTGTGAAAAATCCCATAATTTTTCAATAATTCTCAATTTTGATTTTAGAATTGACAATTAAAATAATTATTAAATTATTTGAATATAAACAATTTTACTTTTGTAATCATCATGTCTAGATTATCTAATTGTGAATTTTTATTAATTTTTGGTGACAATTGAATTTTCTTTTAATGTATTAAATATAGTATAGATATAAAATGTTTATTATGGATCATAATAACCCAAAATTTATGTAATAACTGATATAACATGTATCTCTGACCAAATATGTGTTACCCCTTTAAAATAATGTGGTTTTTAAGTAAATCTGTTAATTTTAAAAACACATTATGAATCATCCAAAAATTATATTATATTTTAAAGTATTAGAATCAATTATTCATAAACATGACTTAGTTCTTCATCCCCATGGGTATTGTTATAATGATTGATGTAAATGTAATTAAAAAAATTAAAATTATATATCTTTTATAGAAAATGTGGGCAAAAACCATGTTAACATTTGAGGTTCTTATTACTTTATTATTTAGAGTCTAAAACCTTTGTCTTGGATATAATAATTAACTCCCCTCTCTTTCCTTTTAAACCCCAATGAATCCCCCATTAAACATCACTAAAAACCCATTGATTGGGTTATTAATCATGCCTTCCCTCTATTGATTCAACCCAATGTTCCAAAAACTCACAATAGTCTTTGCTTATTCTTTGGGAATCACCCTCTCATGGTAAGGGACCCCCGCTCTCTTTTTTCATTAAATAACTTTTGTGAAAATTAGTCTTTTTAATTTTTTTTAGTGATACTATCATCAATTTATAAATATACCATTACATTACAATTAATTTTTTAATAATTTCATATTATATATCCCTTGTTATTATAACATTTACAAAAGTCGTTTGTATGACCAAATTCAGTAAGGGGTCCTCTCATTCTCTTCATTATTCAATCATATTCTCTATTTCAATCCTTTTAATTTTTAATTACTAATATTTGGATAAGAAATTCCATATCCCACTTAATAAAATTATATATCCAAATGATGAGGTAAAAATTTAAATATCAGCAAAAAAAATTTCATCATTAAGAACTGTCATTATTATTCAAAAATTTCACTATAATTTTTCATACCAAAAAAATGTGTCAGGAATATCCACCACCATTTATACTCATGTGTATTAATCTATATTTAACAATCCTTAATTTTTATGAAATTTAATATCTTTGAAACACACTCATCAGTTTTTGGGTGAAAATATGTGAAATACATCCTTATATTGTACGACCATCATGGAACACTTATGCATATACATGAACTAAAAATGATGGGTCACCACGAATTATAAAGTGTTCTAATGCCTTGAGTATTTTTTTAGTCTTATGAGAAATAATTTAATGAATTCATGGGAGAACCTAACACATTATAAGAAATTTTCAACCTTCATATGCTTCAATGTTGTTATCACATGTTATTTTTTTGATGTCATGTTTAATGTTTTTTCCACATTTATATGTTTCATTTATGTATTCATTCTATATCATTCCCAATTTTCCATATTTATGACTCTCAACACATTTATGTTTCATTGAAATTTATATTATCTATTATGTAACACTTTCTTCAGGTTATTCTTTTTTTTATTTCCTTACTAGTCTTTAATGATCACCCATTTCATGTGTGTTTCTCTATGTTATCCCATGCAGTTTTAAGAATGATGGAAAATGATGAACAATTTAAAAAATATTTCAATAACGCTAATTCACCCATACCTATTTTAATGTGATGTGTAATTTCCCTAATTACCAAAATACATTATAATTATTGATCTTATCGGTTGTATTATGTGTATTATTATGTGATAAGTCATGAAATAATGTGTAATAACAACTAGGGTTTCGGTAGATGATATCATTGTAAATTTTTGTTAACTTCAATTCAGGATTATATAATTCTAGTGAAATATATATGGATAACACAGAACACAATAAAACAAACCAATTTTTTCCTAAATTATAGATTATGTGGTTGCAATGAAAATATATAATTGTATGGATACTACAAGATGACATAGATTTGGAAAAAATATACATAGGTGTAACTAAATCGAAAACAATGTATCAATATATAATTGATTAAGGACATGTTCACCAAAATGACACATTATGTACACCTAGCATGACACTTATATAGAGGTAATATTTTTTATATTCAAAGGCTCATCATGAACCATTATTAAGGAAACAAAAAATCCATTAAAAGTATATGTTAGGAAATATATATTTAATATCATAGATTGAAGCCAAAATAATCAAAATATAAAAAATAAATATAATATATAAATTAACCATTTAATATTATTGGATTCCCATTTTGATGTTTCAAATTTGGAAATTTCACATCTATAATTTTCCATTTATTATAGTCAATGCCAAAAGAAGAGTAACCGAGTAAACAACCAATGTGAAGGTCAATGTGATGATTTACTAAATGAGATTCCCAAACAGATAAGTGAAGGAATCATTAAATTTGTGATGATACTATATCAATTGAATGAGCTTATAAAAAGAAACCCAAATCAAGAGGAACACCCTAATCACAAGAAGAATGAACAAGTCATAATTGAATCCTTTATTCAATAATTTACTGAAAAATTCAATAGATCATCAGATCCCTTAAACATGGAAGAATAGATCTACTATAATGAGTTCATGTTATTTATCCTTCAGTGTTTTTAGAAGAATAATTTCATGATTTCTATTTATTATATAAAGGGAGAAGCTGGCCAGTGAGGGGAATTCATTCTAGAATCCGAATCCTTAGGAAGAGATCGAAAAAATGGGTTGGAAATAATTTGAAAAAAGTATGTTAAAATAATATTTTTCACATACTCCTAAAATTAAAATAGAATAATTCATCATTTCACTAAAACCTATGATGAATCCATTACGCTATATTGTGAAAATATCATAAGATTTTCATGATACCCAACATTCGATGTCATTACCCCCAAATGAAATGTTGGTTTCTTATCTAGTGACACAAAAACAATTATAATAATGTCCCTAGTGACAATGGAATATGATAGTTATTTGGATATTTTTTATGTACCCTAAAATAATAATTTGAGATAAGAAAAAACCAAGTGGCTCATGGGGATAATAAGCATAAAGTCGAGTTAAATTCTAGTGATGTGATAGAGATTTCTAACGATGGTAAGAAATTTCAACATACCACTTTTGAAAATTATCGATAGAAGTTCAATGTAAATTTATTAAAGAGGATGGTGAAATTCATTAGGCACAGTAGGGGAACCAAGCTGGTGATTGCAGATAGAAAAAACACACAAATTTTATGCAGTAATGAAAAACTCCATTCAATCCTTATCATATCTTTCATTGTTTGAACTATAAGGAATAAGGGAACCATGTAAAAGAATGCACTAGGCCCAGGATGGGAAGTGATAATTAATGAGGAAAATTTCAATGGATGAAATGGTGGGATTATACTCTCACGAACTGATGTGGTGGATCACAACAATGATGTGGTGAAAGGTACTCTAGTTATTCATTAATGGAAGGTGAATGTTATTATTGATTTATTTGTACACATTCCTTTATATAAAAAAATCTTAATAGAACTATTCAAACACAACAACAGAACATGGAATTACAAATGTCAATTAAAATAGTAAATGGTAAATATATTGATATTAAAGTATATAACTCACACATTAACAAATTATTTTGGTTGAGTATCTTATAGAACCTTTTGATAAACACATTAGTGTATTTCGATCGAATTATGGGAATGGGTTGTATTTTCAGACATATATCTATCCAAAATTGACTTAAGAAGTGAATCACTCTCTATGTCTTGATTCACACTCCAATTAATTACATATGTATGGATCATATTGAATCTTCTCTAAAACAATCATATCAAGAATGAATATTATTTCCATGTTTAAAAGAGTAACTAACTCAAATGATTGAGTGTAAGAAAAACATAATCCATTAATAAAATACTATTGTGTGGGAATAAACTAAGGGGTTTCCCAATGAATTTGTTGGTTTTCTCTATAGATGATATTTTGATTTCATAATGGAGATTATACCAGAGAATTTTCCCATATCTGACACACAATATAGAATGAATATTGTGTAAATTGGGTAGATGAAGAAGAAATTAAATGAGAATCTATGTAAAGGGATGATACCCCCAACTTAATTACTGTGGAGTGCACCAATCATATTTATTCTGAGTAAGGTTGGGTCAACGCTCCATTACATTGATTATTATGAGCTCAAAAAGATCATGATAAATAAAAAGTATCTTATACCCTGGATTGATGACATGTGTGATTTGCAATGTGGAGACCAATATTTCTGCATGGTGGATATTATGTTGCAGTATTATCATGTAATGGTGAGGAAAGAGGTTATACCCAACACTACATTCCATACAATGTACATCCATACAAGTTCATATTAATTACTTATTGAGTCACTAATGCTCTTTAAATATTCTTAGACATAATTTATTGAGTATTTACATACTAACTTGAAAAAAAATTGTTTCCTTTGTATATAATAGTTTATTATAATAAAAAAGGTAGAGCTCGCATGAGTAGAATCTGAGAACTATGTTAAATACCATATGAAAAGAGAATATTTTGGGAAATTACATAAAATGTGTGTTTTGGTTGAAGAAATTCACATTATTTGAAAATTTTATCACAAGTAATGGGATATTTATAGACCCATCAAATATTAAATCAATTGAAGGATGGTTAAAATCAAACATTATGATAGAAATTCCATGTTTTCAAGGGATGGATGTGTATTTTAACTGATTTTTGGGACATGTTTCACAATTTTAATACCCTCTAAACCAGATATAATAGATTGGATTCATGTTTGTTTAGAATGGTGAATATGAAGAGAGTAAAATTGTGTTGATAAATAATTGTGTCACTATAACTATACTTATACAACACACGTGTGGGGAACTTTTCTGGTATATAGAGATGCTTCAAAGAAGGGAATGGGTTGTGTACTAATGTGGAATGAATTTAGGATAACATATACCTCAAGGAAACATTATTTTAAATAATAAAACTACCAAACACTTTATTTTTATTTGGCTGCATAAATATTTGGGTTGATAATGTAGAATCATTATCTCATTGGGGTAAACTATTAAATATATATAGATAATAAGAGCCTCAAATATATATTCTCACAAAAATAAGAAGAATAAGTTCCAGAGATGATGGTTAGAGATGATTAAGGACTATGAATTCTCAATCAAAAACCAACATAGGAAATAAAATAGAGTGCAAGATGCTCTACGTAGAATAGATTTTACAAATCTAATCGTTGATGATAATTGGGAAGGATTTTATCATCATCGACAAGAAATGGATAGAAATGTGAATCATAAATTAATGAACATCATAAATCCTTTGAATTTTTTTTGTCAACCATACATTTGTATAATATAAATGACGCTCAAATAGATGATATATATATTTATAAGAAGATATATTCTATAAGAAAAGGAAAATCTTGGAATTTAAAAATTAATGAAGAAAGAGTTGTATTATTTGGGTCATTACATTGTGTACTGTGAAATCATGGGTGAATTAAGGGGATGTTACATAATTATCATAGCCAAATCTTCCTTATTTAGCAAAGGAACATAAATATGTGTTCAGATCTCTGATAGTACTATTAATGGGACATCACAAAAAATGAGATCATAGAATATAATTCAAGGTGTCTTCTATCATCATCAAGTGAAGGATGAAATGAAAAAATTAAATGGGATGATACAACCATTGACCATACAAACATGGAAATCAGAAAACATAACCATTTAATTTTTCATTGGTTTCCAAATACATCATGTGTAAATATTGATATGTTGGTGGTGATGGATCATCTATCGATGAATTCTCACTTCATTGATATCTAAGGGGAATTTTCCCTTTATTAACAAGTAATGTTATACAGTAGATATGTGGCGACAAAACATGAAACATCGTTATCTATTATATCTAATTCATACCCAATATTTACCTCTATGTTCTAGAGGAGTATCCAATATGCTCTAAATAGAGAGTTGACCATCATCATGACTTATCACCACCAAATCTATTTTATATGAGAGTGGATAATCGATCCACTTGAGGATATGTTGAGAACAATATTGATGTACATACAAAGAGATTTGGATCAATATATTCATTTGGTAGAGTTCTCATACAATATTGGTTTATAATCATGTTTCCATGTGCATCCCTATAAATCATTTTATATGATGTTGGGACAAACAACCTTATGCTAGTATGAATAAGGTGAATGAAAATTGTTGTTTCTTGAAGTGATCTATGAAATGGTCCCAAAGATAAAGACTATCCATCATCACATTAGGGATATTAAGAGTCAACAGAAGATTTATGTCAATAATCATTGATGACACCTAGATTTTGAGGATATGAATAAGGTTTTTCATTACATTTATCCATGGAATAAAATCAGGAGAGTTTGGAAGAAGGGAAATCCTTGTTTTCTATAAATTAGTCTCTTTCATAACAATGATCTCATTAGGTTCGTGGCCTATCAAGTAGAACTACCACATAACCTATCTCTTATACATGATTTGTTCCCAATTTCTATTTTTATGAAGTACCTAATAGACCCCTAACATGTGTTGAATATAGTTGTAGTACCCTTATAGAATTATCTTCTATATGAGGAACAACCAATGATAATGTTAGATTATAGAGACAATGTTATTGAGATTAAGAGAATGCACCTTGTTAGTGTGCTATGAAGAAACCATGAGTTTAAATAAGTGATTTTGGTACTAAAGAAGTTGATGAAATATAATTTCCTTCGTATATTTTAATGTGTGAATTGAAAATATTTAGGGAGATATTTTATACTGAGTAATATAGTAATGACTAAAAATTTATAAATAAATGTCCCTTTCTGATTGAACTAAAATCCCCATCATGGTTATTGAATAAAAGGAACATATTTGGTTTAATTATATTTTATTTTATTTATAATAATATTTTTAATCATATACATTGATAATATATCTATTATACAATGATCTTAATAATTGTATAAATTTTGGATTTTGATTAATATAATTGACATATACAAAAGACGAAATTACCTCTAACGACAATATTAAAGCCCATGAATCCCATTTATCTGAGAAACTAATGGAGATAAGATCACTATTATTTTCCCTTTCCAAGATCAATTTGAAAACCAATAACTAAAATATGAGATAATACATTTATGGGATAAATTCATGTTAGTTGAGATCACATCCATAACCATGTACATGGAAACGCCCCATGAAAGTATTAACATCACACATGTAACCCTTAGGGACTTTTCTGGTGTAATAAAATGGATATGTATGATGAAATTAGTGTTTTTAATATAAATATTTTATTTTTTATATAATAATGGTTTTACTTACTTCTTATTGTTTTTACATTATAAACAATTGTTATTTGATAAGATAAAACAAATATTATTTTTTTGGTTAATATAAAATTTTAATTAACAGATTTATTTTAATGAATGAATGGTTTTTTCAAATTAATGATATATTAATATAACAATAAAATTATATAGTTTTCATTAAATATAAATGATAATATAACATTCCTGAAGTCAAATTTATTTTTTATAATGGTTCGAAATTAAATATTTTTAAAAAACATAGCAATTTTCAATAAATGACAATTACTATTTTCAAAGTCAAAATTACATAATTTAGTCAATAATTTGGATAAAATAGAGATTATTTTTTGAATTATCATTCTTAGTTATCCAATTTTGAATTTTTTATAATTTTTTGATAAATTTGATGTTTAGTTAAAAATTAAAAATTTTATAAATATATATTGTGTATTAGGATATCATAATGAAACAAAATTGATTTAATAAATTATACAAAATGTAACCATGAATAATATATGGTTTTACTTTAAAATAATGTGAATTTTATTATATTTAATTAAATATATAAATCCATCATGAATCCTCCAAAAGGTATATCATATTTAATTGTTTTTAAATCAATTCTTTATTAACATGTCTCCCTTCCACAATACCAAGGGTAATATTTGGTTAATATATTCATTGGAAATATAAAATAATTAAAACCAAAACAATTTGTTAGATGCTATATAAAAAAATAGGGCATGGTTTGTGGATTATATTACGTTATTATATAGAGTCTAAAACCTCTGTTTTGGAAATAATAATGATATCCCCTATATTTTCCCAATTAAACCCACCCAAGACCCCATTCCTATTCTCTAATATACCATTTATCACATAGATACTCTTACCTCCACCTCCCTAGATTGCACTTAAAGTTTCATTTAGATCTGAAAAATATCCTCATATTCTTTTTGAATCTCCCTCTCAAGGTAAGACACCCCACTGGCATCTTCCCCATTCAAGAACCTTCTTTGTAATTAGCAATTTTAATAACATTGGATATGTTTTCATGATTATACAATTATCAGTATACTATAAAATTTATTTCTTAATAATTATATGTCCTTTATGTCCATAATTATAGAATTTACCCATATCAATACTTTTACAAAATTTAGTGAGGGATCCACACATTGTCCTCATTATTTAAGAATATTATCTACTTAATGCATTTTTTTGTCAAATTGATGATTATGAGATATGTATTTCTATATACATATTACATAATAATTTGTATCCCAATTATGAGAGACCCCTTTCACTCTCATTAATCAATTTTATATATCTGAATATTCTATAATTATGATATAGAAATTTCAATATGATCTTTCATGCAAAACCATTACTTCATGAATATCCACCCGCATTTCAACTTACAGTTATTCTACTATATGTACTTATCCTTATTTTATTTTGGAATTAAACATGTTTAACCCACACTCTTTGATCATTAAGTTAAAATTTATTAAATATATCCTCTATTTTTATGATCTATGTGGCACGATTATTCAAGTAAATGAATTGAAATAAATGGGTGCGCCTATAATTATAAAGCGCTCTAATGAATTGGATGATGTTTTAGTCTCATGAGAAGTTATGTATGGGATTAGGGATTGAATTGAGTCAATTATGGGACCTTTTTTTTACCACATTTTGATGTATTTTCAATTAGAAATGACGTATGTTTATGATGTATTTTTCAATGTTGAATCTACATTTATATGTTCATTTTCTTTATGAGGCTCTATCATTCATCTTTTTTCATAATTATGATTCTCACCCCATTGGTGTCCCATTGGAATAACTATTTTATAAAAATATATAATTCCTTTATTTTAGTTTTTTTCCTTTTGGACCTATACTAATCACTGCTTTATTATGTATTTCTCTTGATTAACCCCTGATGTTTTATGAACGAAAGAAAATTAATAGCATGTTAATGAATAAATAATTATTATAATGTGCCCTCCCTTATTTTATGTTTTTATGTAATTCCTAGGATTAACCAACTACAATAGAATTTATAATATTTTGTGTTTATTATGTGTATCCTTATGAAATAAAAAATTAATTAATGGTTAATAAATATATAAATTTTCATACCCCACATGTTATGTCCTATAATATTTGTCAATAAATAATATTTTCATTTATAAATCCAACTAAATTAATGAATAATGCATTTAGGAATATTGTTAAATTAATTTTTTCATGGTTTTCTCTAATGTATAATGAATGGATGTTTTGATCTATTAATTATGTTAAAATAAAAAATTTCTATTAAGAATATATGATATCGAAAATATAACATTAAAATTGCGAGAGGATGTGAAAAAAAATAAGAATGACATGATAATTGTAGGAAAACACAGAACAAGTTGTTTTTGAAGGAAATGTGGTAGAAATTATATTTTGTCCCTTATCAAGGATTATACACTAAGGTGTGGTGTAGGGGTGAATCAAGGTATTATAGATATTATGATTTATACCTTGATTATGATCTTTCTATCTCAACACAAGTAACTCACATTTCCTTCCCATAAAATATATTTTCACTACAAAATTATGTAAAAAACCAAAGGCAATTTTACTTGGTTCAGCAATACTGGGTTAATCCGATGAGAATGAAAATGGAGATGTTTCAATGCACCAAGAACACTATACTGCACTAATTTTATTCTCATACACAATAGAATAGTATCACTAACTCTCCTGACATGTTTCCCACCCATGTGATTAAAATATAACTATAATTCATCCCTAAGAAGATAAACACACTTCTCGTCTTCACAAGTATATACTCACTACTTCTCCATGATAGTATTATACTCTGTAAAATTTAAATAATAATTACACATTAAAAAGTTTGTAACTTATTATATATATTTTATAAGACTATAGTACATTAGAACTCTTTGAATATACCATTTCTTTTCAATATTCCAAATCAAACACCTAAGATTCATTACTATTCATATCTAATTAAGATTTAATAAAATAAATATGTTCTTAAGTATCTTAATTATCTTATGAGAATAATATTACATTATTGTATTCTATATTTGCTTTAAACTGTATATTCATCATTCTTAGAAAACCTAAGATAATATAGAGAATGAGATTTTAAACATCGTGAAACTGAAATTTCATCTTCCATGTATTAAAATATTAACTTTGGACTATCTCTCATCAAATCCACTCCATTATATTCGAATAAAGATGGTAAAACTCAAGATAAAGCTACCAAAATGTTATTGGAGATCCAAATCCACATATCGATTTCTAACTTCACATTTTCAAACACCATGGACTAAAAAACACATTATACCAGGACACTATGACTTCTTTATTGAATCATCGAGATGATATTCCTTTGATAATACCAGCACTATGAGTATAGGTTGTATTTTCTTCGACCTTGGAAATATAAAACATAAATTTCAAAAGTCTACTATTATAAATAAAAATAATAATAGAAGGATTATCATTTATAATTGGTGCACTACAAATCCATCATTGGGATTTTATGCTGTGACCCACTACTATTGTTCGTTTAGACTATAGATGACTCTTTTATCTTATAAATATTTAAGGGACACTATAATACATGAATTAAGGAACCATTAAACAAATTTAAAACTTTTACAAAATTAAATTGTCAACGTATTAGTGAAAAACCATTATCCTTTTGGCTTCAGTTGAACCATACATACCATAGGACCTTACCATTATGGTGGTCTAAAAATTTTGGACTTACCATTACATGAGTTCTATAATATCTATGATACCTTTACATAGTTTATCGAGATGCATGAAAATTATCACTATGATATGGACATATTTACCATTTATTATAGGTGAATTTCAATGTTAAAATTACAATGAAAATGACCACTTCAACATCATTCCATAGATTTATATGTTTGAAATTGACATTCTAGAATCACCATAACACATTAAAATAAGTGATTAAGGATTCCATCATAAAAGTCATTTCATACTCTTCCATCCATGAAACAAGAAATTATACATTACTTTAAATAATATTTTAGATGAACACCCTTAAAATGTTTTCAACCAAACACTACCTAAAAACTTATAAAAGTGATTTTTTAAACATTATCCCCCTTCGGGTTTGTTGAAAATTTTTAAACTATCTTAAAAATATAATGAAAATATATCCTACAAAATATAAATAGCATCTATACAACAATACCAATAACAATATCCGACCTTGTAGGTGTGAATTAGGGTTTTAAAAAATAATAATTATATTCCCACATTATCTATTATCATTTTGAGAAACAATAAATGTATGAAAATATCATCATGAATACTTACCCTGAGATCCTCTAACACCTCAACCATTAAACCATCCTCTTCTCCACATTAAATGTATATTATGAATTCTCCCCTTCATTGGTAGGAACGAACATGTCTACCTCCTTTTTAATTAAACAAATTTTAACACTTCTTTGAATAGTTATGGAAATATTAATCTGAAAACCATAAATTTATCTATAGAGATTAGACATACCTTTCTCTGGAGATAAAATCCTTCATGAAGTGGGGGTTTAATATATAATCTATATATGTTGGTAGATTTACATTGAATCCAAGATATAACTAATGTATTTAGAAATTCATATTGGGTAGTTCCTTAGTCATAATGTCAATAAATTTATTTTCAATACACACACTCTATTTGAACTAACCATAGCTCAAAATACTCCTTTATAATGTGATTTTTAATTTCAATATGACTTGTGATAAAATTCATAACAGGATTTATATTAATATTTATAACACTCGAGTTACCTAAATTTATAGTAATAAGATATTATACATCAATTATAACATATTAAAGATTTTTATTTATTCACAAAAAACTTGGTATATATTTTAGGGGTTATAAAATACTAATATTTGGTTGTGCTCAAGGATATATGGTATTTTTTATATTTCTATCAAAGAATAATATGAACTACCAAGATAATAATAACTTCTGAATGTATAATTTTTTTATCTACAGAACCTTCGCAAAATGCATCTACGAATCCCATTAGATTTATTTATTTTCTATAATAAAACATCCAACAATACGTTGTTTGATTAATATATTGATGAATTATTTTCATAGAATATATGTTGACATATTAATTATGAATTTGATGAAAGGAAGCATAAAATTTTTGAAAAATATTATCAAATTTTATAGTTGTAAGATATTTTTAAATACCAATGGTCTATATTTAAATATTCATATCAATCTGTTTTTCATTAATTTGCATCGAAAATTTCATATATGTCTCCTCAACCGTGAACATTAGTTTAAAACCATCAATCATGAATATTTCTATCATTTCCTTATCACACAAATATTGGGAAATAAATTTCCCAATTTCTCTTTGAATTACATGTATCCATATTAAGAAATTACAATACACAGATTAGAGACATCCCAAATTCAAACCTCACAAGTTTGATAAATACCTTCCATTTGGAATCATCCAAACCACTAATGATGAGTTCATAATTATATAAAAATAATTCTATATGTAGATCCTTCTATGATATTATATAGAGGTAGTGATAAGTCTAACCTCTTGAAAATTAATCATCATTATGTTTTTATAAAACAATGAGGACCATGTTATTGGTTCTTATTTTAAGAAATATAAAATATTTATTTAACAAAAAAATTAATTATAATCATTATCAATGAGATAACTATTTAGTAGTTTAATTTTGAAATCCTTGTATGGAAAAGTACTGATGTGTATTGACTTCACACATGACTCGAATAAATTATTCGCATTTCAGTGGCCATTTCCATAAATAATATTATAGTTTATTGTTATGATAGAGGTGGAAATGATTCATCTATGTAGATTCCATTATGTTTATAATACCATATTCATAAAATAAATTATTTATTCCATGTCAAAATTCAATTTATAGTAATCAATTTCTAAAAAATTACTAATTTCTAATAACATTATTGATCTTCGAGCTTAGAATAACTCCCAAGACAAATTATTTTCTATCTGGTAATGTTCCTCCAATATAAAATTGACCCAAATCTTATATTTTTATAGATAATTTAATTATTATTGTTTATAACTATGATATGGGATATTTTTATTATCAACCAATCATTATTTTATTCTGAAGAAAAGTTATCCAATTACTGACTAAGTCTTCTATATTAAATCAAATGACCATTTGAGAAATCAAATTTTCATCACATTCATGTATAAATTCTGGAATATTCTCATTTGAATTTTTTCCAGAAAACTGAAATCAATTAATGTAAACTACAAATAGTATTTTATAAGCTTCTATAATATCACGACATTCAAATATGACCTTCAATCTCTTGTTAGAAAATATCATGAATTTCATTTTGGATTAATATACATAAAACTAAATTCATCATGAAGAGCATCAAAAATATATTCATTTAATTATTAATTAAAATACACATACATCTGAACACAAGAAAGTATTTTAGATTATGCCTCTTTCTATATGAGATTTTATATAGAGTTTTTTTATAATTACAAAATTGAAGTGATCTATAGGATATATTTAACATTAAAATACTTGATTAATTCCAATTATTATATAAATTATCTTATTAATTAACATAGTTTGGTCCATATGATTTAAAATATGGTTCAGACTCTAAATATATTTTTTTTAGGAGTCCTTTCCAGTGATACCTAATATTGGAATCTATGATTTTATATGCATTCTTCTAGTCGATTTTTTTATATTGAATTTAATTTTAAATTAAAAATATAATGAATCTTTACACCAGGAATCAAATAATTTTTTCTTTAGTATTGATTGATACACATGAATGCAACATTGTCATTTGTAAAAACCATCACCCAATCCAGTTTACTAAAGCATGACTATGAAACCATAATACCAATTTGTATCTGAAGCCTTTGGAAATCTTCCCACACACATCTACATGTATGAGTTTGAATAAACTAGAAGATTATCTAATCATATTATTCTAGTTATTTTGAAAAAATTTACCATTATGAAATTTTTTACAAATTCAAGTGTCAAAAGTAATCACGGGGATATCTCATCCTCTATTATTAGTTACCTAATTCTTTAAATATTATTTTCTAAAATTCTCTAGTCACATTATCTATAACCAACTTTAATACTCCATAGAAATCATGAATTCATTTACAATAAAAATATGGTAAATATTCTATATTTTTATTTTCCTAGTAAAAATAATGAAAATTATTTAGAATTAATAGGCCACCCCTTTTTACTATAAATCATTTCATATCTCCAGTCACATAACTAACTAAAACATAGAATATTCTTTCAATGAAAATTAACTAAGTGGGCATCTATTTTTCTTTTGACCTGTTCCACTGACCATTTTAATTATAGAGACAAAAATTATAAGTCCATCATCAACTAAAATACAGACAAATCAATTTTTTAATTTTTTATCTCTATGATGAGAATGTCATTTAATATTATATATAATGTACACACACTATCAAGATTTTACAATGTGGATCTATCTATCTCTCTTAATAAAATATCAGAATATTTTACCTTCTAAATTCATATTTTCCTCACATATGGATACATTTGCAGTTCTGTTAATGGTAGGATATTATTTTCAATATCTAGTTCCAAGGAATCATTTTTATATTTCTTAACTAAAAGCCTATTTTTAGTTATCATGTATATATTGAAACATACAAACATTTTGTTTTACCTTTACAAGTCTCCTTAGGAACCTTTTATTATACCATTAAAATCATAAGGGAATCCTTTTTCCAAAAAAAATTATCGAAAACATAGTATCCATTAAAATAAAAATATAATATGGGAAATCTTATTTCCTATTTTTGGCATCCACTCTTTCAGAAATATATATATTTTTAAAATGACAAAAAAAATGTGTCTAAAATTTCCACAAGAATAACACCTATTTTTTTGAATGCCAATTTTTTTTATTTCAATATTTGTATAATTATAAGAGTAGTGTAGATCCAAATTTATATAGGGGTTTGATGAATATGGATTTATATCAACCTTGATTTTATTATTTATGGGTTCATAATCAGAAAAATGATTATTCTTTCTAGCGAATCACCACTCATGTGGGATAAGTATATTCTTTGTAGAAAAAACACCAAAATCATCCATTATTACTTATGTTCTTGATCTTTTATATTTTTTTCTAGAAGTGATGAATTTTTCCTACCCCTTTATATTTTATATTCCATGACATGAATTATCTATTATGTGGGTTAGTACTCTTTCACCTATACATTAAATAATTTTTTAGTCCATGAATGATCCAACCCAACTCTGTGCCTTTGAGTTTGAACTCAAATTAATTATCTGTTAGCCAAAAATTCCCCATATTAGTTTATCAGTTTCTTCCCCATTATCTTACTTCTCTACATTATATTATTAAATTTAATACATGTAGTAACATTAAATCCCATTTTATTCCATCGTGTTTAAAATAAAAATTATATTTTCTTCATATATAATTTATAATTATGGTCAAATAACAATTATTATCTCTTAATGTTTTAGTAATTCATCACTATCATCTGTTTCTAGATGATTTAGAATAGACACAAAATGATCATCATCAATATCCCTATATTATACAACCTCATCAACATCATATTCCACAAAATAATTATCTTTATTTCTATGAATAAAATTTAAAAAATCATCACTGTTTCATGTATTTTATTTTACTTGATATATTAAGAGTAAAAGCTTATTCTTATGATTCCCCTTGATATTTCATGAATTATTTTTCCATAGGATATTTTATTATTCCACATCTAAAGTATGAAGTTCTTTTATCTAAATTAAAATATATTTTTCATATTATTTGATTAGAAGATCAAAATGAAATAACCTTATTAACATCTTCATCTTCAGTTTTTTACTTTATAATTTGTTTCTTAAAATATTTAAGATACACATCCAAAATCGTACATTTATCCAAGATTCATTTTCCATCTTATTTATATCATATATAATTAGGAACTTTTTCATTTTTATAGTAAAACAGATTTTAGATATCTGTCTTCATACACATATACTTTTTCATCAAAACCAAGACTCAATATTCACATAATTATATTAACAATTTTAACATCATCATTGTTATCTCCAAACAAAAAATATATTCTAACTTTATAAGGAGTCTATCTAAAAATTAATCAACCAGTTAAGTAATCCCATGATCAAATACTAATATTTATTCCCCAAAATCTATAACTTATGTTCATAGAATTTTGAATCCCCTTAATTAATATTTTAAATATTCTCTTATATAAAATGATAATTATTTCATTATATGAATTTTGTGTAGATAATATTGCATAGGGATCCTACTATTTCATTGGTAACTTTTTAATCTACCAAAAATTCTACAAGACAACCCACTATTATTGATCCATTATCCAAGCTAGCCAAAAAAACCATTGAATCGATACCATATATACAGTCATTACCAATGATCTAAATAATAATTAATTCCAAACCTATAATAATTGAAAGTAATTCATTGAAAAAATTGTTACACCCATGCACTTGAAAATCATCATCAACATTTCAAGAGAGGAAATTTTAACCCCCCAAAATTACAATTGTACCTCCACTAGTTAGCCCTTATCAAGCATTGTACCTAGAGATATGGATGAACTATGATATTATAAACATTAATCATTGGTTAAGGTATTGTTCGCTCAATATTAAGAGAAAATATTCCCCCTCTTTACAATATTACTTACGACAGAAATGAATAAAAGAAAAAAAGTGATTTTTAATTGTTTCTCCCAAAATATAACCACCCAAAAATATTGTTTCAAATAATAATAATCATTATACATTTTATAAAATGAAACAACAATATTTTTGATAATTGTAATATTAAATAATACAATTATAATCTAAATGTGACTATTATAACATAGTTGGTGAATTAGTGAGTTTGAATATGAGTAACCGAATTAAAAATATATTACAATTGTAAAACATAATACAAATTTTTTTATTATTTAATATGAAATAAGATATCAATTTCTTTAAATTTACATCAATTAATCCGTAATATTTTTTTACAAAACAAACTTATTTCCTTTCTTGAGAAAATATTTTAATCCATTTGTGAAAAAGATAGAAATTATATCTTATAAAAATATCATTATTTATTAAATAAACATATATACTGAAATCAGCTTTCTATGAAATTTTGGAATTTTTATAAAATTATTTACTTTTCTATGAATAATGTAAAATATAGATTTATCATATATTGTCATTTCATATCATTTTATCATGTAATTTACACAATCATTTATATTTTTTATTTCTTAAATTTATATTTTCTATATTTTATTAATAATAATCTAATATATTCCATTTGAATAAAAAAATCATTATATCAAAATTGGATATTTTTTATACTTAAAAATCATTTCTCTCAAAATATATTTTCCATTGTTGTAAAAATATTTTAATTAAAATAAATTTTACATGAATATAGAAATTATAATCTTTTAAAATAGTCTCCAAAATTATAATGTGGAGTATAACAGTTTGTAAATAGAAACCATTTACATTTGTACATTTTGATCAGTGAGCATGGTCGATATCTATTACCCTGGTGAAGTAAAGATGTAACATTTAGTTGAAACAATGGAATAAGTCATTAATAGAGATCCATCATTTACCAATAATGTATTTTTTACATAGAGTTAAACTATACTCGTCCATGATAATCATTTATAGACTGTTGGTATGATTTTTCATTTATAATGATATGTATATTATATTAAGTAATTGAAAAAAAAATATTTCACTATGTTTTCCTTAAAAATATATAACATTGTTTCTTAGGTGTAAAAGTGTTTACGGTGGTTATAATGAATTATTTTTCATAATTTGTAATTTTTTTTCATAGTAATTAAATTTTAATTTCTAATAATTGCATAATTACATTATATTCTAATGGAATACTAACATAGTGCATGTGCATAGAGTTGAAATATTAAGTAAATAATTTTATCCACAACAAGATAATTTTTTTTCATAAATATATGTTTTGATAGTAATATGAGTATTTAAAATATTAAAAGTGTTAGAAAAAGTGTATAGATTATAAATATATATTTTTTATTCCTAACATTAAATCAAAATTAAATTAATTTTCCAAAAAATCATTATTGCGATTTTATGTCATATAATATTTTATTAACTAATTTATAAATAATAAAAACCTGGAAAAATGTAAAATTTGAGTGGATATGGTATAAAATTTTTTCCCTTGAACAATATGTTCAATATTAATATTTGATGTAAATTTATAACCCTTAAAGAATGAAAAATGTTTTAATATGGTTAAAATGAGAAGGGTTAAAAGGTAGTTAAACTAAATAAATATTGGTTAAAAATTCCTAAAACCAATTCTAAATCATATTGGATAAGATTATTTCAATCCTAAAAAATAATTACCTTAAATTTAATCATGTTTCGGGTTATTTTCATTGAATGTGACTTTTTAATATTTTAATAATTTGAAACATTCAATGAGTTCCCCTTCCCCATATTATAATAGGACTCTCCACCTCTTATTTCATTACACATGGTTAAGAAACCAAGATTAACCAAATCTTTCCATTTATATTATAAACATTCATATCTATGAATTATAAGTGATTTTACTCATATAATAACATTCCAAAGTTCCGTATGACGAAATATAAAGGTGGTCTAACAAATATAATATAATCATCTTACACAACCTCTTTCAATTTATTTATTCTTTTACATAATTTAAACTTATTTAATTTATAAATAAAAAATATTTTTAACATAATAAATATAAAAAATTGTATTTTGATTCTGTGACAGACATCATCGACCATAATTTTCATTGGATGGGAATTGAAATTATTGATAGTGCATATGTCTTGACTACCTCCTCTATATCATAATATGAATCACTATCAATCACCATATTTAATTGATATATATAATGACAAATTTACAATTTATATATGATATTTATGATATAATAATTATTCTATAAAGTCTAATTATTATTCACCTGCCATTCATTTCATCAATTGATGAATGGAAGCATCCCTATGCGTACATATAGGCAATCGTCTCCATGAAGTGATGTCATTCATTTTTTATCACAACATTATGTGAAACGCCATAAATGATTATATGATGAATAAATATGATAATAATGTCATTTTTTATATTTTATAAATTGTGAAACCGTGTCCAATGTGCAATTATCATTCCAATCTATCTAAAAAAACCATGAAAAACAAATCAGTTATCACTCCAAACTTTGATTTTAGAAAATAATTATTAATAAATAGGTGATAAGATGTTATAAGTAAGTAATATGTGTTATCATATACTGTAATATGGTTATTTAATATATGTTAATTAAATAGATATTACTTTTATAGGATATTTAAGGGTGTATCAAATTAGATAGAACTTAATGTATTGTTTCTAAACCTCCTTTTTGTTTCAGTGACACATAATCCATGATCACCACATTTTTTTATTGTTGTTTATATACATAACATTACATTTTATATCATATAACATTATTAATTAATGATATTTAATTAAATAATTTATATTTTTTCCTCTAAGGGGGTTTTATTCAAATGTTACCAAAGTGGTCAGGATTTATCATCTCAAATATTTTTCTTTGAGAAATATGTTATGTTATGAACCTATATTATCATATTATTTATATATAACACCAATTTAAATGTCATAGCACTGATATAGAAAATATAATAATATTTAAATTTTCATTTTAGTTATTCTTTCTGGGGGATTATGATTCAAAAGTTACATAAGTGGTAATGGAAATGTTTTTCAATCATAGATTAATTGGGATTATTATTAATTGAATTTAATTTTAGAAAATTAAATGATATTTATCTGATAAACCTATTTAATATTTCATAAACTAGGGTTATTTATGTAATTTGGATGTTTTATTACCATTTTTATTCTGTTTTCTTTAAAAAATTTCAGAAATGATTTATTTAAAAAAAACATTAATTATCCACTTTTAGTTTGAAAACAATTTTCTTCAAAATCCATATTTTCAAATAGCATTTCCAAAAAATTGGAATATTATTCACTAATTTTTTATCTTTAATTTTACCAATATTTTAAATTTTTCCAAATGTTCAAAAAATTCTCATTGTTGTTTTATGGAAAAGGTACTTTCTCCCATGGAGTGAATGGAATTTGTTTAACGATTACATAATAATATGAAATTAATAATATCATGAATACATAATTATATAATTCATATTTTTCAAATGTTTTTTTTCTTTTGAAATTTTATTCTTTTATTGATATTTTTTATATTTTTATATTTTTAATAAAGGATTTCAAAATAAAAGTTTGTATTTTAGTCAAAAAAATATTCATGTGGAATTTTAAGGGAATTTGTCATCAATGACAACATTATTTTTTTTACATCTGATTTAATAGGGATATGATACATTAATAACATCTTTATTCATTCTTGTTATGGTTTATGATTGTAATGGAGATTTATTTAGGAAATTCATTTTTTGTTCATAGGATATTCTATGATAAAATTATTTACTGTTTATAGAACCCATTTTTTCCATTTTATATTATATAATGATATAATGAATGTCTAATGATATTTTGTGACTCATATATATATGGTTTGCATTGTTTGAAGATGTATTGAGACTCTTCATCTTATTATATATTATTTTAAGATTAATTACAAAAAAAATACAGATAATAAAACCTAGGAGATCAAGAAGTATAGTGTCATTGGGATTTAGGTACACTAGATAACAAATTATAGAAGGAAATATATCATATTTATTGAAATATTCCTTAGCATTATCAAACATAAAACTGCATGGGATAACCTATGGGCATACATAATAATGGGGTGAGATATAAAGACTAGTAAAGGAATAATAATTGAATAAAATGAAGAATGTAATACATGTTATAAAATATTCATATAAATAGGGCATAAAAATATTGATATTCATAAAAATTTACAATTAGTATTGCTTTAGCATTATAATGGTAATCGCAAATTGGGAAATATGGAAAAAAATGACCTCGTAAATATTAGTTAAGGATAAATTCTACGAAATCCAGATGGAAATATCCTGTATTGAATTTGGTTCACTTCATAATCCATAGAATTTTTTATAATGAGACTAAACCGATTCCCAAAGAATTTGAGTGCTATTTAATTATTGGAACTCCAATCACTTTTATTTTATATTCATTATTAAGTGTTGAACATAGATCATACAACATAGAATCATTTATAATTACATTTTATTACAAGATCATGGAGTATCAAATAAATAAATGTAAATACCTATTAAATACTTGTATTTTTATAATGTTAAACAAACTTGATAATAAATGAGTGCAGATATCCATTACACAATTTTTTGGAAAGGATATCACGATGAAATTTGGGTATCATAATCGAGGTGTATGAATGTTCATGTGATGACTTAGTGAGATTGAAGGGGACTATCAACATTTTGAAGTAAAAAGAAAATTAAATGGATATTGAAGAACATAACACAAAAATATGAAAAGAATATTAATTTCATAATATAATAAATATACTTGAATAATGAAGGGAATAAGAGTATCACTTATAAAAGTTTGACATTGTAATATGTGTACATAAGGGTTAATGGTATAGATTAATAATACAAAAGGGGTATCATATCATTTATGTAAAAAGATTATAGTTATTGGGATATGGTATAACATATACCAATATGATAAAATAAAGATTAAGTAACATAAAAAAGAAAATGTTACATGAAAAAATTAAGGTCATATATCACTTACTAAATTTCAAATGGTAATGGGTGCACATAAGGGTTTATAAGAGAGACTAATGATAATAAAATTGGTCTATAATAATTTATAAATTACATGGGAAGTCTGTGGGATAAAGAAGAATATATCTCAATAATGTAAATTTGAAACAAACGGAATAAAACGATGAGGATTCTTGAATTGAAAATCATAGAGAGTGGTCACTAACCTTGAGAGGGTGACTCCAAAAGATTGAGACGAGCCTCTTGAGAGCTTCGAGGAACCTAGGGATGACACTTGATATTTTATGTCAGATTATGGACAGTATCCATGTTTATTTTGGTTAATATAAATAGGATCATGGGTTGGATTATGTGTGAAACCTGCTGGATTTCATTATTATTTCCCAAACATAGATTTTTGATTATATATAATAATATTACAAAAAAACCATAAAACTGATTTTACCCATTTTTCATAAAAATGGGACTGTTTATTTATTTTATAAGTAAATGGTCAAAAATTATCAAAATAATACCATTTTTTGATGAGAATGTGTGTTTTGTTTTTCAAGAAATTATTTTAAAACTTGAAAATATATTATAGGTTTTAGAGAATTCATAAAGGATTTATAAAATTAATAAAATAAACAAAAAATAAATATATTTCATACGGGGAACCTATTTTTGGTATTGGATAACATTTATAGTATTTTTTACATTAATTTTTTGGTTTTGTAATGTCATATTACACACTGTACATTTATATCATATCTATTTCTTAATCAAAAAATCCATTATCATAGAAAATTTTGAAAAAAAAACTATTGAATAATTAAGAATTTATAAATACAATAATAATAATAATTTTATAAAAAATAATTCTCTAAATATGTATATTTTTACTTCTAAAATTAATATTTATATTTATTTAGAAATGTAGTGTTTTTATACAATAATAGTTTTCGAACCCATATAAAAATTTCATTAGATTTCATAAAAATTATAATATCATTTATATTAAACAATAATCATATGAAAATAATATATTATTAAATATTATTTATATATAAAAAAATTAAGTCATCAAAATCATTTTTTAATTGAAATTGAATATTAAATATAATTTGTGTTTTATGATATAAAAATATATTTTTCTCAAAAATGAATACTCAATCATTTATAATGTAAAAATATAATCCATATAAATTATAATAATTTTGATGAAAACTAAATATAAATATTCATACTATTAGGGTCACATTGTTTCTAGTCTTTTTAAATTATTTTTACCCTTAATTAAATTATTTTACACTATAGATGGCAATAAATAATTAATACAACTACTATTTAATTTAATTTAATATGAAACCCAAAAGCATGATGAAATGAGGTTTTTCAAAAAAACATTTTTCAAGAAAAAGAAAACTCTAATTTAACTCTATAACATGTTTTATGTATTATATAAATTTTTATTAATAATTATATATATATAAAGAATAAGTTTTATTTAAATAATTCAATTTTAGGGGTTATTTTTAATTAATTTAAATTAAGAAACATTAGCCTTTTTAAATTTTTTTCGAAAAAATCTATTTTTAATCCAAATAATTAACTTATACTAAAACCATTTATAAGGAATATTTAAATTTAATCAATGGATTAAATATAATAGAAATATACTGATGTTAACATGAATGAACGTTAACATAATAATTAATTTTTTTATCAAATGAAATGAAAATGATACATTTTGATGATAATTTTTACTATTGACAAGAAATATACATTTTTATAAAATCATAAAATTTAACCCTATGAGGAATATCATATGATGATATTAAAACTGTTTCTAATTTTTTTAAATAAATTTTCTAAATTTTCTAGAAAACAATTATAATATTTTTCTATAAAAATAAATAAAAACCCTTCTTGGAAAAGAAATATTTTGAAGAGGAAAAACTCATTACCAAAATTTGATTGAATATTTACTAAAATTTACCAATATATTTTGAAAATGAATATATTTATCATAAAGTAGTAAATCCAACATGTATATGATAAAATAACGGTAATGTTATAATTTCCATATTAAAGTAATAATTATTTTTTTGGGTTTGGTTTTGTATTTTGATATATGGTATAAAACATATTATTCTTTTTTAGAAAACATGTGGATTTTCTTTATTCCCCTTTAAATAAATTCTTTCCTTGTAATTTAAACATTATATCAGAATATAATGTTTTGAAACATGAAACATACATTTTTGATAACCTAGATCATAAAATTGATCAATAAAACATCTTCTTGAGTACAGGGACAGGGAAGTGTGAAGGTCATCACATAAAAAGGATTCCCAGTATGAAAAAAATTGTTGTTATGTTAAAGCTTAGAAATAGAAAATAAAACTAATGAAAAAGAACAAATTATGTTTAATGGAAAACATTAATAGGATAAATTTAGAAAAAAATAAATATATGATTTGTAAAATGGCTCTGAATTCATTTGAAATAATAGTAATATGAAATAATTGATATTTAATATTATATTAACAGTGTTAATGAATTCATTTATTATCAAGGCTATAAAAATAAAGAAATATTCATTCATAAGAAGTGTAGTTTCATTCCTTAATTAATTTCCATTCAAATAAAATATTCTCTCTAAATTATGAGTACATTAATACTATTAAACACGTGAATGTGAATCAAATTTACATTAAAGGGATATCTTGTAAATAAAATTTATACTTAACATATGAATTTAAAGGCTTCATTATTTGTTATGGATGATTTATTTTCTAACAATGTAATTTATGAGAGTTTTTTTTACCTTAATAAATGTTTTTAATATTCTTTTGAATTTTCCAAATCATATCCCTAAAGAGTGTCAAACCTAGTGTGCAATAATTTCTTTTGTCGTTCTCATTTCCTGACCAAATCAAGCTCAATATGGTGTAATCAGGTTTGGCCCATAGGTACATATATTCTAGAGTCACGTCCTCTAATAGTATCAACACAGTGATTTATTTTCATGATAAATAAAAAAATATATAATTTAACATATTATTTGGATGTATTCAAATTTTTATACCTATAACTGAAGCATTATATTTTGTTTTCTAATCATAATATAAAAAATAACTAAACATTTCCTTTGATTCCTACTATAATAACCCTGTTTTTTTAAACAATAATAATATATTTATTTCACAAAAATACAAATAATATAACCAAGAATATAAAAAAGTATATTGTATTAGTGAATTAGGTACAATACAAGAAAAACCTAAAAATTAAATACATTATCATTTTTTAAAACATTATTAACTTTTAGGTGTATAAACTGACTGGGAAAGTTTGGGGACATATATAAGAAAGGTGTGTGCTATAAATTCTATTAAATGAATAAAAAATAAAATACATGGTTAATGTAATACATGATATATAATAGGTTTATTTATGGGGCATAATATTTGTGAGAATCATACAAATGATAAATGAGGCATGATATGACATGATAACCTTTAAGAGAACATGGGAAATGTATCAACAACTTAAAACACGGCATCAAAATCCTTGGTCTAGGATAAAGAAAAAGAAATCCAAATTGAAAATTTCCCATGGTTTATATGGATAACTAACTAATCCCATTAGTGATTTATCATGGTACTAAAACATTATCCAATGAATTGGAGTGTTATATATTTCTTAGTGCATCAATCACTTTCATTTCATTCTAATGCTTAAGTGTCCCACATAGATAATAAAACATGGAAGCAGTTATCCTGAAATTTGATTTCATTATCATGTAGTGTAATATATATAAATTTAATTCCATAATAAATCAGTATTTGTTCATAATGGTTAAAACACTTGATTGGAAATGGGTGCTGGTGTTAACTACACAATTTGTTTGGCATGGAATATCTTGATGAAACTTCAACTATATAACGGGTGTATTTGGATGTTCATGGGTGGTTTTTATTATAGTGAAATTGATATATCATAATTTTCATATATTGTTTTAGGATATTTAATAACATATCACATAATTTTGAAATGAAGATAAAATTCTTGCGATAATGAAGATACATGAATAAACAGGAGAATACGAGGATCCGTTACTAAATATTGGCATTGTAACGGGTGTATATAAATGTTCATGGAAGGTATTAGTTATATTAGAAGTATTATATTGGTATCTTACATAACATGTAAAGTAATGTGGATAAGGAGTAACTTATAAAGGAATTAAAATGAACATTAAGTGATATAACAGAAAAGCGGAACATAAAAAATGTTGAGTGGGAGATCCCATTCTAAATTTCATCTTTTTAAAGGGTGTAAAAAAGGGTCTATGGTATGGCATAATGATGTTAAAGCGTTATATAATCATTTATAAATCACATGGAATGTAATGGGGATATAGTCTAATATATCTGCACATTATTTTTTAGAAAAAAATTTATAAAATAAAGATGATGCTTGTATTTAAAATAGGAGAGAGTGGTCATTTTCCTTATGATGGGTAATACAAAAATCTTTATTGTAGCCTATAAAAGTGTAGGGGGGCATAATATAACTATATAGAGGTGAGGGAATAGTAAAAGAATTATATAATTTTTTTAGTG
Source organism: Viscum album (assembly GCA_963277665.1). Taxonomy (NCBI): domain Eukaryota; kingdom Viridiplantae; phylum Streptophyta; class Magnoliopsida; order Santalales; family Viscaceae; genus Viscum; species Viscum album. The sequence continues at coordinate 200,788,305 of OY728137.1, read as the reverse complement.
AAGATGAATTGGATATTGGGTGGTTTTGTATTGGAAAAGAGATGGTGACTCAATATTATTTTTGAAACAAAGGGTTCAAACTAAATATAGTGAAATAATCAAAACCAAAAATGATACCATAGTTTTTTCCAATGTATTCTTCAAAAGGGGAGTCTTTTTAATTATTTTATAATTCCAAGGTCGAAAATATAATATTAATAACCTTTTTGATGTATATGTGAGTCATGTACTTAAAGAAATGATTTTAAAACCTAAAATTAAATTATAGGTTTTGGAGGATTGATAAAGGCATTTTAAAATTAATAAAATTGTATTAAAATGAAATTATTTTTATGGGAAAATATATATTTGGTATTTCATACCTTTTATAGTTTTTATTACATCCCTTCTATGGTATTATATTTTCATAATACACACCGAAGGATTATATCATATTTAATGTTTACCCTAACATTTGGCCTTCTCTACATAAGTATGAAAAACTGAAAATTAGATAATTTCAACATTATGATTCCAAAATTAATATCCATTTAATTCAATTATTATTATAAATATGTAAATTTTTACATTTAAATAAAATAATGGACATTTATTTAGAAAATTTGGGTTTTTTACATTAACAGTTTTTGACCCCTTATTAAAATTACAAGTGAATTAATAAAAATGAAAATATCAGTTATATTTAACTATAATAATATAATAATTATATTTTATTAAAATCAAATTTATTTCAAAAATAAATTATTTCATTATAGGGTCTCAAAAAATCTAAAAAAGGGAAAGAAAATACTCCCAAAAATTTAATTATGGAAAAATTGATGAATGTGGTGATCAAAAATTGAATATAAGATTGAAGAAAACAAAATTGGAAAAGGAAAAAACTTGGTGTGCATACTAGTTACGGGGAAAGGTTCATGGAAGTTGAAGACCATAAATCAAGCGGTATGAAAACATCCAAGTAAATGATGTCCTGCAAAGCATTGTCCAATGGACCCTTCTATCTGCGAGTGGCATGAAAAAAGAAAATAAAAGGGTGCCACAAACTATTTCATTAGTGAAATGAAAATTCATAAATAAGTCCCCAAATATTGTCCCTATAGACTAAGTAGTTTTAGGATGATGTGGGGATAGTAGTTTCCCATGAACCACATCATTAACTGTATTGAGGTGGTGGTATCTTCCCCTGTGAATTGCAACATCCTGCAAACCTCTATTGATCGAGTCATTTACGAGTTAGATGACCCCTAAATGCAATTTTAGAAAAGGTTTCATGCTCCCACTGATACATATTCCCCATAAATCTATAAAATTACCACAATGGGGGAAATTAAAAATGATATTGGAGGATTTTTAGACAGCTTGGAGTTTAAGAATTGTAGACTTCAAAGGAAAACAATTGAAGATGCATGGAACTGTGAATGGATTCCAATAAGTATATTCATGATGAAAACTAAAAAATTAAGGAAACATAATAAAAATAATAAAATCCATTAACTAAATTGGTTAACCATGAATCATAGGCCCTTTTTGGATGAACTTCCAGCAAACCGCGGGCACAATTCCCCTCATTTTGACTAGAAAACTGTGTGGAATAATGTTACGCAGATAGGACTCTACGCTACATAGCACCATGCTGTACAAATAGAACCTGAGAACACTTAACCCCATGGAACACAGTGTCTAACATCTAGGAATATGTACCACATCATTACACAAATGACCCCTCCACCCACACAGTAGTACACTATGCAGAAAATCATACATCGAACCTGAGAAAATGATATAAGGAATGGGGTGTCTTTGATTTTTCCACCATTTAGATCAAATATTTTCCTCCCATTATAATCTCTCCCTTAATGTCCCATGTGGTAACCATTCCACTTGAATCATGCCAAAGCCTCTACCAAATCAACCATACCCGTATGACCAGACTGTCTGGAACATTATCATTCCCTTCTGATTCTACATACCAGAGCTAAGTTAATGCGAAAAGTCATTTCCCACAATAGTTCAGACCTCCAGTCTGTTCTCAATTATTCATTCCCTTGTTAACCTAATATTTATCCTTCGGATTTCTGAAGTGAACCTCTCTGTTATAAGGATCAATTGTAATCACATTCTTTTCCATTAAATGAGGGATAATGACATGTCAAAGTGATCATTCATGCTTTCCCTTTGATGAGGAGCAATGCTTCTATCATTTCCTACACTTCATCTAAGGGAACTACTCCTATGGAAAGCCGCATGATATTTTACTTGAGTTGGTTTTATATACACTCTACAAATTGACTTGGGATGTTTCCATATAGCTCACTAGACATGAAAATCATAGAAATAAATCCCAGGTGATGGGCTAATACATTCATGGCCTCATTCCCACTTTTGGTGGCCTCATAAATTCTCCCTCATCTACATTCTCCCTTATCCTTTTCCTTTAGTAGGTAAGGGAAGGGGCTCCATTTTTGAATCTTTCACATCCTATGGCTACTCACAATGATCATGAATAACATGGGTTTAGAGGATTTTAATGATTCGACAATCACACAATCCAGACGTGAACTAAGATAACTATAATTCCCAACACAATTGGGATACATTTGAATCCTTTATACATGCCCGAAATCCAAATAATCTCTTCCATGAAATGAGATATAATTCCCCTTTAAATGGTCTTCTTCCACATGTATTCTAAAATCAATTCCTAACCCAGTCAAATACTATAAGATCTCTAAATCTTTCCATAAAATAGGATACATAGGATGCTTGTCTGAAGTTCCGATCTCAAAGGTTATACTTTTTAATGAACAAGCCCCCATCATGACCCCAAAAATAGGGTCTCCTTTATAGTATAACATGAACCAAAGTCCAAACTACAAGTTATGTTGATTCACAACTATCTTGGATACATTGGAAGACTCCTTGATGTCCAAACCCAACATCCAAATCACCGTAGTCTTCCTCGGGCCATAACCCCGGCAAGGACATATCCATGTAGGATAACATTCCTCTACTGAGAATCTTGGGCCTCTTCAGTGTAAGTACCACATGAAATATTGATTAATAATGCTTAATCTTGGCATCCTTGTCACACGATGCTAAATTGAATGGATCGATCCCGATCACATGACTTGAAAAGGTGATGTGTCCAATTTTGTGGCACTGAACTATGTGGGTTGTGATTCCACTCACAAGGATATATTGAAATCCAATCTTAAGGATTTGTTCCTGATATTGAAGAAAATTCCATGCTCCCAAGATGAAGATAGAATCTTGAGCGCCTCATCATAGGGAATAAACTGGGATTGTGATTATAATTCCTGACCAGTGCATATATATAGTTTACCTTGTAGCCCAGGGGTAATCCACAGACACATTATTGGGAATTTACGATGGATTACTGAACATATTAACATTTAAAAAAAATAAAAGAGTCTTTGAGTAGGCAATAATTCATTCCAAAAGGGTGTGATGTGCCGGACCTCCTATTCTCTCGACCATTGGGGTCATGAACTGTCATTGGCCAAATTGTCTTCAAATTATTATCTTCTTGTGGAATGTGGGTACATGAATCATGAATACAAGGGTCATTGGGTGTTTAAGGCTCAATGAATAAACCCATTGAATTCAATTCAAGGACATTGTACTGGGTGTCAAACCCTTTGAAATAGTGAACAATGTGACACTATGCATCGGGCCATTCCATTGGGCCATAGTACGATGTGAATTGGGTAAAACAAATATTTTGAACCTGATATGAATCCTTAACAAAGGTGGGGGTCACCCCACCCTAGGTCAATTTTTTCATTTTAAAGGAAGAGGTCTAAGAAATATTACCAGTCAAGTATGTGATAATTATATTTTATCTTGATGATTTTTTTGTATTTTCTTTTTACATGTATTTTACGGTTCAAATAGCTATCTTCAATCCAAATGGAATATCAGAAAATTGCACTGACAAACACATCAACTTCTACATAAGTGACTAGATCCCGGACCAACATAACTCTCTCGCCTACCCAGTATATTCAATAATGGGGTTCAAACACACTGATCAAAGTGTACCACTTCTATTGTAATTTTTTATGGTAGAGGTTACAAGACATGCCCTCCAATATATGAAATCTCACCAGTCTCCTCTTTATCCCTAGCTGGAAATCTAGTATATGACCACTACGCATGCTTTATCAAAAAATTTTGGGAGCCTTTCCAATGAACACGATTATGAATACCTCCCTTATCTTAGGGAGGAAGATGAGGTTGATACAAATGACTTCATACTAATAGAAGAGGAACTCCATTCCAGGGATCCTGTAATATTATGTTTACATCAGTGATGTACAACCCAATATCCACACACTAAAGAGGATCCCATTCTAAGGGAACCTACTGAAGTCTAGTGAACATGGGCCCCTCAGGCTTCCCGCTGAGGGAAGAAAACTCATATTTACGATATGGTTATTACACTTGTTACTAAGGAGGTGGACCTCCATACATATGTGACAACATATAATGGGAAGGAATACAATTCGACCCATCCTATTGAATCCCACCATAGAAATACGATGAAAATCTATGATCATATGCATATCCTCACCATATACTAGGAAGCCCACCATTGAAATAGTGATGAACAATACAAAAAAACATATATTCTTGGCAGTACTCTCTGGTCCCATCTCATAAACCGAGCCACCATCTATATAAAGATTCAAATATCAACCAATGAACAAGAAGCTTTACTTTCACATAGGAGAACATCAATCTATATATATCTCAAAATTCCTACTAACATAGATCATGTCTGCTATTTAAATATGGTAGAATGTGATGGGTATTCATACAATACTTCCTGTGCATATGTATTCTAGCGGCCAAATACAGTGGAATATATGTATGAGTAGAGTAAAAATCATATAGATGGAAATCAGGTTTGTGAGAAAAATACAACAATAAATGAGTAGATGAAAATTGATTCTCATAAAACATACCCAACTAATAAAATAAATTAGAAACTATAAAAAACAGGTAGTTATAGACTCATCCATTTTCCCCATAACAAGAGAACAGCCAGTACCCACTGGTGACTCATAGAGGAATGGTTTAGGCCCAATATTTTGATCTAAAATAAGAATGGGAATTCATTCCAATTCTATCCAAACACATATAACTGAACACATTGGTGATGATGGAGGATCAAATTTAAATAAGTGATCATATCCTCTAGATTTTTCAAGACATCATTGCATCAGCGGTATAAGTGAGGGGTCATTCCCACAACCCGTTCTCCCCAAACAGGGTGATTCATCAACCAAATCAGATAATAACTTCAATGAAAACCAGTATCCATGATCCAATATAGGAGGGTCAATGGGCATATTCTACGATACAAGGACAACCAGATCAGTAAAATATAACCATGCCAACTGGGGAACACCATTCCAATGTGGTGTCAACTATAGGGTAATAATATTTCCCTTCCAGAACAAATATATGTTCATTTGAATATACCAACAACATCATAGGAACCAACCGAACAAATACCTGTCTGTGAAGGATGTTACCAATAGTAGGTATCTCCAGTTTCCTGTATGAGTGTGAAAAAAAATGAATGGTGCCAAATGAAACCAAAAAATCAAGAGCACATTCATGATTATACTATACTATAATCTAGATTTCATGACGCCATAATACATCTATCAATAGTGGCACCATACATTTTCAATCCATTACCAAATTATGAAATTTATAGTGGTAGTTGTGAATGACACTCCATGCAATATTACTACCAGCAACTCTAAAGGTAATCCCTTGAGCACCCACGATGTCTTACTTCATTTTCCAGAAATGATTGATAATGAGGTCCTATATTGGATGCATTCTAGGAGATCCCTCCCTCTGAATAAAAGATTTCACAACATGAAGGGCTTACCCCTACTATAGTCCTCCCTAATGTTCCACCTCAGGGTATACAATGTGAATATTTCTATCCCTGTAGTCAGACATCAAGATGTGCTGGTAGTCCCCTCCATAACGTAAGATACTAAAAAGGCCCTCCATTTAGTGACATCATGCAATGAAAAGGTCCTCCCCTAATTGAAGTACATCCTGACGACCTCCCCAGTATTTACACAACAGATATTTTCCCTACATAAAGAACTATGATGGTATTCCTCACCATGATATATTTCATTGATAAGGCCCTTCCCTTAGTGATTCCATGAAGCAATAAGTTCATCCCCATGTTGTTTTCCACCATTAAGGACCTCCCATCAGTATACACCATATAATTATTCTTTAAAACTGATCTCTACGCCTCAATGTTAGTCCTCTCCATCACAATACTCATTGTTAAGGTCCTCCCAACATTCAAAATTTACACCTACAAGATGGTCCTCATCTCATTGTCTCAGATGTGATAAATCATTCAAATACCAAGGCACTTGAAAAAATGGAGTACAACAAGTGGGATACACTCTCCATGAAAAGAGATATCCTTTCTCACACAAAGGACAGCCCATGGACACATTAATCTTCCGAGCCACCCCAATACCATTCACATGTTAATGAGACTCCAGCTAACCTCTCTTCATGGAATGAAATCATTAAAGAGTGGTCAAACTCTATGTATAAAGAAGAAGATCCCCTGGTGTAACTCCAAGAAGATATGTTGATTGTGTGAATTAAACTATCTTGGGATGACATACCAGTGAATTATTGTCCTATGACCACTTTCCAACAAAACATACCAAGAAAGATATCAAAATAATGCATGCATAATCTTCTCCTCAATATATGGACACCACTCTACAAGCTAAAAAATAATTTCATTCCTGCAAAGGGAATTCAAACCATGATAATAACCTGAGAGAGCATTTACATTAGGTTAATATATATTTCATTTCGTTTTCATGATGACCACAATCATTAAAGATAAATAAAGACCTTGTTTTGGCCTGCCTCCATGCATTCTACATGTTGAACTGCCTTGTTAGTGATGCCCTCTCTAGTACTCATATCTGGGGATGAGGAGAACATGGTGCTCTACACTTTAGCCCATATATCATCATGTAGAACAAATGATAAAAGAAATCCTACAATTCTTTCATCCATAGATGTTTCTCAAATGATGTCTCAGTATTGTAAAGGGCGATTTCTTGACCAGAACTGGCCTCGAGTTAGTCTTTGAATCATCATGCCCGATGAGAGAGTTCCATCGAGAATCTCTTAAACTAGGCCACTAAAAACAAACATCATGCTTCTTATCTAAGGGAATCCAATCAAAAAATGTTGGTCATTTCTTCAAAATAAAATAATTCAAGTGTAGACCCAGTACCATATCTTACTCACACCCGCAGGGGAATGCAGGGTATCATGAAATTGGTGAAAGTGGCAGTAACTACCGCAATATAGAACCATCCCAAACCCACAAGGCTTGGGGTATTTATAACAAAAAATTGACCCTATAACACCAAAATATTCAGGCCGAGTCATGTTAACAGAATAATGAGAGTAATCCCAACCCAAAAGATGGGGGCATTTTTATATCAAATTCCAGCTCAATGGACATATGTCTTCTCCCATATAGGGAAAAATGGACACTGGGGTCATCCATTCCATCCCATCCCATGACTCATGTACCCTAGGATGAAGGAATACAACGAAGTCATATCATGGACCCTTTCGAGTAACTCTACTCCAAGAAACCTGAAGATTATCATTGAATGGCCGGAGAAGATCCATCAAAAGACATAAGAATATCTACGACTATTTAACACCTGGTATGCCACCCGTAATGTAGTATTCATCTGTTAATGGCATTGATATCATCCCTATATACATCGCTAAAAAATATGAAAATAATGAGGAAACCAAAGAAGTGGGTTACCTCACTGATACGGTTCACACTAAGCATGGAGGGGTGTACACTAGAAACTGAAGTGTTTCCTTAAATTCAAGAACCCATTCAGTCTATCCACCACCACCTTCCATTTGAATCCCCCATAAGGAGAGGAATATGAACAATGTATATTACCCACCTAATCCACTTCATGGAAATTATTCTCCCAATATTGAGGAGAGATTCACTTGACAGTAGGATGAAATGAATGAGATAAGATGACTTAATGTTCAGCTGATATGTGTAATCCATAAACCTGGTATATTCCTCAGCTGGGGCATCAACATATGCTTACATCATATGTACCTCTGCCTCACTGTCTCATCCCTATGAACGAAGCATGGATGGAGAGCTCAATTAAGGAATCACTTGGACCACTAGTCTACCAAAACCCAATCGCGGATAGATATCATGATTTCCTTATATTGTTTAAGTATCCATAACAGATTCAAGAAAATCCACAGAAGATGCCTCTGGCTAGGTATCTGCCTCAACTAGAAGCGACACTAGCACGTCCAATCATGCCCCCTACTGAACCTGATCATACTAAGGCCAAACAGGACACAAATCATGGTATCTTGAATACCTTCCAGCTCTTAAAAACTCAAGTGGATGTAATGGAGGAATGGTGTTCTCCAATACAACTAGAATAGAAAAATTAACCCAACTCAGTGAGAAACGTCTTGCATCCATGAAATCTTAAAAATCATGTATTTCTAGTATTCAATGGATCAGGGGACCTAGAGAAGACTTTAATGACCTACTCATCATATTATGATCCCATGACTGGATCGTTAGAGAAACAAGAAGCTATTAAGCTCATATTCATTGTGCGGACCTAGAAAGGTTTAGCGTTCATGTGGTACATCATTTTAAGCTAACATAATAACATGATGAGAGGATCTACAATGACAATTTGTGTTCTAGTTCATCCCGACATTTCCAAAAAATGGTTAGTTATCTTATAAACTACAGAAATTGTGATAATGGGAGAGTCTCGGACTTCATCACCAGATGGAAAGGTTTTACTTTCTCCATGAATCATACACTCCCCCAAGATGAGATGTTGTCCATGTGCATCAATAAAATCCGTTATGAGCTATTAACACCACATATTGTGGTAAAATATTTAAGTAGGTTTTGGGACAACTCTGTTATTTCTCAGTAGATATAATATTCTATCAAACAGTATAATCTCACGTTTTGGGTAGCTACATCACCCATGTTAAATAATTAGGGAGAACTGAAGTGGCTTCTATCATGCTTATTCCACCCCATGTGCCAGCTCTAGCTCCAAGGAGCCCGAAAAATATTATAGGTTCCCCAAGACATTAGAATCCAACCTTGCTTAATCCAAATGATTGTTTTGGAGAAAACATAAATCAATTCAAGGAATTGAGGAATAAAGTGTACTAATTCCAAGATGATCATGTATGTGGAATCTTCATAGACGCCATGAATTGAAAAATTCATAAACTGGAAAATCCAAATAGGGATGATGATGTTAGTCCCGATGAATGACCATATTATTTTCCCTTCTACCAAATATTGGGACACAATATCTAGCAGTTTTTCATTTTCAAGGACCTCCTGTAATAAATGGTAGATTCTGGATAGGTCAATTCGGGACCACCACAAGTGTAACTAGAACATGTTTCAACCACTAACATAGAAAAATAATTGGTATGGGAAAAAGTTTTTAACAAAAAGGGTTAATATATAGAAATTGGATCGCTTGGATAATAGTCAACAGAGCACATGAAATCCTCTACGCACTGTTCAAGAATCTGACTATGCATCTTACAGTTCATGATGAAACATAGCCATCATCATTGACCCAAAAATCCTCCAAGGTATAGCCAACAAAAAAAGTAGTCCAGTCCGAGGGCTGAGAAAATGTGTAGGGAGAAGAACATTCCCCAAAACTATTCTAGGATTTGACACTACTAATTTTCATGACATCTTAACGGATGTCACATGAACGGCCACACCAAATGATGCCAACAATGGTTTATGGTATGGCAATTTCATCGACATAAGATGATATAATTTTTGGCTCTGTCAATATCATACACTTGATAGATCTCTTCAATGATGATGAATATGGTAATCAACCAGAATTCCCCACACCTAATTGGGTAATAGTTTAAAAAAGTAATAGAAACCAGGGATTTAAAAGGATACGTAGCCATTGAAGAAATCAACCTTATGTTATCTCCTCTGCTTGAATAATTGGCATTGCATAAACCCATGGAAGGACCCTCCAATAGTTTCAACAGGGACATGAGAATTCTCATGCCCCACTGAAATCCATCCCAATATAATCCTTCTAAATTTTCCATTAGAGTAATAATAGATGACTAGTTGCCACCATTAGGTGAGAATACATGCCTGATCCAATCTAAAAGGGATGGGAGCTTCTTCAGCTCTAACCCTAAGGACCGAACCATCTCCATAAAATGATCATGTCCTTAATGCTCCTATGAAAGAGCATCCCCGTGATATGAAGCACTGGCCATTATAATAGAAGTATGAAATTCATATGAAAGTATCCTCAGTACTAGTAAATATTTCAATAATGGATGCGTTGAAAATATCAGTAGATCTCAGTGATTCACTCATTGAATGTTTTCATTGTCCCCAGGACATTAAATCTGAATTAGTCGATGCTGATATCTTTAGAAAAGATACTAGTCCAGTGGAATTCCACATATTTATCTCCATCGCGGATCAATACGAAGACTCCACCATTCATGTAATCATACAACCCCTATATGTGTCTGGCACAACAAATGGCGTCGATATCTAAATATAATTCATAGAAAATGGGTCTATGGTTAATCTCCTCTCACTATGGACACTTCGTCAACCAAGAAGTAATGAGGGTGATCTGAATCACTAAACCACAACTGTTTTGGGCTACAACAAAAGCGAGTTTAAGTGGTTGGGCTATATTCACCAAGAAACCTGGTTTAGTGACCTTATTGATCACCCAAAATTTAAGGTGCTTTGAAATAATACATCTATCTACACCATTCTAGGAAGGCGCTAGCTGCATCAACATGCAAAAATATCCTCATCATACCATCAGTGCTTAAAATATAACATTAACGAATAGTGTTGGAAACTTCATGCTGATAGAAATCCATTTTACTTTTTTGAATCTAAATTTGTTAATGTAGGGTTCTATGACACAAAGTAGAAACAACTCTGAACTAACATAGTTGATTGGGTAGCAACCCTAAATGGTTTGGAATTGGTTCTCACCCATACTATCAAGAATTATTTGTAGGAATATGTACTACCATCAATAAATTTGAGGGAACAAGTCCAAATTTAGATAGATATTCAGCTGTCCTCATGATTTTAGTTACGGATTTTGAGCCTGATAAGGTCAAAAGTCTCATTAAATCCCAAGATATTAAGGAAAATTCAGATAATAATTCAATCAAACTATCATTAAAACACCTAGAAATACTTTACTCACCTGAAAAGACATGGGGAAGTATCTCATCATTTCTAGAAGATGAGGAAACTCTTTTACCCCTCATTGTGTCCAATCTGAAGAAGCCTTTTGTGATTGCTGAGAGAGAAAAAGGTTGATTCACCTCATAAACACCAAAGTATGAATATTCATTCCAATGTGGAATAAAAATTTTATGAATTGATTACCTAGTATAATTCATAGAAGAAAATGATGATGATATAGAGGAAGAAGAAGATATAGACCATCAGGACTCCCCTACAGCATTGGATGAAGGTGTATCCACCAGTGTTGATAAACTGTATGTAATAAACATGTGTAAAAAATATGACCCACAACCAACTCTAGTTAGTGCAGCCATAAACTATAAATAACTAGACGTAAAATCTTATTTATTGAATAATAATCAATTTTTGTTTCCTGGAACTATAAAAAAATCAGGCCTCGATCACGATTTGTCCACTCACCCCATAGGCTTGACAGAAGAGCACCATGGCTATAAGGAAGCTTCCAAAAGGACACTCCTGACCCATGATAGAAATATAGAGTCTGTAGTCCACAAGATCATCCGAGATTAATTCATTCGGGAGGTCCAATATATGACTCAGACATAATCCATTATCCACTTCAAATAGAATAATGGGAAGATCAGGGTCTGCATTGATTTTATAGATCTTAACCGACACTTCTCGTAAAATGATTTCATTGCCCGGATTATAGAATAGTTGATCGATGTAACTACATGATATGAGGATCTATCATTCATGGACCACTATTAAAGGTATAACCAGATCCAAACAGAATAAGAAGATGAAGAGGTCACCTCCATCAGTGCTCCCATGGCAGTGGTTTTCTCGAAGGTGATTCCTTCTAGTTTAAATATTTTGGTGCTACATACCAATGAGCCATGCAATGAATTTTCAAACCCTTCATTGTATTGATCATCTAATGCTATGTTGATTATTTGGTGGCTAAATCATTACAATTTTTAGTGAATCTATATGATCTTAAAGCATACATAAGTAAACTATGACAAACATACATGAAAATGAACCACATCAAATGTTTTTTCGTGTTACCTAGGAGAAATATCTAAAATTTTTCATACACCATTGTGGAATCAAAGTAGACCCTGAGAAGAAAAGGAACAGCCTTGGTTTGTCACCAACACACGACCTTACTATGTTGAGTGGACTCCAATGACACAGGGCTTACATTTGGTTCTTCATATCCATCCTTGCAGGAAAATGTTTTCCCTTCACCCAGATGATGTAGAATGGGGTAGAATATCTATGGAAAGATGATTTTTAGGATGATTTTTACAATCTATAGAAATATAACACGATTCCTCTGGTGAAAATTCCTCATGATGATGTAGGACCACTCATTCTCTATTTAAACAGCTTGGATTGATCCCTAGGCACCTTCCTTTCAAAAAATAATGATGTTGACAATGAGAATAGTCTCTATTATCACATCAAAACAGTTATTGATGATGATACCTGGTATTCAAATATTTAGAAGAGTTTCCTTGAAATAATAATCTCAGTTTAGATGCTATGGAATTATCGGCAGCACCACATGGTCCACTTGGTCTCTTCAAGAATCCCACTATGGTACATTCTTATCCATCAAATTTTTACTAGATGCCTATCATGGTGGGTAGTCATATTATGGAAGTTTGATATATGGTTAATACTATAGAATGCTATCAAAACCAAGTCATTATTAAATTTCCTAAAAGAGAATCTGTCAATAGATGTTTCTCGATTACATACTGAGCTACCTGATGAATAAGTGTTCTCTATTCAAGATAATTTACATATATTGGAAATTCACATCAATAGTGCCTCTAGAAGCCTAACAAGAAAAATAATAGATGGCCCCATGCTCAACAATATGTGGCTGGGATTCATACAAGTATCCTAAAAAGTATGTACTACCTTATTAATTCTTAATATCAGAAGGGTGAACAAAAAATGAAGCATAATACTAGGCCCTTATTGCAAGCCAGAAACTAAAACATCAAGTTCAAGCCAAACACATGAAGATTAAAGGTGATTCCGAACTAGTCATCAGGCATGTCAATGGTGAATATGCTATCAAGAAAGGGTAGATAATCCCATTAATGAACTATGTTTGATAATTGATGGAATAATTCACGTGATAGACAAAAATAACTTTTGTCCCCCGATCTAAAAAGGTGCTAGACGATGCATTATAAAATGCAACCTCAACTCTAGCCAACCAAGATAGAACCAAAATGATCAGCAAAATTTCCCATCACTATATGGTTTTTCCACATGTCTAGGGCAATATGCAGTAAATCTATGAGATTAGTCCTATCCCAAAGCTACACAGTCATACCTCTGGCAAGATGGCCCTTGTTGTGGACTATTTTCCAAAGGGATAAATCCCACTAGATAGGTCCGGAAGGGAATAGAACTAAAGACAAGCAATCAATTTCGTGTTGTAAGATGGAAAAAACTAGCAAAAGATCCTATATAAGCGAGACATTGATGGTGTCATTATATGTTACATTGATGAAGAAGAAATTGAATCCGTCATGAAATAAGTGCATACCAAAACTTGTGGGGCACAATAATCAACATCCAAACTCTCTCAACAAATTCAAAGTCATGGGTACTATTGTCCCACTTGGATGCAGGAGTGTTTCAATTTCACCAAAATGTGTCATACGTTCCATGTCCATTCCAATTTCATTCACCATTCCTCTAGAGGTACCACCCACTTCCAACTAATCCTAGTCATTCTACATATAGGGAATGGACATCATAAAGCGATATCCTCCAACCACATACAAGCAAGTTAAGTTTATTTTAACTGAGATTAACGTCTTTTAAAAATTGATAGAAGAAGATCCACTTATGGAAGATGGAGAAAAAAGCATTTCCATGTTTGTGGAATCCAATATCATCACCAGGTTTCATGTCCCTCACACAATATTTAATGAAAACAACACCAATTTCTACACTGTTGAACTAGAAAAACTCTACCAAGAGTATTGTATCAAAGCCACCCATTCGTCCCATTACTATTCAGTGTCCAACAGATAGATCGAGGAATTCAATAGTACCTTATCCAACACACTACAGAATATTGTAGATAAGGATAATATATAATGGTCCAAAATTCTCTTCTATTCTCATTGGGCTTACTATACCATAACTCGCACTACCAATCAAACGACCTCATAATCGTTAGTATATGGGATAAGGGTTTCTATAACCATTCAAATATAAATGTTTTTGCTTCAAGTCACTGTTTGTAAACAATTGTCTGCAGATGATCAATCCAAAAAATTGTTTTATGAGATGGAGCAGTTGGATGAGAAAAGATTGAATAGTATTCACTATTTTTAAGTCTACCGACATCAAATTCCATGGTAATTCAATAATAAGGGTAACCACAAATAATTCCTTTAATAAGAATAAGTGTTTGTCTATAGAACCCATATTATACTTAGGAAAAAGTCTCCTATGATGGATCCAAAATGTAAAGGACCATATGATATACTTAAATTTTAATCCATTAGATTATATCCCTTAATTATAGTTCCTGGAATACTCTCCAAATCTCCCACCAATGCAAGGTTCCTAAATAAGTATTTCATGTAGCAAAAGGAAAACAAATATGTCCCTCCAACTTGATGCTAAATTGTACCAAAGTCTTCCATGATGCATGATGTTAAACATTTCAGCATCTTCATCCTAACCACAAGAAAGTAAAATACATGGTGATTAATTTGTCTTGAACAATTATTTATTTCACATGAATCAGATATGTGGAAAAAATGCCCCCTCCTTGCATATGGCCTAGGACAAGATAAGGAGGGACTTTTACAAAACTATGTATGACTTGATTGTAATTCATCAATGGGTACATTGAGAATCCTTGTCCATAAATCTGGGTCCAGCCACCATAAGAAAAGGAATTCCATTGTTATATTCTCTGTCACCCAATACTACAATGTAACTCCCCATCATTCCTTATTTTCTCAAATTGAGTATAAATCATGTGAGCTTAGGAATGATGGTAAGGGTTTCACCCACATTGATAAAGAATATAGGTGTATAATAAGCCCATAATCCAAAAATCATGGTATAAAATTCCACATATCCTTCCATATGTTAGACAAGCACAAGGGGTATTTAGAACTACATATGGCTTGATTATCACCCTCATATGATATATATTGATGCCTGTAGTCTATATCCTAGACTTGCCACTAGTAAAAATTAATAATGTCCCTCTCCTGGCTTACATTATAGACTTGCATAGGCAATATTTTTTCCTACATCACACGATGTTAAGAAGCATGGCCCCAATAATTTCCTCACTTGAGGGTACATTGCCACCGATATTTGTAACTTATCATATTGTGCTACCGAACTATGTATGACTTTATTCACATTTACCGATGGGATACATAGTGACAATGGGATCTTCCACCCTGGTCTAACATCAAAAAATCAATAATCCCCCATTTTTATGTATATTTCTAACCTATATTGGTAAGAAACTTTAGATCTATGTGTACCTTGATTTATACTCTCACAAGATATGTATTGATGACCGGATCCTTCATCCTGGTTCAGCTTCCAACCAAAAAAAATTCACATTTCCCTGAAAAAAGTTCAGAATAATGTAGGGAGATTTGTCGTAAGGGCCACATATGGGTTCGTTATTGCACATACAGAATATGAAAGCAGTTCCTGGATCATCAAACATATTCCTTGCTACAGAAAAGTATTGAAAGAGAGTAACCTATCCGTCTTTATGATCCTTTTGTATGATATTATAGTCCCTTTATCACACTTATTTCTCAATCTAAGTACTACTCACATAGGATCAGGAGTCTCTAGAGAGGATTCTTAATTGTATTACCAATGTTATACAATAAAAATTCATTACAAAAATACGTAAAATTGTAGGGTATACCAAGAACTACATGTGGATTGATTCCTACTATCGCAGGATAAATAGTGACGCCTGGATTCTTCATTTAGGACCATCCCCCACCTAACAGAATGACCTCGTCCCACCTTTAAATCATATATATTCAGGTAATATATTTCAAAAACTATGTGGAAATTAATTCCTAACTAGCAGGGATACGTGGGAAACCCCCACAAAGTTCAAACTCGACTCTTCGCTTGCCTCATCCTTTTCACATCTGTTCACATTCAAACTTACTATATGATGTTAAACTATATAGGATACCATATCTATTTGTGGCATGACTCCCATGCATTAATGGGGAATGTAGTGAAAATTGGGACTACTTGGGTCTAATATCCATGAAAAAAATTCATCCCATGCATATAAGTTATGTTTCCATAGGGAAATTCATGAGTCCCCACCCCATTATGTTAAACATCATGGAAAAAAGAAGTCCTCACGATATGAAATTAAACTATAAGTATCTCAAGAACTGTATATGTATTGTTTCACAATATAATGAGATATGTAGAGACACTCTAGTTATAAAATACTAGGTCCAACCACGATGAATTAAATAAAGTGGAAAATCCCCTAACCCCCTGTTTGTGAAATAAAAATAGATGCAGTGGATTTCAGATCAGAATTCTTACTTCCCAAAAGTGTTAAGAGATTATGCAACCACTTTCATATGATTAAGATCTATGTAAACGATCTATTACCAAAAAATTAATCATGGTTTGGAAATTTTTCATGTATCCTGAACTCATTTTCATCCATCAAATTCCATTACTTGGGAAATCTTAGATCACCATAATCACCAACAACTATTGGAAAATGAAGGCTATTGTCTTGTAGACACCGTTATTTGACTATGCACATAATGACCCAAATGATCATTATATTTTCCCACAAAAATGGACTTTTAACCAAAGGAAGAAAATCATCCTCAAGAGGGGTTGTTTCTACTTCTGTACGATCATTGGTTCTTAAGCCTCACACAATCCTTTATGACATGAGTGCTCCCAGAATCATGGATTTTAGATTCCTACCCACTCAGTTCTGAGGCGTACTCAAAATATCCAAGAAATATTTTCACATATTCATACATGAGGAATTAGATGATTTCTCCCTATAACAAGACAGTTAAATTGCATTATCAACGTCTTTTCCGCATATTGATAAACACAATCGATGATGTCCAGATCTCATGAAAATAAACTTCACAGTTAATTTTTCCCTAATAATTGATATTAAACTACATAGAAACTACATTTTAACCACATTATGTTAAATTTAATGACCCAAAATTCACATTCCTATGATATTATCATCCCAATGTTTTTGAGTGAAACCATTTTCACCCCTTGTTTCTCACACAGAGCACAACTCTTCCGATCATGGTAAATTTGTTAGGGAACACTTCAAAGGGTTAGAGAAAATTATTACACGTTGATAAACCCTTGTGGAATAAATTTGAGAGGCATATTAGTGTTTTTAGTCCATATTGTGAAACCTAAAGTCCAATATAGATGAAATTAAACAACTAGGTTCCCCAAACATAGATGAAATGAACATCCCTGACCTTTAAATCAGACCTAGGAAGGGTGTCTCATCTCTAAGTGCTTGGGTCTCCAAACATGGACCAATCCCTATCGAGAGAAACCAAATTCCTCACCTGGGGTATGAGTCAGATATATGTCTAGGAGTTCCCAAATATATGGGTAAATCATGGACAAAATGCATCTAATGTATCTAGGAACACTTCCTCCCTGTGTGAAACTCTATGCTTTGAGTGATTCAGGATCATCATAATCATCCAAATCCATCGAAAATTGATGACTAATGTATTGTGGACACATTTGTTTGACTATTCACACATTACCCCATCAACTCTACATATGTTTCCCACCAAATTGTCAGATCAACCAAAGGAAAATTCATCCCCATGAGAGGAGTTTCCCATATTCTTATTCCTAATGTATTTTATGCCTTGTGTCTATCATCCAGATCCAAAACCCCTCTAATACATGTTTTATGCTTACATTCATACTCATATCTCAGACATGTCAGAATATCCTAGCCCTATTACCCTCCAATTACACGGGGCCACTACACCAACATCTTAATACTATGAAATTTAAAAAACAAAATACTCGATACTCTGTGTTCCCCCTTAGTCTTGGTTATGTTAGAGGGTATTTCCCATGATAACCCTATGTAAGAAATAAATTTACATTGGTGGATCGACATCTGCCCCAGACTTATTGGCGAATCTCTATCAAAAACAAAAAATTCCCCAAACATAAGCATGAATCAGATCTACCTAGGAATGAGCCTTAAATGAACTATGTTCAACATGATTCCTATTATCATGTGATATGTAATGACCACTGAATCTCATATGTCAAATTCATCCAAAAAACAACAGTTTTACATCCTTATCTACACCAGGTTCAGACCTACATAAAGAAACAAATCATATGTATAGGATTAAAATACCTACATTATCCCCAGTAGTTTTATAAATTTTCTACTAAAAATAACCCTTCTCAGAATCATGTTCCCATATAAACACCACATAATAAATATTTAGAATGATTTGAATCCCCCAAACCTTCCTTTTCTATTAGAAATGGATGCCTAGTGTCTTACATAAACCTTTGTTTGAATATGTATAGAATGCCTCAAAGTCTCTTCATAAGAGACCAACAAAAATGGAATATCGACCAAAGGAAAAAATCATCCCTAATAAATGCTTTTCAGATCTACATACACCTCTATGGAGTCTATGCCTAAATTCATTCCCCTGTTTTGGAAAACACTTAGATTTTGATTTAACTTTTTCCCCTTTTCAATGTATAAATATGAAAGATGTTTCCAGTCAAACTAATGTGGGAAATGATGAATTATTTACCATCTTCTAGTCTGAGTAAAATAAATTCACATCATATGTATAAATAGTTACAATTTTTTTGTGTTAAACTACACCATGCACGATCCCTCCTTTACACAAGTCAAATCAATACAAGAGTGGTTTCTAAACTAGAACCAATATAAAATGACCACATTCTTTCAATCAGTGTTCCCATAACAAGACTCCCACTATGGACCTCAGTTGAAAAACAAAACCAAAAAATTATTTAAATTTTATTTCCATTTCTAATGGATGGTCAGTTTCCGACGGACACCTATATTTTTCTATACACACAATTCCCCTATGTCTCTATGTATGTTGACCACTAAAATGTCTTGTCATATAAATGAAAAAAATTCCTTAGGAGAGGCCTTATCTATCTTCCATACACCCCATGTCATTAATAACCCATATCTTCTCCCATATCAAGATATCAAAATTTATGGTCATGAAAAAAAATACATTCTCAAGGTTTGAATTTCATTGGGACATTCTCAATTAATGAGTCCTAAATTGGGGACATCTCCCCACAAGTCAATGTCAATGTTGTTCGATAAAAATCATTATTAATGATTTTATGATGGGAAATACACTAAAATCACAATGAGAAAGAAACAACACTCTCTACGGTGGAAACTCACAAGGGGAACCCTAGTCAAAAGTTTAGTGTCAGCTTCCTAAACCTATGATACATTTGGTTTAGGAAAACATTGAGGAATCAAAAAATAATCTGGTGATGAAAAGACTGTTAAAGTAAAAAACATGCAAGGGTTGGATTAAAAAAAGTTCAAGTTAAACATGATAATCCCATACCATACCAGGATTATGAAAAAATTAAGATGATAATGAAAAAATGCACAATGTTTGTAGGGTTTTCCATGTGACCCTAGTACGATTCAATATATGATCGCTGAACCCCTCATTTCAGAAAATAAAATTAGAGAATTAATTGATTATTTGTTTATCCCAAATTATAACTCAAATTGATATCATATTGACATTATAATTTATCATAAAGTGGATCATAAAGGATTAATATTGCATGAAAGGGTAAAGGAGGAACACATAAGAGAAAAATATTTCTATTTTATCTAATGAAGTGAGAAAAAAAAGATCATACACAATTTTGATTCTCTTCCCAATTTCAAAACAAAGGTGGTGCAAAGTAACCCAATAAATTACAGTGAGGCCCAAATCACATTTGAATGTATTTCCATAAATACCTGATAATGGCCATCAAGGGAATGTTCCAAAGAAGCCCTCTGTTCAGTTTCAGCTTCAACCATTGGGTATAATCACTTTATAATAGTACAAAGGTCTCACCCTTTCTATTCGAAGGGTTCATAATTAGAGCATGATGATGCAAATTACACTTTTAGTCTAGTCAAGAGATCCATGAACTCATGTTGTTCCTATGTCTGGGAAATCACCTAGTCATGAGCACTAGCATCCTCGACTTTCAGATGATGCAACTCATTAGCAATATCCTAGAAAGATTCATCTTTGGGGTGAAAAGTGTTGAACTGAGGGTGGTAATCATCCAATGTAATGAGGTACTCACCATCTATAAATATTTGGTGCACAAAAAGATACACATTTTAGTAAACAATGTTTCCCGAACCCAGATCAACAAATAGAAGATAAACATTAGGCACCTCATTCAAAAAGTATGTCATGGGTGTTTCTATGGAAAGAGTATGAATATCACACCATTATCCCTTTTTCACATCTCGATGCCTAATAATGTCATCTTAATCTTGAAAATCCTCCACTGTGGTAGTTATGTAATGAGGAGGCAACATAATAGAATATGAATGTTCTTAGAGCTAGGTCACCCATGCGAAGGGGCTTTTCCTCCAAATAGATGGTTCTTTCTATAGGAATAAATGAAGGGTATGGTAGTATCTTTGGGAATGTTGAATGATGTACCACTTAGAATATATTTGGTAGGAACATGAACCCCATTATCCAATGACATTGGATCTAAATAACTCCCTACATAAATGGTCTGTGTTGGTGAATCCCCCTCCAAATGCATGTGATGTCGGATTGAACACCTTCTCACCATAGGATGGGGATGAAATCGATCAATTGGTGTTGTTGGGATAGGATCTAAAACAACCATTGATCTATGGACCTTCCGAACTGGGCTTTCCAATACCCCATCTGGATTGTAACACTCCCACATATAGGCATACTCTAATGTTTTTTGATTTTAGGCTACTATGGGAGGAATGAAAAATCCAATTTAGAATCCTATCATGTCATTGGAAACCACAATTTCTGAAGAATAATGGGGTGATATTTCCACCTCACCAGGGATGCGGGGAGAGATGTGATCAACTGAAGCCATCCAAACATCCTTGTAAACATATAAAGAATGTAACGTTCTCAAATGTACCCCCTTTCTATGAATGTATCCAACGATCCATATTGATGTGTAATAATATAATAATATTATTCATTGGGGAATCGATGAGTATCATTCACTGGCTTATGGGGTGGTGCGTAAGGAACAAAAGAGAAGTGGGGCATATCCCCTAGAAATTAAATTGCTCCATCCATAGAAAAATGATTCTTCACAGATGGCAGAAATGTTTTTAAAGGTTGGGTGGAATCAGAATAATGAAATAAGGAAATATGATGGTAATAATTATAGGGGAAATTATATGCCATCAGTCCATATATAAATTCAAATGTCCATATAAGATGATGTGGGGGTTTCCCTTATTTTATCATCCCTATCAATTGGTGGATTTAGGCAAGAGTAGGAATGGCCTGGTCAATGGACTTTCCCTCCACCAATGTGGAATCCATCATCAAAGTGAATTACCAGACACCAGTATAAACATTATGAGAGGAGAATATCCATCCACTTAGAAACATGGTAAAAAACCTCCTAGCTAGAGTACAGGAAACACACCATGGTGGATTTCATAACCCCAAAATATTGTATTGACCAACCTCAAGGGTACCGTAGTAAAAAATAGGAATGAAACATGACTTCAAGGTCATATTGGTTCATCTACGATGAAATCTCATCCACATTCCATTCAGGTTCTAAAATAGCCATGTACAATCCTCAAATGAGATAAGTGAGGTGGTGTGAAGGGTCTGACCACATATCCTCTCTATCATAAAAAATAATTCTAAATCTAATGGGGATAAATTACCAACATTCCTCTAGGGATTTTAAAGTTGTATAAAATAATTATACATGTCCCCAAGGATATTATGTCTCCCAATCTAGTAGAAGTCCCATAGACTGATCCCCCACTCCATGGGATAAGTGAATGGTGCTAGTGTCTGGACACCCGTGGTTGAGTAGGTCATGCAGTATCTCACCCAAAAAAAGATGTCAAATTGGGAGACCCACACCAAATAGTATAGACTAATAGATTTTAGTAGCACATAGGCTTCCATGGAGATCGGATAACCCAGAATTTTGAGGACCACTCACCATAAAAAGAACCCTCTAGATCATAGGTAACATTTGGAGCTCCATCCTCTATTAGGGTTTACTAATGACAAATAAATAATAGATAGATAATCATTGATAATAAAATACAAGGATATACATTGATGTAATTAGCTGATCTATGTACACATAGAGATTCTCAGGATGAACTCACCCTCCAAACTCAAACTTCTAATGAATTCATTTGTGGCAGAGACATTTGCCTTATTCTTCCCATGGGACATTATAGAATGTGTGATGAGACCACCATGATTAATCCCTATCAAA
Source organism: Viscum album (assembly GCA_963277665.1). Taxonomy (NCBI): domain Eukaryota; kingdom Viridiplantae; phylum Streptophyta; class Magnoliopsida; order Santalales; family Viscaceae; genus Viscum; species Viscum album. The sequence continues at coordinate 200,765,300 of OY728137.1, read as the reverse complement.
TGATCATCATATTGGTTACCAAACCATTAATGTTTCACATATTGGACAATATATTCACTATTAGATCTGGTGAAAGGAGATCAAAGAGTGTAACCCATTAAGAAACAACAACAACAACAACATGGAGTTTGTCTTCAACATTCCCTTACCATGGATTCCATCCTCATGATATCTCTGACTATGATAGAATGAATAATCATTTCATCCTAAAAAAATAATGAAAACTGTTTAGTCCAATTTAAAATCTTGGGAAAAAGTACAAAAATGGAAAAGTACCAAAGTGATCTTCCAAATAAAAGGCTATATGTACTGAAGCACATGATTGGTTTGCAAAATGAATTTTCCATGAATTGATAGTATGCAGAATGAACCTCCAAATGCTGGTCTGTGAAGTTTTTTTTAGTGAATTGACAAGTACATAGAATGTGAAAGCAATGTATCATGCCTTGCAATGCAAATGAACAAAGATCATAGTTCAATTACTTAAATATCTAAACTTGGAAATTTAACTTTTCATATGTTGGTATAATGTTTATTCTTTGAGATAGGTAAACTACATAGCCTCTTAAAACAAGGATGTTAAAACTCACATTTTTACATTCCATGGTTTGGTTCATACATTCAATGGTTAGTTAGCTGCTAAGGAAACTATGCAGAATACGCAGTTTGCAAAATGTAAGTCAAGATTCATGAATGAAGAATTTTTCCTAAGTGTTGTTCTACAAAATCAAAGAAATTTGAGAGTAATTTATGGATAACATTTTTCCATGAAACCATGTAAAAGGAAAATGAACCTGGCTAACTATATATAGGTATGGCCCATACAATGGGTCCACATTTTTACTGAAAACTAGTTCTAACTGGGTATGTTTTCTATATTTGAATACCCTCTTCTTCATTCCAAATGGACCCAATTCAATTTTGGGGAATTTATAGGGTCATGAAAAATACAGAAAGGAAACAAATATTCCAAATTATTTAATAAAAAAAAGTTTCACGTGGGGATTAAAATTTGAGGATAAAAATGAAGAAATCCAATTTGGTAAAAGACCCAAACTGCACTATGTTCTAGTTACTGGAAAATGTTTGCAGAAGACATAGACCATGAACCAAGTGGTACACATGTATCATACAAAATTCTATCCCATTAAGCATTGGCCAATGGACAAGGCAATCCACAAATGTGATGAGAATAGTGATCACAGGTTGGTGTGAACCATGTCATTGGAGAAAACATGACAGAGAAATATGTACACACATTCCATCCACATGGAATGACTTATTCGTGGATGAAGAGGGGTTTTCAATGTACTGAGAAATGAATCATTCATCGGATTATGGTGGTTATACCCACTGCCTTAACCCTCAGCATCCCACAAAACTCAATTGACTGAGTCATCCACGAGTCAGATGATCCCTCTACTAGCTTCCAGATAAGGTGTCATGTTCCCATAGATAAAGAATCCCCAAAGAAGTATAAAAGGACCACCAAGGGTGTAACGCCCCGACCCCAGTTACCCAGAGACTATGCATTATTACATATCATTGGCATGATCACTTCGAAAAAAGTCCTAAAGGACCGATCAGTTTAGCAGTCTTGGAAAATAGATTACATACATAAATGTTACGTTACACTTTATAACATACAAAACAACTTAAATAATCTTTTATGAATTCCATTATTCCCTTGGATTAACCCTTCATATCAATCAAAATACACTTCTTGGAATCCGGGGAAATATAAAACATTGAAAGGGGGGAGATCAGATGCTCAGTAAGGATAACAATATAGAAGAAACATTCATAAATTAGCATAAACATTTAAGGCAATTTATAGATAAAACAAAAGCCTTTTAAACTTTAACATCAGTATAATATGGAAAAAAAAGAAAATAATTCCATTTACTTATTCAAGTGGATATTCTACTAGTCGAATAATCACATGCAATATCAATAACCACTTTCATAATGATGGAATGCATAATGCCAGACTATCATAACCACATAGCCAAGGCCTCACACCAAGACTACAAATATGATTTTGTCAAGGCCTCATTCCAAGATACTATTTTGTCTCATGAGACCTACCGATGCATCGATGAGCTATAGCAGGCTCCACCCGCCACATGTTAAGTCCATTGCATTCCTCATATGAACAAGTTTAAACATAACACAATCATTTGTACTAAAACTAGCATACGAAATGTCAATACATTCATCATAAACCATGAATGGTATAAAAATAACACATCCACAGTAAAAAATATCACAAAACCTTCAATACAATATGGAAGTTTTTTATCATGATAAAGCATCTTCAAATAATCTGAAAATCCATCAAAGGATGTTGACATAGATGAAATCAAAACAATTTGAGAGAAATATATATGTTTTTGAAATCATTTAAAAGTAACATAATTATAAAATAAAACATTTACTATTAAAATATCCTTATAATCTTGTAAGGGATGCTTCTATGATTTTATAATGGTAGAAAATAGCCGCACCTGCCCTATAAGTTAAAAAAAGACATTCTTACCTTAATTCCATCCAAAAGGTTAAAACGGACCTTGTTTGGAAAATGAAGGAAAGATTCCTTTATAAACATCATATAAAAATTCAAACAAGTTTATAAATGACATTAACCCATATTTTGTAAAATATCAAAAAAAATTGAAATTAATTTTTAAGAAACATGGATGTGGATGATAAAGAGGTCCCAACAGATAATTACATATAAACAAACTCGGATAATGAAGAGATTGTGAAATAACCCTTACCAATTTGGTAAATTACGAAACATACGCCCCATGAAAGAGGTATCATACAATGAATATGTAAATACACATAAATTAAATTGTATTACACAAATAATACAATTATAGGAAGTACATACACCACACAAAAAGTAGTATTGGCAATATGGCATGAATCTCATGGGAATAAGGAGTGAGTTAAAAACCCCTTACCTTGTACTTTTCCCTGATAGTGTGTATGTTAACCTCCTGTATAATAATTAAATAATTTTTATTAAATTATACATGAATCATATTCATAAATATTATATCATTTATGATCATTCATTATTTATTTGTTAATAATATTTTAGTATTATTATCGTTTCAGGTGTTAACTGATTCGTTATCCTTTATATTATTTGTTACGTATGTCGTGTTTGTTATGGATAGGTAGTATCTTATTCATATCCAGAATGATATAAATTCCTTAAAAATTACTTTTAATCATCAAATGATAATTAGTCTTTAATAGATATGATGGGGAAATGAATCTCATCGTGTTCATGGAGACAGTAATCCGTACGTACGCACAAACACTACTACCATTTCAATTTTCATTTTAAAAGAATAAAAAACAAATGATACATAGGTATATTATTATTCCAGTATAATATAATATCTTATATGTGTTACATTAGTTCATTAACACCATCCTTTATATGTTCTATGTATTGTATGAACGAGTCATATCACTTTGAGGGGGCGGTAGTCCGCATTTCCTCAAATAAAGTTATCGTATATATATACAACATGAAATGAATAATGTCATGATATAAAATGGTATTAAAGAAGATTATATATAAAATAAATCTAATTAATATCATATTTAATTATAGTGACATCATAATGGCTACCATGAGAGGTGATAGGAGATAATTGAACAATCATCGCTTCGTGAGGCGTTTGGTTTCCATCCACAGAAACATTATGTTCTTCACCCATTAGATGGAGGTGTGTATAAGTTTAGTTCCAATACTTCTAATAAAAATTTCCTAGTATATTTAGGATACTGGTTTTTTTACAAATGAAAATAATAAGAAGAGTTTAGGGGTTGGAGAAGTAAAATAAAAGAAAAGAAGCTAAGAGAAATCGTTACCTTTAATTTGGGAAACTCCCTTTGGTTTGAACCAAAAAGGACTCATGATGTGCCTTCTACCTAAGGTAAGGCTTCAAAGAGTTGGAGAGGGATGTAGGGAGATTAATTGGGAAGAGTTTGGACTATCAAAAAGTCTTTATAGGTGTGAGTAATTGGTTATAAGTGGTGTCCTTTTTTAAGGGGAGGAGGGGCTCTTTAGGAAAAAGTTTAAGTATTATTTTTTAATAAATTCATATTCGGTTTCTAATGGCTCCAAAGTGGATTATTCAAATTCTATGGTGGGGATCGGTCGAAATAATTTCAACCAATAGATTTTAGATAGGTTGGGGGCATTATAGTAACCTTATCTTTTAGTTTTAACTTTTGGTTAATTAGTTTGACACTTACCATGTCACATTGTATTTTAATATTATATAGTTAATACACATACTATATACCTCCAAACAACCCCCATGTGGTCAATTAATAATACACATATCATGACACATTTCTTTTTGTCTATCCTTTGAATTTTTGGAATTTAATATCAATTAATAATATAATATTTTTTTTAAAAACTCTTTTATGTCAATTTGGACACTATTTGTCATTTGATTTTTTTGAAAATCATAACAGCATGATTACTTTGAATAAAGTTAATGAAATCACTCCTAACATGTCATATTAACATAATCAATTCGTGTAATTCATTAAAAGTCTCAAATTTCATTTATTTTGACTTTTATAATATCATTTATTTTAATATTTCATTAATTTTGTAATTACGGCATCACCATTGTGTCATAAATAAAATAAATTATATAATGTCTAAAAATTATAAATAAAATACCATTATGTAGGAAATATTTTTATCTTTCTAATGAAGATTTACAATCGAATTTATCTAATGTATATCCATTTATCAAAAATGTATTAGTTATTAAACTTTGATTTTAACTCTTTTTAACTCTTATTTAAATTAAATAATAATTAATGTCCTAATCTAATCCAGGTGGACCTAAATGATAATATTTTACTCCTAAGGTTGTTTTTGGTCTAGATACACTTGTCCAATAGAATTATGACATGTGTTATGGTAATATTAATATCATTTTTACCCTTAATTACCCTATTTACTTTTAACCGTGGCAAATAAAAAGTAAAAAGTTACTATTCGCCAAAAATTATTTTCATCTCATTGAACCACATTTTACTCATTGATATTAACCATGTCTCTCGGATTTTAGAAATTCCACTCACAGAAGTAGTAAAATTATGTTTTATGTGAATTTCCAAATTCTCCTAGGAGGTGGATAGGACGGTGAAAAGTTCAATAAAGTTTTTATATATCTAAAATTATTCTAATCTAACTCCAATGAATTTCATTGAAATTATATAGGTATTATGTATCTATTTTGACCTTAATTAAATTTAAATAAAATAAATAATTATTTAAATAAAAATTCGGTTTTAAAATATAACTCAATGTTTTCTCACTATTATTAAAAAATTTAAAGCCTTCAGAAACATACCGAAATTTCACAGTAGGCAAATTTTGATATTCTGAACCAAAAAATGAAGTCCATTTCTGAAAGATAAAATTTATAAAATTACAAAAAATGGGTATTACAATTCATAACGGCTAGTTTGATTGGTTGTGGTGTGTGTGTTAGAACTCGAAGTTGCGTACAACACATGCTACTGTATTATGCAAAGGGAAGCATGTCGTGGAAGCATGGGGTGTTATATTCTCCCCTCCTTCAAATAATTTCTTCCTCGAAATTTCTATAATACTACCGCATGAAAGGACTCGGGTGGTTCTTCGTCATAAGTTACTCGGGTTCCCACATTGCCTCTTCCATCTTATGGTTTCTCCACAAAACTTTTACCAGACGAGTAATCCGGTTTCTCAGTACTTGTTCTCTCATATTAAGAATCCTGACGGGCTCTTCCAATAAGATATATCAGCTTCCAGTTCTAATTCCTCATAGGTTAGTACATGCGTTGTGTCAAGCATGTATTTCCTCAACAGTGATACATGAAACACATTGTGGACTTTGGAGAGACTTGGCGGCATTTCCAAATGGTAAGCTATAGCCCCAATTCGTTCTAGAATTTCGAAAGGTCCGATGTACATAGGACTCAATTTACCCTCCTTACCGTAATGTATAAATCCCTTCCATGGAGATTCCTTCAAGAAAACATGATCACCTACCGGATATTCCGAATCCTTCCTTCGGTTATCTGCATAGCTCTTCTACCTACTTTGAGCTTCTTTGATGTGGTTTTGGATTACCTTTAGCTTTTCCATTGTTTCCTCCACCAGTTCTAGGCCTATAAGTTTTCTTTCACCAACGTCATCCCAACAGGTTTGTGTGCGACATCTCATTCTATATAATCCTTCATATGGTTCCATCTGAATACTCGAATGGAAGATATTGTTATAGGAAAATTCTACCAGAGGTAAATATTGATCCCACATACCCTGAAAGTCAAGTGAGAAAGATCTCAACATGTCTTCTAAGGTTTAAATATTTCGTTCTGAGTCTCCATCAGTTTGGGTGTGGTAGGCAGTGCTAAAATGAAGTTGAGTATCCCGGGATTTCTATTGAATTTTACAGAATCGTGAAGTAAAATGTTGATCATTATCAGAAAAAATTGATAGGGTACTCCATGGAGTCTCACAAACTCATTAATATATAGTCTTTCTAGACGTTCTAGTGGTAGATCTTCTCTTATTGTAAGCAAATGTGCTGACTTGGTAAGACGATAAACAATAACCCATATTGCACCGTTACTTATATGAGTCTTTCGTAGCCCCATTACCAAGTCCACGTAATATTTTCCCAATTCCACTCTGGTATGGGAAGAGGTTTCATGACTCCTCCAGGTTGTTGCCTTCCATCTTTCACTTATTGACAAGCCATATATCCTGACACAAAATCAGAAATCTCCCTCTTCATGTTGTCCCACCAAAAATGTTCCTTCATGTCTCAATATATTTTGTTGCTCCCAGGGTGTATAGAGAAATTGTAACTATGAGCATCGTCCAACAATTCCCATTTTAGACCAGGTATATTGGGAACAAAAAGCCTCTTCCAAAATTTAATAATTCCATCTTCATTCCCAAATTCATTCAATCTCCCATCATTTACCGCTTTAATCATCTTTTGAAACTCTTCATCACCGGTCTAAGAACTCTTTATCATTTCAAGTAAAGATGGTTTGGAAACCATTTGGAAAAGTATCAATGTTTCACCTTCCATGGTAATTCTCATTTCCATCTTCACTAGATCAATGAAAATTGGATCCCTTTAAATTATCATATTGTTTAAATCTCCATGATCTTTTCTGCTCAAAGCATATGCCTCCTTGTTTGCCTTACCCGTGTGGTAGTTTATCATGCAATCATAATCCTTGAGTTGTTGAAGCTATCTCCATTGCCTTATGTTGAGTTATTTCTGTGAGAAAATATACTTCAAACTATTGGTATCAGTATAAATCTCACATTTTTTCAATAGAGATAATGTCTCCATATCATTAAAACAATGATTACATCAGCTAACTTTAGATCATGAGTAGGGTAGTTTTGCTCATGAATTTTTAGCTGTCATGATGCATAGGCAATACCCGTATAATTTTGCATAAGGACATAACCAATTCCTTTCATTGATGCATCATAATAACTAACAAACCCATCATTCCCTGATAGAAGAGTCAATATATGAGCATTGACTAATCTTCTCATCAGTTATTCGAAACATTCTTCAAACTCTTTTTTCCAAAAAAAATTAACCCCTTTACGTGTGATCTTTGTTAATGGGTTAGCCAACCTGTAAAAATTCTGGACGAATCATCGACAATAACCTGTAAAACCAATAAAACTGCGTACCTCAGTTATACTCGTTGGTGCAGGCCATTCATGGATTGTCTTGGTCATAGAAGGATCAACAGAGATTCTATCATTAGAGATAATATGGCCAAGAAAAGAAATCTCTTGAATCCCGAATTCACACTTACCAAACTTCCCATATAATTCATGTCTTCTCAAAGTCTTCACGATAATTCACATGTGATTTTCATGATCTTTGTAGCTTTTGGAGGATACCAATATATCATCAACAAATACAACCACAAATTCATCTAGATATTCCTAGAAAACTCTATTCATTAGATCCATGAATACTGAGGGTGCATTAGTCAATCCAAAAGGCATTACTATAAACTCGAAATGTAACATCCCAAGTAAGTAATGAATAATAGATATTTTTATCTATGTCTATTAATGATAAAGATAGTGTTTTAGAGGCTTAAAATGAAAATAAATACAATCTTATGCATGGAATACACTAATATTCTTAAAGGATTGTTTTAGTGCCTTTTGATGGAAAACCATTTTTGAATCTATATTTTGACAATTTTAGAAACTATGTTTGTCAAAATAAAATTATCCTTTATGATTGGGACATCAAAATTTACCTTGTGTGAATTTTTGGTAATTTTCCGACAATGTTCATTTTTAAATGAATAGTGAAAAATACTGCATTTTACATCAAAACTACTTTTTAATCTAATTTATTTATATGATTAGATTATGTTTTGAATTGGTTTTGAAGTGAAATTAGAATATATTTTTACCATTTTATCCAATGGTGGTCATTGGAATCAATTTCGATTTGAAATTAGACTTAAACTGGTGTCAATCTTTTGATACTTATTGTTTTGTAAAAACACGCTATTTGCTCTGGCAGCGGGAATTAATTATTAAATTAATTAATGTGACTTATATGATTTGAATTTTGTAAAATAGACTTCATTTTTGAATTCGTAATATCAAATATAGCTTAGAGTGAATTTTTGGTAATTTTCTGAAAAACTTCAATTTTTGATGAATAGTGAAACCACTAAGTGGTAATCAAGAAAACTGATTTTTCAGTTAAATGAAAGTTTACCACTAATGTGTATTGAATTTTGAAAATCCGACATACATGGTTATCATTAAGAAGTAAAATGTGGTTCAATGAGATTAAAATAATTTTTTGGTGAATAGTAACTTATTAAGTTCTTAATCGCGATTAGTGGTAATTAGGGTAGTTTAATGTATAAATAATGCTTTAATAATATAAAATGACCTAGACACATGTCCCAACCTCATTGGTTGTGTCATGGCCGACCAAGACAAGTCATGGCCTAACTTGGGGACCCCATGTATCCACTTTTGTTGGGAAATAACATAAATTACTTTTTATTAAATGTTAAAGTGAAAATGACACAAACATAATATGTTTTGCGAAAACAATTTTTAAGTGGGGTTATACAAGTCCAAATTTTGATTATAAATATTCAATGGAAAGCTAAAAAGATTTCCTACATCATAGTAATTTGTTTATAATTTTTAGACATTAAATAAATTTAATTAGTTATGACATAATAATGATGCAGCGATGACATCATTATTTGACGATTTAAATAAAATGGAAAGATAAAATAAAATCTATGAACTACACATGTCCAAAACCAATTGGATGAATGGATTTCGATGCCTTATCACCTTATCCACGAATTCCATCAATGTGGGACCTTTTAAAACCGAAACACATTTTCAAATAATGTAATGTTTCTTTACTTTCCAAAAGTGCCCCTCCTCTCCCCTTATAAAAGGCCCCCACCTCTACCTCATTTCACACACTCTTCAAGCCATTGGCTCGGCCAACCCCTGCCCATTTGCTCTCTCCAAATCCCTCTCCTCATCCTAGAGGATTCCCTTTGGGCAGAATCCTTTCAAAGGAAGCCTTTAGGCTCAAATCAAAAGGAGTTACACTTTTTAAGGTAATTCATTCTCTAATGTTCATTTGTTTTATTTTGCTTCTCCAACCCCCTAAACTCTTTTTATTTACTTCTTTTGTAACAACACCAGTATATACAATATACTAGGATGTTGTTATAAGATTTATTTGAGCTACACTCTCACACAACTACATCAAATGGTTAAAGAACATAAGGTTTCCGTGGATGGCGAAATTCTGCCTCCCGAAACGATGATTGTTCAACACTCATTAAACACCTTCAAAGGTGGCCATTATGATGTCACTATTTTTATATATGATATATAATATGTTTATGTTTTCCTTAAGCTTCTGTTTTTTTTCATTTTGGGCATACCTTTATGGTTTCCATTATGGGTAAAACACGATATCTTCATTTTAGGAAGTGCGGACTACCGCCCCCTGAAAGTGATTTGATTCGTTAATACCATATGTGGGATGTGTAAAGGATAAAGTTAATGATATTATACATGATGTTATACTGGAATTATAATATACCTATATATATCATTATCATTTATTTCCATTAAAGTATGAGATAGAAATGAAAGTAGCGTTCATGCGTACGTACGGACTACCGTCTCCATGAACGGTGCATTTCATTTCTTATCCCCAAATGTAATGTATTATTAAAAGTACATGTATATAACAGATATATATAATTAATGATATATATAAATGATGAATATAATTCTGGAATTAAAATATACATACCTCTCATTTAGTTTTAATTCCATTAATATGACAAAGAAATGAAAGTAGCGTTCATGCGTACGTACGGCTTACCGTCTCCATGAACGGTGCATTTCATTTCTTACCTCTAAATGATTATGTAATATTTTAAATACATGTATGTACTGGATATATATGACATATATGATATCTACATCATGAATAACATTCTGGATATAATGAAACATTGACCAAATTAACAACATGTAAGTGTAAGAAGTCTATTTTTGACTTAAGAACCAAATACCGACAAAATGAACATTATTAACTTAAATGATTTCATGATGTTCATAACATGGTATAAAAGAAATAATGAACTTGGAAAAGATTCATAATCAAGTAGAGATTAACTAAAGTTTATTATTCAGGAGTTTAAAGAACGGTCGGGTCAAGTCAGATACGAGGTATGGGAACTTCTTAACCCAATTTCCATTCTTTGGGTTAATCTCCTACTTTCAAATTATGTCATTATATTATTATGTCGTATCTTGTATTTGTACTTTATTTATGTGTACTTATAGTGAATACACATAATGTATCTATTTTATTTTAAAAAATATCTTTGTATGGGACTTTGTCTCAATCTCCTTTCGTTGAGGCATATTTTATTTTATACACAACTTTCTTTTATACGGTGTATAAACCCCTTTGACTTTTACATTTATTCAAAAGGAATCTTTTTATACGAAGAGTTTACTAAACGACAAAAGGGAATGTTTTTTCGTACATATGCGGCGACAACGACTTCTCCGCCGTCGTAACCGTTATTTGAGTTTCGGCTTCCTCTACAAGCCATACCTTCTTTTTTTTAAAGAAAAATAAATACCATGTTTTACTTTGGTATTGAAAATGGTTTTCATAATGTTTTTATTATATCAATGTGTTGTATTGATATCTCGTGATTGAAATGTGGAAATTTTATGTTTCCTTTATGCATGTTTTATGTGATATGATTATGTTATGGTTCTTGGGCATTATTATGAATACGGGTGGTTCCGTGATAAACTAAGGGCGGGTGAGCCCGTTATAGCTCTCCAATGCATTGGGTAACGCGAAGGAGTGAAACGTTAAGGTTTCTCCGAAGAGATTTTAGGGAATATACTGTGATGGGTATTCCAAACGTAACCAAGAGGGTTACTCCCTACGTAAGAATGTTATGAATGCCTCAAGTTACCTTTATGTCTTATGATTTATATGATTTATTCATGTTTTTATGAGGTATGTTAAAGTGCCTATGTTTTATGGGTAAAGTATGATTTCATTCTAATGTATATATGAACTCATGTTTCCTTTCCATGTTTTTATAACCCATACTGAGTTTTTACGCTCATCCCAAGTTTTTGAAATGTTTTTCACAGGTCAAGGGAGAGGTACATGATAAGATGATAGAGTCAAGGATGTGTCAAGAAATAATCCATGTTTTATTTTAAATGTGTTTCCATTGATGGGAATGAAGAATACTATCTTTATGTAACCACTTTGTTTATATGTGGAATGTAATGCAAGTTTTATGATCTAATTCTCTAAAACTCTAAACCCGAAAAGATCCTCAACGTGTAATCTTGTAATAACTCAAGATTAAGTAAGGTTTAAGGCTGGGGCCTTATAGTTGGTATCAGAGGTCGGTTTAGACAACTTTAGGAGTTAGAAAAGTGTTAAATTATAATATGATTGAAATGATATAGCATTTACGGATTACCATGTTGCTTCGCCTTAGATATTTCGGTGTTCAGAATGGTTTTCCGCAGAGGAAACAAAGCATCTATGTTGGGACGACATCAGGAGGAAGACCGCCTTCCAAATCAGCAACCTGAGATGGTCGGAATCGGAACTGAACAGTTTGTTGCAGTGATGGCACAGTTGACTCAGGCTATAAATGGTGGTGGTATCCATGCACGAGATCAGCCAGATCAACCGCAGAGGAACATGTCAGTGGTGGAACATTTCATGAGGCAACATCCCCCATCATTCAGAGGATCATCTGACCCTGTGCTAGCTGAAGGGTGGATTAAAGCACTGGAGAAGATTTTTGATGTCATGGGGTGTTCATACAATCAAAAGGTTAGTCTTGCTATTTACCGTTTGGAGGGTGAAGCAGATCAGTGGTGGTCTATGGTTAAAAATATCAGGGAAGCCGATGAGATTGATGCTCTTGACTGGGATGATTTCAAAGGTATGTTTCTTGAGAAGTATTTTCCTAAGGCTGTTCGACTTAGGATGGAAAAGCAATTCTTGGAATTGAGGCAAGAGGAAGACTCAGTGGCTGCCTATGAAGAAAGGTTCACTCGATTGGCAAGGTATGCTCCCAATTTTATCCGGGACCTTGATAGTAAAATCAATCGTTTTTACTCAGGATTAAAGCCAAAGTATCGAAGGGCATTAGCTTCTCGTGAGTTTAAAAGTTATGAAAAGCTTGTTCGATGTGCTGAGAAGGTGGAAATGGAGTTTGCCGATGACCAAGTGTTCTATAACAACCAGCAGAAGAAGAGACCGAGGTGGCAGGAGAAAGGTATGAATTCTTCAAAAAAGTCTGATGGTAAGAGAACTAAGTTTCCAGTTTGTGATAAATGTGGCAAAAGGCATGCTGGGGAATGTCTTCTGAATTCTGGGAAGTGCTACCGATGTGGTAAGATGGGACATAAGGCTCGTGATTGCACTGAAAAGGATCAAGGTGAAGGTAAAAACAAATTTGATTTACAGTTAGTAAAATGTTATAAGTGCAATGAGATGGGTCACTATGCAAACGAGTGTCCGACAAGGAGCTTGAGTGATAGGAAGCAGTTAGACTACAAGCAGAAAGGGGTGGTGAAATCCTTTGAAACTACTTCAGCAGATGTTGGGCCATCGAATGAAGTGGTGTCAGCTCCAGGGAGCTCAGTATTTTTCGAAGATTGACTTGAGGTCGGGGTACCATCAGTTGATAGTAAAAGAAGCAGATGTTCCGAAGATTGTGTTCCGTACTAGATATGTCCACTATGAATTTGTAGTTATGCATTTTGGGTTAACCAATGCACCTGCTGTATTCATGGACCTTATGAATAAAATTTTCCATGAGTTCTTGGATAAGTTTGTGTTTGTGTTTTGAGGTTTGTGAAGAGGTTATGTGTGCCTTTTGATTCACAGTTGAAGAGAGAGTTGTTATGTGAAGCTCATAGTTCTCCGTTTTCTGTTCATCCGGGCAGTACTAAGATGTATAGAGATCTGCGGGAGTATTACTGGTGGGATGGAATGAAAAGAGATATTGCTGATTTTACTGTGAAGTGTTTGACTTGTCAGCAGGTTAAAGCAGAGCGGCAGTTACCGAAAGGGATGCTTCAGCCTTTACCAGTGCCAGAGTGGAAATGGGAGAATATATCCATGGACTTTGTTGTTGGATTACCAAAGACATCTCGAGGTAATAATGCAATCTGGGTTATTGTTGATCGCTTGACCAAATCTGCTCATTTCCTTGCTATACGAGATACTTTCTCTCTTGATCAACTTTCCCGTTTGTATCTTAAAGAGATAGTCAGGTTACATGGAGTTCCTCTCTCCATTGTATCAGATCGTGATCCCAGGTTTACTTCTAACTTTTGGAAAGGCCTTCAGAAGTCGTTGGGTACTGAATTAAATTTTAGTACAACTTTTCATCCTCAATCAGATGGGCAGTCAGAACGAACAATTCAGACATTGGAGGATATGCTACGAGCTTGTTCTATGGATTATCAGGGAAGTTGGGACCAACATCTTTCTTTGGTTGAGTTTTCATATAATAACAGTTTTCATTCCAGTATACAGATGGCACCATTTCAGGCATTATATGGGAAGCGGTGTCGAACTCCAGCTTTCTGGGATGAAGTGGGTGAAAGGAAGTTGATGGGACCAGAATTGGTAGAAGAGATGGCAGAAAAAGTTCAGTTGATTCAGAAACACATGAGAACAGCTCAAAGCAGGCAGAAGAGTTATGCGGATAACCGGAGGAAGGATCTATCTTTCGAGGTAGGTGATCATGTTTTTCTCAAGGTTTCTCCTTGGAAAAGTGTGATGAGATTTGATAAGAAAGGAAAGCTGAGTCCAAGGTTTATTGGACCTTACGAAATTCTGGAAAGAGTTGGATCAGTTGCATACCGAGTGGCTTTACCTCCGAGTTTATCTCAGGTACACAATGTTTTTCACGTTTCGATGTTGAGAAAGTATATGCCAGATCCATCTCATGTTTTGAGTCCAGAGGTAGTTCAGCTGGAAGAAAACCTATCTTATGAGGAACAACCGGTCCAGATTCTTGACCACAGGGAGCAAGTGTTACGGAATAAGGTGATTAAGCAGGTAAAGGTTTTGTGGAAAAACCACATGATTGAAGAGGCAACATGGGAATCCGAAAATGCAATGAGGGATAAGTACCCCAATTTATTTGATAAGTAAATAAATTGCGGGGACGCAATTTTCTAAAGGGGGGAAGGATGTAACATCCCAAGTAAGTAATGAATAATAGATATTTTTATCTATGTCTATTAATGATAAAGATAGTGTTTTAGAGGCTTAAAATGAAAACAAATACAATCTTATGCATGGAATACACTAATATTCTTAAAGGATTGTTTTAGTGCCTTTTGATGGAAAACCATTTTTGAATCTATATTTTGACAATTTTAGAAACTATGTTTGTCAAAATAAAATTATCCTTTATGATTGGGACATCAAAATTTACCTTGTGTGAATTTTTGGTAATTTTCCGACAATGTTCATTTTTAAATGAATAGTGAAAAATACTGCATTTTACATCAAAACTACTTTTTAATCTAATTTATTTATATGATTAGATTATGTTTTGAATTGGTTTTGAAGTGAAATTAGAATATATTTTTACCATTTTATCCAATGGTGGTCATTGGAATCAATTTCGATTTGAAATTAGACTTAAACTGGTGTCAATCTTTTGATACTTATTGTTTTGTAAAAACACGCTATTTGCTCTGGCAGCGGGAATTAATTATTAAATTAATTAATGTGACTTATATGATTTGAATTTTGTAAAATAGACTTCATTTTTGAATTCGTAATATCAAATATAGCTTAGAGTGAATTTTTGGTAATTTTCTGAAAAACTTCAATTTTTGATGAATAGTGAAACCACTAAGTGGTAATCAAGAAAACTGATTTTTCAGTTAAATGAAAGTTTACCACTAATGTGTATTGAATTTTGAAAATCCGACATACATGGTTATCATTAAGAAGTAAAATGTGGTTCAATGAGATTAAAATAATTTTTTGGTGAATAGTAACTTATTAAGTTCTTAATCGCGATTAGTGGTAATTAGGGTAGTTTAATGTATAAATAATGCTTTAATAATATAAAATGACCTAGACACATGTCCCAACCTCATTGGTTGTGTCATGGCCGACCAAGACAAGTCATGGCCTAACTTGGGGACCCCATGTATCCACTTTTGTTGGGAAATAACATAAATTACTTTTTATTAAATGTTAAAGTGAAAATGACACAAACATAATATGTTTTGCGAAAACAATTTTTAAGTGGGGTTATACAAGTCCAAATTTTGATTATAAATATTCAATGGAAAGCTAAAAAGATTTCCTACATCATAGTAATTTGTTTATAATTTTTAGACATTAAATAAATTTAATTAGTTATGACATAATAATGATGCAGTGATGACATCATTATTTGACGATTTAAATAAAATGGAAAGATAAAATAAAATCTATGAACTACACATGTCCAAAACCAATTGGATGAATGGATTTCGATGCCTTATCACCTTATCCACGAATTCCATCAATGTGGGACCTTTTAAAACCGAAACACATTTTCAAATAATGTAATGTTTCTTTACTTTCCAAAAGTGCCCCTCCTCTCCCCTTATAAAAGGCCCCCACCTCTACCTCATTTCACACACTCTTCAAGCCATTGGCTCGGCCAACCCCTGCCCATTTGCTCTCTCCACATCCCTCTCCTCATCCTAGAGGATTCCCTTTGGGCAGAATCCTTTCAAAGGAAGCCTTTAGGCTCAAATCAAAAGGAGTTACACTTTTTAAGGTAATTCATTCTCTAATGTTCATTTGTTTTATTTTGCTTCTCCAACCCCCTAAACTCTTTTTATTTACTTCTTTTGTAACAACACCAGTATATTCAATATACTAGGATGTTGTTATAAGATTTATTTGAGCTACACTCTCACACAACTACATCAAATGGTTAAAGAACATAAGGTTTCCGTGGATGGCGAAATTCTGCCTCCCGAAACGATGATTGTTCAACACTCATTAAACACCTTCAAAGGTGGCCATTATGATGTCACTATTTTTATATATGATATATAATATGTTTATGTTTTCCTTAAGCTTCTGTTTTTTTTTCATTTTGGGCATACCTTTATGGTTTCCATTATGGGTAAAACACGATATCTTCATTTTAGGAAGTGCGGACTACCGCCCCCTGAAAGTGATTTGATTCGTTAATACCATATGTGGGATGTGTAAAGGATAAAGTTAATGATATTATACATGATGTTATACTGGAATTATAATATACCTATATATATCATTATCATTTATTTCCATTAAAGTATGAGATAGAAATGAAAGTAGCGTTCATGCGTACGTACGGACTACCGTCTCCATGAACGGTGCATTTCATTTTTTATCCCCAAATGTAATGTATTATTAAAAGTACATGTATATAACAGATATATATAATTAATGATATATATAAATGATGAATATAATTTTGGAATTAAAATATACATACCTCTCATTTAGTTTTAATTCCATTAATATGACAAAGAAATGAAAGTAGCGTTCATGCGTACGTACGGCTTACCGTCTCCATGAACGGTGCATTTCATTTCTTACCTCTAAATGATTATGTAATATTTTAAATACATGTATGTACTGGATATATATGACATATATGATATCTACATCATGAATAACATTCTGGATATAATGAAACATTGACCAAATTAACAACATGTAAGTGTAAGAAGTCTATTTTTGACTTAAGAACCAAATACCGACAAAATGAACATTATTAACTTAAATGATTTCATGATGTTCATAACATGGTATAAAAGAAATAATGAACTTGGAAAAGATTCATAATCAAGTAGAGATTAACTAAAGTTTATTATTCAGGAGTTTAAAGAACGGTCGGGTCAAGTCAGATACGAGGTATGGGAACTTCTTAACCCAATTTCCATTCTTTGGGTTAATCTCCTACTTTCAAATTATGTCATTATATTATTATGTCGTATCTTGTATTTGTACTTTATTTATGTGTACTTATAGTGAATACACATAATGTATCTATTTTATTTTAAAAAATATCTTTGTATGGGACTTTGTCTCAATCTCCTTTCGTTGAGGCATATTTTATTTTATACACAACTTTCTTTTATACGGTGTATAAACCCCTTTGACTTTTACATTTATTCAAAAGGAATCTTTTTATACGAAGCGTTTACTAAACGACAAAAGGGAATGTTTTTTCGTACATATGCGGCGACAACGACTTCTCCGCCGTCGTAACCGTTATTTGAGTTTCGGCTTCCTCTACAAGCCATACCTTCTTTTTTTTAAAGAAAAATAAATACCATGTTTTACTTTGGTATTGAAAATGGTTTTCATAATGTTTTTATTATATCAATGTGTTGTATTGATATCTCGTGATTGAAATGTGGAAATTTTATGTTTCCTTTATGCATGTTTTATGTGATATGATTACGTTATGGTTCTTGGGCATTATTATGAATACGGGTGGTTCCGTGATAAACTAAGGGCGGGTGAGCCCGTTATAGCTCTCCAATGCATTGGGTAACGCGAAGGAGTGAAACGTTAAGGTTTCTCCGAAGAGATTTTAGGGAATATACTGTGATGGGTATTCCAAACGTAACCAAGAGGGTTACTCCCTACGTAAGAATGTTATGAATGCCTCAAGTTACCTTTATGTCTTATGATTTATATGATTTATTCATGTTTTTATGAGGTATGTTAAAGTGCCTATGTTTTATGGGTAAAGTATGATTTCATTCTAATGTATATATGAACTCATGTTTCCTTTCCATGTTTTTATAACCCATACTGAGTTTTTACGCTCATCCCAAGTTTTTGAAATGTTTTTCACAGGTCAAGGGAGAGGTACATGATAAGATGATAGAGTCAAGGATGTGTCAAGAAATAATCCATGTTTTATTTTAAATGTGTTTCCATTGATGGGAATGAAGAATACTATCTTTATGTAACCACTTTGTTTATATGTGGAATGTAATGCAAGTTTTATGATCTAATTCTCTAAAACTCTAAACCCGAAAAGATCCTCAACGTGTAATCTTGTAATAACTCAAGATTAAGTAAGGTTTAAGGCTGGGGCCTTATACGAAATGGCCGTACCTGGTTCGAAATGATGTCTTCGGAATGTCTTCCCTTTTCACACACAACTGATGGTATCCAGATAAAAATTCAATCTTTGAAAAGTATTTAGATCCATGTAGTTGTTCAAATAAAACATCAATTGGAGGTAGGGGATACTTGTTCTTTATTATTATAGCATTGATTTCCCTGTAGTCGATACATAACATCATAGATCCATCTTTCTTTTTAACAAAAATAATAGGGGATCCCCATGGAGAAACACTAGGAAGAATAAATCCCTTATTACTCAATTCATCTAGTTGTTTCTTTAGTTAAAATAATTCCACAGTGTCCATTCTATAAGGGGTCTTCCATATAGGCCTTGATCCATGAATTAAATCAGTGGAAAGCTTTACTTCTCGTTCTAGAGGATGTCCAGGTAAATCTTCCGGAAACACATCTATATATTCTCTCACAATTGGTACATCCTCTATTTGAACATTATTTTCCTCACCCAAAGTCATTTCATTCTCTTCATTCCTAATAATTGAATTTAGTTGAGCTACTAGGAGTGGGTCTAGGTAAGAATTAGGTGGTGAGGATTCTATTCGAATGATAAGACGTTCCTTATCATCATCATTAAAAATCATAACCTCTTTCTTATTACAATAAATCTTCAAATTATGCTTCGAAAGCCAATCCATACCGAGGATTATATCAAACTAAATCATATTTATGACGCTGAGATCAGCGGATAATGAATATTTATGTGATATAATGGGGACTGATTCACAAAACATTGTTGCAATGATACTTCCCTTAGGAGATTTAACTGACAAATCCCTTATTAAATCAAATTGTAAATATCTAATTTTCATAGAAAACTGGGAAGATATGAATCAATGCGATGATCCAGAATCAAATAATGCATTTGTAAAACTTCAGGAAACCATTAAATTACCTGCCACCATGTCTTTCGGAGCTTCTACCTCAGTAGTAGTGATAACATAAGATTGGCCCTGATCCTTTGGCCTTTTCTGAGATATGTTCCCCTGAAGCTTAGGAAATTCATTTTCATAATGTCCCATCTCTCTACAGTTTTATCATTGAACATTGGTAGCTTCTTTCTTCCCCTTGCAATCATGAGCTTGGTATCCTTTTTCTCCACACTTGTAACAGACTGTCATTCCCATCAAGCAAGTACCATGGTGTTTCTTCCCACATTTACTACTGGATGGATATTTAACTTTTTCCTTCTTCCCTTTATTTCCATTCCCAGAGTGATCAGCAGATATCTTCTTCTCTTTCTTTGCTTTAATGTCGTAAGACATGGAGAATTTTTTTCCTGTCTTGATAGCACATGAGACAATATCTTCGTATGACGAGAAGGATTGTGACACTAATGCTCGACGAAGAAATTGTTTTAACCCATCAACTAAATGATAAATATTACTTTTTGGGTTACGCATATAATCTCCAGCATACATTTCTAACCTTATAACATTAGCCTCTTACTTTGCGACAATCTCATCCTCCTTTTGTCTCAGACTCAGAAATTGCCTTTCCATATCTGCTCGATGGTCACGAGGAATGTATTTTTCTATGAAAAGATCTTTGAACTCTCTCCATCCATATTTGATACTTCATAATCTTCCTTTGTGTTTTGTACCAATGACCACCATTGATCAGCATCTCTAGTGATGCGATAAATTTCCATGATAACTTGTCCCTTTCACTACTCTACAAAGCCTGAAATATTTTTTCTTGGGAAATTATCCATTGCACATCTACCAATGGATTTGTCCTCCCATTTAATGTTGTTGGTTTTTTCCTCAGGAAGCGATCTATCATTGATCCTCCATGCTGTGGATCAGGGTACTCTGTACAGGTATTGTTATTATTCATAACCTGAGTGAGTTGTCCCAGTATGGTGATTAGTTGATCAGCACCAGTTGCATCACCAGATCCACTATAATTATCATGAGCAGGAGGGAAATACCTACATGGAGTGAGTGCATTTATACATTTTCCATTTCATACACTAGGAACCATTTCAAAACAATTGCATAAACTAGATCAGTTCATGAATCAAAATACATAATTCCATTCTTGTAAAACAATTAACATAAATTGAACTATTTATGGATATAATCCATAATCATAAAAAAATGTTTTCTTTGAGGATGTATATACTCATAAAACCTTCATAATGGTTTGTAAAGAAAATGAGAATTATCCTAAGAATATCCCCTGGGAGTGTCGTAACCAAGAGTGCAGCAAGGCCCATTGTCATGCACCAGTTCTCATTCAAGTTTAGTTCAAAGCAGTGTTTTCTGGTTTTACCCCTAGGTACATCTGTGCCAAAGCTTCCTTTACCTGCTCATACCCATATAGGGATGTATTTCTTGGAAAGCTCACAAAATCTCTACAATACCAAAATTCATGGGAGTTATTATATACTAATTCTCAAAGTCTATCTTAGGTATATGTCCTCTAATCAGAGTTTACCTAAATATAGATTCCAAGGTTATTGATAAAATTCCTCTGATACCAACTATAACACCTTGACCCCAGTTACCTTGAGTCATTGCATTATTACAAAACATTGGCATGATCACAAGGAAATAGGTCCTGAAGGACCGATCAATTTAGCAGTCATGGAAAATAGATTACATAAATGAATGTTACATTACACTTTATAACATACAAAACAACATAAATAATCCTTTATAAATTCCATTATTCCCTTTCCTTAACCCTGCATATCAATCACAATAAACTTCTAGAAATATTAGGAAAAAAAATCATTCAAAGGGGTGAGCTTAGATGATTAGTAAGGATAACAACATAGCAGAAACTTTCATAAATAAGCATACACATTTAAGGCAATATATAGATAAAACAAAATCCTTTTAAACTTGAACTTCAGAATAATATGGAAAAGATAAAATGAAATAATTCCATTTACATATTCACATGGATATTCTACTAGTCGAATAATTACATGCAATATCAATAACCACTTTCAAAATGATGGAATGCATAATTCCAGACTATCATAACCACATAGACAAAGGCTCGTTCCAAGACTACAAATAAGATTTTATTAGGGCCTTATTCCAAGACACTAGTTTGTCTCATTAGACCTACCGATGCATCGATGAGCTATAGCAGGCTCCACCAAAGGATGTTGACATAGATGAAATCAAAACTATTTGAGAGAAATATCTATTTTTATGAAATCATTTAAAAGTCACATAATTATAAAATAAAACATTTAATTTTAAAATATCCTTATAAGCTTGTAAGGGAATATTCTAAGATTTTATGACGGTGGAAAATATCTGCACATGCTGTATATGTAAAAAAAAGACAATCTTACCTTAATTATGTCAAAAAGGTTAAAAAGTATCTTGTTTGGAAATCGACGAAAAGATTCCTTTCTAAACCTCTTATAAAAAGTCAAAAAATGGTATAAATGACTTTATCCCATATTCTGTAAAATAGCAAGAATATTTTGAAATAAATTTTTAAGAAACATGACTGAGGATGATAAAGAGGTCCCAGTAGATAATTACGTATAAACAACCTCGGATAATGAAGAGATTCTGAAATAACCCTTACCAATTTGGTAACTTAAGAAACATACACCCCATGAAAGTGGTATCATTAAAATAATATGTAAATACACGTAAATTAATGTTTATTACACAAATAATACAATTATAGGTAGTACATACACCACCCAAAATGTAATAGTGGCAATATGGCATGAATCTCACGGGAATAAGGAGTGAGATGAAAACCCTTACCTTGTACTTTTACTTGATAGTGTGTATTTTAACCTCCTGTATAATAGTTAAATCATTATTATTAAATTATAAAAGAATCATATTCATAAATAAGATATCATATATGATCTTTTAATATTTCTTTGTTAATAATAATTTAGTATTATCGTCGTTTAAGTAGTTAACTGGTTCGTTTTCCATTATAAGCTTCTTTACATAAGCCGTGTTTGTTATGGATAGGTTGTATCTTATTCATATCCTGAATGATATCATGTCCTTAAACATTACTTTTAATCATCAAACTATAATTAATCTTTAATGGATATGATGGGGAAATGAATCTCATTGCGTTCATGGAGACGATAATCTGTACGTACGCACGAACGCTACATCCATTTCATTTTTCATTTTAAAAGAAATAAAAACCAAATGATACATATGTATATTATTATTCTAGTATAATATAATATCTTATTTGTGTTACATGTGTTAATTAACACCATCCTTTATACGGTCCACGTATGGTATGAACGAGTAATATCACTTTGAGGGGGCGGTAGTCTGCAATTCCTCAAATTAAATTATCCTATAAATATACAACATGAAATGAATAATGTTATGATATAAAATGGAATTAAATAAGATTATATATAAAATAAATATAATTAATATCATATTTAATGATAGTGCCATCAAAATGGATACAATGAGAGGTCATATGATATAATTGAACAATCATCACTTCGTGAGGCGTCTGGTTTCCATCCACAGAGACATTATGTTCTTCACCCATTAGATAGAGGTGTGTGTATTTATTGTTTTAATACATATAATAACAATATCCTAGTATATTTAAGATACTGGTTTTGTTTTAAAAGAAAACAATAAGAAGAGTTTAGGGGTTGGAGAAGTAAAATAATAGAAAAGAAGCTAAAAGAAATTGTTACCTTTAATTAGGGTAACTCCAATTGGTTTGATCCAAAAAAGACTCTTGAAGTGCCTTATACCTAATGTAAGTCTTATAAGAGTAGGAGAGGGATGTTGGGAGCTTAATTGGGCAGAGTTTGGATGAGACAAATGGCTTGAGAGGTGTGAGTAATTGGTTAGAAGTGGTGTGCTTTTATAAGGCGGAGGAGGGGATCTTTAGGAGAAACTTAAAGTATAATTTTATAATAAATTCATATTCGGTTTATAATAGCTCCAAAGTGTATTATTCAAAGCCGAAAAGGGGTATGGGTCTAAATCCTTTCAACCAATTTATTTTAGACAGGTTTGGGTCATTTTATTAACCTTATCTTTTAGTTTTAACTCTTGGTAAATTAGTTTGACACTTACCATGTCACATTGTATTTTTATATAATATAGTTAATAAACGTACTATATACCTCCAAACGACCCCCATTTGGTCCATTAATGATACACATATCATGATAAAAGTCCTTAGGCTTATGATAGGATTTTTAGGAATTTAATATCAATTAATAATATAATATTTGTATTAAAAACTCTTTTATGTCAATTTTGACACTATTTGGTATTTGATTTTTGTGAAAATCATAACAGCATTATTACTTCGAAAAATTTTAATTAAATAAATCCTAACATGTCATATTAACCTTTAAAATTCATGTAATTCATTAAAAGTCTCAAATTACATTTATTTTGATATTTATAAAATCATTTATTTTAATATTTCATTAATTAGGTAATTACTACATCACCATTATGTCATAAATAAA
This sequence comes from Viscum album, assembly GCA_963277665.1. Lineage (NCBI taxonomy): Eukaryota > Viridiplantae > Streptophyta > Magnoliopsida > Santalales > Viscaceae > Viscum > Viscum album. The sequence goes on along the minus strand of OY728137.1, from coordinate 200,740,991 downwards.
TTAAATTATTTAATATCTAAAAATTATAAATAAAATACCATTAGGTAGGAACGCTTCTTATATTTCTAATGAATATTTACAATGTAATTTATCTTATGTATAACCTTATATTAAAAAGGTTTTGGTTATTAAACATTAATTTTAACTCTTTTAACTCTTCTTTGATTTAAATAATAATTAATTTACTAATCTATTCCATGTGGACCTAAATGACAATATTTTATTCCTAAGGTTTTTTTTGGTCGAGATAAACTTGTTCAATAGAATTAGGACATGTGTTAGGGTAATATTAATATCATTTTTACGCTTAATTATCCTATATACTTTTAACCGTGGTAAATAAAAGTAAAACGTTACTATTTACCAAAAATTATTATCATCTCATTGAACCAAATTTTACCCCTTGATATTAACCATGTCTCTCAAATTTTATAAATACCACTCACAGAAGCGGTAAAATTATGTTTTATGTAAAATTTCCAAATTCTCCTAGGAGGTGGGTAAAAGACTGTGAGATTTTCAATAAAATTATTATATATGAAAATTATTCTAAACTAACTCGAATTAATTACATTGAACATATATTGGTATTATGTATCTATTTTGACATTAATTAAATTTAAATAAAATAAATAATTATTTAAATAAATATTCGGTTTAAACTATAACTAAGTGTTTTTGCACTATTCATAAAAAATTGAATGTTTTCAGAAAAATACAAAAAAAATCATCCTAGGCTAATTTCGATATTCCAAATCCAAAAATGAAGTTCATTCTGAATGTTAAAATTTTAAAAAATTTAAAAATTTGGTATTACTATTCATAACGGCTAGTTTGATTGGTTGTGGTGTGTGTGTTAGAACTCGAAGTAGCGTACAACACACGCTACTGTATTATTCAAATGGAAGCATACCATGGAAGCTAGGGGTGTTACAAAGGGAGAACATAGAGGAGACATAAGAGGATTTCTCGAGAGCATGGAGTTCAAGAATAGAAGACTTTTTTGGAATAGAATTAGTGATGCATGGAACCATAAACCATTTCTAGCATGTATTAACCAACCAAAACCATAAAAGGAAGGAAACATAATAATAATAATAAACTAGTCATGAACATAATTGGAGAACCATAATCCATATACCATTCATGGATGAACATCATGTGAGCTACATGCATAATGCCCTTCCTTCAAACTAGCAAACCGCTTGGCGCATTGCAATGTGGACAAGAATCTGCACCACATAGCAGTAGGCTATGTTGGTGGGACCATAGACCGCATACCATTATTGTATGGGGTATCTCTCATCCAGGTCTGCATACCCCATCAGTCTGTAGACAAACCCTCCACCTGAATAGTGGTATGCTATGTGGGGAATCCCACATACCACATAAGATAATGGTATGTGGAATGGGGTGTCTTTGAGTTTTCTACCTTATGGCTCAAATCTTGTCCTTCGGTTCCTATCAAGCCCTTCAAGTCCCCGGTGATAAACAGTCAAAAAATATCAGGACAAAGCCTCATCTAAAGCCACCAGATATGTATGACTAGACGGATGGGTGAATCTGTGTTCCCTTCTATGTTTACATATTCAAGGTAAGTGGAGTCACAAAGGCAATTCCAACAATAGTTCAGACCTCCAAGACATCCTTATGTCTATATTCCTGTGGTAACATGAAGGGTAACTATGGAACACTGACCTGAACCTCCCCATTCTAAGGGTTAAGGGTAATCAGTGGCTTTTCAATTCAATAAGGGACACGAAAATGTTACATGAATCATACTTAATTTTCCTTTGATGTAGTGAAATTCTCCTCCCCATTCCTACAACTCATTTCACAGAACTCCTCCTAAGGTAAGACGCTAGCCTTTTATGGGAGGTGTAAGTTTCTCCCCTCTCTATATAGACTTCAGATGTGTCCTGAGAGCTAAAAAAATGTGACTATATTGGATATAAATGCGAGTAAGGGGTTACATATTCATATACCCCTTCCCTCACTCGGTGGGCTCATAAACATTCTCTCGTCCACTATCTCCCTCCTCCTTTTCCCTCTATAGATAAGGGATGATGTGACTTTGTTGAATCTTGCACATCCTCTTGTTTGTTACACCAAAAACAAATTGAGTGGGCTTAGAGGTTACTGATTATATGATATTCACACAACCTTGATTTCAATAATGAAAACTTTGATTACCAATATAGGTGGGATATGTAGGAATCCTCTACCTAGGACCAATCTCCAAATCATCTATTCCATGAAATGAGAGACCTATCCCAATTAAATGGTTTGGTCCCATGTGTAAGCCAGAATCAAGTCTCAACCATGTCATGAACTATGAGAACTCTAAATACTACCCTAAAACAAGATACATAGGTTTCGTTTATAAAGGGTGAGCATTATGGAGTTTTTTTGAAGAGGACAATCCATAATCATGCCCCCACAAATATGGCCTCTTTTGGTATATGTCCCAACTCAAACCAAACCATGATGGATTTTGATAAACTTCTATCTAAAATATGTAGTAAGCCTCACATAAGACCACATGATACATTCAAATGACCCCAGGGTTCACTAATACCTATCTTAGGTAAGGCCATATCCACCCAGGAGAGTATTCCTCTCTTGAGAATCTTGGGCTGCTTCACTATAAGTCCCACATGAATTCATTACAAGGAATCCTCTGCATAGAAGTCCTAGACACATGAAGCTAAAATACATAAATAGATCCCCATCACATGATCTTTAAAAGGAGATGTCTCCAGTTATGTTGCACGGAACTACACAGGTTCTGTTTCCTCTCACAAGTATTCATAGGAAGCCCATCTTATGTGTTTGATCCTGATATCGAATCAAAATCCATCCACCATGGATTATTATTGACTCTAGAGTGCCTCATCATAGGGCTTAAAATAGATTCTTAAATGTAATTTTCAACCAGTGAATTAATATAGTTAACTATAAAACGCATGATTAATACACAGACACATTATTGGTAATAAACAAAGAATTCAAAAAAAATTGCACAAAAATTTAAGAGAGTATTATAGTATGAACTAAATCCACCCAAAAGGGTGTTATGAACCAGGCCTCCCATCCTCTAAACCAATGTTTTCATTATTCTATGTCTTCCAAATTTTCATCCAACGAGAACATTGCATTGGAAAGTGGGTTCATGAATCCTAAATACCAGGGTTGTTGTGTGTTTTTAGCTCTATGAATATACCTATTGGAGACTATCGGAGGACATCATACCCAATTTAAAACCCTTCACAATAACAATCAATTGGAAAATATCTATGAGGAAATTATATCATCCGTCAGTAGGACGTGAATCGTGTCGAAGCATTCATAAAAAAGAAATTATTTAATTAAAATGAATATTAAATACAATTTCTACTTTATTATATCAAAATATTATTTTTATAAAATGGATTAATTAATCATATATAAAGTAAAAGAAATAAAGAATAAACATAAATATTATTTTAATGTCAAAGAAATGTAGATATTCATACAATTACGGTAACTTTGTGTCTTGTATTTGTACAATTATATTTATCCAAAATCATCCTTTATTTACCATGGAAATAAATATTTACATAAGATAATATTCATATTTTGAAAATATGATGTTGAAATTGTTAAATAATATTAATTATTATTATTATATATACGGAATCAATTTTATCAAAGTCAATCTGTATAGATGAATTAATTTAATTTAATAAAAAAACCTCAAACAAGATGGAATGTTTTTTTCCAAACAAATGTACTTGTGAGGAAAAAGATGATTTTGCAATAACATTTTAACAAATATTTTACAATATATGAATTTTAATTAATAGTTATAGATATATAACTGATTATTTTAATTAAAATAAATACACCATAAGGGTTATTTTTAATTAATAAAAATTGAGAAGCATTAATCATTTTAAATCAGTATTATGAAAAAAGAATTTTTGTCATTAATGATAAAATCATATGAAAATTGCATGTAAATATGATTTAAATGTAATCAATTGAATTAAATATAAATATGTAATAAATATATTACCTTGAAATCATATTAAATGAATAATTAAATACATTATCAAAATATTTTCAATTTTAACATAAAAATTTTATTTTTCACACTTCATTAAAAAGTATATATTTTGGAAAAACCTCAAACATTCAACCTATGAAAAAAATGAAATATTGTTATAAAAAATGAATCTATGTTTATCAAATTAATTATTTAAAATTTCTAGTTTATACTTATAATGTTTTTCATAAAATAAATAAATACTATTTTCGATGAAGATATATTTTGATGAAAAAAATATATTTCAAATATATTGATAGATTATGTACTAAGGGTTTATAAATATATTAATAAATCATATATAATTATAAGTTAGTTATTTCTAATCATATCCATAAATTAATGGATATGATAAAATTTTTATCTACCAATGATTATGGTCTTTTGAGATTAGAGTTGCATATCACATAGGCTATCAAACATAGTTTTATCTTTCAAAAACATGATGTGTTACACGGTGGGAATAGAATTATATAGTCCTTCAATGAATTTAGTAAATATGGCTATATCATCAAATAATAAGGTCTCAAATGGGGAGTGAACCATGCTTGATAAGGGACTAGGTCCACTATAATTATCTTGGGAGTGAACATTGATTAATGATATGAGCCAATGGTGATTGAAATCAGTCCACTATAATAGTATGGGATGTGTTTCTTAACTAAGAATACTATTTTATATTATTATGTGTATACAAAAAACATAATACTTATCTTATGATATGTTCTCGTTTCTTATGACTAATTATTGATGATAGTAAACTCTTATGCATTTTGTCTTTATAATGATATAACATTATACCAACCACAATGAATAAATATCATTGAACAATTGGTTATAAATATTGTATGTTATGAACATTTACTCATAAAATTATTCTTATATTATTTATTCATATTATAATTGACTGATATTTTTATTTTTTACCCTTACTAAGAATTGGAGAAAAATGATTGCTATGTTTCATTTTTTTTATTATATATGGAATGGTATCATGTATAAAGTGTAAATATATGGTGACTATTATAAAAAAATAAATAAAAAATAATGTAAATCATTATTGTACTAGTTGTTTATGTGTCCTAGTTTCAAAATAGATTAAATATTTACTATTATGGATTTTATTTTAATATTATTTATTTAATATTCCTATAATAATATGGGATATATATTTATGAAACATAGTTCTCACAATAGTATTATAAGATAAATGATTATTATTTTTAAACTATGATGAGGAATCATTGGCAAGAAACCATAGGATAAAAAACCTATAAGAAAAAATATTATATTATGTTTAAATTTTTTGTTGTTTTCTTATAATATACATACTTTCCATGATACAATAATGTGGTTAATGTTATTTAATTGATGAACCTAGGGCTAACAACACTGAATATAAGGATTCAGTTTTAAATCTATAATCAATGGTCTATAATGAGTGTTCCTAAGATTGAAAATCATTCCAAACACTTTCATGGGATATTCGTAAGATAATTAACATTTTCTTTATGAAATTTTATCAATGAAATGGATATATTATGATATTATATTATATAGGTTAAACCATGTTTTCATCGATTGAAAAGTAGGGGTGATGATTTAGACATCTTATGAATTTGTTTCATGATTATATAGTTTATTACTATGATTATTGTGGATCAAAAAATTATTCTTTTTGTCAATAGAAATAATAATGAGAAGTAGTGTTCATGATTAATGTAACATAAAATGGAAAAACAATATTAATTGAAAACCAAATCAATAGGGAGATGGAATTTAAAAGCTAGTTATTATGTTGAATCTTTAATCATGTCATATTATTAACAGCCTCAACTTCTGTGAGATTCAGAACACAAAAATTAAGATAAAATAGTGTTTCATGAGAGTTTAGATGAGGATAAACATAAAGGAATGAAAATTCAACTTTTTTACATGTTAATAATGTGAGAAGATACGTATACTGATATATCTCAATATACCGAGAAAATGTTTTATTTATCAGACAACAGGACATAGAGATAGTAATTATTTTGAAAAAATGATATGTTTTTTTGGTGAGAATTAAAGCGAAAAATAATGTATAATTTTTTGAACAATGTCTTCTGAAATGGTAAAATGGAAATTATCTTAGTCAATTATCTAATCCAAGGGTTTCCGCCTAGAGCATGGAAGTGAATATGATATTCCAATAATTTAAGTGGAATTATTGTAGTGATTAAGTATTATTGTGGGATAATAATGTTGTAGAAGTATTTTATCAATGATATTATTGTTATATAAATAATGAAAAATATTTTTTTATACATTATTTTTTATTTAAGGTTTTTAATGCATATGTTGAATATCAGTGATAACCTAAAATATACATTTAGCGGTAAGGTGTTATTTTTTTAAAAAATGAGGAAAGGGTAGATTAAATATATTCTGTTCTTGATGTTGATATAATATTGTTAAGTCAGAGAAAGAATTTTTTTAATTATGATAAATAATATTTGATAGTATTCGTGACTTTGAAATTAATTGTGATTTGAAAACAATGATATTTAGGATGAATTTTATTTAATTTTTGGAATGATTGAATATATTAAATAGTCTATGATTTTTTTTGAGGAATATATGTAGAGATAATTTTATGAAGCATAATTATTTCATAGACTTTTATTTTTTATCACGTTATTATCATGTTTTAAAATATTGTAGTATAAATTAATTCACTTTTTTTATGTGATATTAGGAGTTACTATATGTTGAATAAAGGTAAATGTTAATGTTTATCTTGAAAGAAATACGTGATTAAATCTATCTAATTTCTAGGATTCACGTTTCTTCATATATCATGTTAAAGAGTCTTAATTTAATATAGTAATGGAATAAATTATATTGATCTTTGAGTGTTATTATTGTGTTTTTTTTAGAATAATGTGTTATATTTATTCATATTTTCTAATTTGTGCTAACCATTTTGGATTAAGAAAATAATTATAGGCTTAATGAACAAATTTTAATTATTTTATTAGTTCTATGATCCGTTAATATTTATTTATTGTGCCTCATTAATTAAAAACTCTTGTATAATATTCATTTAATGATGTAAGATATAAAGTGGAAATTGAATAAAAGTAGAACTGAAGGATAAAAATGTTCTTTTGAAATTAAACTAAATCATGTTATTGAAATTTAAAAAATTCATTATAATGTTAGTAAAATAATAACTCATCATTAAAAAGAAGATTTTGAAATAAAAAAATATTTTTCTATTTACCATCAACTCTAATGAAATGATCGTCTTTTCCCCCATTACAATTTTAAGGATGGTTGGTAACTATATTATCATGAAAATGTTCTCTATCACTTTGAATGGTTCTATGAATGTTATTTTTTGCCTCCAAGACTATATTTTATCTTCCTTCCAATGTTTTCTTTATTGGGAAACCTAATTATGATTCATTTCTAGAACTATCATGTTTTACACACCTTATATTCAAGGGATATTTTATTTTTCATTTGTATAATATGGATTTTAAAAAAATTTATTTTCTAATATTGAACAATTGATTACTAAAATAAATTTTTTTTTGTAAATTTTATATATATGGGGTATAATTTAAAAACATGGAAATTTCTTCATAATAATAGTTATCTTTATAAAATTCATGAAATAAAACAATGAGAGTTAAGTGAACTAAAATATACTTTAAAAAATTATTATTTAAATACTGTCATTATAACATAATTGTATAATTGGAGGTTAAGAATATGAGTAACTGATTTTTAAAATATATATATATTTAGAATTTAATAAAAATTAATTTATTAATTATTATGAAATACGTACTCCATATTTAGTGAAGTCATTTTATGCATCAAGAAATAAATTTCATCAAAAAAATTGTTTTTATATATTTTTCTATGTAACTATTATAATAAATTAATAATTATTATAGAAATTTAATTTTATAAAATATAAATAATTTCTTAAATCATCATAAAAAATTTGAATTAGTTTGAGATTATTAGATTCTTCTAAAATGATTGGTTTTCTCAAGGAATATTGGAATAAATCAATTTGTTAAATTTTCTCATTTATCGTCATTAAAACAAATTTTTTAAACATCCCACACAATTTTGGATTTTTTATTAAATTTAAATATAATCCATTTTATTTAAAATGTACTAAATAGATTATTTTAATAAATAATTTACTTTATTTTGATATAAGTCAACTTGTTCAAATAAAAACCAATTTGATAAAAAATAGTATTTTCATTCATTTTATGGATTTATATTACTTGAGATTTCTATCTCTAATAAAAAATGATTTTTTAAAAATGGAATCCATATTTGGAATCAATATGTTAAACTTTGAAGAATAAAAAACTTTTATTTTTATTCATTATGTAGAATAACCATAGTAAATATTATTCACCTTAGTAATGATAAAAAAGGTATAATAAGGTTAATAATACAATATAATACATTAAAATAACCCTAAAAATCTATTTAAAATTTATTTGGAAATTATTTTATAATACATATTCTATATTCCAGGTTATATAAATTGTTCACTATTTTTATGCGATATTTACTTCTATATTGTTTTATGTAAATAAAATAAAAAAATGTCACACTCTTCTCTTCTAAATACAATAATATTTTTTCTTGGGAATGAAAATAATTTATGTTCCCTTATTAATGATTATATTAAATTTAAACAATTTTCTTATGAAATTGGTTTATTTTTAATATTTAATGATGCTATATTTACCTTAAATTCCTATGAATGTTCGACACAGTGCTTGTGCATGTTGTGGAGAAATTTAATAAATAGTTTTAAACATATTAAAAAATATACTATTTGGATTATTTGGGGTGAGACACTTAATTTATAGCTAATTATAATTTATATTTTATGGTAAACAGTTACATATTTGAAATAATTTTTTTTCTTCTTATGTTGACTGTAAAATTAAAGTATTATTCTAAATAAATGTCAATAATGATATTTTTATATAATATTTTATTAAATGATATAAATATAAAAACATTAAATAGGAAATTGGTTATGGGATATGGTCTGAAATATCATGCATTTATAATTTTTTCCTATATTTACCATATAATTGGTTTTTTAACCCTTAATGGTCAAAACATATATTACCACGATTATGTATAGAAAGGTAAAATAATTTGTTTAATTAAAGAGTTAATGGTTTAAATAACATAATTTGTTTTAAAAATCAAATTTTTTATGTTTATATATAACATGTATCACATTTACTTAAATATAAATCAAATTTTATCAACTTTTTCATCAATCTTAAATTGATAATATTTTCATGCTTTAAAAAATACAAATAAGGCCCTTCACCCACTAATAAAAGAAACGCCCTACACTATATTCTATAAAAATTTTATAAACTCCCAGTAGGACCAAACCATAATCAATTATCTTCCAAAATATATTATCCATGGTTTAAATGTATTATTCCTCTTAAAATACAATTACAAGGGTCATTGATAAGGGTTTTAAATGAGGTCTACTAGAGAAAGGTTAATCATCTTACTCAACCTCTTTCAATTTATTCCTTCATCAACATTATAATTTTTTTCTTCATCATAGAATATTATCTTCATTATCCTGAATAAAAAAATGTTATTATAATTTTATAACCACCATTACCCATCGTCCATTCCAAAAAAATGATAAATGAAATTATATCATGTGCGTATGTGTAGAAAACAACCTCCTTATAGATATATGATTAATTTTAAATCATAAAAATACATTGTTTTTTATTATGAAGGAATTAATTTTAATTTATGATATTTAGGATATAATAATTATTATCTAATGTAGAATTATTTTAAACATTTTATTCATTCCATCATTCAAAATGTGGGAACATCACTCATTCATTTGTATGGACTGCCCTCTTAATGAAGTAATTTGAATCCTTTTTCATCACCACAATTTATGAATAATTATAAACCTATATATAAATAATTATTATGATTCTTAATTATATATTATATATTATATAAAATAAAACAATAACTAATTTGGAAATATTAGAAACCCATAATTGGATCATACATTAAAAATAAAGCAATTGTCGATGAGAATGGTGAATTTACGAAACAATTTTTAACAAACAGGTGACTGGACGTAACAAATAAATAATATATTGTATTATATATTCGAATATTGTTCAAAAATATATTTATAAAAATCATATATCAATTATATAAGATATTTTAATTCCCAATATATATGATATAACTTTTGATAAGGGTTTCACTTCTAATTTTGGATCCCTTGAGACATATGTCTTATTCCCCACATTATTCTTTAATGTTGTGTACATACCATGTAACTACCGAATCCGAACCTCCAAGTCTGATCTAGAATTCTAGATGACCTCGTGTTCACCTCTTCATAAATACAACACTTCCATCTAGTGGTGAGTCATGAGGAACAACATGGGGAGACTGTGCCCTTGGTACCTAGTAAACATCATAGTATGTTAAGGAATGTATAACTAACCATCAACAAATAATGAATATATAAATAACCATTATGGTGTAAAATGAAACCATAAATCTCAATCCAAGATGAATCAAAATTATATGTTATCTATATAAATTAAACTAAACAAATGAATGAACTATATTGCGTTAGGTAGTAAACAATGCAACAATAGACATATAGCTTAAACCCATCCAGAAATTCCCAGCATCCCCATCATAGCCTATTAATGAAAAAACCCTATGGACTTAATACATAACTATATATATATATATATTTATTAAATATATAATATCCCAACATTCCCTTATACTGTGTGTGTAATAGATTCATTACAATACCACCAATATCCCTTTACATATGTCCATAAGATGAAATGGTGTATACAATTAATGTAAAAAAAAACTTATAAACAAAATTATCTCATATAACTATTTCACAAATTTGAGAACCTTAGAGTCTAGATTTACATTATTTTGGACAATAATGGATGGAACATCACCACCAAACTAACTCATCCACCTCAATGGTATATTCCTCAATCATGGTAGACATATCTCCCACAATAGGATAGACTAATGCATGTCAACCACATTTCGGACACATCCGAATCAAGTGTAATCCATTAGGGACAACATTCATTATCATCTATAGATGATATTTTAATCTATTATACATTATATACATGATATAAACAACATATCAAGCATCACATTAGATAAATATTTTATTAGAATCATCCCAATTTAAATAAATGAAAAATAAGAACAGGTTAAATTTAATGGGTTCAAGAATCACCAGGGTATCATAGGGACACACTTTCATACTAAAAAATGAAATGAAACCATAGAAATTATGTTCTCAGTTTAAGGTCTTACTATCTTAGTAGCAATGATGATCGATGGAATGATTACACATTTGAGTCCAAAAGCACCAAAAAATCCAATAACCAGACATGAATCTAAATTCTCCATAATCATTGAATCATTGATAAAAATAATCCACACATAAAAGGTTATTGATGTGAAATATAATTATTATGAATTTATACTAACAAAAATCATGGTTCGATTGATTCATAAATTCTAAAACCCTAGATCCTAGTACTGTTTCTATCAACGATCAATACCCACTGATTAGACCATATACACATCCTTATATATTATAAATTATTTCATGATATTACTTATTCTGATCAAGTATAATAGAATTAAATTTAATCCATAATGATGAAAAATTATTATATTATGAAAATAGTTTTGATCCATTTTATGGAAATATAATATGGGAGTTAAAAGTGAGGAAATTACTCCAAAATCATCATATAGGACATTGAGGTCACTAATAATTTAATATAGACAATCATAATGAGAGAAACTTTTGTCGGGTTTGTTATTAAAAAACCCAAAATAATTTGGTGGGCCTTTTTTGGCCATGTCAAATGGAATGAGAATCTTTGTGGCTACAAGGTAGATACGGTTCTTCCCAAAAGCTTCATATGTGAGCCATTGGAACTATTATAACTCCAAAAATAATATAGATTCACCCATACCTACCATATATATTTTATAATCCATTAAATGCCTCTATCCAACCTCCACACACTCAAAATTAAGCACCAAGACAATGCACAAATTGAAATGTGGAATACCATATTGGATTTTCCATAATTATCTCATTCATAAGTCTTATCATCCATGAGATGAATCCAAATAAGTCTAATAAAAAATATTAGAAAGTATTCTTTTATAATAGATTCCTACTCTCACATCTACCCCAAAAAAGTTACTGTGTTTTCATAAGACCTGATCCATAGGAATGTTCTTTCCTGAAAGCAAGTTTCTACTTTGGTCCACTATCTGAATAGATCAATTCACAATAGATTCATCTTGCTCTGAATAAACATCCTCATAGTTAATCACATGTATAGGATTGATATCATACATAAAAATATAATGCACAAGAAATAATTTGTTCATACCTTGATAACATATAACAATTTCTAAATGATATTCCATAACCATGATCCGTTTGAATATCTCAAATGGACTATTGTACCATGACACTAACATTCCATACAACCTCAAATTATTATGTCATAACAGATGGGACATTAAAAAGAGGTCTCTATAACCCATAATGAACTCCAATGGTTATCCCATTTGGTTATTATAATAAAACTACATGTTATTATCCATAACCAACCATTTTTAAATCATCTTCATATACTTTCAGGTCTCTAATACCATACACATCACAATAACTATAGATTCACCTAACTCACCTAGTGTAGTGTAAAATGGTATGGACACTCATATATAACCCCCATAAAATCATCTGAATTGATTAAAGTTGATATTATAATAGGTGAAATCCATATGACACACATGATTATCCCAAAATCCTTTATAATATAAAAATCATTCATGATGTATATCAAAAAAGGTTTGATCGTTATATTTTATTTCTTATCAATATAAGGATAAAAGGTCATATTCTACATCAATAGAGTACCTATAATGTATTTTATGACATTAAAGATCTGTGAGGTTAACAAGGTGTATATTTCAGATATTATGTTCAAATTCATCATATATTGCTACATGATCTCTTGAAAAATGATCTTACACAAAACATATATTGTTTTATCTCTTAGATAGATATGAAGTGAGCCACTAGGGTTAGTCAATAAACAACCACCCAAATAGTGTCTAGACCTCGTAGGGTTATAAAAAACCCATCATAATTCTATTCATCACATCAGCCTACTTCAACATAGGCAAACAAATTCGTTGGATAAAACCTCTAGGTCTCTAATGTTCAACCATGAACTTATTACAAGTAAGAAAATAAGAGAAAAATCCCTCAATGTCAATGAAGATGTTAGGGAAGAAAAATATTTCATGAAATCCTGATACATCATGGTCTACCCCATGTGTACCTCACACTGTGAACCATGAGAGGCTCTTATCATCTTCTCTCTCATAGAATATGGAACCATGACTTTAACATGAACCAAAAGCAATTTATCTTTTATTTATAAGGATAAACGAAGAAACTACAATATCTTTCCATCATATTTTTCATTGAAACACACATTGGATCTATCATTTAAATGGATATCAATCATTAAATCTATCTGGATGTGACCACCAATGGTTAAAAAAACATTTACCCTTGATTCTAAGTTATGACCACTTCGTATTTTTCAAATAATTTCATGACCATCCATTGCACATTTTCGGTGATTTCTACAACTTCCAGCATTATTCTGCTCAACATTTTCACTAACATATTTCATTTATTAAGAGAATACTATATATCAAAGATATGAAGTTTAATGAAATCTATTCAACATCTCTGATTGATATTTAGGTTACATTTGATGACAATATTACATTGACTCTTATGGGTGGTGTAGCTGGAAAATATATCATCTAATATGTAGTTTAATAAAAAAATCACATTAACAACACACTCCAACTCCATGTCATGAGTAAGGTAGGTCTTATCATTGGGTCATAACTGATGAGACCCATAAGAAACTACCATATCTTGATACATTTAGACAACTCCAAGCCCAATTTTATACACATTTCAATAAGCCATGTACACAACTCCATTCTTAAGTAGAGTCAGGATATGAGATGACTTCAACCACTTATTCAGATCTTAGAATAATCATTCACACAAATTTTTTTCTAAATATGATGCCCTTATTAGACCTCTAGGTCATGGGAACTATAGGGAGAGAATAGTTTTGAAGGAACCCCCATAGTACCCATCCAACCAAATAAATCTATGAATCTAAAACCCATTCATCAACCATATTCATTAAATGACTACCTCAGACATCTTTAGAACAACTAATATTACTATTAATGAAACCATGTTTGAAATAAATTGAACCTCTTATATCCAAAATCATTACATTGAGTACTTGGTGTTAAGATAATGTTCTCAATGAATGACCAAAATGATATAAATGTGTTTAGAATTTGATTCCAGTTTCATTGAATATATTAGGATTTCATTGATGAACATGATGAAGAATGAGTCCATGTATGGGTTAATTTCCATTATTATGAGGGAAAGGAATACTAAAAAATTACTCATCTGTCAAAAGACTAAAATGAGAAATTCTTACAGACTATAACTACACCTTAATATTGTATTTGATATTTCATAGTCATTGATATGAACATTATTTTATCCAAAAATGGATCTACCATTGAAAACCACTAGGATACCCTCAATTGATCAAATATATCATCAATTCTTGCCAATGGGTACCAGTTATTCATAGTGATCTGATTAAAATTCAGATAGTCTATAGAAATCCAAACACTACCACCAGATTTCTTGGTGAATATAACTTGTGAATCTAAAGAGGCCTTTCTCAGTCTAATGAAGTTTACAGCCTCATTACCATCCTAATTCACCTTGAGATCATACATCTCAAAATTTTCCAATCGGTATGGTGGAATTAGAAAGGGTCTATCCCCATGAAAAATATTGATCTCAAACCCAACACCCCTTTTTGGGGTATTACCAATCAAGTCCTCTATAATGAAATCTCGGAATATGAATACTAGTGGATAGAAAAAAGAGGTATTCATCTCTTGATTGACAAGAATGATTATTGTAGCCACATATTCCCATAGGTGTTTATTTGATGAGTATCTTAACTCACTCTTCCTACCTAGAGGACCATTTTACCAATAAAAAAGAACATTAAACAGTAGGTGAATTGAAATTTACTCATATTGGATAACAATCAAGCTGATCATGGTAGCTGGTTGACCAGTCCTTGATAAGGATCTCATTGAAACCTATAATTTCAAGAATAGTTAATATACACAAATGACTGAATATAGAAAAAACTATTACATCATATACATGTATTTGAAAATGATCTTATTTACTTCCTTTGGGGTATTAATAAACAAAGGATAAATAATATAATTTAACTGGTAAATCTAACTCAACAACCACTTGAGAATTTATGAATGAATAATACTCATCTTTATCAAACATTAAGATAGATAGAGGATAAGAAATTAGGATAGTACCTAAAATCATGGAAGTTCCTTCTCTACAATAAGTAAAATTTCACCACATAAGCCTAGGAAACCACTAGTCCATGATTCCCCATAGGCTAATGATTCACCTGATTCACGAACCCTTACAGACTCTACAGTTACTATTGAAGTCCTATACCTACCCTTGATGTGTTCCTCTACAAATAGAAATCATATAATAGATTAGAATTCCAATTATTTCCACACCAATGAAAATTATTATGATAAAATGTACAATTCTTGAGAAATTTATCCTTATATCCAATGTTATAAAACATGGAAGAATCATCTTGCATTGTGGAAGTTGAGGAACCTCTACTCTACACTGACTGATGTCTACCACCCAAGAATTTGTCCTACAATTTCATTTTATTATTATAAAAATAGGAAAATTGGATTCCAATAAAAAAAATTATCATCCAACATGAATCTAGATGACATCGTACAACAATATATTTTCGTAAATCTCTTATCGATCTTTAGTACACTATGATACACTGGAGTATATTTCTTCATATCAAAATTCATGTAAAGTCAATTTAGCTAATGTAAAATATCAATATTGATCATTCTAGACTTCATATAATCTTTAACCTATATTACAATCTTAAATTTAATCTTTACTACGAAGCATGAAAAATTTTCATATGATATCATCATCTATTGAATGATCTCTATGTTATTCTAATCATGTTCCTTCATGAGGGCATATAGAAATAACTCCTCCAAAAAATGGACAATAATTGCTTCCAAACCCAGTCCTTCACATTTTTAGTCTTTTATTAGGATGTTCCACAATTTTCCAGTTGCGAAATTAATCATATTGGTATTAATAGTAAACCACTGATCCATTAGGTTTTCTACCATGTAAAAGTTTCTAACGATATCCCAAATCCAATCATATATATCAGGGGGATTCATATTACTAAAAATTATGGGTGTGTGTGAAATGGAAGTTGTATCTATTATCAACCATCATCATACTACAAAAGTGGGATCCTCCACCCTAAATATGAACCAGTTAAAAGTGTTATGGTTGAAAAAATTACATTTCTCTGCCACATGATTAAATTAAGGGGGAATTATTAGTACAATATCCATGCTCAATTAGTGGTGAAACATGATGTATGAGATGTCTATATTGAGGCAACATCTGAAATTCCATAAAAAACAATAGAGCAACATAAAAACATAAAAAAT
Organism: Viscum album; assembly: GCA_963277665.1. Classification (NCBI taxonomy): domain Eukaryota; kingdom Viridiplantae; phylum Streptophyta; class Magnoliopsida; order Santalales; family Viscaceae; genus Viscum; species Viscum album. The sequence continues at coordinate 200,724,094 of OY728137.1, read as the reverse complement.
GAAACCATCTATAGAACACCAACACACATTGTGGTTCATAACAAGGTTAAACCTAAGAGGATACCCAAAAAGACAAGGCATAACCGCCAAAGAATGATCCAAAACCCATTCCAAGACTCCAATACATGAACATTAGTTACAACCACATATATTATCTTAGTAATAAATTACATAAGATTACATAAAATAATGAGATAAATAATTCCCCAAATTCACATATCATAATTTCAACACACTTTTAACATTTTGGAATCTATCTAATTTGAAAAGTGAGTTTATTTCCTAGGAAATTCAATGTGTAATATATTTCATGAATGAAAATAAAATCTTATAAGACAAATACTAAACATAATGTTTATTTATTATGGTGAATTAAATTAGTTGAAACATAAAAAAATATCACATTATAGAAACTTGTATGTCCATTATTCAGTGGTAGGTAAGAACAATAATAGTTCCCTTACCTGAGTCCCAACCATATAAACTCTAATATACCAAGTCCCAAATCAAGGATATAAGAGAAGAATGTAAATAAATCTATTTTTCTTGTTTTTTCAATTTTCCAAACTAGAACCACAACGTCCATGCTTGGGTTCTACTTGACCTCTTCCATGAGTCCCTGCCTAAAATAGGATTGCAACTATCAGTGATGACCAATAAAAAAATAGTGAATATATACCCTTAGTACTACGTAAAACTATGTTTTGAATAATGAATTTATTAAAAGAATAAAAAAATTAATAATATATTAATCATCAATGTATTAGTGTAAACCATATATACCCGCATATTTAGTATCATGATACATGCTAGCTACACAAACCACAACTAAACAAATGGATCCATGGTACGTGGTAAAACATTAAGCAAATCAATACCATTAATCCATCAAAAACCCATCTAAGAACATCCATCATCCTACCTAAAAAGTTCTGAACCATGAACAAGATGGTCCTTTACATCCCTAGATCTTTAGTCATTAAATCTATAATTTCACTAAAATAAATGAGTAGGGTGTGTGTAAAAGACTCAGAGTGAATCGAAGAATCCCATTAACATAACAGAAAAATATAAATACTTGCATTTCATAAATGTAAAGAAAATTGATGATAAAAATTATCTCACACATGTGCATCCAAAATGTCAGTTCCTCAGAGACTGACTCTACCTACATCAGCTCCATGTCTGAAGGAACAGGAACTAATATCCTAACAATTCCCCCATGATAGGATAGTCCAAATAATTGAATTATTCTCCCCAAACAATAGGATATTCCAATTCATGATGATCAATCATCATAAATTTCATTATCATGGGATAGTCTCATAGGATCAACATTCATGCTCAACTATAGGTGATTTAAAAACAATACATACATATAAAGTAGGGTAAAATTGATATACCATAAATTAATTCAAATAAATAAATAATTCAAATAATCACAATCAATATGTATGGAACACAAGAACATATTAAAAAACATGTGATCAATAATTTTCACTTTTTCACAAGGCTATACACACATACCAAAAATCATACCATTAACTTGTTTAAAATATGTGATATTGTTGGAGGATGCTTATCTTAGGTGTAGTAATGATAAATTAAAATATACACCTTACAAGTATAAAATATATACTATGTCCAAGAAATAACCCTGAATTAACATTAAATTGGATTATAGGAAAAAGATTGACTAGGAAACACACTCTAAAGTTTGTTGTAGTTCAAGCAAGCATGTCATGATTAGAAATCAACTACAATATTAATATTATTTATGCGATGATTCTGAAACATTGAATCTGGGTGGGGATTCTACCAATGAGAAAAAACCTCATTAGAACATATAAAAACCCTTATATGTGATTCATAAATTATGGATCTAATCATTTTTAATCAAGTAGAAGAGAAATGAATTATTCTATAATGATAATTAACTCCCCAAATGAATAATTCATGATCAATCAATTTCTTAGGAATAAAACCTTGTTGTTGTATAGGAGGAGTGCACTCTAAAATCAATAAATAGGACTCCTATTTCATTGATATACAATAAAATAATATTATAATATAAAAGGTTGTTTCGATATATTTTTTATGAAAAATACACATATTATTGGTGTCCTTATTTTTCCCTGTCACATGACACTTGCTTGTTAGTGGGATCGACCCACTACCTATTGGCTAATTGAAAGAGGTAAGAACCCAGATCCTCGTTTTCAGGTATGTCTTTCTTTTCATGGAGTTTTTGAGAAAAGATGGGTTTATGGAAATTTTTGAAGTACATGTCGTGTACTCTTTTGTCGCTCGAAGCCACGTGTTTGGCTTGTACCGACCACACACACGGTGTGTAGGGGTGATGTGGAGGATACTTAAAGCAATGTATGGAAAAATAGAGTACATTCCGTGTACCTGAGAAGTACACCCCATGTATTTTTTTTGTTAAATGCAAAGGGGTTGCGTCTGATGGATAGAACACCTTTCATCGATGTTTCATCTATCCGAGAGAACCCGTACGGCTGCAGATCTTCTCCGAGTTCCAAAGCCTCCGTTCATGCTCCAAATCGACCACTGTTGATTGCATCGGAACCATAGCGATAAGATATTCCATCTCTTAGAGATTCAATTTCCAATTCCCCCCACTTTCTCAGGATATCGTGGGTTGATTGTTTTTGTAGTTTTCTTATATCATTGAGGTTCTAAGGAGAATCAATCATCATGATTCATGTTTATTGATCTCCAAGCATCGAGGTAGGTGGTTTGTGCCTTTTTATAGGAATTCTGTGAATATTTTGTGAAATTCAACCAATTCCCTTGAATGGGGTATTGTTTGTTTCCCATTTTTCCTCTGTTGTTTTCCTACTTTTCTTGATTACTTGAGTAGAGGTAATTTCTTATGAATAGAGTAATTTTTACTATACTCTGTGTGTTTTTCCATGCTTTTTTTCTTTTTTGGAGGTTTTCCAGTTGCAATGCCAAGTTGTAGGATAGTGGAGCTGTTGTATAGTTATGTTGTTGTGCCTTATATTGATAGCCAAGTAGTTCTTGAGGTTTACTTGGGCCGATACGCGCACTATGAATGTTTGTTTTACATAGGGATGTGAGAACCTAGTGTAGTGGACCATAGGGAGGATGGATGTAAGGGATTCTCCATAGTGTCCTTAATTTACGATTCGAGACCACAGGAGGAATTGGCATTGGATGCTTCCCCAGAGAGTCTTTAGTTCCTCGACGCAGGCCACAGAGGGAATGAGACGTTGAGTGCTTCCCCAGAGAGCCTTTAGTAAGATACAAGACTATAGGGGGAATTGACGGTGAGTGCTTCCTCAAAGAGTCTATTTTTTTACTTAACCAGAGGGGTGAGACTATGTGTTCCTCCCAGGGGGTTTTTAGTACTTGTAGTTTGAACAATAAGGGTTAGGCTATGAGAACTACCTAGGGGTTACTTGTTGTTCTTCTTTTTGATTGGCTGTTACTTGTGTACTTTATATGCTAGACACTGTGGATTGTAGCTACTGTGTGCTTTCCTGTTTACTACTTCCTGTATTTTTACTGCCATGTATTCACTGACTATTTGGAATAGATCTTTGGGTGGTTACCTACTAGGACCTTGTCTCAAACCCTATTTGGGCCATGTTTTTGGGCCCGAACAGATTATACTATTGCTGGTACAAATAAGGGCAAGAGCCCTTCTACTTCAGGTACTTGACTTGTTGTAGAGGTGGATAGCATGGGACAAAGCTATAGCTTGCGATGGTGAGGAGTTTACCTATTTTCATTTGCACTTTGGTTTAGTATTTTATTCAGCATTGTGACTTGTTTGGATGCTTTCCTAGACATATGTATCATGCATAACTTTATATACATGTGTGAGTGCTCCTGTTGTTTACTGTTAGTCTACTACTGTTATCATTTACTCTTGTATGGATGGTTATGATTTCTGTTGTTATCTATTTTTTTCTTCCACTGTGTACTCTACCAATGAATGCATAGTTTCCCCACTATCACACCCGAGGCCCTCGCTGCTAGTCAGTAGCCTCTGGTGTTTGGGGAAATTCACTTGAGGCCATGTGACCAACAGGGTACGAGGTGCCTCTTGGTGGCTTTCAGAACCAGGACATTACAAAGTTGTATCATAGCGATGTACTTTTCTCTTTATTTACTATTTGGAGCCTTTATCCAGGGATACAACATATTTGGTATTTGGTAATAAGCTATGCTCAGGAGTAGCTAGCTCATGTATAGGGAAAAGCCATACTGCCTCGATTATTGCAGTTTTCTAGTTTTGAGATTTTACGGTTCATATGATTTCACTTAGAGTGATTCACATGACTTGTGTTGTTATTGTTGTTTCTATTGAGGTTCTATTTCTGTTACAACCTGATGAGATGAGGGTATGCCATCTCATGCATCATATAGGCATTGGTTATAAATCACATGCCATGCATTCATGCCATGTCATCTAGGGTGCATTATAAATTGCATGTTTTTGTGATATAGGTTGTGTAAATTATGCATATTTTTGTGAAAGATGCTTTATAGAATCCAGTCAACTTGATATAAATCTTGTATGTTTTGTACTTTTCTTAAATGAATGCCAAATTTTGTTTCTTGAGGTGTTATGGGCCCTCTTGAATCAGAAATTGGGAAATAATTGACCTTTTTTCCTTATATATGACTTTATTGGATGCCAATCTTTGATTCGTGGGGAGTATGGGCCCTCACGGATTGGAATTTCGCACCTTCGTGCTTGTTTTTCAGTGTTTTCTGGGATTTGGTGCAGTTTCTGAGCTACTGCCTGGAAAAACCCAGAAGACATGGTGTGTGATTTATATATACAAACAGTGTAGTTTTTAAAATGTGTCACTGACTATTTGAGAAGGAACATATGTTGTGAAAAATCTCCAGGAACACACCATGTATGGTAGATACATGCTGTGTAGTAGTGAGTTGTGCACCTGGCCCTATCACTAACATCACGGGTCGGTAAAGCTTGTGTCATACATGCAGTGTTTTGTATGAACACTCCATTTATCCTTGTTCTCAATACCCGGCCATGTCACGGACAACACGGGACAATGTTATCTCCTCCTATAAACACCGTGTTTGTTTGGAACATGCCGTGTAAGGGTATCCGTGTACCCGTCTGTGTCACCAACAACACAGGTCGGGAAAAATCATCAAGGACACAATGTGTTTGTTCGGAACACGCCGTGTAGTCTCAGCAGTGTAGCTGGCCATGTAACTAACCACATGGGTCGTGAAACCTTGTCTACTACATGCCTTGTCCACCAGGAACACGCCTTGTAGTCTCAGTTTAAGAAGACCACGTGGGTTAACCGTTCAAGGAGACATGGGCATGGGAATATAGCTAAGTACATGCCGTGTAGAGTTTATACACACCATGTAGTCATGTTTTGTAAAACTTGAGTGTTTCTTTCTCCTGTTTCTATTTTGTAATCCTTTGTTCTTTGTCCTTGTTTTCCTGATCTAAGGTATGGTTTTGATCTTTCTGATTTATTCCTCCGAGACGTCCTCCCGTTGTACGTGAGTTGCAGGATAGTGGTCAGACGCCAGATATGGCTGATCAGGGACTTCTTGCTGATCTTCTAGTTGTGCCAGCCTTGGCACCGGCTGTCATACTAGTTGCAGACACCGATGCACAGTTCAGGGAAGGCTATATGAGGATGATGCAGACCTTTCAAGGAGCACCACCTCCTACAACGACCATGGAAGAATTGATGCAGGTTTTCTAGAAGTAGAATCCTCCTACATTCTCTAGGGAATAAGGACCATAGGCTGTAGAGTCATGGATGGAAGCCATGATGATTATCATTGAGCATCTGGAAACACCTCCAGAGTGGCGGGTAAATCTCGCTACCAATATTCTAGGAGACTCCGCTAAGAGGTGGTGGGACATGATCTCACAAGCGGGTCATTAGCAGGTTCTGACATGGGATGAGTTCCAATGCATGTTTTACGACTACATCTACCCGAAGACCCTCAGGGCCGATCGAGCCCTGGGTTTCATGAGTCCAGAGTAGGGTAATTTATCTTTAATGAAGTATTTTTCTCGTTTCACCGAGCTACAGAACTTCACACCCCTCCAGGATGGAAATGGGGTGTTCTTAGCAAGGAAGTTTGAGTATGCTCTCAGGTGAGAGATCTCCTCGCAGGTGAATATCTTCCAGTTGACTTCCATAACTTCCATCGTCAACCAGGCACTGATTGTGGAGCGAAATCTGAGAGACTCTGGAGCTGCGATCCATGGCGGTTCTGCATCCAGAGCTAGTGTTCCTCTATTTGACAGTAGGAAGTGTCATAGGGAGTCTATGCGCAGTGATCTGAGAAGGAGAGAAACATCTTCAGGTAGTCAGGTAGTATGCTACCAGTGTGGAAGGGCAGGGCACACGAGTCTGCATTGCTAGAGAAGCCCAGTCGAGTTCCGATCTTGCGGTAAGATGGGTCACCTTCAGAGTTTCTGCCAGGTTTTCTCTCCAGTATATAGTGACAGGGGTTCTTCCATGACTTATCGTATAGAAGTAGCACCACCAGTTTCTCACCAGTCGGCGAACTGGAGTTCTTCCGTCCATTCGGGCAGAGGTGGAGGTCGAGGTCATGGCAGTCAGTCACTAGTCCTTCAGCGTCAGCAGGGAGGATCAGCTCAGAGTGTTCAGGCAGGGTCACATGACTGCGTGGCAGGCCAGACTTTTGCGGTGGAGTAGAGCTATCAGGAACAGGATCCCAGACCTTCTATAGTTCGATGTATGGTTTTGGTAGCCTATGTTTTATCTTCAGCCCTTTTCAATACTGGTTCTACGCATAGATTTATCTCTATTGCCGTTGTGGAGAGCCTTGGGCTCTGTATCCTTTCTTCTGCCATCTTTTTGACACTAGACACACCATTGGGAACGAGGACATCTAGTTTATGTCAGTGTAGAGAGTGCCATATCGAGGATGCATGGTATCGTTTCTTATGGGATCTTTATGTCATAGAGATGACATGATATGATGTCATTCTCGGGATAGACTAGTTGGTTCCCTTCCAAGAAGTCATCGACAGTTATCCTCGTAGGGTGAGTTTCATTTCTCTAGAGGGTAAATATTTTCTTCATAGAGGTGAATGGGATGTTCAAGCGAGTCGAGCAGGACTTGAGCATCATTGTCTAGGAGGGGTTACAACCCAGATCGCTAGTCTATATCTAGATGACCAGGGGACCTCTCAGTTAGAATTTCCTCTGGTGGTGGATCGTTTCAGGGATGCCTTCCCAGAGGAAATTTTAGGTTTGCCTCAAGAGTGTGAGGTGGACTTCTCTATTGATCTCGTGTGAGGAGTGGCACCGGTGTCTATTCCTCCCTATTGGATGGCTATAACTGAGTTGTAGAAGCTCAAGAAGCAGTTGGAGGAGTTGCAGGGAAAGGTTTTTATCCGACCCAGTATAACACACCAAGATTTTATGAGATATATTATTTTCTTGGCTGCCTTCTATTATACACTACATCATGATTAGATTGTACTATACGCAAAACTGTATTATCTTGCTGTATACACGACACTATTCTTGGCTCGTGTTACAAAATTTCAAGTCTGTTTTGAGGAAATTATTCTACGCAACATTAAGATTAGATTTTATTTAATGTATAAATGAAATAAGTTTTGATTATGTTATACCCAACACCAAATGGAGCATTCACTATACGCAACCCTGACTTGACTTACACGACACGCAATCAAGACATTATTCGATGGCGTGTGTAGTACGCAATACCGAGTTTCACTAAATGAGATATTATTATAATATTACTATGAACAAGCAAATATGTATAGTAATACCCAATTTTTGACATTTTATAAATTTTATCATTCAAATTGGACTTCATTTTTGGATTCGTAATAACGAAATTATCCTAGGGATATTTTTTTCTGTTTTTCTGAAAACAATCAATTTTTGATGAATAGTGAAAATACTGGGTTACTATTTAAAACCCGACTTTTTATTTAAATAAATATTTATTTTATTTAAATTTATTTTAGGTAAAAATTGATACATAATACCTATATATGTTCAATGTAATTCATTTGAGTCATTTTATAATAATTTTAGATATAAAAAAATTATTAAACTTTTCACCATCTTTTACCAACCTCTTAGGAGAATTTAAAAATTAACATAAAACATAATTTTACCTCTTCTGTGAGTGGAATTTCAAAAATCTGAGAGACATGGTTAATATCAAGGAGTAAAATGTGTTTCAATAAGATAAAAATAATTTTTGGAGAATAGTAACTTTTTACTTTTTTTTACCACGGTTAATAGTAAATAGGTTAATTAAGGGTACAAATGATATTATTATTACCCTAACACATGTCATAATTCTATTGGATAAGTGTAATTAGACCAAAAATAAATTAGGAATAAAATATTACCCTTTATGTCCACTTGGATTAGATTAGGACACTTATCATTATTTTATTTAAAGAAGAGTTAAAATAGTTAAAATCAAAGTTTAATAACTAACTTTTTTTTAATATAGGGTTATACATATGATAAATTCGACAATAAATATTCATTAGAATGAAAAATATATTTCATACATAATGGTATTTTATTTATAATTTTTAGACAGTAACAATATTGATTTATTTATGTCACACTGATGATAAAATAATTACCTTATTAATAAAATATTAACTTATTTGATGTTATAAATACCCAAATAAATGTAATTTGAAACTTTTTCTGAATTACACTAATTTTGTAGGTTAATATGACATGTTATTATTGAATCAATTAACGTTTTTCAAACTAATCATGTTGTAAAATTTTTCACAAAAATCAATTACCAAATAGTATCTAAATTGACATAAAATAGTTTTTAAAAAAATATTTAATTATTAATTGTTAATATATTCCTAAAAATATAAGGTTCATCCCAATGACTTAAATAAGGATATATATATTAATAATGAACTACTTTGGGTTCGTTTGGCTTGTTATAGTAAGATTATTAACCATATAGTGTAAGAAAACAACAATATAAGGTAAAAGATAAATTATTTAACTTCAAGTTAAATCTAAATGATAAGGTTAGAATAGTAACATAAACTTTTCTAAACCTATTGGATGAGATTATTTTGACCCATATCTTATTTTCTTTGAAATAAATCAATTTGGAGCTATTATAAACCGAATATGACTTTATTATAAAATAATATTTTATGTTTTTTCAAAGGTGCCCCACTCCTCCCTTATAAAAAGGGCACCCCTTCCCTCTTCTCATCACACCCTTTTGAGCCATGATGCTTGGAAAACCCAACCCATTTCTCTTATAAACTTTCCTTTAAACATTATAGAGGTTATGGGATCCTCAAAAGACCAACTCTAGTGCATTAAGAAGAAGCATAAAAGAGGAGCGTCGAAAAAGAGGTAATCTCTTCTACTGATTCATACATGTTTCTTTCTTCTTCAACTTCTTATTCTTTAGTATTTTAATTATAAAGTAATAACATCAGTATAACTAATTTAATTATATGTTATTATAAATATTTAACAACACTATTTCATCTTCTATCCATCCTACGGAAAACGGAATCACCACGCGTGCGTACGTACAGAATACTGTCTCCACGACGTGGTGTAATCAGTCTTCCAACACCACCTTACTTGGATGGGTATAATGGTGTTAATAATAACTATATATGGTTATTATAACATTATTATGATTCTGAATTCTTATATCATACACTCCAATTCCATTCAATAATTAGGGGAATGATATCATCGCTCGTGTGTACGTACCAATTACCATCCCCACGACGCGATGAGAATCATTCTCCATGATAACCATTCAAGAATGATTATAAAGTATATATAATGAATAATAATGAAATATATTACATAATTAAGCTACTGGATTTATTTGTATTTATATATATATGTCATCTACTTACTCCCATTGAAGTCAATAAAGAATGGAAAACAATGTTCATGCGTACGTACGGCCTACGGTCTCCATGAACTGTGTATTTCATTTCTTTTATCTATCTATTTTGTATATATATATATATATAATAAATATATATGTTATATAAATCATGATATAATTTCTTGAAGTATGTAAATAATGATATAATATATAATATTATCTAGAACAACAAGTCCAAACACGTACGATAAATAAAACCATACTACCCAAAACACTGCTTTAACATGGAATATACTAAAGAATGAGTAATATAATGTCTTAACTGAAACATATATGATTCATAACAACAAATATAATTCGGTAATAAGTCAATGACATTATTTAAATCATTATACAGGAGATTCGGATATGTACGAGGCATATTGGACCTATGGTAAGGGATAATTATTCCAATCACGTTCTTATCAGAGATTGTTTATTCGTAATTATTTACTGGGGTTATTATTATCATCCATGTCCATATTTTTTAAAAGTTTTATTATGTATGTTTAATTTCATTTTTACCCATTTTTTACTTTTACTACATGGTATGTAAGTAATCATTCTTTTGTTTACCACATGAGGAACTTTTTGACTTTTTCCGGCAAAAGTACAAGATGAATGTTTTTTATCTTATACGGCATGAACTGATTTTTACAATTTCATAAAGTATTATTTTCATGAAGTTTACTCTACAAGTTTTCATGATTATTTTCAACAAAATCGGTTTCTTTTAAAATTTCATGGCATTTTGTGAAAAGAAAATGATTTGGAAGAAGAAAGGATATTTTCCTCAAAAATTCATTTCAATAGTTTTATCAAAACCATTTTCCATCTTAGATGAAATTATTTAATATGTTTATATTTCAAGTATAATGTCTCTATTATTTACATGGTTTGATTCTTCTTATGATGAAATGATATCCATTAGTTTTATATGGAATACATTATGATGGTATGATGTTTATAAAACCCATTTTATTCTTGGGGTTATGATGAATGATTTATGATTAATTTGTGGCACAAGTAATTGTGATTTCATTATGAGATGGGTGGGACCTATATCTCCCTCCAATTAATTGGGTATAGATTTAAATATCATGAGATATACATGGCTGGAATGACATGTTAATCCGGTTCGGTGTTACAGGATTGGAATGAGGCGTGAACTCAATTCAGTAAGGGACTTCGTCCACTAATATGGTCTTGGAACCAATGCCATGGCTACTATAAAAATCATATCATGTGCTTAATGGTTTTCCACAATTACATGTTTTATTCACATGATATTTTATCATGACTGATGTTCCTTTATGATATATTCCTTATGAACTTCTATGATTTATGTCATTTCTCAAAATATTGATGTTCAGATTTTATGTTCATGTTTTTTCCTTCAAATGTTTATGGATTGTTTTATGTTATCTATGATTACCTTTACTGAGCATTTGAGCTCACCTTTTTTATGTTTTCTTTTCCCCAGTATATAAATAAAGGTTTTAGGTAAGAAAACAAAAGGGGAAGATCTTTATGGGAGATATTGAAGATCATTCACCGTGAGTAGAAGATTATTTTTCCGAGTTTCCAAAGACAATAAACTATTACGGTCCTTATGTGTTTGTTTTTGTTATGTATTAAGTATTCCGCAGAAGTAATGTAATTTCCTTCTACGTCAAGCTATGGGTCTCTACAGTTGGTATCAGAGGAATGGTTTAGTTAACCTTTGGAATCTGGGATGTGAAAACATTATTGAGATCCATTGAGATATTTCTAAGGTATGTCTAGGGATGTCTCTATGGTTAATTATAAGTATAGATTATAGTTCATAAATTACAGAAACTATATTAGAAATAATCCTAAGCTATTAGATATTAAAGGTAATCCCCCTTGATTATGGTTTTCCCCTCTTACACTATTCTTTTTGGGTTTTAGAAAATGGCTGGAAATAGGAAGATTCACGATAATGGAGGATATAATGGACAATGGAATGATATTCTTCATGAGAATACAAATGAAATTGGATCTAGAAGTCCACATATCATTACTATTCCTAGTTAGCAATCTCATAATGTGATCAATAATCTCAACATTGGTAAGTTTCTAGACTCAACTAATCAGAGAAATATGGAGATTCCTGATGATCATAGAGGAAAGAAAGTTCAATTTCCTTCATGTAAATCATGTGGGAAGAGGATTCATAGAGAATGTTTCAAAGGAATTGAAAGATTCTATGGGTGTGTAAAAGAAGGAAACAAAGCCAATAATTGTAAAGGAAAAGGATCAGTTAACAGCATGGACATGGATAATGGTATTTCTAAGACATCAAAAACAGTTAAATGATTTAAATGTCGAATGTACGGGCATTATGCAAACCAATTCCCTAAGGGAAATTTTCATAAAGAGAATCATCATGGTCGTATGGGTAGTATTTATGTTGATCATGATGAAGAGACTACAAATGATATATGATATGAAAGAAATGATGAAGCTCAGTCAGTGGTTTAAGAAGGTAGTGGAATTATTGTTTGTTTATCAAGAATAATGTATGGTACTGTGGAATAAAGAAAAAATATATGGATTGTTACACTATTGTCCTTCCTTGAGTTTTTGAAAGTATATGATGAATGGTACCGGGAACCATGAAAGGTTATTCAAATATTTTTGGAAGGTAGATGATGTGTGCATAATGAAAGGATAAGGAAAAATTGAAATGGTTGATAGTATTCATGATCTCATGACTGATATAAGGACAAAGTAATATCATGTTTTGAGTATATATAAATTTTTGGATTTTGGTATGTGGAAAGAGTTAACTCTTAAAAGAATTCATGTTTTCACTAAGGTTTTATTATAATTCTTGTTTCAAAAGAATACATGATTATGGTATTCATATGTTTGGAATGTGATCAACAAGATATATCTTACGATATATGATGGATAAATGATGGTATTCACGTGCTTATTATGTGACCTTTCAAGTAATCATTTTCTTTATACATTGAGCTTGGACCGATGTATTTTGGATTTGCCTAAATATTGGAATGAATTAAGTTAGACATAATATAGTATTATTTAAGGCGAGAACTATTTTCGATAATATTTCTGGAATGTTATAATAATGTAGTTTTAGAAAAAGGCACAACCTCCAAGATGGGAGACAACCCATCACGTCAGACAAGGTTGCGGGAATCAAACCCAAAATAGAAGTGCAACAGGCCTTTATCACATAACACTAGCCAACAGGATGTCCCTGATTATTATAAATTAGTTTCAATTTATTATGTGGTATGATATACAAAGTATACGTCCATTTTAAGAACCATATATGATTAATCTCACCATAGATGGACTTATCTATATTAAATAACTTTTTCTAACATTTTATTTCAGATAAATAGAATGACCCACCATTCTATCACATGATCTGTTAGCAATTCATAAAGTAAAAAATTCAACTTCATTTATCTAAGAGATGAAGTGGAAATTGTTCAAGGCACAAATAATGATGAGATTGTACCTAAATCAAGTAAGTATTTATTTTAATTCCAAAAATCATCATGTTTAGGGAAATGATCTTGAAAACAATAAAATGGTGTCCTAGTGTCCTTATATATGATTAATCATATTGTACCTTAAATCATCACAAATTTATTGCTTTGTGATTGTTGTATTTTTTATATCCATGTCCTCTACCACTCTCCATCAAAAAATGATGCTTGGATTTTTATTCCATATCAATATTTCCACCTATGTACTCCTATGTGGAAACCCAGTGATGAGATAATTTGGGTAACCATTACATTTCATACTTTAAATTTTAAAATTAAATTTTAGTATTCCTTTCACAATGTGGGTTTATACGAATGAAACATTCGAGTAGTAAATGATTTATAACCCCAACGAATTTCGAGGGTGAAACTCATTTTAAGGGTTGTAGAATGTAACACTCAGAGATTTTATGAGATATATTATTTTCTTTGATGTATTATATTATACACTACCCCAAGATTAGATTGTACTATATTCAACACCTTATTATCTTCCAGTATACGTGACACTCTTCTTGGCTCCTGTTACACACAATTTCAAGTTCGTTTTGAAGAAATTATTCTTCGCAACATTAAGTATAGATTTTGTTTAATGTATAAATGAAATAAGTTTTGATTATCTTATACGCAACACCAAACAATGATTTTACTACATGAAGCCCTGACATGGCTTGCATGACATGCAATCAAGACCTTCTTCGATAGCGTGTGTAGTACACAATACCGAGTTTCACTAAAGGATATATTATTGTAATATAACTATGAACTAGTCGTTATGAATAGTAATACCCACTTTTCGAAATTTTATAATTTTTATCATTCAAAATGGACTTTATTTTTGGATTCAGAATAACAAAATTAGCCTAGGGTGAATTTTTGGTATTTTTTAAAAACTTTCAATTTTTGATGAATAGTGAAAATACTGGGTTACTATTTAAAAAACGACTTCTTTTTAAAATAATTATTTATTTTATTTAAATTTACTTTATGTAAAAATTGATACATAATACCTATATAAGTTCAATGTAATTAATTGGAGTCATTTTATAATAATTTTAGATATATAAAAATTTTATTGAACTTTTCACCGTCTTTTACCCACCTCCTAGGAGAATTTAAAAATTTACATAAAACATAATTTTATCTCTTATGTGAGTGGAAATTAAAAAATAAGAGATACACGGTTAATATCAAGGAGTAAAATGTGGTTTAATAAGATAAAAATAATTTTTTGTGAATAGTAACTTTTTACTTTTATTTACAACGGTTAAAAGTAAATAGGGTAATTAAGGGTAAAAATGATATTATTATTACCCTAATACAAGTAATAATTATATTGGATAAGTTTAATTAGAACAAAATAAACCTTAGGAATAAAATATTACCCTTATGTCCACTTGGATTAGATTAGGACAATTATTATTATTTAATTTTAAGAAGAGTTAAAATAGTTAAAATCAACGTTTAATAACTAAAACATTTTAAATATAGTGATATACATAAGATAAATTCTACTATAAATAATAATTAGAAAGATAGAATTATTTGCTTCATTATTATATTTTAATTACAATTTTTAGACATTAAATTATTTAATTTATTAATTACACAATGATGATGCAGTAATTAGCTTATTAATGAAATATTAACATAATTGATGTTATAAATACCCAAATAAATGTAATTTGAAAATTTTTATGAATTACACGAATTTTATAGTATAATATGACATGATAGTATTTATTCACTTAAATATTTTCAAACTAATCATGTTTTTGTAATTTTCACAAAAAACAATTACCAAATAGTGTCAAAGATGACATAAAATAGTTTAAAAAATATTATAAAATATTTTTTATTATATTCCTAAAAATATAAGGTTCAGAAAATGAAATAGATTAGAATATATATATATTAATAATTAACCACTTGGGGGTTCTTTTGGCTGGTTATAGTAAGATTTTTAACCATATAGTGTAAGAAAACAAGAAGACACGGTAAAAGTTAAATTATTTAACATAGACGTAAATCTAAATGATAAGGTTAAAATAGTAACCTAAACTTGTCTAAAACGTATTGGTTGAGAGGATTTCGACCCATCCCACTTTTGATTCGAAATAATTCAATTTTGAGATATTATATACTGAATATTACTTTATTATAAAATAATATTTTATGTTTTTCCAATGGTGCCCCTCTCCTCCCTTATAAAAAGGGCACCCCTTCCCTCTTCACTTAACACCCTATTGATCCTTGAATCTCGTCAAAACCCTGACCATTTCCCTTATAAACTTCCCTATAAAAAGTATAGAGGTTCTAGTCTCCTCAAAAAGACCAACTCTAGTGCCATAATAGGAATCATAAAAGAGGTTTGTCGAAGAAGAGGTAATCTCTTCTACCGATTCTTTCAAGTTTCTTTCTTCTCCAACTTCTTCTCCTTTAGTTGTTTAATTATAAAGTAATAACATCAGTATCACGAATTTACTTTTATGTTATTATATTTATTTAACAACACTATTTCATCTTCTATCCATCCTATGGAAAATGGAATCACCACGCGTGCGTACGTACAGAATACCGTCTCCACGACGTGGTGTAATCTGTCTTCCAACACCACCATACTTGGATGGGTATAATTGTGTTAATAATAACTATATATGGTTATTATAACATTATACTAAATCTTAATTATTATATCATCCACTCCAATTCCATTCAATAATTATGGAAATGATATCATCGCTCGTGTGTACGTACGGATTACCATCTCCACGACGGGATGAGATTCATTCTCCATGATAACCATTCAAGAATGATTATAAAGTATATATAATAAATAATAATGAAATATATGACATAATGAAGCTACTGGATTTATTTATACATATATATATATGTGTGTGTGTGTGTGTGTCATCAACATACTTCCATTCAAGTCAATATAGAAAGGAAAACATCGTTCATTTGTACGTATGACCTACCGTCTCCATGAACGGTGTATTTAATTTCATTTATCTATCTATTATGTATATATATATACTAAATATATATGATATATATATATCAATTTTTACATTCTGGAAGTAATTAAATCATGATATAAGTAATAATAATATCATGAACAACAAGTCCAAACACATACGATAAATAAAACGATTTTACCCAAAACTCTTCATTAACAGGGAATTAACAAAAGAACGGGTAATATACAGTCCTAAGTGAATCATATATGATATCATAACAATAATTATGATTATTTATTAAGTATATGAAATTATTTAATTCATTATAAAAGAGGTTCAGATACAAACGAGGCATATCGGACCTAAGGTAAGGGATAATTATTCCAATCTCGTTCTTATATGAGATTGTTTATTTGTAAGTATTTAATGGAGTTAATATTATCATCCATGTACTTGTTTTCGAAAATTGATTTTAGGTATTCTTTATGTCCTTTTTACCCATTTTTGACTTTTACTACATGGTATTTAAGGAAGATTTCTTTTGTTTACCATACGTGGTACTTTTTGACTTTTTCGGAAAAAGTACAAGAAGAATGTTTTTTAACTTATACGACATGAATGGATTTTTACGGTTTTATAACGCCTTATTTTAATGAAGTTTTCACTACAAATTTTCATTAATATTTTCAAAAAAAATCCTTTTCTTTTAAATTTTTGTGGCATTTTGGGGAATGAAAATTATTTTGAAGAAGAATTGATATTTTCCTCAAGAATTCATTTCAAGTGTTTTATCAGAAACATTTTCCATCTAAGATGAAATTATTTAATATGTTTATATTTCATGTATAATGTATATATTATTTACATGGTTTGATTCTCCTTATAATGAAATGATATCCATTTGTTTTATATGGATTACATTATGATGGTATGATGTTTATAAAACCCATTTTATTCTTTGGGTTATGATGAATGATTTATGTTTAATTTGTGGAACAAGTAAGAATGATTTCATTATGAGATGGGAGGGACCTATATCTCCCTCCAATGCATTGGGTATGTATTTA
Source organism: Viscum album (assembly GCA_963277665.1). Classification (NCBI taxonomy): domain Eukaryota; kingdom Viridiplantae; phylum Streptophyta; class Magnoliopsida; order Santalales; family Viscaceae; genus Viscum; species Viscum album. Next base: position 200,706,550 of record OY728137.1, on the reverse strand, counting down.
CATTTCATGAGATTGACATGGATGGAATGACATGTTAATCTGGTTCAGTGATACAGGACTGGAATAAGGAGTGAACTCGATTCATTAAGGGACTTGGTCCACTAAGATGGTCTTTGCAGCAATGCCTTGGCTACTATGGAAATAATATCATGTGCTTAATTCTTTTCCACAATTAAAAATTTTATTCCCATGATATTTTATCATTATTGATGTTCCTTTATGATATATGCAATTTTTAATTTCAATATTTATGTCTTTTATCATGATTTTGATGATTAGATTTTATGTTTTTGTTTTTGCATTATAATGTTTATGGATTGTTTTATGTTCTCTATGTTTACCCTTACTGAGCATTTGAGATCACCCTTTTTATGTTTTCTTTTCCCAGGATATAAAAAAAGGTTTTAGGTAAGAAAACAAAATGGGAAGATCTTTAAGGGAGATGTTCAAGATCATTCACCATGATTAAAAGATTATTTTTCTGAGTTTTCAAAGACACTAAACTATTACAACCATTTTGTGTTTGTTTTTATTATGTATTAAGTATTCCGCAAAAGTAATTTAATTTCCATGTACGTCAGGCAATGGGTATCTACACCCAGTACTTCTCCTTGGGGTTCGCCTGTCCTGTTTGTCATGAAGGTAGACGGTACCCTTAGGATATGTGTCGATTATCGGATGCTGAACTTATTGACGGTCAAGAACCGATATCCCTTGCCAAGGATTGATGATCTTTTATATTAGATTCCAGGAGCCTAGGTGTTCTCAAAGATCTATTTGAGGTTTAGTTATCATCAGTTTCATGTTAGATCATCAGATATACCTCTGACAGCCATCAAGAGAAGGTATGGTCTCTACGAGTATACATTTATGCCATTTGGTCTCACTAATGCCCTAGTTGTTTTCATGGAACTGATGAACTAAGTGTTCCATAATTACTGGGAATCCATCATCATTGTCTTTGTGGACGATATCTTGGTGTACTCAAACACTCGACACGACCATGCTAACCATATTGAGATCATTTTGAGTACAATGAGAGATCATCAGCTTTATTCTAAACTCTCGAAGTGACACTTTTGGATGGATATGATTCACTTCTTGGGCCACGTCATCTGAGAGTTAAGTGTATTTGTGGACCCATATAAAGTTAGAGCTGTAGTTTCCTGGGAGAATCTGAAGAACGTTTTTGAGGTACGGAATTTCCTAGGGCTGGGAGGATACTATAGACGCTTCATTCAAGACTTTTCAGGCCGAGCAGCACCATTGTTAGGTCTGGCCAAGAAGGGGGAGAAGTTCTCATGGTTAGATTCTTGAGGGTCAGCCATTTAGGAGCTGAAGGGGAGGTTGTCATCAGCCCCGATACTAGTCTTTCTAGAGCTAGAAAAGATCTATACTATTTACTGTGATGCTTCAGGTATCGGGCTGGGCTCTGTGCTTATGCAGGGAGATAGAGTCTTTGCATACGGGTCTCAGCAGTTGAGGCCACATGAGAGGAACTACCCGAAACACGATCTAGAGTAGGAAGCTATTGTTCATACCTTACGTTGTTGAAGACATTACCTTCAGGGAGAGCACTTTGTGGTTTTCACTAACCACAAGAGTCTCATGTACATCTTCACTCAGCATGATCTGCATCTGAGATAACATAGATCGTTTGAGTATCTCCAGTATTTTGATTATGATCTTGCCTATATTCCAGGAAAGGGAAACATAGTGGATGATGTGTTGAGTAGGAGAACTCAGTTTTAAGCAGTTCAGGAGGCCAGCAGTGAGTGGCAGCTTATGGCCCTATTCTATAAGATGTATCTGGAGGTACATGACTGACAAGGATAGACTTACCTATCTTCTATAGCTGTTACCTCTATACTTCTAGATCGTGTATGAATGAGGAAACTATCAGACTCAGAAGGCTTAGTCCTACATGAATGTGTGTCAGGAGAGGACCCTCTTCCTTGATGGATAGTGACCGAAGATGAGATATTGCATTTCCAGGGATGCGTATGGGTGCCAGCAGACATAAGTGAGGAGATTATGTGGGATTTTCATTCCCCAGTTTGTGCAGTTCATCCTAGCGTCACCAAGATGTATCAGGATCTTCACTACTAGTACTGGTGGCCAGGTATGAAGAGATATGTTTTTGTTTTCTTCTTTTGGTGTTCTACTTGTCAGCAGGTGAAGGCGGAGCATCAACGACTAGCAGGCCTTTTATAGTAATTACCCATTCTAGAGTGGAAGTGGAACAATGTCCCGATGGACTTTGGGACCGGATTGCTGAGGATGCCTCGAGGGAACAATGTTGTCTGGGCTGTCATCGACTGGATTACAATGGTTTCTCACTTATTTTCGACCAAGGAGACCTTCAGCGTCGATGATCTGGGATGACTTTACATACGATAGATTGTACGTCTGCATGCAGTTCCACACTCCATTGTTTCAGACAAGGATACACGCTTTACTTCTCGGTTCTAGAAGGGGCTTTAGAGGGATTTGGGCACACAGTTCCTTTTGAGTACAACATACCATCCACTAACAGATGGCCAGTCCGAGCGTACGATCCAGGTGCTTGAGGATATGCTTTGATCTTGCATTCTTGACTTTGGTAGTTCTTGGGAGAAGAATATTCCTCTAATGGAGTTCGCCTACAACAGTAGTTTTTAGGAGACTATTCAAATCGCACCATACAAGGTTTTGTACGGTAGGCAATGCCGATAACCATTATGCTGGATGAAGGCAGGAGAGGCAGCTTTGTTGGGACCATGTCTTGTTCAGGAGACCTTAGAGCAGATAGAGTTGATTCAGAAGAGGATGGATATAGCACAGTCTTGATAGAAGTCTTATGCTGATCAGCAGAGATGACATCTGAAGTTCAAGGTCTGGGATCGGGTTTTCCTACATTTCGCACCGAGGTTGGGACATAAGAGGATTCTGAGACAGGGTAATCTTTCACGGTGGTACGTCAGTCCGTCTGAGGGTTTAGAGAGATTTGGGTCAGTTTCCTATCAGTTGCAGTTACCTCAGTCGTACCGGGCCATGCACAACGTCTTCCACGTCTCTATGTGCCTAGGTTACATTTCAGACTCGTCTCATGTCTTTCAGCCCGAGGAGGTTGAGCTCGAAGTGGATGCATCGTTTGAGCAGCATCCTATCCGGATTGTCGATCGTAGTATGAAGGTTCTCCATGGGCGGACTGTTCCTCTAGTATGGGTTTTATTTAAGCACGGGTGAGTACGGGATGAGACCTGGGAATGGGAGGTAGATGTACGATCGCAGTGGCCAGAGTTGTTCGGGGTTTCTTCTACTCCACCTCGTTAGGGAAATTCAGGGATGGATTTCTTCAAGGGGGAAGTTTGTAAGAACCCGGATATTCGTTTTTAGGTATTTCATTCCTTTACTGGAGTTATTAAGAAACGTGGGGTTTCTAAAAAATTTTTAAGTACACGTCGTGTACCCCTTTGCCGCTCGAATGCGTGTGTTGGCCTTGTCCGGGCCACACACATGGTGTGTAGGGGTGATGTGGAGGCCGCTTAAAGCGGAGTACAAAAAAATAGATTGCACGCTGTGTAACCCAAAATTACATGCCGTGTAATTTTTTTTTCATCAAATGCACATGGGTCAGGTCTTACGGACAAAACACCTTTCATCTGGGTTTCGTTTGTCCGAAAGAAGCCGTATGGCCACGGATCTTCTCCGAGCCCGAGAGCCTCCGTCCGTGGTCCGAATTGACCAGTATCGATTGCATTATAACTGTAGCGATAAGCTCTTCCTTCTCCTAGATCTTCATTGTCCAATTACTCATCTTTCTCAATATATCATGTGGTGAGGGTTTTTGGCATTTTCATAGATCTTCATTGTTCTAAAGAAAAATCAATCATCATGGTTCAAGCATATTGATATCCTAGCATCGAGGTAGGTGGTTTGGGCCTTTCCGTAAGAAGTCTGTGAATATTTTGAGCAATTCAACCAATTTACATGAACAGGGTATTGTGTGATTCCCATTGGGCCCTCGTTGTTTGTCTTCTTTGCTTGACTGCTTGAGTAGAGGTAATTGCTTGTGAATAGGGTAATTTTTACTGTACTCTGGATGTTTTTCCATGCCTTTTTTTCTTGTCCGACATTCTTCCAGTTGCCATGCCTAGTTATAGGATAGTGGAGCTATTATAATATTATGGTGTTTTTACTTAGAATGATATCCAAGTAGTTCTTGAGGTTTACTTGGGTCGATACACGCACTATGCATATTTTTTTTACACAGGGCTGTGTGAACCTAGTATAGTGGACCACAAGGAGGATGGACGTAAGGTATTCTCCAGATTGTCCTTAATTTACGATTCGAGACCACATGGGGAATTGCCATTTAGTGCTTCCTTAGAGAGTCTGTAGTTACTCGATGCAGGCCACATGGAGAATGAGACATTGAGTGCTTCCCTTGAGAGCCTTTAGTATGATGCGAGACTATAGAGGGAATTGATGGTGAGTGCTTCCTCAGAGAGTCCATTCATTAGTTGAACCAGATGGGTGAGACTGTGTGTGCCTCCCAGGGAGTTTCTAGTACTTGTAGTTGAACCATAAGGGTTAGGCTATGAGAACTACCCAGGGGGTTACCTATTGATCTTCTTGTTGATTGGATGTTACTTGTGTACTTTATATGCTAGAAACTATATATTGTAGCTGTTGTGTACTCTCCTGTTTACTACTTCCTGTATTTTTACTACCATGAATTCACTGACTATTAGGCACAAATATTTGGGTGGTTTCCTACTCGTACCTTGTCTCACACATTTTTTGGTCCATGTTATTGGTCCCAAAATGATTATATTGTTGCAAGTATATATAAGGGCAATCGCCCTTCTACTTCATGTACGTGACTTGATGTGCAGCTGGAGAGTATGGGACAAAGCTATGGCTTGAGATGATAAGAAGTTTACTTATTTTCTTTTGCACATTTTTTTAGTATTTTATTCAGCATTGTGACTTGTTTTTATGATCTCCTATATATATTTATCATGAATCATTTTATATACATGTGTGTGTGCTCCAGTTGTTTACTATTACTCTTCTGCTGTTATCATTTATGCTTGTATGGATGGTTATGGTTTCTGCTCTTATTTTTTTTTCTTCCACTGTGTACTATGCCAATGAGGGCATAGTTTCCCCACTATCACACAAAAGGCCCTCGCTGCTATTCGACAACCTCTATCATTTGGGGAAATGTGCTTGAGACCATTTGACCAACCAGGTATGGGGCACCTCTGGGTGGCTTCCGGAACCGGGATGTTACAAAAGATATGTTTCTTACTAGGAGTTTCAATATCTATATATTAGAAACATCATATAATTATTTATACCTATGAGACACATCAGTGAGAGAATGGATTCACACTGGCTAGCTGGTGTGATTGTTGATCATCCAAAGGGTACAATATGTCCCATATCCACACCTCATCCAATTTTTACACCCCATGACGCATATACCCAACCTATAAAATCTAAAAAATTATCTAAATAGATGTATAAAATTTAAATAAGTCATACATGAAAAATAAGTGTCACATAATGCCCCATGGACATGTTATGTAATGGATCCATCTAAATTAACTGTATTTTATGTAATAATTAGATTATTTCATCAAAGGGTTCTTGATTCGGATGTTACCAATATTTTATGTATTTACATTCTCAATTTAGCTTTTTTGGTGAAAATTTTATGTTGACAACCAATATTATTTTATGATGTGAAAATAATACCCATATGATATGTTATTTCATAAATATCAACCATGTCCCCAAGAAAGATCAAAATATATATTGAATGAAATGACATTATTTAAATCAAATTAGTAAATTCCAAATACACAATGTATATGAGGAACACCATCTAACCACATTCTAGAAATATGGACTAAGACTTCCTCAATGATATATCCATTGAAAAATGAGACTCTATATTAATCATCATTTTACCCATGATCAACTCTGACCACCATCTCATTACGATCTTCCTTATAACTAGTATATTTAACCCCCATTAAATCCTTATATAATAATGAATGGACCTCACAACCTAATAGTTTTAATCTCATTCTTGAACTCTGGAACACTGAATATTTTGGAAATGATTCATTTTTATGAGTCACGAATTTGAAAATTCTGAATCATAATCTCTAGGGTTGGTGTAGTGATATATACAACATCACTAATAGATATATTGACACTCTAGAGGATAGATTTAATTAGATATATGATAAATCCAATATTTTTGATATTTCCTAGTTCCATTCCAAAAATATTGAACTTTCTTTTAAGAAGAACTCCCAGATCTACATGAAGGAAAAAATTTAGAAAGAGACATTCATGGTTAAGTGGATCAAGATGGATATTTGAATTATACAATCTAAAACTCCCTCAAAAGATCCTGGAAAGCTTTTATTCCTCTCTTTAATTATCAAACATGGTGATCATGTTGATTATACTAATCTATTTCCTTCAGATTATATTGTATCATACCACTCCAACATCATTAATGGGGTTCATCTCAATAAACACTTAATTTATGCCATTATTGATGCCCTTATTTCCATTGAAGATATAACACTACATTCCAACATTCCCCTAGAGAGTGAAATTATATAAGTAGTATTTATCAATTATATGGGTAGTATTCTGGGGCCTATTTCCATTTCAAATCATTTTTTATCAAATTCTTGGATTTGAAACACATGAATGTGTGGAGGTTGGTCACAAATTTTTTGTCCAATGGTACCCTTCACAATGGCCAAAATTATTAATTACACACTTTAATTCCTAAACATGAATATGATTTCCACATCCATATCTTTATTCCTACACCACTTGTCAACACCATCGACCAAATAATGACCAGTACACTTTTTAATAAATATTCAACTATTTCCAAGAAGATTATCATCTAGAAAATGTTTTATTATTTCATTGGTAGAAAAACATAGGATTGCATTGGGATTACATATAAATGTGTCAAAATCCATATGAATATTTGTAGAGTATATTTAATCCCTCATAAACATGGTATCAGGAATCCCTTTGAAACATTAGAAAGAATCATTATTTACGGGTTTTTACAGAGATTTGGATTTTATGAGATTTTTAAATAGGGTCATATATCACTTTTTTATGGCCAAAAGTCAGTGCTCATTAATAGATCTCAGAAAATATATTAGGAATTTTCAAGGGGGTTTGGGTATGAAGATTATTTCTCTTCCACACTTTTCTACATTTTATAGGACTTCATTGGAAGTATCTAAACATTATTGATAGAGCGATGAGATCCCAAAGGCATCAATACATCTAAGGGATTATTTGTACCTTATCATTTTATCTCTGTGGATGACATTATCCTATTCATATATGGAGGAAAAAGAAACATATAAAATAATAAATAATCCCTATAACACTATGTAAATATTATTAGTTAGATGATCCATTAGGAAAAATATTTATCTATTTTATGAATGGGATTCCCCCCACCAGAAAATCTTACACTCTGCAAGATCTAGAAATTAATGAGGGAGTCATTCCCTTTTCCTACCAAGCTATCCCTTTATATTAGTGGGTTATTATTGATAGTAATTTATTAATGACTATTGATAATATTTAAAATCAATTATCATCGTGAAATGGAAAATCCGTCATGATGATTGGATAGACATTCCCCATCAAATCCATTAACTATATATAAATTTATTTATTCTTATTTGAATTAAAAATATCCCATGGATCATATAATGAGTGTAAATATTTAAATCCATAATTTCACATTTAATTTTGTCAACATAAAATGGAAATGTTTTAATTTTCCATTTATCTTTTGTTATAATCCCCTCATCAATGTGGGATTACATATGACAAATATTAAAAATAATAATGAGGTTCTCTATGATCTGTTCACTTGGATCCAACTAAATAGACACTAAAAGGTTCAATGATTTATTGGATCATTATTTAGAGTATATTTGATGAGGGAAAAATATACCCGCATTACTCTTCCATATGGAAATCCATATAATATTCTTTTTCTAACAACATGATTCACTATAGATTTATTGATAACAGTGAGTCCTATTTAGATTTATAGCTTGATAACTGCACTAGTACTCCCCTAATATTTTCCCAAAATCCATCTACACTCCTCATGACTTACATTCATAAATAGTTAATTTGATGGCAAATCCTTAACAAGATCTTTCAAAAGTGATCACTTACCTAGTCAATAACTACTTGTTTTCTCCATGTGACTATTTGAAAATCTTATAACGTACATGGAATGGAATTTTGAATTCCATGTTATATTACAATGAATTAATTTCCAAATCTAGCCATGAATTTTCTATGATAAATATATTTCATCATCATTATCTTAGGCCTTCAGATATGACCGTCATCTACATCCCTTATCAAATCATAATTTCCACAGATATTTTTTAACAATACATTAATACAACTTTTTATTCTTGGTTCTACCATTGTGGCCCCCATAGGGAAGATTCCAATAAACTTGTACAAAACATTTCCACTTCTTTTTCTCTATGTAAATCTCTTTATAACCTCTTCAAAGTACCCCTTCTAACAGAAAAATCTCTCATCTCCCAATTATGCCTCTGTACAAGCCTGCAAATTTCTCCTCTATTCATTAGTCTCTTCAATGAGGTTTTGGATGAGATTATGCATTTCAAAAATTATGGATGGAATTCCATAATCCATAATAAAACCACATATAATCTTCAGGATCCATTGAGGTGGATTATTATTTTGATTATGGAGGCTAATTTACATTTAGGTGATCATTGTTTCAACAATGTTCATGATTTTAATTTATAATGAAGACTTAGTATTTCTAGAAATAACAATATACATGTTGGAACATTTAAGGTATTTTGGAATCCCATATCTCTATATTTATCAAATTAAATGATTATATTTCATAAATGGGGAACCCGAGCCCTTTAGGAAATTATGTTTTCATTCATGATCTTAGGGAAAGGACTTAAGATGCCTCTATTGTAGATGTGAAAAAACACCATCCCATGAAGCTGAAATCCTTAGTTTTATAACTACAATTTTATTTTCTATACATAGAGTCTATATCATTATTTTCCATCGAAAATAGTCCACCCCTATTGGGCTTGATTCTTGTAATGGAATGATACATCTCTCATAGAGAGTCTTAGCTCATTGGATGGAGTATATGTATTTTATTACTAATTATAGCAACATTATAACACATGTTTAAAGGGAGACATAATTTGTGGTGGGTGTGATGAAAAAAAGCAATAACATATTACCTTACTTGGATAGATAATATTCCCTTCTAAATGATTTATCTATTTGACAAGATTGTAAATAAATTACTTTCTTCGAACTCATGGAATTCATATATTTTCTAAATAATTAATTTGTTTCATTTTTTTCTAAGGAAAAAAATTATAAATAAAGATTTTTAATGATTTATTGGTTTTAATTATTTAATGAGGCTTACATTTAAAAGTGTACCAATGATATAAGGAAATTATTTTTCAATCCCATTTGAATTGTGATTCTTTATGATTTAATTTACAGTGTGGAAATTATATGATAATTATTTCAAAAATAACAATCAATTCTATACTCCTAATAATATTTATAGAATTTTTTAGAATTAGTACCATTATTCTTATTTTGTAAATAAAAATATTTATAAAATATTTTATTAAAACTATTCCTTATGCTAATCATTCGATCACAAAACCATTTTCTTTCAAATATATGATTTCTAATATGTTTCTAATAATTTTTATAACTATTTATCATTGATTGTATACAGTCAAATTTAACAGTGTAGTAATTTTTTATAAAAATAAATGGAATGTTTTTTTTGATTTTTTGATTAATGTACATTTTACTAATGGAGTGAAAAAATCACTATTTTAGAAATTAAGGCCTGAATAGATTTTATCATCGCGATGAATGCCTAATTCATTAAAGATTCTATTTTAATATTCTAGTGGTTTATTAAATAATGTGATTTCATAATTTTGTGGTAATTTTTATTTTTCAAATATGTGATTTTAAAATGAAAATTATATTGTCGTAATAGATTATTCAAATGACTTTCAATAGGAATTTGTCATATTTTACAACATCCTTTGATGTCACTTATGATTTACTAGGGATATGATCTAATGATATAATCTTAATTATTTCCATATATGTTTTAAAATTATTATGTTTATATGATTATGAAACAAATTTTTTACTCGGATTAAGAAATTATCAATTATTTATGAATCTGATTTCTATTCAATCAGTATGATATGATGGTATGATGACTGAATTATGATATTGTGGAACACATATTTATGATTTTCCTAATGTGATTATTGGTTCCAAAATTATATATCCCTCAAAAGCATTAAATAAAGAGTGATAACTGATGATTAAATAACTACTAGAATCGGGACTGAATCCAATTTAGGAAGAAAATCAATCCACTATGATAGAAATCAAAGTTCACACTTTCATAGGATATAATTTAATAGGGAGAGGACCAAGTAAAGTATGATAGTCTTGATCCCGATCAATGGTTAAAGAAATAATATTAATAATAATTGTGTAATCGGAATATTAATTTAATATGAATATGATATGATTGCAGGGATCATGATTGATTATTGGTGATTCATCACCCTTATAACTTATGTCACTTGATTAAAAACCACTGATTTCATAATTCAAGATTAATGGAATATGATTGATTGTATATGAATATTTTATTTAATCATCTTTTTATCATACACGTATTGTTATAATATTCATTCATATGATCATCAATTGATATCTTCTATGTTTAACATTTCGGAGCACATATGATCACTATTTTTTATGTTTCCATTTTCCCAGGATATGAAGAAATGTTTTAATAATGATATCTATTCGAATGGTACTAGTTATAAATAACATAGTGGGATATGATTTGTATCATTAATGTACCATTATTTTATGTATCCATTTTCCAAAGACATGAAATACTTCTATGCATGTATCAATGAGGTATGGTGTCCAGTGATGCCCAAAATATTGCTTGAAGTTGGTTCATCTTCATAGGACAGAGACATGGGTAGCGTATAACCTACTCAATCATTAATAATATCCTTTCATGTCTAAATCTGAACATGGAAAACAGATACCCAGAAGGAAATGTGGAGCTTTTAGAGGTCATCCCTGTATGATTTCCAACTTGGATAATTCCAATCTATAAGAAACTTGTATAGAGATAGAGATTGAGTAAGCCATGTTGAATCTCAACCCATTGAGTGCCTCGGGCCCTGATAAAATTTCTAAGATGATTTTTCAAGGGCTCAAGGGTGGTGGTTAAATTAGATATTATTGTGGCCTCCCAAGACAACATTCAGGGTGGATATATCCTAAGGGTTGCTGGTGCTACTAATCTTCTCCTTATACCAAATATTAATGACTCATCCCTCTTCCTTCACTACATATTTGTAAGATTGTGAAATTTACCCTATAATATTTTTACAAGAACCCTCATCTCAAGGATGTCTAAGTGTATCCCTTAGTGGATTTCTATAATACAGAATATATTTGTGAAGGGTTGGTTAGTACAGGGATCTATTACGTCATCTCAATAAATGCTCCGAGATATTAACCTAAAGATCCGTAGAACTAATATTGTTATAAATATAGTTATGAACAAGGCCTATGACATAATGGAATGTGGATTCATCAATAAGGTACTCATGGGTATGGGTCTCCCTCCTTGGGATATGGATCATATCATTAGATGATTGAGCTCATCATGGATGTTGGTCTCCATCAAGGGAAATATGCACTATATTTTCAAGGCAACATGCAAGCGGATGTAGGGGGACATCATATCTTTGAATATATTCATTATATTGAAACATGCACATAGACATCATTGAAATAGAATGATAGATACGTGAGACGTACTTGATTTCCATAGAAAAATGAACAAGAATTCTATATATCTTTTTTTTGCAGACGATTGTATATTATTCATTAACACTAGTAGGTGATCGGTTGGAGGTATCAAAAAGATTCATAAAGAATATTTCTTCTAGAGTGTCCATTTTATAAACTATGAAATGATCAGACTCTATTTATCAATAATATGTTGAAATCAACATACAACCTCTATATATAATAGGATGAACATGAAATGTTGTACTTTTCCATTCGACTACCGTGGTTCCCCAATCTCCCCATGTCTTATCTGTGTCCTTGAGTTTGATCGCTTGGTGAGAAAGATTACGAGTCGCGCACTCAATTGAAAAAACTATTATATATTATTTTTTGTAAGGATTTAATTAATAATAAGTTTGATTTTTTCTATCCCTATGCATGCCCTATAATACATAAAAGTGAATAAGGGTTTCATTATTTCAATTGAAAATAATTTGGAAAACATCATATGGGATGCATTTTATGAATGCAAAAAAAACATCGGGTGTCACGGGGCAGGATGGAAATTCCCATATGTGATGGAAGGATTAATGTGATGAGCTTAGCGGATATTCATCAATTCATGAAAGCATGACTCATGTGGGAGATCATGGATGGACGTACCCTCTAGGTTAAAACAATAGACTACAATTACGGAGGGAATGAGGAATAAGTTAACGCTAATGCTTCCCATTTTGGATACTAGTTTATCATATTATCCCAATCATCTGACAACACTCCTAATTGATCATATGAAATGGTGATATCATATCATGGAATAAAGACGCGGTGGGTTCAACAATCATCTTTCTACTATGTCCTATTCTATTGATCTCTTTTAGAGATGCCAAAATACATCTCCACTTTATCAAAGCCATGATGGATGAGGAAAAAATTTTTGTTTGATCTTATCACTCTAAATTATGACATAGATAAATATTTTTTCACTCCCTCTTAATATGGGTCCTTCATATATTTGTACATATGATGGTTATCTATGCCTCTAGGGCTGTAGGAAAATAGGAACTACATTTTCTCAGGAAAGAATGTCCCATGAAAGCATAAATTTTTCACATGGAAGATATGTAACCAATCAGTTTCCATTGACGGAAATGTTAAAATTATATGTGTCAAATTTTTATCTTGACACCAATACTTCATTGCGAACTAGGAGGTGACTCTAATCACCTCTACATTGAGAGTGAATGGGCTCAGGCTATGTGGAAGTTCTTCAGTGACTACGATGCCCTCTCTTCTCCAGATCTTTTTGGTGCCTATTTTCCTGAGAAATGGTTTTATGATTCTAATAAAATTTTCCTGAAAATAATGGAAACATATACAATATTGAACATAGAATGGTAGTGTATATGGAATTCCAAAAAAACATTTATGACAGTGATACATCTTTATGAAAATCCATCCTCACATAGGCAAGATTCCTACGAATTGAAACTATCAGTGCTTCCAAAAACTAGAGTGATGATCTCACTTGGGAGCTATAATGATTAGTGTGTCCCTAGAGTATACCTCACATATAGGATCATGGGGTCACTGGGTGTGGTGGTTGCCGCCAGTCTTGTGTTTCAGGATGAATATTAATGGTTTGTGCATCATGACAGTCATACAAGGTGGATGGGTGGTTTTTGATTGATGGGGGAGTGTTCTTCTTTTCTATACTGCATATTATGGGAATGGTAGCTCTATCCTAGTGGAGGGAATAACAATGTACATGAGATTGAGTCTTTGAGGCCAGTTGAATATTTCCCTATCTCAGGTTGAAAGCACCTCTATGGTCATTCACAATTCCATGCATGAAAAAAGTTCGGTCCCCTAGTCGATTGTCTATATCATTGGGAAATACACATCCATCCTTAAGAACAACATACATGTGGTCCATATGTGTTGTGAAGGAAACCAGGTGGCGTATCACCTTTCTTCCAGGTCAGTGGAAGATAAAGGCCTCGATATCACATGTTTCTCATGTTTCCAGATCTTCATTCTGGTGGCAGTGAATCAAATCTTAGGTGATCAACTAAGACATAATTAATTTAGTCCCCCCAAAAATTTCTTTGTGTCATTTATTCTATTTAGTCCTACTAGTTGTACTTATTGGTTTTTAAAACATATAATAATAATAATAATGATGTTATGTATTGAATATCCCTATAATATGATGTAATATTTTATGTATGAAAAGTATGAATCACTATACAAACTAAACAAGTCCAAAGTGAATTTAAATTAAGATGTGTATATACATGTAAAACACCATAGTACCCTATAGTTATTTTCATACACTACATATTAGTTTCACTATATCTCTTGAGACATTTTCTAAAAAAGAAATAAAATTATCGCTTCTCTTATTCCTTGCAACTAGAAACACATGCCTATTATTTTCCTACTGGTAATATCTACTCTAATTATGGTGACATTATCCTTGAATATTTAATAATAAATACACCTTAAATGGATAATCACATCATGCAGAGATTCTAATATTTTTTAGAGAAGTATATTTCCTTCAATATCCCATATTTCTAAAATCTTTCGGTGCATTTGAATACGATTAATTTCTTATCTTCTCCAATTTAGATAAATCAAAACGAAATTTTTTAGAGATATATAAATTCTCCATTATTAATACACATTATATATTCTATTCATTTAATAAATATTTTAATAATGAATTATAGATATTGATTAGTTTTGGAATACATTTGAATATAAAATTCAAAATTCATATCCCATGGATTCAAATATTTTATTTGAATCAACCATCATTAAATAAGCACAATTAAAATAATATAATATTAATAAAACTGGATCCACAATTTCCAAAAGGATTTTTATGTTCCATATCCAAATAATTACGAGTATATTCTAGCATTCATACACTACATCCCCCAAAAAACCATGAACTTTGACACTATAGTATTGTCTAGTGAATCTAAAAAAAATTTCTTCTGAAATTCCCAACACCATGTCAAAATTATATTTTCCTTGCACCTCATTAATTTGAAACACACATTTACAATTTCTAGTATGATCACTAAAACGCTTGTAGAATGCTTCTTGTTTCTCATATGTACACTAAAAATTCACTATGTGGACCCATACATTGTGGTACATCCCTGATTCCCATTTGGACTATAGATGTCCCTTTTATAGTATGAGTATTTTGGAGACAAAATTATGCATGAAATAAACAAATCTATATTGAAAAAATCTATCTTGAATAATCTATGTTCTACTATTTGGTGAGAAACCACAATCTAATTTATCTTCACTTGACCAATAAGCTATATATCACCATACGAATATGTAGTTATAATAATTATAGAGTTTCTTTTTTATGATAATTATACTTATTAATTATAATGTACTTAGTTTTCCTATATATAACATGGATTCTACTCTAGTATAGTCTTCTTCTATGTTTCTCTATGAAAAATATTCAAGTTAAAATGACAATGAATATTCCAACCATAACATTATTCCAACCATTTAATTGTTAAAATAAGATTGTCTTGAATTCCAAAGATAATTATAAACTATTTTGAATATTTACATAATTAAATCATTAGGGATTCTTAGATAAATGAATATAAAAATTTACCATGACTACAATGATTTTTCTTAATGAATACCCACAATACTTCTTAACAATCCACAACTCAAACACATCTCTAATGGATTTTATTAAAAAATTGAAATTATCAAAAGTAGACTGAACAAAAGTCTTGGATAGTATTGAAAATAAAACAAATTAAAAAAAAAATTTATGGTTAAATATAAATTCAACCACCAATGAATAATCTAAAAGAGATTCTCTATTGATGAAGAAATTTCATGCGAAATCAAGACATGTGGATTATTTTTTTAGAATGGGAGATATTTCTCAATAATTTTAGTAACTAAATGCATAAATAGAAAAATGAAAATTTTTTGTTGTAAATTCATATATATAATATATTTGACATGAATTAGTAAATAAAATACAAAATTATAAATAACCATAAAAAACAATTGAGTTTGTGAAAGTATCATGTTTTAATTGATGTTGTAGGTCATGTAGTGTTTAAATAAAGCCGTCATTTAAATCATTGTTAATTATTACAAAATAGACTAATCCCGTAATTCATATATATAAGTTTGAAAAGTCTAAAACATGGATGTAATATGACATAAAACAGGAGTAATACAAATTTATGATTATGATTGGAAATACCAGAATATATAAAACAAATCATTTAAACTATGGTTTTATTGATTCAATATATCATGATTATTTTAGAAATATGGAATCATGAACAAAAAATGATATATGATTTAAATTTAAAGTTATGATCAATTTAATCAATATTTAGTGAAATGAAATATTGAACTATGAAATGAGAAAACTTAATTTCCAATTTCATTCTATTATATGTTTCCTCCTCGAAAATGTTATTGAAACAAATAATATTCCTTTATATTTTCCATAGATTAATTTTTCAATATAGGGGAATATATATATATATAATTAAATAAAAAATATATTGTTTTATGTTGATTTTTCTAAAGGGACCTTAAACTAGGAGGGAATTATGTTCTTTATAGTACTAACATTGTGTTATGTTATTTAATGTTTATTACTTATCAATGAAGTAATTATGGTGACAGTCTATTGGAAAAAAATATAATAGGGGAATTGATAACCCCATGCATTACTTATTGAATGTGTTATAAATTTCAATATAGTGATCATTATTTATTGAAAAAGAAATCAAAGAAGATGGTTCACAATTGATGTTCATCAAGATAAAAAAAAGGTAAATTACTACTTATTGACTTGAGTTGAAGAAATGTTATATAAGAAGTTTAGTGAAATTAATAATAAAATTTATATAGTTTTATGTTAATATCAATTTTTCTTCCAAATCCATATTTTAGATATTCATGAAATTCCACTTTTAGGGTTATTGGGAACCTAACCACCTAAGCTATACCACCATGAATAATTTTAAATATCCAAATTCTAATAAAAACATAGACTACAAAAATATATATTAAAAATTACATAACTTTCATTTATCCTTGAATCATCATAGTGATATTAGTTTCACACCACCCAATTTTACATTGGATCCTTCAACTACCAAGATAGTCAAATACATCATTGTTGAAGCACCCACTAATGTGAACATTCACTCTTGAGTGTTATCATATTTTTATAAGAATAGTTGTATCAGATTTCATATTCACTATCATCAATAATGAAAACCCTATTGAGACATAATAATAAACCACAACACAACCACTAACAAACCATCCTCTCCGGAAATGGAAACCCACCACAAAATAGTATGCTTTTTAAACATCTCCCCAATACCATGAAAAAAAGTATTCCAGAACATTATTAATTTTAATTAATATATTCCCATAAAAAAGTTTTATTTTTTCATAAAACACTATGGATTTTTCATCTAAAAACACCTATATATCACCACCTCTGCTGAGTCCAAAATAAAATAAAGAATATTGGTTGATGAAGTAACTACAATGAGAATATACCACTTACAACCCAACCACTACTATATAATATATTGAAGGATGCCTTAGAAACCCACAAACTACCAAAAGATCATAAAATCTAGTATTATAGATAATTTAAGGGCATCAATAGAAATCCCAAAAGCAATAAGGTCTAGAGGACACTCTAATCTAACCAAGTGATATTACCAATGAAGGGATTGGTGTCAATGGGTAATAAAACTGACAAATAAGGATGAGATATTTAAATATATGGCAACCAAGGAGAATAAAAAATGCGGATTAAAACAATTATAAAACAAAATTATAACTGATTATATGGGTGAGGGGGAACAAAATCTGAGGAATAGGGTCTATCTATAATTCTTTTCAAAAGAACAACCAAACAACTAAAATGAGGAGAAAAATTGAATGTTGAAATTCCTTGAAATGAAAGTAAATTTTTAAATGTGAAGTCCAACAAGGTCACTCTATAAAAAATTGTTGAAAATGTATGAGGTAAGGAAATAAAAAGGGATACTTATGAATTGATGAACGAGGACTTGATATCGAACATAAAGAAGATGATCTACTCCAAACCCTCCCAATATACTACAAAAAATATCCCTAGTAGTAAGATTTTTAGTGTGATATAGAACATTATGGTAAAGAGATCATGTTATAGTTATCTATTATTTTTTATTGTAAGACCTCTTAAAAATTATATATTAAATAATTTTTCAATGAATACATAAATTATGATATATAAATGACAATTATTTTTATGGATTTATAATATCAATATGATTACAAAAATCTATGGGTACAATCATGTGATGTTTCCTTGTTCTATCTCTTTACTACTTCACTATGGAATAAATATTTATCCACAAAAATTCATATGTACAAGGTTGTTATCAAGAGAACCAAACCTTGAGATTAAGAATTGGGTACTTTATATTGATAATTTTTTTAAATAATTTCCATGATAAATATCATCATAGTAAATTGATCACTCCAATTTTATATCATTTATTTTACCTAATATAAAGTGTATGTGAAACATCTAGAAATTAAATACACTTTCATATGGGATGCATTGGAAAACCTAAGTTAAAATAGAATTAAATTTTATTGTAGTATTATTTATATATACTATGTGAGTGATACTATGGGTGGAAAGCATGTTATAAATCTATTATACACATTGTTTATGATATTTCATTATCAGTATAAATAAAATTGTTATTAATGATATTATATTTTAAAAGTGTGGAGTTTACCTAATATGACAACCATTGTTGCAGTACATATTATGAGTTTTCATTATAGAGTTTATTTTGTGAATGATGATCATGAAATAATTTGGAATGTAAACAGATTCTATAAATTTCTATTTTACACTGTATAATATATATTGATGAATGTCTCCTAATAATTACTTATTAAATGTAGGAATAATTTTTTTAGATAAGATTCAATTTGAGATACAATTTTACACTTGAGATGAGAAGGGACTTCTTACATTATGAAGACGACACAAGAAATGTGGTAGGATAATTTAAATATGATGAAGACAGACAATGTAATCATATTATATTAATAAGAAAATTAATATAAGACTAATCACATTCCATGATTATTATGTGAGATGATGAATGAAGAATGATTTTAAATAGAAGAAATAACATTTATGATATTATAAAAGTGGTTTGTTAGTGTTAAAAAAAGGTAAGCATATATATGTTTTTTTAGAATGGATAAAGTTCTTATCATCATAGATTTACTATAAGCGATTATTTATGAAGAATAATCCCTTATATAAATATTAAATGATGTGGATATAAATTATTAATTTTTAATTTTTTTGTGATCTATTTCTAACATGAGGGATTAATTAGAACATTTTAAAAGATTTGAATAAAAATAAATATATAATATTTTAAATAGGAATAAAATTTTTATGACTAGTATTCATTAGATTAAAAATATAATTTTTTTGGAGAATCATGGGTACTAGTTAATCTTTTATTAATATATTTATTATTATCTAATAATTACATCATTCCAACAGAAGTTGAGTCATCTCAATGAAATTTTTCAAAAAACATGTTATGGGTAAATTCAATAAGATAAGATTATATTGTTTTATAAATTGGACCCCAATGACCTCATGGTGAGTGTAACGCCCCGACCCTAGTTACCCAGAGTCGGTGAATTATTACATAACATTGGCATGATCACAAGAAAGATCAAATCTCAAAAGACCGATTGGTTTAGTAGCCTTAGAAACACTAGATATATTCATAACATTTTACATTACATCATAAAGTGAAAAACTACTACAACAATATAATGTCTCCATAGTCCACACTATTATCCCCTAATAATATCCCTGCAGGTCATTCATAATTTACTTCTTCACATCCTAGGAAAAATAAAACATAGAAAAGGGGTGAGCTCAAATGCCCAGTAAGGATAACAATATAGCGGAAACTTTCAAAAATAAGCATAAACATTTAAGGCAATGTATAACTAAAACAAAAGCCTTTTAAACTTGAACCTCAACATAGTATGGAAAATGTAAAATGAAATAATGCCATTTACTTATTCACATGGATATTCTACTAATCTAATAATCACATGCAATATCAATAACCACTTTCATAATGATGGAATGCATAATGCCAGACTATCATAACCACATATCCAAGGCCTCGTGCCAAGACTACAAATAAGATTTTGTCAAGGCCTTGTGCCAAGACACTAGTTTGTCTCATGAGACCTACCGATGCATCGATGAGCTATAGCGAGCTCCACCCGTCACATATTAAGCCCAATGCATTCCCATATGAAAAGGTTTAAACATAACATAAACATTCGTATTAAAACTAGCATACGAAATATCAATACTTTCTATATAAACCATGAATGGTATAAAAATAACACATCCACAGTCAAACATATCACAAATCCTTCAATACATTATGGAAGTTTTGTATCATAATAAATAAACTTCATATAATCATAAAATACATCAAAGGATGTTGACATAGATGAAATCAAAACTATTTGAGAGAAATATCTCCTTTTTTTAAATCATTTTAAAGTCACACATTTATTAATTAAAAAGAGATTTTTGAATCAAAGTGTCCCATACCACTTTAAAACTTTTGAAAGGAATTAAAATTTTAAAAAAACATTAATGTCCATATAAATAAATCCTTAAAAACCATTTTGAAGAAATGGACATTAATTAAAAAGATTTATAAAGATAAATCTTTAAAACATTTAAAATTCTGATTTTCATAAAGAGTACCTTTCTGAAATTCTTAAAATATTAATTTTGAAATAATTTAAAAGTCACATAATTGTAAAATAAAACATTTACTTTGAAAATATCCTTGTAATCTTTTATGGGATGCTTTGAAAATTTTATAATAGTGGTAAATAGCCACACCCGCCGTATAAGTTAAAAAAACATTCTTACCTTAATTTTGTCGAAAAGGTTAAAAAGAACCTTGTTTGGAAAATGACAGAAATATTCCTCTATGAACCTCTTATAAAAAGTCAAAAAAGGGTATGAATGACTTTAACCCATATTCTAGTAAATATTAAAAATGTTTTGAAATTCATTTTTATGAAACATAGATGTGGATGATAAAGAGATCCTAGTATATTATTACGTATAAACAACCTCGGATAATGAAGAGATTGTGAAATAACCCTTACCTTGTACTTTTCCTTGGTTGGGGTAGGTTAACCTCCTTTATAATGGTGAAATAATTGTTATTAAATTATACAAGAATCATATACATTAATATGATATCATAAATGATCTTTTAAGATTGATTTGTTAATAATATCTTAGTATTATCGTTGTTTCGGGTGTTAACTTACTCGTTTTCTTTTGTATGATTTGTTACGTAAGCCATGTTTGTAATGGATAGGTTGTATATTAATCATATCCAGAATGATATTAAGTCCTTAAAAATTATTTTTAAATCATCAAATTATTATTATACTTGAATGGATACGATGGAGAATGAATCTTATCGCGTTTGTGGAGACGGTAGTCCGTACGTACGCACGAGCGACAATATCATTCTTTTGATATTAAAATAATATATAAATGGATGGTATATCATATATACAGATTTATTAACATGTTATATTTATTATTTACATGAGTTACACATCATTATTATACCCATCCAAATAATAATATATTGAATAACAATTACACCACGACGTGGAGACTGTAATCCATACGTACGCACGTATGGTGACATGTTATTCAAAGGGTGGATAAAATACTGAATATGGTTGTACCATATTTATAATAACATCAATGTATATATATGATACTGGAGTTATTATTTTAGAATGGTAACAACAAAGGAAGAAGAAGTGGAAGAAGAAAGGAACTTGGAAAAGGGTGGTGAAATCATTAACTCTTCTTCGGTTTCTTCCTTTTGATTTGATCAAAAGGGCTCCTTAGGTTGGCTTTATGATCAAACTAAGGCATATAGGTTGTATTGAGGGAAGTTGGGAGAGTATTTGGGAAGATTTTGGCCTAACCAAAAGGCTTTGAAGGTGTGAAGAAATGAGAAGGAAGAGTGCTCTTTTATAATAGGGGTGGGGGCACCTTTGGAAAAGCTAGAAATATGAGTTTATAATAAATTTATATTCGGTTTCTAATGGCTCCAAAGTTGATTATTCAAGGTTTAAGGTGGGTATGGGTATAAAAAAACTCAACCAATAGAATTTAGACATGTTTGGGTACTTATATTAACCTTATCTTTAAGTATTAACACTAAGTTAATTAGTTTCACTTTTACAATGTCTCTTTGTATTTTTAAATTATATGGTTAATAAACTTAACATATACATCCAAGAGACCCTCAAGTGGTCAATTAATGATACAAATAACATAATATAAGTCCCTTTTCCGAACCTTAGATTTTTAGGAATTTAATATCAATTAATAATATAATATTTGTTTTAAAAACTCTTTTATGTCAATTTTGATACTATTCAATAGTTGACTTTTTTTGAAACTCATAACAGAATTATTACTTCAAAATAATTTAATTAAATCAATGATAAAATGTCTTATTAATTTAGAAAATTATTTTAATTAATAAAAAGTCTCAAATTATATTTATTTGGGTATTTATAATATCAATTATTTTAAATTTTCACTATTATGGGAATTACTGCATCACCATTGTGTCATAAATAAATTTACTTATTTAATGTCTAAAAATTATAAATAAAATATAATTATTTAGTAAATCCTTTTATCTTTCTAATGAATATTTATAGTCGAAAACGCAACATATATAACCCTATGTAAAAATTGTTTTTCTAAAAGATATATGCTTGTGTCATTTTTGTATTCATTTTAACTTAATTAAAATAAAGTGTCCCTATCACCTTCACGTGGCTCCATGGGGTCCCAAAATCGACCCAAAGATGCCTATGGTCGAACATGTATCAACCAATAAGGCTAGAACACGTTTTAGGGTAATTTAGTATTATTAAAATATTATTTTTTAACCCTTATTTACCGGATTTACCCTTAACCATGGTAAATAAAATATTTACCGCAGTAATTATTCAAAATGTCAAAAAATAAAAGTTACCTATTTAGACAATTTGAACATCATGATTCCAAATATGGAATCCATTTTTTAAAATTCAAAACACAGAAGTGGTAGAAATTAATTTAAAATTAATTCCCGTTGTTAAAACAAAAAGCGTATTTTTAAGAGATAATAACTATCAAAAGATTGGCACTTGTTTATGTCCGGTTTAATTGTAAAATTATGTCCAATGACCAACATTATATTAAATGGTAAAAATATATTCTAAATATACTTTAAAACCAATCAAATTCATAATTTATCACTATTAATTATTTTGATTAAAGAAGTTGTTTTTAATCAAAATTTAGTAATTTTCACTATTCATCAAAATATTAATGTTATCCAAAAAGTACCAAAATTTCACCTTTGGGTAAATTCGACACTACGAATCCAAAAATGAAGTCCATTTTGAAATATAAAATATATATAATTTCAAAAAGTAGGTATTACTATTCATAACGGCTAGTTTGATCGGTTGTGGTGTGTGTTAAAACTCGAAGTTGCGTACAACACACGCTACTGTATTATTCAAAGGAAAGCGTACCGTGCAAGCTTGGGATGTTGAATTTTAAATTTTTTATGTCCCCATTTAGTCAAAAAGTTTAAAATATTGTATTTAAAAGGTTTCACTATTAAAAGTTGATAAAAGTGCAGTACTGAAAATGAATTTGTTCTTTCATTATATCTAAGAAACTCATAATATGGATTCTAAAATTATAAGGATTATATAAAGTTTAAAATTTAGTTAATACTATTCATAACCTCTTTTGAATGGGTTTTTTTTTGGTAAGTCATGGTGTGATTGAACTCGGTGTTGCGTGTAGTGCAAGTTATTGAATTATTTTGAAGAAATAACACACTATGAAATATTGGTGTGTTACATTATCCCCTCCATCAATAAATTGTGTCCTCAAAATTTGAAATTTTTCTTCAAAAATAAAAGGTTGAAAATAGAAAATATATTTGTGGGAAAACCCACATAGGAAATTGGGTTACTAAAATTTAGTCTTAATATGAGGAAAAGAGAAATGAAAGGGTCACCACCAAATTATGATCTCGATTAGGAGAACATTGGTGGAAATTAGAGACATATAATTGGAGGAAAACATAAATATTTATAGGTTGTGATTGAGTTCATCAATCACAAACAAGTATAAAATTGAGGTCCTTAAATTCATCAATCTATGATGATTTGAAATACCATCGGTTCAACAAAACATAGGGTGTTGGGATAACAAATTTTTGAGGTTTCAAAATATCTTAGTTGAAATCCCACATTGAAAAATGAATTAATAAGGACTCTATTTTAAATAATGAGTGGAAGGTATGATGATTACTGAAAATAACACATACTAGGGTTCCATGTAGGAAAAATATGGATATGGAAGAGAAATATAACCATCAATTATCTGATGGAGAGTGGTAGAGAACATGGCTATGAAAAGGCGAACAATCCCAAAGCCATAAATTAGTGATGATTTAAGGTACCATCTTGGACAAAATTTTTGTTCTAAGTTCATTTTCTTAATGTTAAGTAATTTATTTATGAGATTGTATAAGATCATAAGGAGATATACTGAATTTATAATTAGAGTTTTATCCATTAATAAATTTCTACCACAAACTCATCTTTCACTCTAAAAGATAATAGAACGTAAAAAAATTCTATTTATACTATTCGTATAGGGTTCCAAAATAAACGAATTTATAATTCATCTACAAGATCTTTTAATAAAAACTACATTATTTAATCCAGGACATCTCATGGGCCAGTGGTAGGTGATACACCCTTGTCGCCCTTCGGTTGCGGGTTTAAGTCTCGAGGCCTTGCCAGTCGCAACGGGTTGCCGCCCGACCTCCAGGTTGTACTTTTATGGCAATCCAAAATTAATCTCAAACTAGAATTTATCCAAAATACTTTTGTCCAAACTCACAGTCCAAAAATTATGACGATGGTAAACATAATGTAGATACTTCTTACCCCGTAATAGTATATTAATACCTTCATCATGTATTCTTTTAAAACACTGAAACATCCTGAATTACCATAATCCTTATTGATTACATTCATGCTCCCTTATTCCATATAGAATTCTGGATATACATCATCAATCCAAAAATGTTTTAAACCCCAACAATGATGGAATATACAAATCATTAATCAGCTTCAAGGTAGTCAAAAATATCCAATATAATTTATCCAAATCAATCATGTATTATTCTGAAATCACTACCTCGGTATTAGAACCATATTATGGTTTATCTTTCTCTCAACCATATATTTTCCAAAAATTTAACCTAATATTGAGTCACTTTTCATTGTTCCACACAAACTCAAGTCCTTAATTAAATAGTACTGCAGTACAATACTTATATACTCCATAATTATTATAACAAGTACATTGTTGATACAACACTCAAATGACTTAATCAACATAAGAACTCTAATAATTCATCTTCATCTGTGGTAGTATCATAACTTGATTATTATCCAATAGCATCATTTGCGGCATAGTCTGATGACTGGGACATAGGTTCGCGTAGTGTCCAAACTCCTTGAAAATGAAGAATTGTAAATTTGAAACCATTTTCTTACCCTTGCAGTCACGTACTTTGTGCCCTTTTCCTCCACACTTATAACAAACTCCCATTCCTTTCAGGAAAGTTCCAGGGTGTTTCTTTCCACAGTTATCACATATGGGAAAATAATTCTTTTCCCTCTTCCCTTTATCCATCTTTCTCTCTTCTATCCTTTTCTTCTCTTGCTTCCCTTTAAAGCCATAGGAATCAGTAAACTCTTTACTTATCTTATTAACACATGATATTATTTCTTCATATGATGATAATACATGGTAGATTATTTGTCTTATAAATTCAGGCTTAAGACCATGAAATATATGATCCTTCTTTCTCTTTGTATCACGTGCATCGCTAGAGTTCTCATTCCTTTTACTGGGCGCCATTTCTAAACAATGGCATACATTAGATTAGTTTAGGAATAACAATACCTAATCCCAAATTTGTAAAACACATAACATAAATTAAATAGTTTATGGATATAATCTATAATCATAAAAATGTCTCCTTTGAGGAAGTATATACTCATAAACCCTTCATAATGATTTGTAAAGAAAATGAGAGTTATCCTAAGCATATCCCCCGGGAGTGTCGTAACCAAGAGTGCAGCAAGGCCCGTTGTTGTGCACCAGTTCCCGTTCGAGTCTAGCTCAAAACGATGTTTTCAGGTTTTACCCCTAGTTACATTTGTGCCTGAGCCGCCTCTACCTACTCGTATCCAGACAGGGATGTATTGTTCGGAAAACTCACAAAATCTCTACAATACCAAAATTCTAGGAAGTTCTTCTATACTAATCCTAAAAATTCATCTTAAATCTATGTGCTCTAATCAGAGTTTATTTAAATCTAGCTTCCAAGGTTTGTACTAAACTTCCTCTGATACCAACTTTAACGCCCCGACCCTAGTTACCCAGAGTCGGTGCATTATTACATAACATTGGCATGATCACAAGAAAGATCAAATCTCAAAATACGGATTTGTTTAGTATCCTTGGAAACACTAGATATTTTCATAATGTTTTACATTACATCATAAAGTGAAAAACTGCTACAACAACATAATGTCTCCATTGTCCACACTATTATCCCCTCATAATATCCCTACAGGTCATTCATAACTTACTTCTTCACATCCTGGGAAAAATAAAACATAGAAAAGGGGTGATCTCAAATGCTCAGTATGGATAACAATATAGCGGATTCTTTCAAAAATAAGAATAAACATTTATGGCAATGTATAACTAAAACAAAAGCCTTTTAAACTTGAACCTCAACATAGTATGGCAAAAGTAAAATGAAATAATTCCATTTACTTATTCACATGGATATTCTACTAATCGAATAATCACATGCAATATCAATAACCACTTTCATAATGATGGAATGCAAAATTCCAAACTATCTTAACCACATAGCCAAGGCCTCGTGCCAAGACTACAAATAAGATTTTGTCTAGGCCTTGTGCCAAGACACTAGTTTGTCTCATGAGACCTACTGATGCATCGAGGATCTATAGTGGGCTCCACCCATCACATGTTAAGTCCAATGCATTCCCATATAAAAAGGTTTAAACATAACATAAACATTCGTATTAAAACTAGCATACGAAATGTCAATACATTCTCTATAAAGTATGAATGGTATAAAAATAACACATCCACAGTCAAACATATCACAAATCCTTCAATACATTATGGATATTTTGTATCAAAATAAATAAACTTCATATAATCATAAAATCAATCAATGGATGTTGACATAGATGAAATCAAAACTATTTGAGAGAAATATCGCCTTTTTTAATTCATTTTAAAGTCACATATTTATTAATTAAAAAGAGATTTAGGAATCACAGTGTCCCATACCACTTTGAAACATTTGAAAGGAATTAACATTTTAAAAAACATTCATTTCCATATAAATAAATCCTTAAAAACCATTTTGAAGACATGGACATTAATTAAAAAGATTTAGAATGATAAATCTTTAAAACATTTAAAATTCTGATTTTGATAAATAGTACCTTTCTAAAATTCTTAAAATATTCATTTTGAAATAATTTAAAAGTCACATAATTATAAAATAAAACATTTACTTTGAAAATATCCTTGAAAGATTGTAAGGGAAGCTTTGACAATTTTATAACAGTGGTAAATAGCCACACCCACTGTATAATTTTAAAAAAACATTCTTACCTTAATTTTGTCAAAAAGGTTAAAAATCACCTTGTTTGGAAAATGATGGAAATATTCCATTATAAACCTCTTATAAAAGGGAAAAAAAAAGGGTATGAACGACTTTAACCCATATTCTAGTAAATAGTAAAAGTGTTTTGAAATTCATTTTTAAGAAACATAGATGTGGATGATAAAGAGTTCCCAGTAGATTATTACGTATAAACAACCTCAGATAATGAAGAGATTGTGAAATAACCCTTACCTTGTACTTTTACTTGGTTGGGTTAGGTTAATCTCCGGTATAATGGTGAAATACTTGTTATTAAATTATACAAGAATAATATACATTAATATGATATCATATATGATCTTTTAAAATTGATTTGTTAATAATATCTTAGTATTATCGTTGTTTCGGGTGTTAACTTACTCGTTTTCTTTTGTATGTTTTGTTACGTGATCCGTGTTTGTATGGATAGGTTGTATCTTAATCAAATCCAGAATGATATTAAGTCTTTAAACATTATTTTTAAATCATCAAATGATAATTATACTTTAATGGATACAATGGAGAATGAATCTAATCGCGTTCGTGGAGACGGTAGTCCGTACGTACGCACGAGCAACAATAAAATTCTTTTGATATTAAAATAATATATAAATGGATGGTATATAATATATAAAGAATAATTAACATGTTATATTTATTATTTACATGAGTTGCACATCATTATTATACCCATCCAAATAATAATATATTGAATAACAATTACACCACGGCGTGGAGACGGTAAGCCGTACGTATGCACGTATGGTGACATGTTTTTCAAAGGGTGGATAGAATAATGAATGTGGTTGTACCATATTTATAATAACATCACAGTATATACATGATACTGGATTTATTAATTTAGAATGGTAACAAGAAAGGAAGAAGAAGTGGAAGAAGAATGGAACTTGGAAAAGGGTGGTGAAATCATTACCTCTTCTTCGGTTTCTTCCTTTTGATTTGATCAAAGGGATCCTTAGGTTGGATTTATGATCAAACTAAGGCCTCTAAGTTATAGTGAAGGAAGTTGGGAGAGTATTTGGGCAGAGTTTGGCCAAAAACAGGCTTTGAAGGTGTGAAGAAATGAGAAGGAAGAGTGCCATTTTATAAGAGAGGTGGGGGGCACCTTTGGAAAAGCTAGAAATATTAGTTTATAATAATTTATAATCGGTTTCTAATGTCTCCAAAGTTAATTATTCAAAGGTTAAGATGGGTATGGGTCGAAAAAAACTCAACCAATATAATTTAGACAGGTTTGGGTACTTATATTAACCTTATCTTTAAGTATTAACTCTAAGTTAATTACTTTCACTTTTATAATGTCTCTTTATATTTTTATATTATATGGTTAATAAACATACCATATATATCCAAGCGACCCCCAAGTGGTCCACTAATGATACACCTATCATTATATAAGTCTCTTCACCGAACCTTAGATTTATAGGAATTTAATGTCAATTAATAATATAATATTTGTTTTAAAAACTCTTTTATGTCAATTTTGAAACTATTCAATAGTTGATTTTTTTGAAACTCATAACAGAATTATTACTTCTAAATAATTTAATTAAATCAATCCTAACATTTCATATTAACTTAGAAAATTATTGTAATTCATAAAAAGTCTCCAATTATATTTATTTGGGTATTTATAATATCAATTAATTTAAATTTTCACTATTATGGGAATTGCTGCATCATTATTGTGTCATAAATAAATTAGATTATTTAACGTCTAAAAATTATAAATAAAATATCATTATGTAGGAAATTTTTTATCTTTCTAATGAATATTTATAGTCGAAAACCCAACATATATAACCCTATGTAAAAATTGTTTTTCTAAAAGATATATGCTTGTGTAATTTTTGTATTCATTTTAACTTAATTAAAATAAAGTGTCCCTATCACCTACAACTGGCTCCATGGGGTCCCAAAATCGACCCAAAGATGCCTATGGTGGAACATATATCAACCAATAAGGATATGACACGTTTTAAGGTAATTTAGTATTATTATAATATTATTTTTAACCCTTATTTACCGGATTTACCCCTAACCATGGTAAATAAAATATTTACCGCAATAATTATTCAAAATGTATAAAAATAAAAGTAACATATTTACACAATTTGAACATCCTGATTCCAAATATGGAATCCATTTTTAAAAATTCAAAACACAGAAGTGGCAGAAATAAATTTAAAATTAATTCCCGTTGTTAAAACAAAAAGCGTGTTTTTAAGAGATAATAACTATCAAAAGATTGGCACTTGTTTATGTCCGGTTTAATTGTAAAATTATTCCCAATGACCAAAATTATATTAAATGGTAAAAATATATTCTAAATATAATTTAAAACCACACAAATTTATAATTTATCACTATTAATTATTTTGATTAAAAAAGATGTTTTTAATCAAAATTTAGTAATTTTCACTATTCATCAAAATATTAATGTTATCCAAAAAGTACCAAAATTTCACCATAGGGTAAATTCGACACTCCAAATCCAAAAATGAAGTCCATTTTGAAATATAAAATATATATAATTTCAATTTATTACTATTCATAACGGCTAGTTTGATCGGTTGTGGTGTGTGTTAAAACTCGAAGTTGCGTACAACACATGCTACTGTATTATTCAAAGGAAAGTGCACCGTGGAAGCTTGGTATATTTCATTTTAATTTTTGATGTCCCCATTTAGTCATAAAGTTTAAAATATTGTATTTAAAAAGGTTTCACTATTAAAAGTTGATAAAAGTGCAATACTGAAAATGAATTTGTTCTTGCATTATATCTAAGAAACTCATAATATGGATTCTAAAATTATAAGGATTATATAAAGTTTAAAAATTTAGTTAATACTATTCATAACCTCTTTTTAATGGATTTTGTTTTTGGTAATTCATTGTGCGATTGAACTCAGTGTTGCGTGTAGTGCAAGTTATTGAATTATTTTGAAGAAATAACACACTATGAAATCTTGGGGTGTTACAGTGAGTACATTTTAATTGTTGTACATTATATTTTCTAAAACATAAATTTCATTCCGAATATTCTATATAGTTATACATGATTCATAACATGAATCTCCAATTTTCTTTGATGGAAAAATGGGATCATAAATAAAAATATCCATTACTAAAGGTAATTAAATTCATGAATAAAGTATGAAGATGGATTAGTGACATATAAATTATAACATTTATCAATATATTATATAAAAATTTCTATATAGGTTTCACATTATTCACAACACATAAATTATATGCATTTCTAGCATTATTTGTTCGTTAATGAATTAAATATTATTAATTGGATAACAAGAGAATATTTTGAGGTCTGGTTCGAGAAATGACGATATACCTACAAACCATTAAATGCTATGAGGCTTCCGGGATGAGTAATCCTATTACTCAACAGATTCACTAATTAAAATCACTTATATTATTTAATAATATTCCACCACGGTTAATGATTTTAGAATATTTTTAAAGATCATGATAATGATGGAATAAATAGAAATTTAATAAACTATTTAGCATCTTGTAATTTATAAATGTAATAGAAGGTGATTCTTGCAACATGATAAAAATTACTATTTGATTACTATGTAAATAGTCATTAAGGATTGTGTATATGAATTCATATAGAAGATATATCTACACAAATAATTTGATGATGAAAAATATTAGGAGAATAATGTATTTTGATTCATAATTATAGAATTGTACTGTATAATGATATCCAACATTAATTTCTTATTTTGAAGATAGTGAGACTCTAGACAAAAAATGTAAATAAGGGGAGAGTTTTTATCTATATTATGATTATAAATTCATAGTTCACACTATAATATTAGATTCGATAGATAAATTAGTATCACGTGTATATAGGTATTTATTATTTCATTATGATGTTCATTGAACATATAATTTTTTGTGTTGTGAGAGAAATATAATTTTATTAGTGATCATGTATATCTACCTACACAAAGGGGGAAATATTAAACCAAAATTATACCCTTAATTAGTGGGGTAACATTCAACACTCACCATGGAACAATCACTAATCAATGTTGGGTGATCCTTTTCAAATCCAAGTAGGCGATTAGTATGATTTCATCATATACATGAAGTTCAGAAAATTATAAATTAATATTTTAATGAAACTAATAACATTGAATTTCCTGAAAGAAGACCTGTTTTAGAAGTAAAATTATTTAATAATATAACAAATATTGATCCCACCACAATATATATTTATGAAACCAATGTTGGGACATTAAATTTATATTAATGATCATTTGTCTTGTCAGTTCACCCATGTTAATTTTTCCCTAAAGTATCCCTTAACAATTATTGTTTTTACATTACATTTATTTTTATTTATTAGTGTCATTAGGAAAATAAAAACATCCTTTTTGATATTTAATTACAATTTATATCATTGACGGGGTTAAGTTTAATTAATTATTTTAGGATTAATATTTACTCAATATATTATATTTATATGAATTATTATGTAAATCACATTATAGTTTTAATAAAGTCCCCTTCTAGTATTTTTTGGATAATATATTTATATTTAATATTTCAAAATTTAACATTAATAAAATTATGATTTTATGAACTATAAATACTTTATTCTGAAATTCTATTTATTGAAATGCTAGATTTTGGTTCATATATAAAAATCATAAATGGGAAAAAGAAACGGACCATAAAATTGATGATGCTGAATCTGATGGATTATGAAAAAAATGATATCACACTTGATTCGTGATACTTATCAATCAATAACTGACAAAACCAAAAAAATGGATATGTTCAAACTATTCAATATATGTATATGCAAGAGACATTAGATTATTAACTTATGAATCAAGAATAATGAGTCTTCGAAGCCTTTTGTGATGATTTTCAGTAATCTGAAATGCATATTGAAGGTTATGATCATTAATCCTTAGACTTCGATAAAAATTTATAAAATAAATTAGAATATTTATGAAGAAAATACCAAAAAAAGTTTTAACATTGTTAAATTACACATTTAGGGAATTCATAAGTACTTGTATATATCAACATGAATCTGAAATAAAAGAACATTATCATGAAAACAAGAATTTTAAGACTGATATTTCATAATTAAAACATTCAATACACAAGGAATAAATTTAATTAATCATAATTGATCTAATGTATTAGAATTTTAATGGAGAATAATTGTGTTATAATGTATTTTTTGAATATAATTGAATTATGGAAAGGATTCTAGATGATCAAGAAGGATTCAATGTAGAGTTTGAAAACACCTAAATTAGGGTGAAATATAAGTGTCAACTCTTATACCACATTTGACATGATTTATGATAATAGTTAAATAATAGATCGTGTGTTTGATGAGATATAATTAAAACTTTAAAAACATAAAATTTTGTAATGGTATCTTGGAAAAATATGTATAAAGACAAATTATGTAATGACCCAAAGATAAATTATTAGAAATTCATCTTGATCTAATGTCTTAATATGGTTATATAAAATATGGGATTCATTGGGTTTTTGTTTTTTGATTTCAAAATACTGTTAAGAATTGTGACCATAGGTAATATAGCTGTTGAATAGTGATAACCTGATTAGTATAAATATACGGCTTTAATAAATCCAATTTACTCAGACAAAAGAAGCAACTAACTAATCCAGTTTACGTTCCTTGTATGAATCCCATTTTTCAATGCTTGGAAATAATGTGGCATCATTGGGCTTCGGTCGTGACCAATCCCAAGATGAGCTTGAACACGTTAAGCATGAGCGGAAACGACTACAGGAGAAGTAGAAGTTAATAGATATTACAACCCAAGTGATGTAATCCGAACCACCCCAAGAGTTTATCACCATCACACACCTTTCCCATCGGACTTATGCGGGTGTTATAAGGGGTAATGTAACAAGACCCTAGCACTATGAATATGTACATTATTTTTGTATAGAGAATGTGTATTCATTTTATTATTGATACTTTGTAAATAGTTTTTAGTTAATATTCAACTAAGATATATATTTTGATGAATTAATATATTTTTGAATTAAAGTATTATTATTACTATTTTTTATTCAATATAAATAATAATATGATTTTATTAATGCGGTTTTAATTTTAATTATGTTTTGAAAGTTTTTTCATAAAAACCCATGAATTTTTGATAAATGTCGGTTTTTATTTTAAAAGTAAAAACTCATATATTTAAAAAATTATTAATATAAAATGAATATTATTTTTGGAATCAGGACCTTGAAATGATCCGATGGTGAATTTTTCATTATTTTCTAAGACTGTCAAATATTTGGGTAAAAATTAAATAGCATTTAAATATATAATGTCTTTTATGACATTATATTGACCCAATAGTGATGTAATAAAATAATATAAACATTATTTTCATAAAATATATGATTTACAATTAAAATAATGTGATTTTGGTTTGATTGATTTATTTACAACGCTTTAGTGGACCCGTTAAGAATTATAAAACATTTAGTCTTTTTAAATTGTATCCTTCAGAGTGTGACTCACCTAAACATAAGAAACCCAATTATTTTAATAAGTTCGGTCATTGGCCTTATAAAATATTGTTTCCACTCCCATGTAGAAAAAACCATGGTAAAAAACAATGGGCTGGTTTGTGGTATTGATTAGATTAATGTGAGGTGTCACACACCTATATAATAAATAATTCCCTCTACATTCCTATATAATCCAACCCATGCTCCCACTTCCTCTTCACCCAAAGCCTTGGGTGTTCTACTAACCCATGCCCTCCTCTCTCTAGAATCCTCCTATGGTTCCCCAAGCACTCTAGAAGCCTCTCCCAAGCCTCTCCGATGGATTTGTGATCATACATTCAAGTTAGGGATTTCTTTCATTCTATATTTTGTCTAATTTTTATTAGGTTTTTATGCCCATTGATTCAATTAAAAATGTTGGGGTTTGATTTCTCACCTCCCCCATACATCGCTCTTTATTTTTGGATTATGGGATACACCTTCATCTCTCATTAACTCCTCCCATGTACACTCGTTACCAACTTGAAATTACATGATGGAACACCCTTTTTTCTCTAATCAACCATTTTCAAGAATCCTTATTTCCCACCGTTATGCTGCCGAAATTCCACTGTGTTTTACCAAGACAAGATCATTGTGTATTGAGTACCATACCAATGTTTCTATCAATGGTATTAACCATCATGAACATATACATTTTGAATGGTAACTTCATGTATTTATTCCACATTACTCAATTGAGGAATAATTTATGATGTAGATTGATTCCTTATTATATGATCCATGTGGAACACTTATGCATGAAATGAAATGTTTAAAAAGGGTGCACCCTGATAGCTCTACAATGCATTAGGTATGGGTAAAGTATATTATCATTATATGTCATGTTCAATGAGTTTATACTCATGCTAATTCAATTGAAATGAGGGTTTAATTGTGCTTCATGTGCAATGGGGGTTTACTCATGCTTCTTGTGCAATGAGCCTTGGATCATTCTTATTCGATGTTAAGTGTTGTTGCCACATTTACGTGTTATGATTATCATGATTTTTCATTCCTTTATGTTCGTGTTTATATTGTGATCCATTTATATTCTTATTTTATAACATGAATTATATTCCTCTTGTTATTCTTTTTTTATTCCCCTACTGCGCTTTATAGCTCAACCATTTAATGCATGTCCCTAGGTTATCCCATTCCATGCTATGTATGAAGGATTTTAGTTATTATGTAAAGAAAGTTTTCAATAAAGATGATTTATTTCACCTTTTAATTTGTTATGTATTGATCATGATCCCAAAGACACTATAGCTATATATCTTCTATGTTTAACAGGAGAAGGTTTTATGTAATAAATCATGTTTAGGTAGAAAATAAAGAGCAGGGTTTTCATAGTTGGTATCAGAGGATATGTTTAGTTATTTTTTTATTAGGATTAGAAAATCCTAGTGAAGCATTAAAGGCAAGACTGTGTATAATAAAAACATCTCTGTGTTTTTGTGGGTATTGAGTAAGTGGTTTATGAAAAAAAATACATCCATGTTTGGATATGATCAGGTAGAGGTGACTCTGACACAGATGTACCTAGGGGTGAAAAAATCGACTAGGAGTTTCATGCTTGACTGGGCGAATCCTGGTACACGAAAAAGGGCCTTGATGCACTATTGGTTATGAAACTCTAGGGGGATATGCATTGGTAAATTCACAAGCTTATCATAAACCCTTATTAAGGGAATTACAAAATAATTCCCCTAAGAATATATGTTAGAAAATAGATCATGAATAGCATAGATTGAAGCCTGTGGATTCATAATTTAATGAAATAAAATTTATTTATAAGTCATCAATTTTTTCATTTGATTACCTTTATGTGTCACACATATATTTTTTTTATTCTAGCCAATGGCTGGTAATAGGAGGACTCAGGATAACAAACAATGTGAGTTTCAATGTGATGAATGTGCTAATGAGATGCTCAATTCGATGGGAGTGGGAATTGAAAACATTGTCATGATTCACTAGCAGTTAACTCATGCTTTGAATACCAACAGGGGTCAAGAGGAGTGATTAACCCCCCTAATAAAGAAAAAGTCCCAATCGAGAGCATCATGAGACAAATGCCTCCAACTTTTAATGTATCATCTGATCCCCCAATCATTGAACCATGGTTATACTCCATTGAAAAGATATTATCTATCTTTCAATGTTCTAACCAATATAAGGTTCTTCTGGCTTCTTATCATATGGAGGGTGAAGCTGATAAATGGTGGAATTTGATCAAAAATACAAAGAATGAGGAGGATATCGAGGCATTGGAATGGAAGGATTTCTGCAAGATATTTTTTGATAAATATTTTCTGCGCCCCCTCTGATATATGATAGAAAGGGACTTCCATTACCTCAATCAAAAAGATGACTAATCTATTGGAGAATACAAGAAAAAATTCACAAGGGTTTCATGATACACCTCTAAATTTTCCTTACCCAAAAATGCATGGTTGAACACTTATTTGGTAGTCTGAAACATAGCCTACAGACAGTGCTAATGATCTGTGACTTTGATAACTATGAAGAAATTGTTTGATGTGCCCTCAATGACAAAATGAAGATCGGAGAATCTAAAGGGTATCATTGGGATAAGATGTGAAAGATGGACTTCAATGTTGGATGTCTGATGGATAAATCCAACAATTCTAATAAGATCCAGCCCGCCACTTGCCAAAGGTGTGGAAAAAAGAACCCCAGAAAATTAATAAAGGGGATGAGGAAATGCTTTAGGTTTAGAAGAGAAGGGAATCAAGCTGTTAATTGCTGACAAGAAAACCCAGTAGCTACAACCAAGGATATGAAATCTCCGTTCGAACCTCAATGCATTGTTCATTGCTACAACTGCAAATAACAAGGGCATCATGAAAATCAATTCCGTAAGCCAAGGGTTTTTGGAGGCAACCAACAACCTCCTAGGTAGAACGGGTGAGAATTTTCCATCACTACTACCGAAGTGAACCCTGAAAAAGAAGTGGTGACAGGTACGCTAGTTATTAATTCTATAATAGGGAAGGTAATTTTTTATTCTGGTTCTACACATATTTTTATTTCCGAAAATTTTAGAAGAACAATCCCAACACCAACACAAATCATGGAATTAAAGATGTCAATGAGTATGGAAAATTGAAAAATCATTGCATTCCATGAATATAACTTCTCCCCTGTCATAATATGTGTATTATATATCCTGAAAAAACTTGTCATAATATGGTGTAATTTAATATGATTCATGACATGGATGGGCTTTCCTTATATAAAGCCAACAAAAATTAACACGAGAGAGAAATCACTATCCATGTAGATAATTGACCTGCGATTCTATAGAAGTTCAAGGAGGAAGATGAATCTTATTTAGCTTGACCATATCAATAATTGATATTAATTCCCTATGAGCATGTGTATTTGGCTCATATGATTAATACTAAGTAGGCAACTATCCATGAAGACATGCCTATTTTGAGGGAATTTGCTGAATTGTTTCCCAAGGAATTACCTAGTCTTTCTCCTAGAATAGATGTTTAATTATTAATTGATCATATACCTGGGGAATTTCCAATATCAAATACCCTTTATAGAAAGAATATTGTGGAGCTTTAGGAGCTAAAGAGACAACAATAGTAGAATCTAGATAAAGGTATTATACGCCTAAGTGCATCCCCACGAGGTGAACCGGTCCTTTTCGTCAAGAAGAAAGATGGGAAAATATGCCTTTGCATTGATTATAATGAGAATAAAAAATTCACGAAAATGAATAAGTGTCCTATCCCATGAAACAATGACTTGATCAATTAGTTGCGTGGAGAACAATACTTCAGCATGGTGGATTTTTAGTCGGGATATTATCATGTAAGGGTGAAGAAGGAAGATATCCCCAAGACTACTTTTTTTGTACAATATACGGGCACTATGAATTCATAGTAATGCCTTTATTACTAACCAATGCCCTAGAAATTCTTAGGGACTTGATGAATAGAGACTTTTTAGATTACCTCGAAAAAATTTTGATAGTATTTATAAATTATATACTGAAGTACTCCAAAACCACGGAGGATCATTAGAAGCATCTAAGAACTGTACTAAAGTCCTTGCATAAGCAGAAGTTCTATGCAAAGTACATAAAGTGTGAGGACTGGTTGAACGAGGTTTTATTATTTTGTCATATCATCACAAGTAATGAGATATCTATGGATCCCTCCAAAATAGATGAAATTGGGGGATTTTCAAGGGAAACATTGGTAAGGGATATTTGTGGCTTCTTGGGTTTAGATGGATATTATTGATGATTTGTGAGAAATTTCTCACTATTGTCAAACTCACTCATGAATCTAACTCAGAAGGGAGTACAGTTTTCTTTGAGTGATGAATGAAAAGAAAGATTCAAGGAGTTAAAAAGGAGGCTTATCACTACACCTGTGCTCACATTACCCACATGTGTAGAACTTTTTTTTGATATTAAGTGATGCATTGAAGAACTTCATAGGCTATGTGTTAATGAAAAATGACAAAGTCATTGCCTATGGTTCAAGCCAATTGAATGTTCATGAGCAGAATTATACAACACAAGATTTGGAGTTGGCTACAGTGACATTCTATTTAAAAATTATGCAGCATAATATATTTAGGGAGAGGTGTGAAATATATACGGACCAAAAAAATCCTCTAGTATATGTTTGCATAGAAAGAGTTGAACATAGGCCAACAAAGATGGTTAGTTCTGATCGATGACTATGACTGCACAATCCATAACCACCTAGGGAAAGCGAACAAGGTGGAGGATTCTCTAGGTAGAAAGGACCCTGTGATTCTACCACTAATGTAAATTGAGAAGGATCTAATCTTCTTATATTAGATGAAGATGGACATGGGAATCATAAAGAATAGAAAATCGTCAATCCTTTCACAAATTATTTCTCAACCATCACATTTGAAAATGTTAATGGATGATCAAAATGATGATGTGGGAATTCAGAAGAAAGTGGAAGCTATGAGAAGAGGTAAATCCTTGGAGTTCAATGTTAATGAATACGGAATTTTTTTATTTGAGAAAAGACTATGTGTTTCATCAAGTTCAGAGATGAAGAAGGAACTTTTAGCTGATGTACATAGTTTAAATTTCTCTGTTAACCCAAGAAACATAATGCTGTATCGAGATCTCTGAGAACATTATTGGTGGGATAATATGACGAAAGAGGTCACTGAGTATGCATCAATGTGCCTGGAGTGTTATCAAGTTAAGGAAGAGAGGAAGAAGTCTAAGGGGATGATATTAGCATTATAATGGGAGAACATAACCATGGAATTTATTATCGGACTTCTGAAGACATCCAAAGGCAACAATGTAATATTGGTTATTGTGGATCATATTACAATGTTTTCACACATTATTGAAATTTGGGAGGATTTCTAATTGGATCAACTATCACAGATATATATTAGGGAAGTGGTAAGTCTTAATGTTGTACCACTATCTATTTTATTCATTTGAGATATAAGATTCACCACTAGGTTTTGGAAGGGTCTTCAACATGCTTCAGATACTGAACTAATCTTCAGTACGACCTATCATCCTCAAACTGATTGCCAATCTAAGTGATATATTCAAACATAGGAGGATATGATAAGATCAGGTTCTATGAGATTCAAAAGAGGGTGGGACGAATATCTTCCACTAGTTTAATTCTCCTACAATAATAGTTTCCACTCAAGCATCCAAATGGAACCTTATAGAGATCTATATGGGAAGAGGTGGAAAACACCAGCATATTTGGATGAAGTTGGAGAGCGTAAGCTTCTAGGACCAAAAATTGTCGAAGAAACGGTGGAGAAGGTAAAAAACATTCAACACCATATCATGTTAGCCCAGAGTTAGAATAAGAGTTATACAGATAACCATCGATGAGACCTTGAGTTTAATGTTGGAGAAATTTTATTTATTGGCATATCTCTGTGGAAAATTATCATGAGGTTTGGAATGAATGGAAATATATGTCCTAGGAACATCGGCCCATTCAATATTCTTGATCATGTCAGGGTTGTGGCCTATCGACTAGCACTTCTACCTACCATGGCCAAAGTACATGATGCCATCCATCTATCCCTCTTAAGAAAGTAAATTCTAGACCCATCACATGTACTCCCTTCATAGGTAGTACATTTAGAGGATGATGTATCTTATGAGGAGAAACCAGTGAAGATCATAGATTGTTGATAAAAAGTTCTCCGAAATAAGATAATTCCCCTAGTCAAGGTGTTATATAGAAACCAATAGTTTGAAAAAGCAACATGGGAATCAGAGGATGTGATGAAGCAAGGTTGCCCACATTTGTTTTATTGTGGGAAAAAGAAATTTCAAGGGTCAAATTTCTTAAGGGGAGATGATTGTAACGACCCAAAAATTCATTAATGGAAATTCCTATTTATCCAATAAAATGTCTTATATGGTTATATCAAATGTTAACTTCATTGGTTTTTTTTTGGATTTTAAAATATTGTTATGAATTGTGAACATTTCTAATATTTCAAATGAATAGTGATCACCTGATTAATATAAAGATAGGGATTTAACACATCCAATTTACTCAGACAAACAGAGTGATGGCCACATCTAGTATACTTTCCCCATACGAAGCCCATTTGTCAGAGCGTGGAAAAGAGGTGGTGTCATTGGGATTCTCTGTTGACCAAGCCAATGCTAATCTTGAATATGGTAAGCTTGAATGGAACTAACTATGGGAGAATTTAAAGTTAATAGAGATTACCACATGAGAGATGTTATCCGAGCTACCCCAAAAGTCTGTCACCATCGCACACCTTACCGTTTTGTCATATGTGGGTGTTATAAGGGGTTATGTAACACAACCCTCGTACTATGACTATGTTCATTATTTTTGTTTAAATAATGCATATTCATTTTATTATTGTTACTTTGTAAATAGTTTTTAATGAAAAAATAGTATTTTTTAAATATTCAGCAAAGAAATATATTTAGATGAATTATTATATTTTTGAATGAAATTATTATTATTAATTTAAATTTTATTAAAAAAATAATCTAATAATTTTATGAATGCAATTTAATTTTTATTAAGGATTGAAAGCTATTTTTGTCAAAACCCGTGAATTTTCATTAAATTTTGGTTTTTTCTAAAATAAAAAATTCACATATTTAGAAATTTATTTAGATAAAATTAATATTATTTTTGGAATCGGGATGTTAAAATAATCCAATGGTGAATTTTTCATAATTTTCTGAGACAGTCGAATTTTTGTGTAAAAAGTAAATACCGTTTAAATATATAATGTGTTTTATGACATCATAATGACGCAATAGTGATATAATAAAATAACATAAAAATTAAATTCTTCCAATATATGTTTTACCATTAAAATAATGTGATTTTGGGTTTGTTTTATTTATTTTACAAAGCTTTAGTGTACCATTCAAGGCATATAAAACATTTTGTCTTTTTAAATTGTGTCCCTTGAGAGTGTGACTCACCTCCACATAAGCAACCCTATTATTTTAATAATTTAGGCCATTGGCCCCATTAAATATTCTTTTCCAATCCCATTTGGAAAAAACCTTTTGGAAAAAACTTTGAGGTGGTTTGATGTTTTGATTAGTTTAATGTGAAATGTCCAAAACCTAAATAAGAAACAATTACCTATCCATTGCAATATTAACCCCCCCAAAGATCCCACTTCTTCTTCACCCAAAGACTTTGGAGTTTGACCAAACCCTTTCCTCCACTATCTATAATCCTCCCAAGGTGCCCTAATCTCTCCTGATTCCTCTACCAAGACTCTCCCAAGCCTTTGGGATCACACATCCAAGTAAGGGATTTCTTCCTTTCTCATTTTTGTTCAATATTCTGAAAGTTGTTATGCCCTTTTGTTTTCAATTAAAAATGTTTTGGTATGATTTCACACCTCTCCCATACTACCCTATTTATATTTGGATAATAGTAAAACCCTTTCTCTCTCATTAATTCTTCCCATGTACACCTGTTACCATGCCAAAATTCCTTGGCAGATTTTTATCTCCTCTTTTACATCCAAATAATTCTTTTTTATTATGCATTTATATTCCATTACCTTTATTGGTAAATGAATATATATAACCCCCTTACTGTAAATTTCATTAAAATATGATAACACTCCATTTATTCTCTAATCAACCAATTTCATGAACCCTTATGTCACGCCGTTATGCTACCGAAATTGCACCGCGTTTTTTCAATCCAAGATCATTGTGTAGTGAATTCCATACCAAAGTCTGTATCAAGGGTATTCACATTTATTCACATATAATTATTTAATGGAACTATCATGTATTTATTCCACATAAATTAATCGTGGAATAGCTTATGATATTGATTGATTCCATGGTATATGATCCATGTGGCACAATTTTTCATGAAATGAAATGTTTAAGAAGAGTGGGCACTGATAGTGATCCAATCCATTTGGTAAAGTTTAGTATCATGATAGGTGATGTGAAATGAGTTTTTAATAATTCTAATTCAAAAGCAATGATGGATTACTCGTGTTTCATGTACAATGAGGGTTTAATCATGCTCCATGTGAAATGAGCCTCGGCTCATGGTAATTCTAGGTTAAGGGTTGTTTCCACATTTCCATGTTATAATTATCATGATTTATCAAGACAATATGTTCATGTTTCTATGGTGCCCGATAGATACGCCTATTCTCTAACATGTATTTTATTCCTCATGTTATTCCTTTTTTATTCCCTTATAAGGATTTATAGATCACCCTTTTTATGTGTGTCCTCTGGTTATCCCATGCAATTATATGTACGAGGGAATGATGTGGTCATGTAAAGGGAGTTTTCAATAAAGATGTTGTATTTCATGTTTTATGTTATGTAATGATCCTAAGCCCAAAAGACACTATACCTATTGATCGTATATGTTTTAACAAGTTAATTTTTTACGTAATAAATCACGTTTAATATGAAATAAATAGCAGGGTTCTTATAGTTGGTATTGGAGGATAGGTTTTGTTATTTTTTGGATTATGATTAAAAAAACCTAGTGAATACTTAAAGACAAGACAAAGTATAATAAAAACATCCCTATGTTTTAGAGGGTATTGAGTAAGTAGTTTATCAATAAAAATACAACCCTGTCTTGATATAAGGAAGTATAGGTGGCTCTGGAACATATATACCTAAGGGTGAAAACCCCGACAAAGTGTTTCTGGATTGACCCGGGGTATCCTGGTACACGATAGCATGCCTTTATGCACTCTTGGTTACAACACTCTTAGGGGATATGAATTGGTTAATTCACAAGCTTAGTATGAACCATTATTAAGGGATTTAAAAAACACCCCTAAGAATATATGTTAGAAAGTTGATCATGAATAACATATATTTAATTATATTCATTATTAATATATGGAAATAAAAGTTATTTATAAGTCATCATTTTTGTCATTGTATTACCCTTTATGTGTTACCCCTAAGATTCCTTTTATTCTAGCCAATGGCTGGTAATATGAGGACTTAGGTTAACAACCAATGTGAAGATCAATGTGATGACTGTGCTGATGAGATTCCCAATCTGATGGGAGTGGGAATTGTGAACTTTCTCATGCATCTCTCTTAGTTAACTAATGATTTTAATAGAAACATGGTTCAAGAGGAACGTTCAACCCCCCCCCCCCCACCAAGAAAGAACAATTCGCTATCGAGAGCTTCAGGAGACAAAGGCCTCCTTCTTTTAATGAATCGTCTGATACCTCAATCATTGAAAAATGGATCAACTCCTTTGAAAAGATCTTCTCCATCCATCAATGTTATGAAAAAAGAATGTTCTCTTGGATGTTTATCATATTGAGGTTGAAGCTGATAATTGCTGGACATTGATAAAAAAAATATAAAGCCTGAGGAGGAGATCAAGGTATTGGAATGGAAGGATTTCTGAAAGATGTTTTTCGATAAATATATTTCCTACACCCTATGACATAAGATGGAAAGGGACTTACTTCTCCTCATGAAAAAAGAAGACAAATCTATCAGAACATATGATGAAAACATGAAAATGCTGGCACGATACACCTCTGGCTTTGTATTTACCCCTAAATGCAAAGCTGACCACTTTTTTGGTGTGCTGAAACCTCTCCTACAGACAGCGCTGACGATCCATGACTTCGACAGCTATGTGGAAATTTTTTGATGT
Source organism: Viscum album (assembly GCA_963277665.1). NCBI lineage: Eukaryota > Viridiplantae > Streptophyta > Magnoliopsida > Santalales > Viscaceae > Viscum > Viscum album. The sequence continues at coordinate 200,661,759 of OY728137.1, read as the reverse complement.
GTCCTCATGGTAAAAATGGAGATCAGAGAATTTCAGGGGTATCATGGGGATAAAAAGCGTAAGGTGGACTTCAATTCTGGTGGTCCGATGGATAAGTCCAATGCTGCTAAGAAGATCCAACTCCCCACTTTCCAATGTTAAGAAAGAGGAACCATGGAAATTTCCTGAAGGGGATGAGAGAATCCTTTATTTGTGGAAGAGAATGGAACCTGGCTAATAGATACCGACAAGAATTACCCACAACTAAAATAGAGGAGAGGAATGATCCATTCAAACCTCAACACATTGTTAATTGCTACAACTATAATGAACCAGAGAATCATGAAAATTAGTGTCCTATGACATTTTTTTTCGGAGGCAACCAGTAACCTCCAAGGCAGCAAGGGTGAGCATTTTCAATCACTACTACCGAAGTGAACCCAAACAATGATGTAGTGATAGGTACACTAGTCATTCATTGAAGAATAGTGAACATACTTTTTGATTTAAGTTCTATGGATTATTTTATATCCAAATGTTTAGTTGAACAATTTCCAGCACCACCATAGATCATGAAAGTTAAGATGTTAGTGACTACGAAAAATGGTGCAATCATTGCATCCAATGAATATAACTCGTCCACTATCATAATCTGTGGATTAAATTTCTTGAAAAACATTGTTATACTCCCTCTGCTGGAATTTGATTAAATTCGTGGCATGGACTGGCATTCCTTATTCTGAGGCAACATAAATGTCCACAAGAGGGAAATCACTCTCCATGTGGAGAATCGACGCATGATTATATAAAAGTGCAAGGAAGAAGATAAATCATCTTTAGCTCCATCATAACAAGAATGGACATTACTTCCATATGAGCACATGTATCTACCTGACATGATTGGTTGTATGAAGGAAAATATCCTAGAAGACATGCCAATTGTGATGGAATTCTATTAAGTGTTTCCCAAGTAATTACCTGGTATTCCTCCTAGAAGAGATGTTGAATTTTCAATTGATCTTATACCTAGGGAATTCAAAATTTCCAAGACTCCATATAGAATTGCTAGTGTGGAGCTTGGGGATAAGTTGTAACAACTACACGAGAATCTAGATAAAGGGTTTATATTCCCAAGTGCATCACCCTGGGGTGCATCATTCATCTTTTTCAAGAAGAAATATGGGTCAATTCAACTTTGCATTGATTATCGTGAGTTTAACAAAATCACGATAAAGAACAAGTATCCTCTCTCATGAATCTATTACATGTTCGATCAGCTTCGTGGATAAAAATACTTATCTAAGGTGGATTTGCCGACAAGATATTATCAAGTAAAAGTGAAGATGTAAGATTTCCCCAAGACTATTTTTTGTACAAGATACTGGAACTATGAATTCGTAGCAATGCCTCTCAGACACACTAATGCTCCAACAATCTTCATGGACATGACGAATAGAGTCTTTATGGATTACCTCGAAAAATTTGTGGAAGTCTTTATAGATGATATTCTGATATACTACTTACACATAGAGGATCCTGAGGAGCATCTAAGAACTGTACTAGAGACCTTGAAGAAGGATAAGCTCTATGCAATTTATAACCACTATGAGTTCTGGTTGAAGGTGGTTTCATTATTAGGCCTTATCATCACAAGAAATGAGAAATCTATGGATCCCTCCAAAACAAATGCAATTGAGGGATGGACAAGGCCAATGTTAGTAACAGATATCTGTAGCTTCTTGGGGTTAGATGGATATTAATGTTGATTTTTGAGAACTTTCTCATTATTTCTCAAACGTGTTACCAAGGTAACTCGGAAGGGAGTTAAATTTTCATAGAGTGATGATTGCAAAGAAAGATTCGTGTAGTTAAAAGGTGGATTATCATTGTGCATGTGCTCACTTTTCCCAGAAATGGAGAACTTTTTTGGTATTAAGTCATGCATCAAAGAAGGTCATGTGTAGTGTCTTGATTCAAAATGACCAATTCATTTTCTATGCTTCAAGGAAATTGAATGTTCATGAGGAGAATTTTCTAACAAATGATTTGGATTTGGCTGCGGTGATCATCGATTGAAAAATTTAGCAGCATTATATTTTTTTGGAGAAGTGTGAAATATATACAGACCACCAAATCCCAAAGTATATATTCATAGAGAAAGAGTTGAATATGTTCCAATGAAGATGGTTTGAGATGATTAATGACTATGACTTCTATGTCCATTACCACCCAGTGAAAGTGAACAAGGTGAAAAATTCACTAAGTAGAAAAGACCTAGCGATCCTATCACTAATAAGAATTAAGATGGATCCAATCATCATATATTTGATGAATATGGACATATAAATAATAAAAAATGGGAACATCATCAATCTATTCACAATTTATTTCTCAATAATATATTTTTGAATTGTTAATGGATGCTCAAAAAGATGATGTGGGAAATCAGAAAAAAGTGGAAGCTATCAGAAGAGGGAAATCCTTGTAGTTCAATACTAATGATGAAAGAATTGTGAGATTTGGGAAAAGTCCATATGTTCCATCATGTTCAGAGCGGAATAAAGAACTTTTGGATAATGCACAGATTTCAAATTTCCCAATTCAGTAAGGAAAAACATGATGTATTGAGATATATGAAAGAATTATTGGTGGGATAATATGAAGAAGATAATCGTAGTGTATATATCAAAGTTCTTGGTGTGTTAGTAAGTGAAGGAAGAGAGGTAGAAGACTAAGAGGATGATGAAACCACTAAATATACCAGCATGGAAATGGGAGAACACCACCATGGAATTTATCACCAAACTTCCTAAGAAATCCAAAGGAAACAATGAAATATGGGTTGTTGTGGATCATCTTATAAATTCTTCACACTTTATTGCAAATTTGGCATATTTCTCATTGGAACAACTGGAACAGATATATATTAGGGATGTGGTAAGGCTTCATGGAGTACCACTATCTATAATATCTGATCGAGATCTAAGATTCACCTCTATGTTTGGGAAAATTATTAAACATGCTCGGGATACTAAACTAAACTTCAGTACAGCCTATCATCCCCAAACTAATGGCCAATCTGAGAGAACTATTTGGACAATAGCAGATATGTTAAGATCATGTACTGTGGACTTTAAAGAAGGGTTAGACCAACATCTTACACTAGTTGAATTATACTACAACAATAGTTTCCACTTCAGTATCCAAATGGAACCTTATGATGCCCTATACTGGAAAAGGGGTAGAACACCAGTATATTGGGATAAATTCGATGAGCATAAGATGATAGAATAAGAAACGGTCGAAGAAATAATGGTGTAGGTGAAAACCATTTATCATCATATCAAGTCAGCTTAGAGCCGACAAAAGAGTTATCCAGATAACCATTAATGAGACCTTGAATTTAATGTTGGATACATGTGATTTCTTTACATATCTCTGTGGAAGAAGGTAATGAGGTTTGGAATGAAAGGGAAGTTGAGTCCTAGGTACAACGCCCCCTTCAAAACTCTAGATCGTGTTAGAGAGGTGGCCCATCGTCTTACACTTCCACCAACCATGGCCAAAGTACTTGATGTCTTTCATATATCCCTGTTAAGGAAGAACATACCAAACACATCACATGAATTCTCTTAAATGGTAGTACAACTAGAGGATGATCATTCTTATAAGGAGAAACCAGGGAGAATATTTGATCATAGAGAAAATGATCTATAAAATATGATTATTCCTCTCATCAATGTGTTATGGAGAATCCACAAGTTCTAAGAAGAAACATTGGAATCAAAGGAATCGATGAAGCAAGGTTACCCACATCTATTTTAGTGTGGGAAAAAAATTTGATGGTGAAATTTATTAAGGGGGGAAGATTGTAATGACCCAAACATTCATTAATAGAAATTCTTCATGATCCAATTAAATATATTATTACATCTATATAAAATGTGAACTTCATTGGTTTTTTGATTTTGGATTTTAAAATAGTGTTTTTAATTCTGACCATTTCTAATATTGTATTTTAACAGTGATCACCTGATTAGTATAATTATAGTGCTTTAAAAATCCAATTTACTCAGAAAAAGGAAGTGATTGCCTCCTCATGTAGAGTTAACCAATATGAAGCCCAATTTTCAGAGCTTGGAAATGAGGTAGAATCATTGGGATTCACTCTTTACCAATCCTAATCTAATCTTGAACACATTAAGATTGAGTGGAGCCGACTATAGGAGAAATGGAAGTTAATAGAGATTACCACCCGAGTGATGTTATCCAAGCCACCCCAAGAGACTGTCACCATCACACACGTACCCTTCTGTCTTATGCGGGTGATATAAGAGGGTTATGTAATAAGACCCTAGCAGTATGACTATGTACATTATTTTTGTATATATAATGTATATTCATTTTATTATTGTTAATTTGTAAATAGTTTTTTTTAAATAGTATTTTTAGTTAATATTAAACATGAAATCTATTTTTATGAATTAATAGATTTTTGAATAAATATATTATTATTATTATTAAAATATTTTTTCTTCAAATATAAATTATCACATAATTTTATGAATGCAATTGTAATTTTTATTAAGGTTTGAACAATGTTTTTGTCAAAACCCATGATTTTCTGATAAATGTTGGTTTTTATTTTAAAAGTAAAAATTCACAAATATATAATAAAAATTAGATAAAATAAATATTATTTTTGGTATCAGTACATCAAATTTATCCAACGGTGAATTTTTCATAATTTTCTGGGACAGTCGAATTCTTGGGTAAAATATTCATACAATTTAAATATATAATGTGTTTTATGACATCATAATGACTCAATAGTGATGTAATAAAATAATATAAACCTTTTTTTCAGCCAATATATTATTTACCATTATAATAATTTGATTTTGGGTCTGTTCGATTTATTTTTCAAAGCATTAGTGGACCCTTCAAGGCTTATAAAACATTTTTTCTTTTAAAATTGTTTTCCTTGAGATTGTGACTCACCTCCACATAAGCAACCCTATTATTTTAAGAATTTAGGCCATTGGACTCCTAAAATATTGTTTTACACTCCTCTTTTGAGAATAATAGGGGAAAAACCATGGGATTGTTTTTGGTTTTGATTAGTTTAATGTGAGATATCCCAAACCTAAATAATAAAGAATTCCCTCTCATTTCCTTTATAAACCCACAAAATGCCCCCACTCCCTCTTCACTGAAAGCCTTTGGAGTTCGACCAACAACTACCCTCCTCTATCTAGAAAACTACCAAGGTTCCCCAATCTCCCAATAATCCTCTCCCAAGTCTCTCCCAAGGCTTTGGGATCACACTTCCAAGTAAGGGATTACTTCTTTTCTCATTTTGTTTCCATTTTCATTAAGTTGTTATGCCCTTTTATTTTAAATTAAAATGTTAGGTTATGATTTCTAACCACCCCATACTTCCCTATTTTGGTTTGGATAATGTTACACCACTTTCTCATTCATTAAATCCACCTAAGTACACCCGTTAACATGCTGAAATTCCCTGATTGATTTCTATCTACTCTTTTACATCCAAGTAATTCTTTTTTATTATGTATCTAAATTCAATTATATTTGTTGGGACATGTATCTATATGAATCCATTACTGTCCATTTCATTTAAATATTATGAGATACCCTTTTTTTCTCTAATCATCCATTTTCATGAATCTTTATGTCATGCCTTTATGCTGCGGAAATTGAACCGCGTTTTTCCAAGACAAGATCATTGTGTAGTGAATACCATACTCATTTCTCTATCAAGGGTATTCACCTATATGAAAATTTACATATTGAATGTTACTTTTGTGTTTTTATTCCACATTACTTTATCATGTAATAACTTATAATGTTTATTGATTCTATGTTATATGATCTGTGTGGAACACTTATGAAAGAAATGAATTGATTATGAAGGATGCACCCTAATAGCCCTCCAATGCATTGGGTAAAGAATATTATCATGATACATCATGTGAAATGAATTTTTACTCATTATAATTCAATTTAAATGAGGTTTTACTCATGACTCATGTGCAAGGAGGGTTTACTCATGCTCCATGTGCAATGAGCCTTGGCTCACGATAATTCCATGTTACATTTCCATGTTATGATTACCATATTTTATCATGATTTTATGTTCATGTTTCTCTTGTGCTCCATTGATATGTGTATTTTCTAACATGTATTTTATTAATAATGTTATTACTTGTGTATTCCATTACTGGGATTTATAGATCACCATTTATACGCATGTCCTCAGGTTATCCAATGCAATGCTAAGTTCAAGGGAATGTAGTGGCCTTGTAATAGAAGTTTTAAATTAAGATGTTTATTTCATGTTTTAAGTAGTAATTTAATGATCCTAATACCCAAATACACTAGACCTCTAGATCTTAATTACTATAAAAACTAAAGTTTTTATTTAATAAATCATGTTTATATATTATATAAAGAGTAGGGTTGTCATAAGTTAGTAGAGGTTGTGGTTATTATGATCCAAAACTAAAGTTGTGTGACTCAAGAAGATACCATACAAAATCTAAAATTAAAAATTTAATAATCCCATGAATAATTCAAGAACTCCAAAAATGAATATATATGATTTATGGATGAGTATAATGACATAATAAATATCCATGAATGAAAAATATAGAAACCTATAAAGGCATAATTTATTTGAAATTTCAACTGCTAAATAATCATGAAAAGTTACTTATTTTTGGAAACCAAAAAAATTAACTAGATTGAAATTATGATTATCAATGTATTTAATTATAAATTATTTTTTTATCATATATAATATGTGTGTTAAATTTATAAAAAACTTTTATATATGTGGAAAATAAAATAAGTACAACCTTACTAATGATAGAATCCCACATCAATGATTATTGATAAAACAATTTGGATGAAATGTTATTACACTTTAATGAAAACAATATATGTGTCTAAGGGAAGACTGGTGTAAGATGAAATAAAGCCTTATATTGTCACATTTACGAAGAAAAAAACTTCTTCCAATGAATCTAAAAGATATTATACCGTAATAAAGTAGGATTTTAATATATCAGGAAACATGTTTCTTTCTAAGACCACGTATTCTTGTAATTTCATTGACAGTTTTAGAGAAAAAACCTCACAAAATATTATAGTATTGGAGAATATTCTTATAATATGATAGTAAATATTCCACACACAAACTACTATAGTGAATAGAATAAAATGAAAATAAAAAACATAGGTAAGCTTAAAAGACTATAAGATGTTATAATAATTAGTTGTTTAACAAATATTATTGGTTATGTTATGTCTATAGACATCTAAATTTTTATTTTGAAAACTCTATTATAGTGTATGATAATCACAAAACCCTTGTATCAATGAGTATACATTCCTAAAATGGTATAATGGTAATAAAAAAAATATAAATGGGGTTTTATGTTTATAAATAATATTAGAATCATTTTAATGAAAGTTGATTTTTGTAACTATGATAGGATCACTTTTGGAAGACTAAACAAAGATGGGGTGAATTAGTATACGGATACGAAAACAATTTCAAATTTTACCCTTTCCTTGCCTATATTACTTAATTAGTAAAGGGATTTATATGTTATAATAAAAACATTTAGAATTAATTAAATTAAAATTGTATAGAATAATAGAAACCATGGTATTTTAATGAGGTAAACCCTAAGTGTGTATGACTACATCCCAACTATGTGGTGGTTACCACCTCAATCAAATGTAGTTTTTCTCTTATTATCGAAAAAATAATAAGCAATGGTATTAACGGGATTATATTCTCCAATCTCCATATAATTACAACTAATGCATATATTTGATACACCAAATTATAGGATTTCATCATGTAATTTTTGAAGTGATCAACAATGTAGTTAATTCCTTCTTCTCTCACATCCAATGAATTTGGTCTAGTTATTCTATATCAAAAAACATATTTGGTTGTTTCTACTTCAAAAAAGTCAAAGGGTTGTCTCCAACATGAATCAATAATGTAAGTTCTTTATAATTCTTCTTCTTTAATGAATACGAAATATTCTTGATGGGAAACACTGGTTATTCAATTTTCCACTATTATATATTTTTTGTTTTAGTATATATTATATCAGGTCTCAATTTTGACATGATAGTTTTTATTTTTCAAATCATAGTGAGATACCACTATCATTCTTATATATTAGTCATACCAACATAAAAATGTATTATATTCACAAAATTTTCATTATTCTCAAAAATTTCACATTCACTATATCTATATTGAAATTTTGGAAATCCTGTGATCTTTAGGAGAAAACTAATTTCATTTAAATTTTACCAGTGATTTCGAATATATCACATATTTAAAATCACCATAATTTCTATTAAAATCATCCATTAAATCGTGTCAAGTCTTGGGCTTATATATATATTTCATGTGATACTTAAATATATGTGGTCTCTGCATAAATCATGATCCAATATTTTTCATTTCATTATTTAATACATGGAATAATTGAATAATAAAAAATCTATAAAATTCCTTTTATCATGTGTATTATTTAATTATTGAAAATCGTTATTACTTAATCATGAAATATCCAAGGAATTGTGATATTATTATTTGTTCCCTAAGTTGGTAATGGGATAATTTCATTATCATTATTTTAACCTAAAATGTTCATTGAAATTATATGAACCACATCTTCTAGTAAACTATATACTCAGTTTAAACTCTTTGGTTAATGAAAGATGAATTATCCAAATCATATTAAACCATACATGATGATTCATGCATTTAGTACATTTAATAGTTCAATGACCCATGGATGTGCAACCTTTTATTATTTGTTTTTTTATATGCACATTTCAATTCATACATGAGACATCAGACCAGTTTCACCCAAAAATATGTGTTTCTTGATGAATATAATATACTAAAAAAGTATAAAAAGTTCAAAATGTAAGAATATACATCCATCACAACTCAGTTTTAGCTAATCCTACCATTTAAATTGTAGTTGAAATGTTATTAGTACATTTGATAGAACTAGTTATAACACTTTCACTAGCATTATATTTTTGTAATGGATAGTAAAAGAAACTATTTGGGACATCTGGTAGAAATATTTGGTCATAACTGATTGTAGTAACCTTCTACCCTTTGTAAATATTTATAGTTCAATTTTAATTATAGTATCATAATAGTTCTTCTACACCATATCTAGTTACCCTTATTCTGGATATTTTACCCTTACACGAGGCATAGACCTTTTGTAATAAACTTGTGTATGCTACGTATAGACTTACTATAGTGTCTCCAGTACCCTTATCTCAGGATATTTCATTTAATCATTCATTTGTATCAATATGAAAGAATTATAATAACTTTTCAAAACCTTTGACTACCCTTAAAAATGCTTCTAGATTTTTTTACAACCCATACACAACCTTAAACCCCTAAATAAAGCAACTTTTTATTGTTATAAAACAATAACATTTATACCTATATCTTTTCAGAAGACTCAATATACCCCTACTGACCTTTTCTATACTATCACATGAATTCCATGTTAACATTACCTATATATTATTCCATTATCTAAGATAATTGTTCCTTTACAAAATGTAGTATCGACACTTATGTATCTTCAATAAAATTTAATGTTGTAGTATATACCCTTATGTAGTTATGAAACCTTATGTTGTTACCTTTATGTATAGAATTTACCATTACATAGATTCCAATTAACCTTTATACATAGATTAATTACAATTATACTTAAAATTTAATTCACAACGCTAACTTTACATAGGTAAAAAATAAATATCAAACTCATCGTGGGTCTTTAGAAACACTATAGGCTCAATCCCAAGGACATAAAACTTCAATAACATGATTTGGATATTAAATCCCTCATCGACCAATAGTTTTGGTGGATTATTTGGAAGATCAGTGTAAAATTGAACACATTTAATTCAACTTCATCCAAAATTATATTTGGAAACCCTGAAAATTACATGTATCACACTTCTTCATGTATTTCAAAATAATGTCGTCAAATTATAAATAGATCATATAAATTTTTTTTCCTATACCAGTTAACACAACAAATATTGTTAAATAAATTTTTTACCACCATAATGTAATTATCTACTTAATGCATATAGTTTCTAGGGAACTTCACTTCAGTAATTAACAAAAAATCACGATAACAATAAGGAAATTATATAATATTCTTCATTATTAAATTCACATGAGAATATATTATTACACATATTAATGACTTATTGTCCAAAAAAACAAAAAAAATTTAGTAAAATCAATAGTCCTGTTAAATTTTTTTCTAAAACAAATATTGAAAATCAAATTAAATATTATCTGTTCAAACATTATTTCATTGATTTATTTTATCCACCTAATTAATAAAAAACCAAAAATATATAAGATATTAGATTATCATTTAATTCCAAATAAATGTCTCATATATTTTTAAAATCTATCTATACATGGGAAAACCCATGGTTGAAAACAAGAGGGTCTAATTTATACATCAATACTATGCATTAACAATTTAAAATATGATACCTAATAATATGAAAAAACTTGTTTCATTCCTCGTAGTTTGTTCGAATTTTTATTCGTTGAAATTAATTTTATTATTCCAATTGATAAAATGTAATTGAAACTTGTATGATACAACTTTCTATGAAAAATATTATTGTATGTGCTTATTGAAATTCCAACACTCAATATAAAAAATATCTAACGTAGTCAATTATAAATTACGAGTAGGTAATATATATGAAATTGTTACTAGAACTTACTCATAATTACTTTTTATATATCCTTGATTCATTTAATTTATCCCCCATAAAATCGTTCATCCTTATATTTTTTTCAATAAATGATATTATTGTGTTTTAACAAACAATATCAATGAGTTATTAAAAAATTATCTTCAATTGAATTCATATTTGGAAGAAATATTAGACATTAATAAATACTTTTCATTCCCCCTAAGTAAAATATCTATAGTTTCACGTTATCATGATGGATAATTTCATTGGTTTTTTTTCTCAATTATAATTGATTTGAATTTCAATTTTTAAGACCTCATTAGTGATGATAACATAAAATTTATTGATCAACTATAATAACATTATCACCTTCATCAATTTTGATCTGTAATGTTTTTCAAAAAATAAACATCTACATAAAATTATATAGATAAAACTATGATGTTTATTTATATAAATATTGGATTGAATATTCCATATTATATAAATGGAAATATAATTTATTCTACTCGGTTTCCCCCAAAGTATGTGTGTCACCATCAATTCCTTACAGATAATGAACAAAAACAAATTAGGTGGGTGTAATGTGGATCTCCTTTACAATTTAATAGGAGAAACAAGGATTAGCACTATTTATCAACAATAAAAATCCAATATTTACTTCCCAATGTGAGAGTTAACTCCTAATGAATATTTCTTATAATTTCATACAGTTTTGGGTATCATAGAATTTATACATTATTATGATATATATTTTTGTGGAATTTTTATTTTCATATTGTATATCAAGGAATTGTCATCACATTGTCCTCATATTATTCTTGTTTAGTATCTATTATTCAGAGGGTTTTATAATGAAAACTCATCACTGATATGTTCATCTCACTTTAACCATCAACATAATTCATATGAAATTATTTTCTTATGATTGGATAATATACACTAATAAAATTTGACTATTCTATGCGTAATCATCTATATTAAAATTTTATTTTCCTTCATCTATGCTTTATCCAATTTTTATTGCCACTCCAAATCATCAAGGAAATTAATGACTATGTCATTCTGAATAAGCATATCAATCATGTCAAATCCAAATTAATGTGTGTTATTCACATTACCACTTCAATCCATTTATTTTGTTCTTGGAATGGTATAACCATTTATTAAAAGTGATTTATTCAAATCATATTGATATCTATAGCATGATTACAATGATCCATGTTGTGACCTATTCTTCCACAAAATAAGTTGTTTATTCTTTTTTGAATAAGACCCATTTTGTTCTTCATGGGTTTTTTCTTCATATCTATATTCTTATGGTGTTTTAACAGGGTTTACATTCATGTATTTATTAAAAAATTATTTAGAATATATGAAATTGAGGTTTTTCCCCAGGATGACTTATGTATATTCTTTAACTCCCATGGGATTTTTTATGACATGTTTTAGTTGAATTATTGAATGATTTATATGTTAATTACGACTCACTATGACCACTATCATTGTAAATACTATTGAGGTTCTTCAATTTTTCATATCTATTTTCATAGGACGTATCTTTATTTTCCAATTTTGAATTCTCTATAATACTACCTTACTTCCCCTTATTGCATGCCTTATTTAATCATAGGTGTAGACATATTATGCTAAAAATAACAATGCATATTCTTAAATAAATAAATGATGTATAAATACCCCCAAAAAATATGGATCATTTACATTTTTAATAAATCTATCTGGATATTATTATTTTTTCATATTTTTTCCTTTTTATTAATTAATATGGTTTTTAGGGGAATAAATACTAGTACTCTTATATAAATACACTTTAGTTTTAATGGTGGGTTTCTCAATATTTTTATCCATCTATATTTTTATAGAATTTTATCTCAAAACAACAAATTTAATTTAAATAGAATTATAAAAAATATTATCTGTAAAGGTAGATGATAAATTTTTATTTAAGTCCTGTTAAGAATGAATATTAAATGATATCAATATGTTCATTTCACTATATGAGTATTTTTTTTATTAGAATAATACATAGATTTTTGTGTGGATGTATCACATATAGTAATAGCTCTTATTTTATCTAGTTGTGAAGACTCAACCCAAATAATTTAATTATTTTTTAGTTCGATACAATGTTTAAGAAAGTTCATATTTAGGATGAATTTCTCATCCTTATCATATTTTAATATATCGTCTCATTAATTATTGTCCATTTAAATTTCATCATCATGAATATAATTTTTCCAATGGAATAATGTTTGAATCTCATAAAACATTTTTTTATTTCATGAATATAATTTTGGTAATGAATGATATTATTATGATTTTTTTAATCCATGAAACATTCCTCCAAGGATCTAAATAAAAAAAATCCTTCATTATGATTTCTAGAAACCAATCCATTCCAAATATGGAGCATGATTCATAAATCTCTTTGATTACCATAAAATTAATTTTACCTTGATTAGTGAGATCAACAAATTTCATCATCATTTGATCCAATGCATTGGGTCTCTTATAAATTTATTCTTCAAGACATGTTGTCTTATATATATTTTTCTGCATCAAATGTTTACCATCATTATTCTCTTATGAATTATCTTCATCATTTTTTCTTTATTATTTTGTTAAAAAATCACTTAAAAATATATGCAATGCCTCTTAATGATAATATGAGGTAAAGAATTTATCCATATCCTTTGTAGTAGAATAAACTACTTGAGAATTGAATTCCATGTCACACATGTATTTCTATAAATTGAAATATATGGAAATTGATTAAAAAATCCACCTTCACAATAGAGATGATTTCTTTATTAAGATAATTTGTAATTTATTTCTTTATTAATGGTCCTGGATGATTTAAAACTATGATCTATATTTAAAATATATATAACTCCTCTAATATATCACTATATTTAAAATTGAGTTGATAATTTTATTCATCAACAAGTATCAAATCATGGAATCCAATTATAGGAGTGACCTATCCCTTTGATACCAATTGTTTGGATCAATATGGGATGACCAAACCTAGAGGGTCCGAATCAGTGTGGGTATTATTCTATCTTAATAATATTGTATTCATGTAGTTACATATTTTATTAATTCAGTAAATGGTTATCTTTTTATCTTCACCTGTAATAAGTAAGATTTGATATAAAATAATTAATTATTATAGACATGAGGGATTTTAGTGAGGTAAACCAGTAATTTGGATTAATATTCCCCACGTGTATGGTTTTTATTACCTCACTCTCACACAAAATTAATTTTATTATAAAAAACCAATGGAAAGGTAATGACCACGACCATATTCCCTAGCATCGAATCGGTTCAAAAAATATTTATATTTAATGAAAAATATTATAGGATATCAGTATATCCATTGTGGTGTGATAAATAGAGAAATACAAGCCTTCGACTTTAGAGAACAATTAATATGATCGAATTCATCTGTATATAGTATTCTATTTGTAAAAAATTACTTTATAGAAATCAATTGGTTTTGTCAAACACACATCAATCAAGTAGACATACACTAAATCATCTTCATCAGTACATTCTTAATATTCTTGATGTGTACAACTTGTTCTTCACATTCCCACTCTTCATTATATCAATGTTTTCAATATATATTGTATAATGTATCACTCCTAACAAAAGAATATTTAAATTTCAAATCATAATGTTTTTCTAATCTCATTCTTCTTCATATTTGATACCTTAATGTAAATGTTAATATTAAAAAATTATTTTTATCATTATTCTAAAAATACAAAATTTAATATCAATATATTTTAATAATTGAAATCCCACGATCTTTGGAATCATGATTTTCTCATTCAAACAATAATGTGATTCTTTATTTAACCCATTTTTCAAGTCATCTGATTTCCCATTCAAATCATCACTTACATAATCTGAGGACTCAAAATCATTTTATATTTCACATGTAATATAAATGGATGCGACTTCTATAAAAATACAAATATTTTATCATTATATTATTCATTGAAATAATTAAATAATTACATCATCATAAGAATACATACTTTCTTATTATCATTTGTATTATTTCATGATTTAAAACACATGATAAATAAAAATGAAAAATAAAAGACATTCAAATATTTTTATTTCTACTTCACATGGTTATGGGATATCGAAATTATGATTTTTGTTTCAAAATATATCTATACAAAACCTATTAACCACATCTTAATATATTCAATATATTTAATATGAAGTCCTCCACTCCTGAAAGATGAATTATGAATCTCATATTAATCCATACTTGATTATCCATGCACGAGTCATTGAATGACTCAATTTACTAGGGATGTACTTACTTCAAATATCATATATCACTTTTATGAATTAATATAGAAATCCATTATAAATAAATCATATCATTTTCACACCTACAGATCCCCGTATTAAATCATAGCTTGATGAACATCCAAAAATTCAATGGTTATGGAAACTATTAATTTTATCCTCTTTTATAATATAAATTCTATGATTGCATCTCCAGACATTTCACTAGAGGTATAAATGGAGGTAACTCTAGTGGTATCACGGGTGAGGTAACATTATTTATTCTATTCTAGTAATATAAATATTTGTACATTGTTGATGGAAAAAACATCTTTTTATATTTAGAATTTTCAACCTCATTCAATAGAATGGTAGAAAAATATCTTCTCTGATGGTGGAATCATGATATTTAATTTTTCATAGCTAGTAAAAATTTTGAAATTTATTATTTTAGTGTCATTTATTCCCTTATAATACATTATAATATATCTACATATATTTCCAGAGCTAGGCACTAAGACGATGTGCAATTTCGGGGCCTCATGTGCCCAGAATAAATTATAGAAAATTATTAAGTATATTTTATATTATGAACATGAAGTAAACATTATAACACTCAAATATATATTTTTCTTAGAAATATTAGACCACCATTGAGTCCAAAATGTGGCGTTTACTGTAGGCATAGCATAACATTTGTCAGTGTGGGAATTCATTGAGAAAAATCACCTGAGGAAAATTATAAATAAAGTTATTAAAATAAATTTTTTAATCTTTAACGATGAATCAAATAAAATATGATTGAGTTTATTATTTTAAATTCATGACTTCCACTAAATTTGAAATGAAATGTTTTTTCTGAGAGTAACTTAAAATGAGTGGGAATAGTGGTTTCAGATTATTTTCCCATTAACGAGGGTTTCAATGTTTTTTTATAAATAATAAATTATCTGTTTAGGATTTGGTTTATCCCCATAATTCCCTCTCTTTGTCTCTATCTATCTAAATATATACCCCCACCAATAAATATATTTCATTCATTCTTTGACAAATAAAGAACAAATCATCGGAGGATCGATGCAGAAATGAGGTGAATTCATTGGCGACATCTAGCTGATTGAATTAAGGTATATTTTCTTACACATTATTTATGATGGAATATATTCCTAAAAAATAATTTTCTCATCTAAACTCATCATTTTTTTATCAATAATTGATGGATGCACTAACCTGGCCATTGATCCATGTTTGAAACCTATTATTTTATCAAAAAATCCATCTGTTATTCATGAATTTCATTGAACATTTCATGATGCATTAAATACCCATTTGATCATCAATCAAGGGATGGTGATGTGAAGTTCTCGTCATGGGGATCGCTAATCTACCGTCGGATCTGAAATGGGACATCCGAAGGAGTCCTTGTGGTCCGTGGAAGGGACCACTATAGTGTTGTGGGTGTGGTGGTTATGAGTGGTACATGGTGGCGGTGTGTTGTGTGGAGGTGGAGGATATGGGATTTGGATGACTAAGAACGTTGTGTGGTCAAAATCTGAGGAGATTGATGGATATAGGCATCCTACTTAGATGTGCAGTCTGGTTGGCAACCAGGGGTGAAAGCCGAGGTGAATGGGTGGGGCTCCGACATGGCGAGGCCAATTGGCTAGGTGGAGGAGGCAGGGAAAACATTAGACTATTATTTTTCATGGGAGATCAAAATGTAGGAACATGGTGAGCAACCCTAGGTTTCACTGACCCATACAATGCGGGTCACCATGTTAATAGGAGGGACTCGGCCAACTAGCCTGGTTGGGGGTGCCCGGACCGGGCCATGACAGACAAGTGGGGCCTATGCATGGTTGGCCTAGATGGGGGCTGGTGAGATGGGCCATGAGACTAAGGTTCAGGTTTCATGTCTGGACCTCGGGCCAGTGATGAAAACTGGGCTTGACAGGGCGGGCTGGCCTAGGTAGAGGTGTCAGGCATGTTTGGGTTGGACCGTCCCATTTTGGATGGAGACACGGTAAATGTACTTATATCCTAAACTGTGTATCTATATGACACACCGTCTATGGAAAAATATCTATATCATCTAGAAGGAACATTTTTGAACATCTTGGGACCTTTTGTTCTTGGTTTCGTAGCTTGGTTGTAGGACACTCTTATGATTTATAATAATAATAATATAACTACTATTTTTTAAAATCTTTTATCGGACCTAACTTATAAATGGGATGTCTGTTTGATGCACCGTTAATAGTGTCCTGACCGTAGTCATTATGAAAACATTTCAAGACTAATTTCATGTTTTAGATCTAATTTTAGGTGTTGGCCATATGAGGCATGGTTTACATGGGTTTTGGTGATTTAAAAGTTTTTTACAAGGTGTCCATTTTTTTAGAATGAGTAGTCGAAATAGTTTGTTTTTCCGTGAGGATCAAAATGGAATGATCAAGATAATTATTTTTGGTTTGAGGATTGGGACCCATAATATTTCATTTTAGTTCAATGTAGTTACATTAAACTTTTCTATCGGAGGTCTGCATGGGAAAAAATAGTCGATCTTGCAAGTTTTTTGGCATGGATTGCAATGGTGTGATATGTTTGGTTGTACAGATCCATATTCATGATCTATATAAATTTTGAAAAATGAATGGAATATAAGTGTAATAACCTCTTGCATTAGTTGAAGTGACCCCAAGGCATAGGCCTGCTTAATCTCTTCGGATAGTGGAGAAGATGTATAAAGATATGTAATTAGATGTTTTGGAACTATTTGTGGAGATGTATCCCCGAAATTACGTTCTCTAACTAAAAATTAACATTGATAATCACAAACATGATAGGATTTTTACAAGAGAATCTAGGTACTCTAGGAGTACATTGAAACACCAATGGGAAGATGTTCACAATTTAGTAATAGAGAATGGATACTTACACAACTAGGTGACAAAGTGGGGTCACACAAAGTGTGGACCACATATGCAACTTGTACCAATATGAATTATTCTATCTCCCATATCTCCTTCTTTTATAATCATATTTTTTCATGTGAGAAGCCTATCCAAAATTTTTTTCTGCGTGGAATGCAATGGTTCCCTTTGTAGTGGCTTCTGAGATACAATGTTTGATGTTCTAGAAATTATGCTTATCCGAGGAGGCACATGATGACAACAGTGGTGTATTTCTGAGATGTACCATCCAATATAGATGGTTAGTAGTCCTCGATGATTTTCCGAGAGGTACAATCCCATAGGGAGGACTTGTATTCTTTGATGTGTTCCTGAGATGTTCCATCTAGCATGGATGACCAATGTTCCTCGATGCTTTTTTAGAGGTTCCATTCAACAACAATTTTTAGATCAGTTCCAGGTTCAACTCAACCTGGTCCAGTAACTAGTCTCAAATGACCGTTATGGGTTTACCTCTCGCTGGGCTAGTGGTCCCTGATGTAAGTTCTGAGTTTACCTCCAACTGGGTTGGGAAGTGGTGTTATATTGATGTTCTGGGCTTCCCTCCAGCGGGGTTGGGTCGTGGGTCTCATTGACGATGGATTCTAGGTATTACCCTCTAGGTGGGATGGGCAGTGGATCACCTTTGTCATTTTTGTGATGATCCCCAATAATGTACTAGGGAACATATTCCCAAACACTATAGTGGGACCCTCCATTTAGGCTGGGCATTGGTCATCGACCTTGAGACACAATCTCTCGATTGTGTGACAAAGTGATGAGGCATTCATTGATGTAAATGTGGATTCTAAATAAAGATGGATTATTTTCCCACCAATATGCATCCTTGTGTTGCGCCCTAAAATACTGAGGGTGAGATAGTTCCACCTAATGTGGTTTGTATCAATGTTCAGTGATTGATTCCCTTGGTCATGAAGATTAGGGAAAATGTGTGGGATTTTTAGAATTGATGGGGGTTACTTTTTGAACTAATTGATACAGTTTTCTTGGACTGAGATAGGAGATGAATATCACCTTAATCACATTTTTGGGTATATTTAACAGATCACACACACACACACAAATATATATATATTATTTTTTCAGTACGAAATTATATTGTTTTCCTTTGTATTCTTATAGGAGAGGTGAAGACGCACGAGTTATGGAACATGATTTCTGCTCTATCTTCTCATGGTTGGATGAGTCTACTCTCCTCTTATATGTAGTTAAGACTCAATGTGAATTTCATCTTCTCATAGTTTTTAGCTCATTTTTTTTGGATATGATTTTGTCACTCTTTTTTTGGGTTGATCTACACTCCTTATATTGTACCTTATTCTATCTATTGATCAAATATGTAGATCATTTTTATCTTACTCTATTGAGGATTTAGAGATTCCTACTATGTATTTATATACTTACCCATACTGTAGATTTTCCCACACTTGGTGTGCCCTTGCAGACAACAGACATGTGGATCATGACATCAATGGTTCTTTGGGATACATGGTGAATGGACCATGTGCGGTGGTCATTGCTTGGGATTCATGAGTGGGGCTCTCTCAGTTGTTTTACATTTCTATTTATTTCTAGGGTGTTTCACTTCTCTATTTGGGTGTGTATTCTTCCCCTTTCCCTTTAATGTTTTTTAGTACTTATATTTATTAGAGGACAATTAAATATTGGTTTGTGTTTATATTTGTGTTGTATACATTGTACCATTTCTCTACACTTTTTTATTTATATTTTTGAGTGTGGTTAAATATTCTTAGGAAAAGGCCTCGCATATTTTTTGTGCCTTTGGAACATATTGAAACCCCTTTCCAGTGGATGTGGGATTGAGGTAGTTGGGGATCGAGCTCCAACATGATTCAGGACTGGACAAAGGGTATCATATGTGTTTTATTCCTAGGGAAATTTTTTAGACATTTTCCAAAAATGGTCTTGGATGGGTTTAGGGAAATAGTGTAGATGTGTCTCAAGAGTAGCTCTCAGGCTAGGGAGTCTAGTTATGGTATAGGTGGCCAACATATCCATTCATCATGACCTTGATTTCCCATATGCTGACTTGGATCACTGAGACAATTCTTTTTGGGAACAATAGTACATGAATCATATTGTATTGATTCTTTGAATTTCCTTATTGAGTTAGGTTCATATTGTTATAGTTGATATATATACATATGCTCATATATCCGTGGTACCCCTTTGTAACATAAAGGATGTCTTTGTGATGAATGAAAACAAGGATACCTACTTCGGTTCATGATGATGAACGTATGCGAAATGAGGTGCCAGTTCAGGTCCCATCTTGCGACCACCGTTATCTCAGTGAGAAGGTTGCATAACTGCTTTCCATTTAGTAGAAGACCGCCCTAACAGAGAAAGCTATGTTTGTTCTCCTAATTGGTTCAATTCATGAGTTCTAGCACCAGAGAATGCTGAGGATCTGTTGTGATATATACCCTCCGATAGATGAGGTTTGTCTATAGTTAGGGGTCTGCTAGTTCAGTTTTGTACGAACTCTGATAGATCGTATGGTGGATCTGGTAGCCATATTTTTCAATGATTATGTGGGAATTGCTAGAGTTTTTTTTACTCAGATTCATGATGTTTCAGAACTCTAATGGTACCACTTATGGTGGTTGTTTTATAAGGAGTACTACCCCTCCTGCATGTTCTACATTCGACATCAAGAACTCCTTTAGTTTTATAATTTATTGATGATGGTGAATGATTATGAGATTAGGTACAAAGAGCTTCCACAATACTCTCTGGACACGATCCATGACTCATACTTCTTAGCACAAAAGATTGTGAAGGTTATCAATAAAGATATCTATTCTCTCTTAGTACCCTTGTGCATCCCCACACATTCTAGGGTTCTAGAGTAGGTGATATGGATAGATAACATTCTATCAGAGAAATTTCATACCACTGGCTGGGAATGTGAGCACAACAAAGCTTAGATATCTTCTGCTGCTATAAAATGCCTGTCAACAATATATCGATGTGGGAGACCTCCCCATAATCAGTACTGGGAACTTAGTCATATAGAGATGAGGTAGATTTGAGAAACAAGATATCATAGGGAGGTCCAGTGTTTTGATTTTTATGGGAAAGGACACATGTCACGAGACTTCCCGACTAGAAATGATCAGAAAACCAGCCTAGAAGAAGGTGGACCACCAAGATAGAGACAACAATGTGATCAGGGTTTTCCTTAGGTAGGTGGTGTGGGTAGAGGATATGGAGGTGTGATACGACTTTAGAAGGTCTTTCCACCACAGGTAGGTTTTACACATCAGGATCAAGAAGCTAGAACCTAAGACCGCATACAACCACAAGCTTTGGATGTCTACGATCCACTAGAGCACGATGTGATAAGATATATACCCTATTTCATTTCTAATATTTTTAGTATTACATGTTAGACACAATTTAATGTAATCTTTTCTCCATGGTACTTGTTTGATGTTTTACATTGGTTAGGTGGGGTGTTAGTGATGCCTAGTGTTGTTGTTGTTAAATATAGTATTTAATACATGAAAAAGAGGGGTCCTTCCCTAAGCAAGATTGGATTTTGTGATGCGATAAAATCTATGAGGGAGATTTAGTTCCTCCCAATGAGTATAGTATTTAGGTTTGGTAGAATAGTTTCTATATCTTATGCGTTCATTGTGGGGTAGTTAAAATGTGTGTCAGAGCAGGTCCAGGGGTTTCTTGTGCTGTTTTTCTACTCAAAATCCTTATTCATGGAATGACACAAATGGGAATGGAAGAGTACCTATTTGCAGGATTACTCTCCTTCCAAGTGTGGAGAACACATATTGGGTCTGCCACATTCTATCCATTTCTATACTTTTTTGTTTTGATGAGTTTACTCACCTGCCTATTTGATTGATCCTTTCATGTTGAATGTCATTTCTTTATACTGCAGTTATAAATTATAGGTATAGGTGATGGAGACCCTATGAACAAAAATATGTGACTCACTAACTACTGCTGATATACATAGTCTTCACCTTGATAATCTGATGATTCTCTCTTTTGGGAATGAACATTGTGTTTTGTTCAGAATTCCATTGTTCTAGGTACGTGAACAACCAGAGATACTTGAACATGATACATTGACACTAGTTAGAAATTACTGAAATAATATGACTTCAAGATAGTCTAATCTTCTATAAAGGGAAATTATATAGTAGATTACCTTATTAGGAAGTCTCGGTCACTACTGGTGTGGTATGTTTATGTTTATTTAACTTCCCTGTAGTTGACCCTGATAGAGTATGAGGGTAAAATTTTCATCGGTTGATGTTGTTGACTAATTTCCTTCTAAAGCATGTATGAGATTATCAGTTTTGATACATCGACCATGAAAACTTTTATGACCTGATATCCTTAGGTGATTCACTATATAGATATTATGAACAAGGGAATGATGAGATCATACTTTAGGGGATAATTGTAACAAACTAATTTTTTATGATAAGTATTATTTTTAATTTATTTGAGGTCATGCGTTTTATGCTACAACACGATTATCTTGAGCTATACGCCACACTGTATTATCTTAATGTATACTCAACACTATTCTTAGATTGTGTTACACACAATTTCATGTTGGTTTTATAATAGTCATTTTACGCAACATTAACTGTATATATATATGTATATATATATATATATATATTCAATGCATAAATGAAATATGGTTGGATTATTTTATACAAAACAACAAAGGAGTATTTCACTACACACAACCCTAACTTGGATTGCATTACACGCAACCGCGACCTTCTTCTATAGCGTGTGTTGTACACAATATCGGGTTTCACTAAACAATGATATATTGTTATTATATTATTATGGACTTGCCGTTATGAATATTATTAACTACATTTTGAATTTTATAACATTATTATTCATCTTACATATTTTCTAGAACATTTAAAGAGAAGAAAATAAATTTTTCGGGTAAAATAAATATTTTTAAAAAAATGGAGTTTTGCCGCCTTTTGATGGCGCACCCACATTAAATATAGTTTTTGACACGTTTATAAGTTCAATTTGACAAAATAAAATTCTTTATTTGGAATCAGGATATAAAAATTTACTTTGGATAAATTATTGATACTTTTCTGATAACTTTCATTATTTGATTAATAGTGAAAATATGCTAATTTTTAATTAAAAACAACTTTTTTCATTGAGATAATTTATATGGTTAAATTATAATATTTAATGGTTTTAAAGTTTAAATAGAATATATTTTTACCATTTAATATAATATATGTCATTAGCATTGATTTTACATTGAATTCGTACATTAAATCAATTCAATCTTTTGCAATGTTTTTACCAAAACCCCGTTTTTTTCAACAACGAGATTAATTTTAATTTAATTTCTGTAACTTTTGTGTATTGAATTTGTAAAATTGGATTCCATATTTGGAAATAGTGCATTCAAATTATGTTAATAAGCTACTTTTTATTTTTGGGCATTATGAATAGTAACTACGGTAAATTTTATTTATTATAGTTTAAGGTAAATCGGGTAATTATGGGTAAATATAAGATTATTAAATTACCCTAACACCTACCAAAATCCTATTTGATGACTAAATGTTGACCCATATCACCTAAGAGTCGGATTAGATTCATTTAATGGACTTCTTTACATGAAAATAATTTAATTATTATAAAAACCAAAGAAAGTGACAACATGTCACTTTCTAAAATCTTATAAGTTTAATAATTTTAATTTAGTGATAAACTTAATGAAACATCGAACATGAATATTCTCCAGAAATCTAATATAATTATCTACATCATATGAATTTTAAGAATAATTAGGGATTAAATAATTATCATTAATTGTGACACAATAGTGATGCATGAAATTGTTTATCTAGTGAAAAATCAAGAATATAGTTTTTATTAAACTAATAGTGACCATAAAATGCACAAAAACCAGACAAAAACTTATTGGTAAGGTAAATTTAAACCATAATAATCCAATGGTCGAATATCTGACAATTTGGAGACTTAAAAAAGCGATTATGACACTTATATATTTTTTATTTTAAATGATGCCAAAGTTTCCACCTTCATAATTTAATAAATATATCAATTTAAATATTGTGATTTTAAGAAGATAAATTAGAGTTAATGTATTATTTTGAAAGGTAATAGAGTTATATTAATCATAGAATTTTATTTTTAATTTTTATGCAACATATAAGTATATTAAATAATTATGCAAAAATTTTGTAGTAATTATTTTATTAAGAGATAAACCAAATAAATGCTTTTAAAAATAACAAAATAAATATTATATGACCTATTTAATGTTCTCCACTAATTTTCTAGATACATATGACCTTTCATAAATCTATTAATGATATTATTTAGAACATATCTTCTATATATATTTTATTTAAATTCAAATAAATGAATAGTGTCAAAATTGACACAATTGTTATTTTATAAAAATAACATATTATAAAATTGATTAAAAATCACAAAAATAATTAAAAAATATAAATTTATATTTATATTGTCTAAAAAGTTAAAACGTATCCAATTATAGAGAATTCAAAACAACTAAATAATTATTTGTTATAATTTAAAATTTAGAATGTTATTACAGCATATAAAATTAAATTGATTAAATAAGGATAAATCAAGTTGATAATGTTTAAAATAAATTCCTAACATTTATAAATTTATTTTTTTAATGTTATTACAACCCTATATCGTCTAATATTCAGATATGAGTCATTTTGGAAGTTTTTAACTGGGGTTCGGATTTAATATAAACAAATATTTCTTATATTTCAAAAAGTGCCCCTCTCGTCCCTTATAAAAGGTCACCTCCTCCCTCTTCTCCTCAAAGTGTTTGGAGCCTTTATGCTCATCCAACGTCTGCCCATTTCACATACACACATCCCTAGAAACATCCTATCAGTCCTGGTCTACTTAAAAGACCAATCTTAGTTCCCTAAGAAGAGGTTTCAAAGAGGCGTATCGAAGAAGAGGTAATATCTGTTACGGATTCTTTCAAATTTATTTCTTCTTCTACCTCCCCTTATTTAGTTGTTTCATTATATTGTAATAACATCAGTATAAATAATATACTGATATGTTATTATAAATATGAAACAAACCTATTTCACCATCTATCCATCCAACGGAAAATGAAATCATCGCGCGTGCGTACGTTGAGAATACCGTCTCCCCGCCGTGGTGTAATCTGTATTTCCACCACCACCTTACTTGGATGGGTATAATGGTGTAAAGAATAAATACATATGATTATTATAACATCATATATATTTTATGATATTTGATCATTCACTCTAATTTGATTCAATAAATTTGGGAATGATGTCATTGCTCGTGCATACGTACGGATTACCATCCACGATGCGATGAGATTCATTTTCCATGATAACAAATCAAGAATGAATATAAAGTATATATAATAAGTAATCATGAAATATATGACATAATAATGATACTGGATTTATGTATATATATATGTATCTCATATACTAAATTCTATTCAATTCAATAAGGAAATGAAAACAGCGTTCATGTGTACGTACGACCTACTGTATCCATGAACGGTGTATTTCTTTCCATTTATCGATCTATTATATATATGTATATTCTGAATATATATTATATTTAAAGTATGTTATATATTATGTAATTAATTAATCATGATCTATGTAATCATATGAATAATTATAAGTCAAAACACGGACGACAAATGAAACACTTTTACACAAAACACTCTTTAACAAGGAATTTACAAAAGAACGGGTAATATAAAGTCATAAGTGAACCATATATAATATCATAACAATGAATATGATTCTGTAATATATTAATGACATTATTTAAATCATTATACAGGAGGTGCAGATCCATACGAAGCATATCATACCTAAGGTAAGAGATAATTATTCCAATCTCATTCTTATCTGATATTGTTTATTCGTAAGTATTTATTGGGGGTTATGTTTATTATACATGTTCATATGTTCTCAAAATGTATTCATAAAATGATTACTTTCCATAAATGTATGTTTAAAGACATTTTTACCCTTTTTTACTTTTACCACATCGTATGGAAGGAATCTTTCTTTTGTTTACCATACGAGGTACTTTTTGACTTTTCTGACAAAAGTACGAGAAAAATGTTATTTTTAACTTATACGGTGTGAACGGATTTTTTAAGGTTTTATAAAGCCTTATTTTCATGAAGCATCTTCCAAAAGATTTCATGAATATTTTCAAATATATATATTTCTTTTAAAATTTCATGACGTTTTGTGAAAAGAAATTGATTTTGAATAAGAAATGATATTTTCCTCAAGAATTCATTTCAAGTGTTTTATCAAAACCATTTTCCATATAAGATTAAATTATTCCATGTGTGTATGTTTCAAGTATAATGTCTCTATGATTTAAATGGTTTCACATTTATTATGATTAAATGATATCCATTTGTTTTATATGGATTATGTTATGATGGGATGTTGTTTATGAAATCCATTTTTATTCTTTGGGTTATGATGAATGATTTATGTTTATGTTTTGGCACAAGTAAGAATGATTTCATTATGAGATTGGTGGGACATATATCTCCCTCAAATTCATTGTGTAAAGATGTATATCTCATGAGAAAGACATGGCTGGAATGGTAAGTTAATTCGGTTCAGTGTTACAGGACTGAAACGAGAAGTGAACAAGATTCCGAAAGGGACTTTGTCCACTAAGATGGTCTTGGTAGCAATGCCTTGGCTACCATGAAAATAATAACATGTGCTTAATGGTTGAAAAAATTACATGTTTTATTTCCATTATATTTTACCATGGTTGATGTTCCTTTATGATATATGCCTTTAGTACTTCCACGATTTATGTCATTGCTCAAGATTTTGATGTTTAAATTTCACGTTCAAGTTTTTTCTTTCAAATGTTTATGGATTGTTTTATGTTATCTATGTTTTCCCTTAATGAGCATTTGAGATCACCCTTTTTATGTTTTATTTTCCCCAGGAAATAGATAAAGGTTTTTTGTTATGGGAGTTTTTGAAGATCTTTCAACATGATTAGAAGTTTATATTCCAAGTTTCCAAAGACACTAAACTACTACGATCCTTCAGTTTTGTTTTTTTTGTTATGTATTAATTATTCCACAAAAGTAATGTAATGTCCTTGTATGTCAAGATTTGGGTCTCTACACTAATATTGATTCAAGTCATGACATGGGATTTTGAGGTTCCATCAGGAAGGTAAGCATTCCTCTGAGTTTCTTTGGGCCGTTTGAGACCTTGCAATGGAAAGGTGAGGATGCCTACAACCATTATACAACCATAATAGTTTTAGGGGGTGAATAATGTCACATTCTTTTCATAGTAGAGAAAATACATGCATGTTCATAAGCATGTAATTTTCGAGAGCATACCCAATGAGGACATATCAGCCCTCCGGTTCATGTGTTATGCAACTATGGAAACATGCTGGTTTTACTAGGATTAGGAGAGCCATGTGTGTGCTCAGTTCCCAATTATATTTCCCTAGTTATTCATTTCATGGATGAAAATATCAAAGGAGGTAATTATGTAGTGAAAAATTTTCTTCCTAGTAACACTTTGAAATATTTATACATAAATTTCTAGTGTTTGGCGCTGAGATGGCGTGCAATTATGAGTCTTGGTGTTCCCATAATAAATTATAAAAAAATATTAAATATATTTTATACAATGCATGTGAAGGAAATTGGATATCTATCAAATAGTAAATCAGATCAGAAACCAGAGTTCATAGTTGAGTTTGAAACATGGCTTTTACCCTTGGGGGGGAATAACATTCTTCAGTGTGGGACCTATGTTAGAAATGTGACCCCGGGGGAAAATGATAATAAAATAAACAAACATAGTTGTTTAATCTCAAATGTTGAATAAAATAACTTTTGATCAGGGTCTTGGGTTGCAAATCCAAGACCACCATTGAGTTTGAAATGTGATCTTTTTCATAAGCATGACATAAAATGAGGGGGAGTTGATGTTTTCGATTCCACGACAATTGATGGGGGTCTAATTGTATTACTATAAATAAAAACATATGTGTTTAAGATTAGGGATAGATCTATAATCCTCTATCTCCCTTCATATCTACCCCCACCAATATCTCTCTCTTCTATGATTTGATAAATCAAGAACTCATCATCGTCATATCAAAAAAGATGTGAGGGGAACATGTTAGTCATGTCGAACTAATCGAATTGAAGTTGGATTTCATACACATTGATTATGATGGAAGTTCTTCCTTGAAAATCCATTTTTCATCAAAATTTATAATTTTATTATCAATAATTGATGGCCATAATAACCTGATCATGAATCTATGTCTCAAATGTATAATTTTACTTAAAAATCCATATGTTCTTCACAAATTTTGTCGCTATTTTTTGGACACATTAATTGTTTACTAGATCATTGATTGGAGGCTAGCGCTATGAAGGTCTTTCCATAGGGATCACCAGTATACCCTATGATCTGAAATCAGGCATCCAAAGGAGTCCTATGTGGTTCAAGGAGGGGAACATGAGAGTATGACCAGTTTGATGGATGGGGGTGGCACATAGATGCCATGGGCCATGTTGAGGCGGCAGTAGTGGGAGCCGGCCGGTTGGGCAAGAGGCCTAGTTGGGTCTGATGGGGAAGGTGTATGGGGGTGTCAAGCGTTGTATGGTGGTTAGGAAGGGAACCAAGGGTGTGAAATGAGGTGGATGTATGGGGAACTAGTGGGGCACGAATAGTACATTAGGTGGAGGAGGTCAGGACGACGTTAGATCAGTGGTGTGGCAGGTGGTGCTTGAGGTTGGGATGAAGTTTTCAACCCCAGGCAGCTGCAACCCTTGTGAAGAGGGTCATGATGGTGATGGGGGGACATGGCCAATTGGTCAGGTTGGGGGCATGCAGACTAGGCCATGGATGGATGGATATAATAATGAATGGGGAGCAAAGCCATGGGACAGAGCGGAGGACCATGTTGGATAGGGCAGGCCGGCCTAGGTGGAGAGGTCTGGCCAGTTTGGGCCAGACCAGTACATTTTGGACTGAGGCACAATTAAATGTCCATTTCTCTTAAACTGAAAATCTTTTTGATGTTCCATCTATAGCCACTCATCCCTCTCATCAAGAAGAATCATTTTATACTAGCATGTAAATTTTAAAAAGTGATTTCATTTCATGACTACATAAAACCCCTATATTTAACAATAATAATATAATTATTATTAATCATAAATCTTGTATCAAACATACCTTCGAAATGGGGTGGCTGTTTGACACATGGTTAGAGAGGGTGTAACCATGGTCTTAGTGTAAAATTTTTATGTCTACTTTGTTTTTATTAAAACAATGTTGAGGTTTGGTCCCCACGAGGCCCAATTTAAAAATTTTGTGGTGAAATGCTTCTTTTACACTGGTATCAATCTTGGATGAATGATTAGTCGACCTTGTATGATTTTTCATGAGGATCAAAATGGTGTGATCCATATAAATGTTTCTGAATCATGGTTTGGACCCCAAAAAATATAACTTCAGTGCACTGTGTTGACTTAAAATATTTCAATAGGATGTCTCTTTTTGGAGTATAAATAATATTCCTTGTGTGTTTTTTCACAAGGATCACAACAGTGTGATCCGTTTGGATGTACAGAGAATTAATCATGATATCATTAAATATCAAAACATGAATGTAATATTATTTGATTATCCTTATACTATATTTGAAGATAACCCACAAAATAGGCTAGCTTCGACTCTTATGGGAGTGGAGAAGATGTACGAAGAGATGTAGTCAGTTGTTCTTGGGCCATTTGGGGAGACGTATCCATGAAATTAGATTCTCACCCTTTCAAATTAATATTGATCATCATGCCCCTGATAGCATTTTGATTATATTTTCCATGAACTATGGGAGTACATTTTCACTCCTTGGGGTACTTGTTCATAATTTAGTACATAATAATGGATAGGTACATGGCCTAAAGATAAGGCAGAGTCACACGATGTGTGGGCCCCATACACACTTTAGACCACTATGAATTCTTCAACTTATCATATTAACTTCTTTTGGATTCTATTTTTATCCTGTGAGTCATCTATCTGGAGGTTTTTTAGGTTGAATGTGATGGGGCCTCTATAGTGGGTTTTCTGATAAGATAAGAGATTTTTAGGGAGTGAATCCTATCTAGGGTGGAACCTGATGAAAATTGTGACTCTTTTCCAAGTAGTACCATCCAACAGGTATGATCAGTGTTCTGTGATGATTATTTGAGAGGTACCATCTAGTAGGGATGGCCATTGTTCCTCGATTATTTATTGAGAGGTACTTTCTAGCAGGGATGTCTAGTGTTACCCATTGATTTCTGAGAGTTATCAACTAGAAGATAAAATCAATGTTGTTCCAGGTTTACCTCCATATAGGTTGGGATAAGGCCCCGGATGGTAGTTTGGCATTTATTTACAGTAGGGATGTGATGTGGTCCTCGATGGGAATCTTGTTTTGACCTCTTGCTGGGTTGGGATGTGGTCCCTGATCGATGTTCTAGGCTTCCCTCTAGAGTGGCTAGGTAGTGTGTCCCATTCCTGATTCTTTCAAGTTTGTTCCCTCCAGATGGGCAGGGCAATGGATCCCCTTCGAATTTCAGGTGATGACCTCCCTTGATGTACTATGTAAAGGATTCCTGATGACATTAGTGGAATAATCCATCCAGGCTAGGCATGGGCTCTTACCCTTGAGAAATTATCTATCAACTATGTGACATAGTGGCGAGGCATGATTTGACGTACCATTGGAAACTTGAGGAAGTGGAATAATTTTCATACCAAGATGTGTCTTTATGATGTGAACATAAATTATAAGTGCAAGATACCCCCACCCAAAGAGGATAGTATCAAGGTGAGGTTATTGAGTTCCTTTGAAAATCATTTTAGAGCATACTTGTGGGATGATAGGCATCGATTGTGGTTACAAAGGGAACCATTGTATACTCTTTTCATGGGTTGAGTTGCGATATGGTGATCCCCTTTCAATCTTTTTTGGGTTTCATTAACTGAGTACAGACACACACACACACACACACACACACACATATATATATATATATATCATTCTTCTAGTACCCACTCCTGGAGTTTTGGTTACAAACCCTCTAGGAGAGGTGGATAGACATGAGGTATACCACGTGATTTCCTTTTATATCTTATAGCGGTTGTATAACTCTAATCTCTTACTATAAGATGAAAAGACTATGAGATGTCCATATTATCATAGTTTTGAACTCATTTTGTTTGGATAGCCATACTTCATTCTCTTTTTGGTTTTAACGATACTCCTTTTACTGCAACATGTTCTATCTATTAATCCCCTACTTGGAGTATCTATTTTATCACCCTTGAACCATCAGGGCATCAAAATGAGAAATTTTATTCTCACCCCTACATGGGCTTTGGCCGCACATGGTGTGCCCATGAAGATGATAGATAAGATTATATTGACATTATAGGATCTTAAAAATATATGGTTCTTGGACCATGTGTGGTGAACATAGTTTTAGATCCAGGAGTGGGTCTCTCTCAACTATTTTACATTCCACAAATTTCTGGGTTGAGAAAGCTTTTTGTTGGGGGTGTATTTTTCAGGGTTCCCTTTTCAGTTTACTATTATATACAAGTACTAATTATAGGTAGACGCATGCTTGACTTCGTTGTATTGCAGTGGTGTATATTTTGTTCATGTTTCTCTATACATATGTATTGAGTCTTGTGTTTGTGTGTTTGCAGCTTCATAGGAAATGACCTCCCTGATTTTGTTGTGCCTTCGACGCTTGTCACCACCCCTGGCTGATGGAGGGAGGCATGGGATAGTTTCATCTCAAGACCCTACATAGGTTGGGTCATGAAATTTTTCCCCTTATCTATCTTTTGTACAATGATGGTAGCCCTTAATTTACCTTTCTACACCCTCACACTAGTCTTATGGCTACCCATATGTAAGGGATTACCTCTATGCAAGTATTCATAGCTATACACAATCATTCTAGATCCTTTATAAAACTATTAATTACCCATAATAATGATTATATATTTTTTTTGGAAACCATTTTTATCCTCAAATAACAATTAAACAAATACACTATTACACCCCAAGATTTTGTGGAATTAATTTTTTCAAATTGCTTTGATCTCTTTTATATTTTGAGTGGCATGAATCACTGATTTGTTTAAGGAAAACATAATTTGAATATAATTTTTTCACTTATATAAAATATATTTTATAAAAAGCATTAATTTTTTAATTTAAATATATAAATTAGCATTGGTCTATTTTTTTATTTTTCTAAAAGGATTCATTTTTATGATTAGTAAAAAATGCTAAATTTTAATTCAAAACTATCATTTATTTTAGATTAGTTATAGTTTTAAATCATATTTTACTTTTTTTAAAGAATTATTAGTTATATTATGCACCCATAAATTTGATTCAGTTATTTTTAATATATTTCTTGTTTCATTTTGATGTAATAGCACTGTGAACATTTTATCAGTTTTACATTAAAACTTATCATTCTCATCGTGTTTTTGGGATTAATTTTAAATTTGTTTTGAAACTTATGTGGGTTTAATTTGGAAAAATTAATTCCATAATTAAAATATGAATAATTTATATTATATAATATTTTAAAAATTTATTTTTCTAGTAATTATTATGGAAAAATTTAAAATTAATTAACACAATTATGGTAAAAATGCGGTTTTTTGCATTTCATGTATCTAATATAAAATTAATTTTAATCACATAATGTTTTTTATATAATATATTTTATTTCATATTTATAATATTTTGGTCCAGGTTATCTAATAAAAATAATTTTATTCTCATTATTAAATAGTAAGTTACATAGTTAAATGAAAATATAGAAGTTATCATGGTAAAAAATTGCTAAATTGTGTAAAAGTAAAGGAAAAAGAATAACATGATAAAGATGTTTTTATATTCGTCTTTTGGATTTGTTTCTCCACCATAAACCCCATAACCTTAACTATTTATCAATGTTTGAGCCACATGAGGTAAGGGAGTCATCAAAATTGTGAATACATTAGGGTATTTACAAAAATATCAATCCTTCCCAATTATAAAATTGAACTTGACTCACCTCACTTATTTACTCCTTCAACATAATATATTTTGGACAATGACACAATATATCACCTTAAAAATCCCCACATCTAATCCTTGAATCATATTTTTGTACATAAATACATCCATGTAATTCTTATGGAAAACCTAAATAGGTTCCTAGACAAATTGGTAATGAAAATCAACGACAACATTGGATTTATATATTCCTCCTACTCCTTAAATTCTTATTATACCATGTTGATATAATAAAAAAATGTGTATTATGTAGAATTATATGTTTATATGTTAGTTTTATAACCTATAACCACACACACCTCCATCAGAAGGGTTACAAAATCATCATTCATGTGTACGATGGACTACAACCTTTTGAAGTGATATAATTAATTTTTTCATTACCACCAGTTAAGGATTGTTATAATGATATATTTATAGTGTATTTAAGATATTTATGATATTTATGATTTTATTATGCTTATGAAATTTTTATATAACACATACCTTAAGTCTTTCAATATTTTTGGAATTTGATAACGACGTTCTTCTATACAACAGACTACACCTTTGGAATCAATGTTATTTCATCATGATATATATGGAATGTATTAAATATGGGTTTAATAAATATAAGGGGTATATGTAAAATATATATAATATTTTAATGATAATATAAATACATGTATCATTTAATTTTATTTATTTTAGTATAATACTAACATTTAAATAAGAACCATTCATACATGCGACCTACCATCTCCCTCAATGGTATATTTCATTCCATTCATCAAAATTAAAAAATTACTCTAGATAAATATAAAAAAAATTTATATGATATTTATATTTTTTTTATAGATTATTAATACATTATAAATCTAATAGGAACACAAATAACTCATCAAAACATATTCGAAAACTAAGGGATAATTACCAAGAACATTATTTTAATATTGAATTGATAATAAGCGATTAATAAAAGGAAAAAAAATTATAAGATATATATGTGTGTTTTATCCTATAATATAATTATTATAAATATATTTTATTATTCTATAGTTTTTAATTAGAACATCTAATGCAATCACATTATGTAAGGGATTTTGTCTCAATTTTTACTCCTGTGAGACACATACCATATTCACCACTAATTTTTTTATGTTTCATATATACTACACATTAATTTATTTTAGTATGGTTACATATAAAATTATTTGAATTTACAAAACCATTTTAGTATCTATCTTTCATATAGTTTATAGTTCAAAAGTGAAAATTTTATATGGCATTTGTTTCTAAATGTTTCGTCAATAGGGCATAAGTTATGTTATGCACCAATATTATTTTAAGAGGTGATTCTACTTCCCAATTCAAATTTAATATCATTAATATAATTAAGAGAGTTATATTTAAATATTAATTTTTTTATTATTTCTAGGGTCTTACGATTCAATGTTACAAATTTTTTAATGGTTTTATATTAAAATATAATTATTTATCATGGTTGATTATGACTATGTATCCAATAATGAAATTTTATGATTTATCTCAAATTAAATTCATTTATTTATTTTAATATACTTATTTATTTAGTTTAAATATTTTCCTTCTAATTTACCCTCTTTAGGTACTTGAGAGTTCCAAAAGAAATGTTTTTAGAAAAATCATATTTTTTGTCACAAAAACCTTTTTCATCAAAATAATGCTTTTTAAAATTTTTTCTAAAATGTTTTTTATGAAAAAGTGGATATATTTATGAGTAAATTTTTTAAATTATTTTTAAAATATCCATTTTTATTTTTATAGTGATATTATAACAAATTTATAGTCTTCTTATTTTTTGTTTTTAAAAAACAGATTTTCAAAGAAAAACTTTTTTCCAAATTAAATGTCCCATGTATTATTCAGAAATTATTTTATTTATAGGATTAAATTATTTTAGGATACTTATGATTTAATAATGATGTTATTAAAAGAAACCATTATTATTCTTTCTCAGAATGGTTTATTTTTATGATGATAAGATGTTTATGAAACCTATTCGTCTTATATGATTTGTGCCAAGATAAAATTAATATGAAAACTAATTCTTATTCCATTAGAGATTGATTTATGAAGTGATTAAAAAATATATATTTTAATAATAGGTTATATTATGATCAAATTATTATAAAACCCATTTCATTTTTTGGGTTATGACATTATTAATGTTTTAGGATTGTTTTTGAACACATGTGTGTGATTTTTATTTTGTGATGATGATGATGTTATAACAAAGGAATTTCGGTATGTTATAACCAATGAGGGTTATACCTATATATCCCATCCATGAAATAGGTTTGTAAATCTATGTCATGATATAGAAAAGACCAGAATGATGGGTGAAATCTTTTTGGTGGGGATCTTTTTCCACTTTGATGGTTTGGGGAGTGAACTCATTCCACTATGATGAAAGGGAATACAATAGGGATGGTGGTTTGTCCCACCTAGGAAGTGTTTCTGAAAAAAAGATAGTACATGGGTCAATATCTCTATAGTAATGTAGGTACATTGGTGGTTACCCAAATCATATCATGTAATCATTGTCTTGGTCGGTAGACTAGAAATAAGATTTTATATTCTTATGTGTATGCCATAAATCTATGTACTATGTCCAATTTATCCTCTAATGTCTTGTGTTCATATATTTTATTATGATTTATATCTTATAAAATTAAAATAATTATGTCATGACCCAAGATTATTATCTTTGATACACGTGGTGTTATTTTCAAAATTTATGCTCATATTCTCATACCCTTATGTTTATCTTATGCATATTTATCAACATTGTTTACCCATAATAATAATTTGGAATTACTCATTCATATGATTTATTTACCACATGTTATGAAAAAGGATTTTTATGTAGGAGTACTAAATAAGATATTTATTATTGTATACAATGATGTAAATTGACCAGATTATAAGAATATGTTCCAAGTATACAAATTAACTAAACTATTACAGACATAAGGTGTGATTCTATGTAATATAATTAATATTCATCTAAAATATGTAATATCAAAATATGCAAATGTGTGATTTCTATAGTTTGTAACAAAGGAAAGGTTTGATTATACTTCTAAATCTATAACGAGAATACAATATTGATAATATTATGGATATTTATAGAGATAAGTCACAGAATGTATTTAAGAATAAATGAAAGGATAAGTAAATGTATATTAAAATGTCATGAAATATTAGTAATGGATAGTGTGTGGGTATTTACATGAAATTACATTCTTTTTTGATACTAGATGTCGATTTTTTTTCTTGGATATATGTATATATGGGTAAAACCCATGAAAACGTCATATTAAGCGATAATTGACTGGGAAATGGTGTCTGACTGCGGGCCTTGTTGCATATCTTGTTTGATACTCCTAGAGTATATGCTTTATAAATTCACAAACTCTTTATGATCCATCATGGAGGATAATAATATATGATGAATTTGAACAAAAAGTGTAAACATATGGTGTTTGAGATTAAAAATTATGTGTCTGTATTTTGACATCATATAAGTTATTGTTCATTATTATGTGGTTTTCCACTGTTATTGGTGTTGGTCACACTTTATTATTTAATATTTTTTCAATCAGAAGGGAAACATAAATAACTGATTTGACATTGAATTTTATGGAATCAATTATATTGAGTGTTCAAATGGAATGATGACTAATGTGAAGTATGTGGGTATTATTCCTAATTAGTTTTCACAAAACGTGATTAACAACATATACCATAAACGATTGAAATAGTCACAAAATACATGACGGTTATACTTTTTTAAGAGTTTGGGTAATGGAAAAAATGTATAAAATGAGATTTTCATTCCTAAATGTTAAGAATATGTATAAAAGAAGACAAGGCAATGTCTCAAAAAATGAGATTATGTTTTATGTTTGGAGAATAAGGGCATAGTGTAACAAATTTATAAGGTAAAATAAAATGTTTTTCTAATTTAATGGATGATAGTATTGGGATCCCCATGTTATAATAGAATGTTAAATATTTTTAGTGTGAAATGAATGTGAATTAGGAAAATTGATGTCCTAAGGGTCATTATCATTCTGATAATCCACAAGGTGATGCAAGTAATAGTTAAACTACTGAGGATTCAGAGACAAGAAAAGATTTCTCAAAAGGTAACAGATTTTCAAATAGTTCTTTTTACAATATACATAATAAGAATTAATAAATTATGTTTATTAATGTCAATACAGTAGTTATAGTTGATATTAGAGTAAATTGGTATTAATGAATATGATGTTGAATCCTATTTAATGCCTTACATTTTACATGGAATAATTATAGTGTTTTTCGACTATAATTATTGAATTGTGAATTATATATGCATTATTTAGTATATTTTTTCATTATGAATTTTCAATAATATGTTTAATGGTAAAGATAATATTGAAATGTGATATGATTTAAAGGTTATGCTTTATGTGAAAAACATTGTTATGGGAAAGCAACCCTCAATATGCTCTAGATATTGAGAAAATATAGATTAGCATAGACAAATAGGTTATTTATATAGAAAAAGTTAATTGGAGATTATTGATGAAAACATAGCTAATAAAAGATATTTTTACAAACTGGTTTACATTATCATTGATGGAGTTTACAAAAATATTTGTTCTATGAAATATAATCAAGAATATGTTGTTTTTTCAAGGGGTGGGGGAGAGTGATTAATTTTGGAACACCCCAAGAAGTTATATTATGTTATCTCTTTAATTAAATTTAATAGCTTATATTGCATGCAACAACGATTTGGCTTACGTTATATACAATATTGTGTTTCTATAAAACAACTCATTAGTATTATAATTATTTAAAATATATATTTATATATCAATTAAATATTGTAATATAAAGAGTAATAAATAAAATTTAAATGTTATTTATAATGTTTTCACGTAGATAAAACATATTTATAATGAAATTTAAATGTTTTGTTAAAATTTTTATATAATATAAATACTATTTTCTTAAAGGAACTAATTTTAATGTCCTTTCTTGAGAAATTAAAAAATTCATTTTAGACACTCATAACAATTTAATTTCATAAAATAGATATCATTTTTGATTTTGGAATATCAAAATTATCTTACGGTGAATTTTTGGAACATTTCTGGTAACTATTATATATTGATGTATAGTAAAAAATACTAAATTTTAATTTAAATAACTTTTTTAAATAATATAATTTATAGTGATAAATTATACATTTGAGTGGTTTTAAAATATCATTATATTTAGTTTTTATCATTTAATATAATTTAGTTCATTGGACATAAATTCACCTTTAAATTTTAAATAAACTCAAGTCAATATTTTGATAGTCTTTTACTTTTTAAATACTCACTTTTTGGTTTTGACAATGGGAAATAAATTTAAATTAATTTATGAATATTTTTTGCTCAGAATTTGGAAAAATATATTCCATATTTGGAATCAATAGGTCCAAAATTTTTAAACTGTTATCTTTTATTTTTAGAAAATGTGATTATTAATTTTAGTTAATAGTATATTTACCATGGTTAAGGGGTAAATCTGGTAAATAAGGGTAAAATATAATATTATAATATTATTAAATTACACTAAAATTTGTCCTAAACCTATTGGATGATACATTTACAACCATATAAATCCTTGGGTCGATTGTGGGACACCAAGGAGCCACTTGTAAATGAAATGGCACTTAATAAAAATTAATTTAATGTTAAGAAAAATGTAACATAAACATATATCTCTGAGTAAAACAATTTTTTTAATGTGCTTATAGAAGTAATATTTTGATCAAAAAAAGTAATTATAAATATAAAAATATTTCTTACATCATTGTATTTTATTTATAATTATAGACATAAAATAAATATATTTTATTATGATACAATAATGATGTCGTATTTTCCTTATTAACAAAGAATCAAATGAAAGATATTATAAATATTAAAATAAATATAATTTGAATGTTTTTATTCAATACACGAATTTTCTAGGTCAATATGAAATTTTATAGTTGCTGAAATGTATATTTTTCGAATTACTCATGTTGTTATGACTATCACAAAAACCAAATACTAAATAGTGTCAAAATTGACATAATTGTGTTTTTAAAACAAATAATATATTATCAAATGATATAATACTCCTTAAAATATAATATTTTTCCAAAGGAAATAAATAAGGTTAGATATGTCATTAATGAACCACTTGAGGTTCTCTTGTAATTTTATTGTATTTTTATTAACCATGTAATATAATATCATAGAAGTCATGGTAAATGTAATACTATTTAACTTAGTGTTAAAACAAAAAGATTAGGTAAATATGGTGTCCTAAACATATCTAAAACATATTTGACAAATTTATTTAGACCAATCCCTAGATTAAACTAAAAATAATTCCATTTGAATGTATTAGTATCCAAAAAATAATTTTATAATATGTTAATATTTCAAGCTCTTCCTAAACAACCCCTCACCTATCTTATAAAAGGGTACATCCCCTTCTCCCAAATTTGCGCATCCAAATCCATTTTTCTCTGCCAAACCATGTTAGAATCTCAGAACATCTACACTAACTTCAACCTAGAGGCATTACATTGATATGAAATCCAGCAGAGGGAACCCTTTTGTTCCAATAAAAAGAAATATACTGAAGAAGAGATAGTTAATTCCTCCCCTCATTCAAAGTTCTTTTCTTCTTTCGATTCCTCTTTCATTGTTGTTTCCATACTAAAATAGTAACACCAGTGAACTCTACACAATTTTATGTTATTGTGTTGTCACTATGATGTTATTAAAAATATGATACAATCATATTCAGTATTCTATCCATCCTATGGAGGACAATTTCACCATATGTTTGTACGTACGACTTACCATATCCACATTGTGGTGTAGTTTGTTATTCAATGTTTCATTATTTTGATGGGAATAATAATTAGTATAACTGATTTAAATAATAAATATAACATTATAATGATTATTTATTTATAATATAACTCCCAATTACAAAATATTTCACCATCAATTGAATGATAACGTTTCTTAAGTGTACGTACAGCATACAATCCCCATGACACGAGGAGATTCATTTCCACGTTCAATATTAAATAATGAATATAAAAATTATATATTATTAATAATAATGTAGTATATGAGATAATAATGCAAATGGATATACATATATATATACATATTCCTCATTCTCTTACGTCTTATCAATATGATATGAAAATGTAAACTATGTTTATGTGTACGTACGATATACCATCTCCATAAATGTTGTTTTCCATTAAATATATCTATCTGTTATAAAAAATTATATTATGAATATATATGATACATAAATAATGTTTCATATTCTTTATGAAAATAAATCATCATATAAGTGATACGATCAAGAATAACAATTTAAGACACGTATTATAAAGAAAGTGATTATTACATAATATTTTATTTTAAAATAGATAATATTATTAAATGGGTAATAAGAAGTCATAAATGAATCAAGTACAGTATCATAAATATTAACATGTTTTTTTATAATTTTAAAACATACGATGGTCATTATACCAAAGTTAAACGTATCATCGAATAAAGAATAGTGCAATGTAAGGGTTCATTTCGCAATCTCATTGTTATCTTTGATTGTTTATGTGTAAATTTTTTCTGAGAAATATTTATTTCCCTAGTCCATGTTTCATAAAAAAATTAAAAAGTATTATTTTATGGTACCCTTTAACTAAAACAACATTTTAAATGTTTTAAACATTTATTCTTATAAATATATCACATTAATGTCCTTGTTTTCAATATGATTTTATGGATTTATTTATAAGGACATGAATGTATTAAAATGTTAATTCCATTAAAAAGATTAAAATTGGAATGGTAACATTGATTTAAAAATATCTTTTAAAATTATTCCGTAATAAATTGTTTGACTTTTAAAAGATTTCAGGAAAAAGGTATAATTCTGTCAAATTGTTTTACTGATCATTTTCAACTATTTCAACATCTGTTACTAGATAATATTCTTGATTGTAGATGATTAATTATAATAAAATATTTTATATTGTATTGAATTAGTTATGATATGTTTTACTGTGGATGTGTTATTTTTATACCATTTATGGTTTATGGTAAACGTAGTGACATTTTGTATACTAGTTTTAATACGAATGTTTTTTCTATGTTTGACCATTTAATATGAGGAATGAGTTCGACTTAGTATGTGATGATCATGGACCGTTATAGCTTATTGATGCATTGTTAGGTCTCATGAGACAAATTTGTGTCTAAGAACAAGGCCTTGAAAAAAAAAAATTGTAGTCTAGGCAAGATGCCTTGACTATGTGGTTATTATGTATGACATTATGCATTCCCTCGTTATGAAATTAGATATTACTCATGATTATTTGATTATTAAAATACCCATGTACATACTTATATGGTAATGTATGATTAATTTTGGCTTATTATGTTCATGTTTATATTTAGAAGTCTGTTTTTTTATTATACATCTTGCCATAAAAGTTTTTTGATCCCTCTAAATTATTTACCCTTACTGATCATCTGTGCTCACCCCATTCTTATGTTTTGTTTTATTAGGATTACATGAAGTTTATTATGATTGATATGTGAGATTAAATTAGGGTAATAAAGGCGTTCTAAAAGGATTATTTATGTTTTGTTTCATGTTTGAATGTGTAATTCAACGTTCATGTATGTAATCTATTTTTCAAGACTGCTAAATTGATTGGTCCTTGGGGACATGATTCCTGTTAATCATGAAAATGTACTACAATAATGCATGGGATATGGGCCAACTATGTTAGAGGAGTTACATATGGCATTAGAGGATGTTTAGTACAAACCATAGAAACTATATTTAGAGAAACTTTGATTAGATAGCATCAGACTAAGATAGACATTGAAGATTAGTATAGAAGAACCTCCAAAAATTTTGTTAATGTTGATATTATGTGGGTTTTCTTGGAAATAAATCCCTATCTGGATACTTCATATGGATGTGGATCTCGCACTGATGTACCGAGGAGTGAAAACTCCAACATGGATTTTTGATCATGAACTTGGGTATCCGGGTAAAAGACAACGAGCATTACTG
This sequence comes from Viscum album, assembly GCA_963277665.1. NCBI lineage: Eukaryota > Viridiplantae > Streptophyta > Magnoliopsida > Santalales > Viscaceae > Viscum > Viscum album. Next base: position 200,619,244 of record OY728137.1, on the reverse strand, counting down.
TGCACCTAGTTTGACATTCCTTAGAGATATACTTATGATAATTCACATTTTCTTTATAAACCATTATGAAAGAATTATGATTAAATATATCAGTAATGAAACTATTTTTATGACTATGATACTATATGGGTGAAAATATTCCATTAATGTTGATAATTATTCTTGTTTTTTGAATATACAATATCATATTATCTAACCTAGTATATTTCTTCATTTAGAAATAGAACACATTATAAGGAATAAGAACTCAAGAAATATGCATGATCAAATGAGTTAGAAGGATCATATCATTCATGGTCTTAAGCTAACATTTATAATGTAAATAGTTTCCCACGTATTCTCATCATATAAAGAAATTATAACTTGTGTATATAAGATAAGTAATTAATTATATCATTCATATGGACTTTAAGGGAATCGTGAGATGAGATGGATGGTAGAGATAAAGATAGACAACATGAAGACGGGAAAGATGTATTTTCTTATATATGATAAATTTGGAAATAATTACCTTGTCATGTACTTGAAAGGAATGGGATTTTGTTATAAGTGTGGATTAAAGGGACACAAATTGCAAGATTTAAATGGTAAGAAATAGGATACTAATGTAAAATGTTTCATTTTCAAGGATTTGGGACACTACACAAATCATTGTCCTAATCATCATAGTTTACCTCGAATTATAGTATTCGATAATAATCAAGTTATTATATTACCACAGATGAAGAAGAATGTTTAGTGTTTTAAATTTTTATAAAATAATTTTCACATTTGAGTATTCTATCAATGATTTAAAAGTTATAGAAATTATAAAGTTTATTAGGATTGTAATTTAGAATATATTCATTATGTATTTGAGATTTTATGGAACCACGTAATGTGACATATTTTTAAGTTAATCATTTTGGAAAATATATGGTTTCGGGAAATGTAATTGATAACATATTTGTAAAACTGAGATAATTATTTTGGAAAAAGATGTGATTTATTTGGAAAAATTCTATTGGAAATTCATGACTACATTGAAAAAAATTAATTGTTTGTTTATTAAATCACTTTTGTTGTTTACATCATTTTTGGATTTAAGGATTTTATGTAGTATTATATGTTTTATAGAAGGAATAAAGAATTAAATAACTATTAAAAGAAGGATTTATGGTAATTTAATTTTTCACCATATTTTAATACAATAAATGATGAAGTTATTCACATGTTATTACATTACAAAAGATATCCTCATTATGTTAAATTGACATTCCATATAAATTTTTGGACTGTGAGTTTGGACCCAAGTATTTTTGATAAGTCTAAATGTTGGAATGGTTAATATTGAAAATTGAATACTATTTTTTAAGGCTAAAACATTTCTTAATATTATTTTTGGATTGTTATAAAATGTAAAACTTAGAGTTCAGGTGATAACCCATCATGTTCAGCAAAGTCGCGAGACTTGAACGCGCAACCAAAGGGCGACAAGGGTGAATCACTTACCGCTATTGTACGTGATGTCCATGTTTTTTAGTGTAGTTAATTTAATGTTTTGATAGGTGAATTATAAAAAAAATTCTGGAACCATATAAAATTAGGTTAATTAGAATATTTTTTTGTTCTATTTACTTTTTATGTGAAATATGTGTTTGTGATAGGAATTAGTTAAATGATTGAACTCAACATGTCAAGTATTTTTTCAATAAACCATACTGAAAATATATTTAACGTAAAAGTGGTATCCTAATCCATTAAATTTTTTTGAACTAATGATATTTTAAAAAATCATCATAGATTTATGGCTTTAACACCCTTAATTTTCTATTTATTGTTCCCTTGTTTATGGTTGATGACCTCAAACACTCCCTATAAATATTTTCAATTTTTCACCAATAATGTGTCTCTAATGTCCACAAATGTTCTCCAATAGAAAATCTATATTTGGTGGTGTCCTTTTTCATATCCATTTCCCTCTTATTGGGAATAAATTTAATTAACCCTATTTCCGATGTGGTTTTCCAAAAAGGACTTTTCTATTTTTAACCGTTTATTTTCAAAGAACTATTTCAAATAGCATGGACACAATTTATTGAAGGAGGGAAGAATGTTAGACCCCAACATTTCAATGTAAGATATCTATTTAAAGTAATTTAATAGCTGATATTACACGCCACACTGACTTGGCATGCATTATATGCAAGATTGAGTTTCTGTGAAACAAGACATTAGTATTACAATTATTTAAATGATATATTTATTTATCATTTAAATGTTTTAACATAAATTGTAAAAATAAAATTTTAAATGTTATTTTTAATGTTTTCATATAAATAAAACTTATTTTTAATGAAATTTTTATCTTTTGATAAAATAGTTGTATATTTAGAAAAACTATTTTTCTTAAATGAACTAAATTTTATATCATTTTATGGAAAATAATAAATTTAATTTTAGACACTCATAAAAATTTAATTTGGTAAAATATACTTCATTTATTATTTCAGAATATCAAAATTAGCTTAGGATGAATTTCTAGTACTTTTCTGATAACTTTCATATTTTGATGTATCCTGAAAAATACTAAATTTTAATTAAAAACAAATTTTTTAATCGAAATATTTTATTGTTTTTAAAATATAAATTTGAGTATTCTTAAAGAGTAATTATATTATATTTTTATCCATTAATATAATTTAGCTCATTTTATTTAACTTCACAATTAAATTGAACATAAACACATGTCTATCTTTTGATAGTTTTTACTTCTTAAAAAACCGATATTTGGTTTTGACAATGTGAATTTATTTGAAATTAATTCATACAAATTAAATGCTTTTAATTTGAAAAAATGGGTTCCATTTTCGGAATCAATATGTCCAAATTTTTTAAATTAGATACTTCTATTTTAGACAATATGAGTAGTAACTTTAATAAATATTTTATTTAACATGGTTAACGGGTAAATCCTATAAATTATGGTAAAAATAATATTATAATAATATAGGTTACTATAACATGTGTCCAAACCCTATTGAATGAAACATTTAAGACCCTGGTAATCCTTGGGTCGATTTCATGACCCCATGGTTCCACTTGTATGTGAAAATTACACTATAAAAATTAATTTAAAGTTAAGGAAAATTTAACATTAACAAATATATTTCCGTAAAAAAATTACATGGGCTTATATAAATGTTAATTTTTACTAAAAATATAAATTTTAAATATAATAGTTTTTCTTATTTATGGAATTTTATTCATTATTTTTAGATTTAAAATAAATATATTTATTTATGAAACCACAATGAATCAGTATTTTACTTATTAAAGATAGAATCAAATAAGCCATATTATAAATATTGAAATAAATATTATTTGAAAGTTTTGATTATATAAAATAATTTTCTAGGTGAATATTCCATTTTAGGGATTATTAAATGTATTTTTCTGAATTAATAAATTTGTGATGACTTTCAAAAAAATCAAATACTAAATAGTGCCAGAATTGACATAAATGAGTTTTTAATACAAATACAATTTTATTAAAGGATATAATATTCCATAAAATATAAGATTTGGAAAAAGGTCATAAATAATGTTAGATATGTAATTAATTAAGCACTTGAGTTTCTATTGGCGTTTTATTGTATTTTTATTAACCAGATAATATAAATTTACAAGAAGACATAATTAATGAAAAACTATTTAACTAAGAGTTAAATCTAAAATTTAAGATTAATATGGTGAATTAAACATGTCTAAAACCTTTTGTTTTAGAATATTTTGACCCATCCCCACCTTATCCTAGAGATAATTCCATTTGGAGAGATTAGGAACAAAAATATTTTTATAATAAATTAATATTTCAAACTCTTTCTAATGTCCCCATCACATCTCTTATAAAATAATCCTTCCCCTTCTCTCAAATTCACACCTCCAAAGCCATTTCACTAGGCCAAAACATGCTAAAATATCTTTAAAATACATTCAATTATACATATACTTCATAAATTTATCATAAATCCAACTAAAGGATCCAATTAGTTCAAATCCAAATGAAGAACACAAAGATGATGTAATTATTTCATCACCTCTTTTAATGTTCTTTTCTTCTTCAGCTTCCTCTGTCTTTATTGATTCTATACCAGAATAATAACTCCAATACCTTCTATATACTGTTATGTTACTATGATGTTACTACAAATATTTTACAACCATATTCATTATTATATCCATCCAATGAATGTCAATGTCATCATATTTGTGTATGTACGGTTTATCATCTCCACATCAGGTTGTAGATTATTATTCAACACATCAATATTTAGATGGGTATAATAGAGATTATAATGTATGGAAATAAAAAATATATCATTTAAATGAATCTCTGTATATTATATAACATACAATTACATAATATTTCACAATAAAAATAATGATATCGTCCCTCGTGCGTACATACGGCTTACCATATCCATGATACAATGAGATTCATTTCCACATTTACCATTAAATGATGATTATAAAAATATTTATTATTAATAAGTATTTAATATATGACATAATAATACTTCTGTAAATATATATATATATATATATATTTACATATCTCTCAATCTCTTACATCTGTTCAATACGATATGAAAACGGAAAAACGTTTTTGAGTATATATGGCCTACCGTCTCCAAAAAAGTTGTTTTCCTTTTCATATATCTATATATTATACATATTTATATTCTGAATATATATGATATGAAAATAATGTTTTAAATACCAAATGTAATTAAACCATGATATAAGTGATATGGTCATGAATGACATGTTAAACTATATTTGATAAAGAAAACATTATTACCAGAAATGTTATTTTAACATGGAAATTATTATTAAATGTGTAGTATGAAGTCTTAAATGATTTATGTATGACATAATTAATATTAATATTGTTTTGGTATAAAATAATAACAAAAAATTTCATTATACAAGTGTTTAAATGTACCCTTGACTAAAAGAAAGTGCAAGGTAAAGATTAATTCCACAATCTCATTAATATCCGAGCTTGTTTATCTGTATGTTTTTATGGGGGAATATTTAATATCCATATCCATGTGTCATAAAAGTGTTTTAAAATAGATTTTATTAAGGGAATCATTAACTAGAACATCCTTTTAAATATTTTAAATATTTATTCTTCTTATGCATTCTCATTAATGTCAATGTTTTCAAAATCATTTTTAGGATTTATATATATATGGACATGACTATTTCAAAATGTTAATTAATTTCAAAATATTTAATGTGGTATGAGACACTTTGATTCAAATATATTTTTTTAAATATATTCCTTTATAAATTGTGTTCCTTTTAAATGATATCATGAAAAATTTATATTTCTCTCAAATATTATTAATGATCAATTTCAACTATGTGAACATCCATTAATAGATATTATTCATGATTGAGGTTGATTAATTAAAATAAAATATTCCATATAGTATTTAATGATATATGATAAGGTTGAATGTATATGTGCTATTTATATACCATTCATGGCTTAGGGTAAATTTATTGACGTTTCGTATGCTAGTTTTAATACTAATTTTTTTGTTATGTTTCACCCATTTCATATTAGGATTGAATTGGACTTAGTAAGTGAAAGGAATGGACCGATATAGACCATCGATGCATCGGTAAGTCTCATGAATCAAATTTGTATATTACCAGAATGCCTTGACAAAAAAAATTTAGTATTGGCATGATGCATTGACTAATGGTTATGATGTTCGGCATTATGCCTTCCATAATATTGAAATTAGTTATTACATGTTATTATTCAAATAGTATAATATCAATGTAACTGCTTATATAGTAATGTTTGATTTATTTTTAAATATTTTTTTATGTTTACATTTAAAATGATGATGTTTTTATTACACATCTTCCCCTAAATGTTTATAGATTCTTCTAAACTATTTACCCTTACTAAGCATCTGAGCTCACCCCTTTGTTGTGTTTTGTTTTCCTATGATTACAAGAAGGGTATTATTATTGATATTCAGATTTAATCTAGTGTAATAATGGTGTTCTCAAAGGATTATTTATGTTGTGTTTTATTTTTTAATTCATAATGTAACATTCATGTATGTAATATTTTTTCCAAGACTACTAAATGGATCCTTCCTTCAGGACTTGATTCCTTGAAATCATGTCAAGGTATTTAAATAATGCACCGTCTCTAGGCTAACTCGGATTGGGGAGTTTCATTTTTAATTAATGTTCTATTCGATTTCATGTTATTATAATGTTTTAATAGAATAAATGTTGATGTTATTCTTTTTTTTGGTATCTGACATTCAATAATTACTTTATTATATATGGGGTACTAATTTCATCCTGATTCTAAGAAATTTAGTAACCCTCTTGTGAAATTTTTAAATTTGAAAGGGTTATATGGTTAACCATTTATGGAACTATTAACGATTCAATTTGTTTCAGGATTATAGATTAGTCAATCACTTTACCTTATGAAGATTTATTGATGTTGAAAAACATGTTCTAACATCTTTTTTATGATAGCTAATGATAGATAGAATAAATAATCATTCAATTTTTGGATCTTCTGATCTATTAGTGCTTCTTGAATTAAAAATCCACATCTGTTTCTTAGAGTAAGATATGAAGGGTTTTTTTATTAGGGGACTACCCAATGGTGGAATTGTGATTATGAAATGGAATTAAATCAAATAATTTTATATTCTCATGATAAATATACTACTAGAGGAAAAGGATATCTGAATTAACTTTTATCCTAAAATCAGAATTTTTATGATATAAATGAGCTTTTTAATGCTGATTTTGTTTATAGTTTTTATTTGTTAACATTATATGGATCTCCCACATTCTTTTAATCAGTGATCATTTTCAATCCCTAAAATTATTTATTATTTTCTACCACGTCTAAATAATATATTTTCACCTATGATCCCCTATATATAAATCTAGTTATTATATAATTTATGTAGCCATTATGTAACTAAAATTATGTTTCCAAGTAATGTTTTATTATTTTTATGTATACTATTTTTTAAATAATTTTCAAATGATAAACCTTTTATGACCATGAATAACATTGTGTTTGAAATTTGTTAACATTCAGTATCACTTTTTACTTATGTGAGACACATTCCATATTCAACAACTATTTATTTTATTTGGTGTATATAATTAAAATGAATGTATTTTATGAGGATTCTCCTTAAATTTATAGGGATTAATATATAATTATTAGTATCTCTATTTTATTTGTTTTACTTAATATTTATCACATCAATAAGTTATTTTTGTCTCAATTTTTCTTATTTGGGGCATTTGTTATGTTTTCACCCACCTTCTTTTATTATATGAATGCAATGCCTCTTGGAAATTTTAAATCATTAATATTATTCATTTTATGATATTTTTTTAATAATTTAATGTTCCTATTTCATGGGGTTTATAATTCATAGTTATTAATGTGGTAAGATAGTTATGTTAAAATATCACCGTTTATCAGGATTGTTTAAGTTTATGCATACAATGATGAAATAATATGATCTATCTTATAGTAATATAATGAATATTATAATACTACAGTCAATTAATTTGAATAATTTTTTTACGTACATCTAAATTTCTTTATATAATAAGGATTCCAAAAATAACATTTTTAAGAACAATTGTCTTTTTAGTTAAAACAGCCTTTCCATCTATAAATATGTTTTCTAAAAATTTTAAAAATGTTCTAATAAGTTTTTTTAATAATAAATGATATTTTCTATAATAAAGTATTTAAATTATTTTCAAATTCTGAACTTATATTATTTCAAATTTATTTTCAAGGAAAATATATTTCATTAAATTTTAAGTTTTAAAAGAATTGATATTCAAAGAATATCTACCTTCCTCGATAAATTTTCCAATTACTTTAAAAGTTATTATTAATATCATTGGGAATTATTTTTAGTTAATTATTATTTATTGTGAATTTAATACATATATAACAGCATTATTCTTTCTCTCAATGGTTTATGTTTTTGATGAAAATAAGTTAATCAAACCTATTTCTCGTCCATGGGTTGTACTAAGATAGAATGGTAATGAAACACTCTACTTTTGGAATGAATTATGAATTGATGAAATTATTAAATGATTACGAATCCTATTTATTTTCCATCAGCTATATTATATTGAAATGATATTATAACCCATTTCATTTAATGTGTTATGATATGATGAATGTTTAATGATCTTGTGGTATATGTATGGTTGATTTTCATTTTGAGATGTTGGTTACGTGATAATGATAGTTGGTGGATATGTTATATCCATGTATGGGTGGGAAAAATATCTCCCTCTAATGATTTGAAAAAATTTATATATCTAAAGAGATATATAGGGATGGAAATAGTACATAACTCAGTTTAATAATAGAATTTTCTTATTATGATGGTTTCCAACTTAAACCCATTCCCTTGTGAGAAAAGGTATTCCACCAGGGATGGTAGTGTATCCTACGAAGGATATATAGAAACATAAAATGATGGTACATGAGTGGATATTGAAATCCCAAAGTTGGTACATGGGTGGTTATCCCACGAAAACCTGTTATAAATTTTCTATTAGGTATCCCCGATATAATTTCTTCTATGATTATGTATATACCAAAACTATAAATATTATACCAATGATACCGTCTCATGACACATGTTTTTTATTCCCTTATGAATAATGTATTATGAATTTCCAATATTTATTTCAGGACTAAATATTATTATATCTTATATGATGTATTTTTCTCAAATGTTATTATTATAATATCAATCCCTTAGGTTAATTTTATGAATGTATATCTACATTGTTTACCATTATGACCTTACCATTTCTTATGATTCATTTCCTATAGGTTATGACGAATGGTATTATGTTTCAACACTAATGTTAATGATCTTTATGGGAGTAATTTAAGATAATTCACTAGATTAGTATATTATATTTCATGCATCCAAATATCTAAACTTTTATGGTCCCAAGGCATGTGATTGTATAATATAATGAATATTATTATAAAAATTCATAATATACATCTATTTTAGTCCATGGTCTCTATAAACCCAACTACCCATAAATAAAATTCTTAAATACTTATGTACCTTTATGTGATCCCCCAGTGCTCTTATGTGACTATGTTATACCATTATGTGAGATTCATTTTATCCATACATTGATGTTTGACCCTTACAAAAGGTAAAATTTCCATTATAAATCACAATATCAACAATTATATAGCCTCAATACCCTTATTATTCATTGTATCTTACTTTACAAGGGTATTTACCCTTACACAGTTACCATTATGTAAAGGATTTACCATTACACAGGGCCTATATTACATTCACATTGATGTTTCCTACCCTTTCATAGGTAATGTAATTCACAATTTTACATTTACAGAGGTAATGGATTTATCTCAAACTCAAATAAGGCCTTCTTAAACATTATAATCCTTAAATAAGGCCGTATAAATTCAATCACATCTTATATAAGATGTCTCCTTTATCTAAAAACACTTGACATTAGTTATTTTTAAGATCAGTGTAATAATAATAATAATTAAATACCCATCATAAAAAACATAGATGACTGGGAAGATCCCTACAATTAGATAAAATCAATCACGTGAACCACAATGAACCTTGAATTTGTTCTTTTATAAATTAATATCTACACATATTTTTTCATTTCATAATGAATTATTGAAAAAAATACAACACAAAAACAAGTTAGGATCATCGAATAGTGGTTTTATTCATTAATTTTGACAAATGTATTTTCAAAACATGGTAGCATGGATATCGTAATATGTAGAAAAAATTAAAATTTGATATTTATTCATTATAAATATGGAAAATTCATTATTAAAATTCTTTGTGAGAAAAATGAAATTGAAATAAATAGTTAGTCATTGTTTCCTTCGTGGCAAAGACATATGATCTTAATATCGACCCACTCATATTCTATAAGAATGATGTTGTTAAATGGGGTTAAAAATGAACATATATGAGATGAGAAAATACTATATAAAAGAGATATATTAAAATTGATATATCTTTGGGGGTCTTTAATAGATTTGGAGATGATTAATTTTCAAGACTACCATTTTGATAAAATATTTCTTGTAGAAATCATATAAGAGAAAGATGTACGGTTATCATGTATTTATAAAAAATTGAAATATTATAAACTGAAAAATTTCAAATATAATTTGTTTTCAATATCAACATGGGGATCCTAGATTAGGATGTAGGAGAAATAAGAACACAATTTCGAATCATCAAACATCAAGGGATGATAAAGATAAAAATATTCATATAGTCTTGAGGTGATGGAACACATCATTAGAAGAATGTTGGATTCATCTTAGTGTAAATGAGTAGTATAGTGTTAAGAATATTTTGTAACATAAATCCCCAAATAATAAAAATTTAATGTGTTACAAATACCAAGAAAAACAATTTGTAAAAGAAACTAAACAATTATAAAACAAAATAAGTTGTAACTATTGAATCATCCACTATATATTAATTATCATTATAAATGGATAGTAAATATTTCTGTAAATTTAAACCTAATTTTGTAAAATGGTGATGCAATATTCAATTTAATGGTAGACTATGGATTACAAAGCATTATAATGTTTCCGAATCCCACCAATGTCAAAAATAATCACGGAAAAGATATTATTCGTATTAAATATTATTTATGTAACACGATATTTATTATAGGTTCATCCCAACACCATTGTAGATTCACATTCATATGATTTGAATTAAAGAGTTTGAGAGTTTATAGAGAGATATTCAAATGTGTTTTTAATTATCACTTATTCAATAGTGATTCTAAGGGGTGAAAACCATGTGATATATCTACTATAGACAATGTAAATTAGCATTTTTAATGAATATAAATATATTTTTGGAGAATGATAAAAAAAATTATACATTATGAGTTTAATTAATATTAAATTCAACTTTGTAATGATTATTGATATTTATAATTAAGGATAAAAATTGAATAATTGTTATAAAATTTATATTCTTAATTTCCATATATATAATACATCTGGTTGATCTAAATTGTATGAAAAAACATGAATAATTACTACAACAAATTATGTATTGGACTAAGGACACTATATTTTCACATGATATTCACATGGAGTTATAATTTTATGAATTGAAAGGACTTCCCATGATAGAAATAGAGTGAAACCAATGTTAAATGGTGGCCAATTTGAGTGGAAGAATAACTGTTTTCTAATATTAAAGTTACATTATAATGAATAAATGACACTGAAAAATCCATGAATATTATATTATTGAATAAATGAATAAATAATTTAAAATGATGGTGAAATTTCGTTCAATTTTTTAAAAGAGTCAACTAAAACACATTTTAATGATTTTACATGTGTTGGAAGTCAGTGAATAAATTTTCTATGATTCTAATGTTATAATAGAGACATCATGAGATATTTTTTAGCTTGTTTTTATATATGAAAGGATAATTATGTAAACCAAAAAAATTGTTCTTATGCACTATATAAGAGGAATACAAGATACAAAATAAAATTTTTGAAGTGTTATAAGGAAATAAATGAACATTATATTTTTAAATCAATGATTTAATATATAGAAATAGTATTAATTACATTTAATGTATTGATTATTTAGTATAATGGATTTTTATTAATATTAACACTATAAATTATATTATATATTCACATACATTATCTTTCCAAATTAAATTGAACCACCTCAACCTGGTTTATGACTAATAATTTATATCCATCTCAACAAAAAGAGTAGTGTTTTGTTTTTTATAATGGACTGTAGATTCATCCCAATTAGTCATAGTATATTTATAGGGAGAAAATATTAAAAAAATAAATTTTTTCCAAAATTTCTGTATTTTATGGGTATATTAAATAAATAACACCCTACATTTATTACGTTGTGAATGGTTTAAATAGATAATTATTTCAATTACTAAATATAAAATAATTCATGAATTATGTAAGTGGGAGATAAATAACAATATAATTATAGGATTTGATAAAACATTATATATAATTTTGTCTTAGTTTTTCTTATACTTCCTTTAACATAATTTTTTTGAATTTTACGTTGTGTGATGTATGGAATAAACTGAATATAACTATGGAGATATCAATATAATATTACAAAGGCTTGGTTAAACACATAAAGTTCTATTTACACCTCAGGAAGTGGTACTATGTAACAATGAATAGATTTTCCATCAGTCATGATGTTATTTGATGAAAAAATATTCCATGTTATGATGGTTTCTACCACAATTAAGTATTTTGATGAACTTTCCAATGTTTTATAATGAAGGGTCGGGATAGTGTTTTATTCACTAAATACCATCATATGAATGAGATACATTGTCTTCAAAATTATATTATATTTTTAATGTAAATTAATTTACTAATTAACAGAAATTTTGGGATATTATTATATTTTTTAGGAATTAGTTAATCTGGAATTTAATTTTTAAAATGATTGAATGTTTTTTAATTTTTTTATTGATGTTTGGAATTATTTTATAAATATAACAATTATAGTTTTATTTTTATTAATTAATTGTTAATAATATATATATTTTATTTTTTATGACTTTATATATTTTTTATTAATATGTATAAAACAAAGAATATATTGTTTTTCTATAATTCCTTAGATATTGATGGATGTTACCTAAATAAATTTTTAAAATTACTGGTACGCACTGGTTACATACCCTGATAAATTGAAGAAAATAAATGTATATAACACTAATGGGGAACTCTATTCAAGATTATGAATGAAAATAAAAAGGAGGAATCGGTTATGTAAATGTCTCCACAATAATATGTAAGATGAATTTAATCTTACAAAAGGGACCTATGGTGTCCAAGATTAATCATTCGAAAAATAATTTATAAATGTAACCCTTAAATCCCTAAAAATATGTATGTGTTGTTTCATTTTTAATTGGATATATTGGTTGATACTTAAATATACCATTCTTTTAAAAAGGGATTATATTATTATACATAAGAGTAACCAACTCTGGATTTTTAAATTTTACTCATTCTAGGTAGTGATATATATAAATTTATTAACATAGCAAGTGAGAATTATTTTTAAGGGGTTATGTAAGATTTATTCATATAGCTTGGTTATACATTTGAGATCATGGTTTTTCTATTAGAAGAAACATATTATGAATAAAATTATCCTTATAGGACCAATGATAGTATGTAATAGAATTATCCTTTACTAATAAGGAAGGGATTGTACTTGACGGTTTATATAACAAAATTTCTTTTTTCCTCTAGTCTTCCTTAATCAAGTAAAATAGAAATGAAAAATTGATGCATACCCTATTCAATAATAAAATAATGTAGTGGTCATTGGGATATTATATGGAAAACATGATGTTATAATGGTTTCAAAAAGGTTAATTGAATAAACACCACCCTCAGGAAGAACACATTGCTGCAATCTATAAAGAGGGTGTTTTGAAATGGAATTCACGATAATAGGGGAGAAGAAACTCGATGCCTTTAAATAAATTTCAATTTATCCATTATAATGTATTAAATACAATTTACTTTGGTTATGTATTAATAATAATTATATTTCAATATTTTATATATGTATTATTATATAATTTTTTTCATCTTCAAAAATTCCTCATTAATTCTTCTCTCATCTCCTATTAAATATAGAATCGTTGATTCCCATGATCTCACTTATAGTAATTGGGTATCCTAAGAATACCATCATATATAAAAACTAGTTATTTTGGAATTCATAGATATATATATGGATTTAAGGAGATTAATTTTTCATTTTGATGTTTGAGTAGAATAATCAAATGAAAATTCATTACACTCCTCTCTCCCCAAATCCTTTTCACAATGATAAAATCCATTTTTTATCGCATTACTAAAATTTGTTATATATGAGGGGATTAGTGGTTTTAGTGGTGTATATACTCATGGATTCAATAAATTTAGATTGTGATGTATACATGAATTATTATTTTTTATCAATTGATTTCCATTAGCGTAATTGGTTCCATTTCAGTTTATGTAATTTGTTTAAAACACATAGTTAATAGTCTGTGAAACCACAATACTTAGACAATGTAGGTTTATTAATGTTAAATCACGTGGTTTCTAAATTATTATATTTAATTCTATTGGAATCTATTTTTTATTCATAATTATTTTTTGATCCATTAATTCATCCATCTTCGCCATTTTCTAAATTACATTAAAATGTTTGTGATAAAAAAACAAATATTTGTGCTTAGGGATATAACTATAAATATCAGCTCCTTGTAACATAAATAATTGTCCATATACCAATATTTTAATTGGGTACATATAATTATAATTTTTACAACACCATGTCAAATAAAAAATCAAATGTTTATTTTAATTTCTAGGGGATTATTTAAGAAATTATTATCCTACCACAATTTTTAAAAATATTACATACTTTTTATCTCTTTTCTTTTTTTTCTTTTTTTTCTTTTTTTTATTCTAACATTTCATACATTATGTGTTTTATTGTTTACAATAGGGAAGAATCTTATAGTGAGATCTATATATAATGGATCATCAAATTTATTATTATTGTATGATGGTTTAAAAAATCATTACAAAGGTTATAGACTCATACCTGAAAAAATTAATCAAAAATAACCTATAACAGTTCCCAAAGAAAATAGAGGACAATATTATAGGGAGGATATATGATAATAATTAAGAGAAATATAATTTTCGAACTGATAGAAGATACTAAAATAATGGATGTAATTATTATTATATTCATGTTATAGAAGACCATCAATATTAAGAGGAACCAAAACCAAAGCAGATCCAGAACCCTGTCACATGATCTTTTATACAAGACCAATATATCGAGGAGATAAAAAATTAATATTGGATAAATAAAAGAAATTGTGAATATTATGGATACCATTATCCAAGAATTCATCTTGAAAGAATTATAATGACAAGAATACCAATTGGAATAAGTAAAAATTTTCAATTCTCATGAATAAATTGAAGGGGTGTATGATACCATAGAATAAACATCACAACGAAAAATTAAAAAGATCAACATGCACTCCATGAAGAATAAAATATACTAACTATGACATTATTGGAAAATGATTGAATAAACTATTTACATATTTTTAAATATTTTGAAATTCACCTAAAAATCACCCTTGTTTTTAATAATATAGACTCAACACCATTAGTGAATTTCTAAAACAAAGATGAATGAAATTTGGTAATGATCTTAGAAGAATTGTTGATGTTCCATTTCCCACTTTTAGATAAACAGTTATAGTGGCATGAATTTAAGATAAATATCTCAATATTGAAAAACCTATCATATTTTAACATTCTTCCAATTAATATAATTTTATTTTTCCATACCTAAAATTCTTTCTCACTCCCTATTTTTAATTTTTAGATATTAAAGTGCTGAACGCTATATCCGATTGTAAATAAGATAATTATTTACTCACCATTAAAGGATAAATGGATTTTAAATTGAATGACATGGTTCTAAAACAAGAAGAATCACAATAACATTTAGTTAACTAAATACTCTATCATCAAGAAAATTATATATATATAGAGTTATAAACAACAAATGAATGGAATTACATTTATTATATTCCCTAGTTCCATCAAATTTTAAATTCTGTATTAATATTCACGGTGGGGAACTGTTTTATCCACATAGTGAACTGTAATATGATACCCACTTATATATATTTTCATAAAATGTAAGGGGTGATGTCTATCATTGAAACTCAAACAACCATCTGATAGGGGTTTATCCAATAAAATTACCTTTCTCTATGATGTTATAAACACAAAAAATAATGGGGTTAACTAAAATCATCCATTTCACATCCCACATTCTTACTTTTTTCTTTATTGAATTAATATCACAGATGTGATTATGATTTCACTTTTAGATAAACAGTGGAAAAAATCCTGAAGATTAAATCAAGGATAATATTAAACCAATAATATTGGATATATTATTCTATATAGTTTTATCACTTATAATATATTCAATATACAATTTAGATTAATTTTGATGTTTTAGATATGTTTGGGGAATAAAAATGTCTTTTGAAAATTATTTGGGATCTATTTTTAATTTCTTCTTATATGATGTTTATTTTTTGTAGTTTTATTAGGGATATTTGTGATTAATATATTTTTCTATATAGTGGAAAATATGTTCTAGGGTTGGGGATTACAATTTTTTAAAATAAATGTTTTACATTAATTTATGGTTATTTATTAAATAATTTTCAGGAAAAATATCTTCAGTATGTTAGCTGAAAATGAATTCCTATGCCACGAATTAATAATCCATATTTATAATCCCCATCATGGGAGACAATATAAGACTTCGTTAAATATCAACTCCTATAATCCATTTCAAGGTAATTTTTTATCACACTGTGAAACTATATATTTTTTCATTATTTTTTATTTCATATGATTTTATTGTATTTTGAATGATAGATTTCATTGTTAAGTGGTAATCCCTTTTAAAAATATACTTTCAAGGGTCCGCTTGACATTAAACCCCCTGCTAAACCATTTGTATCTTAGAATCAATGAAATTACAATTAGGTTGAAAAATTTAAGGCTATATTTATGTATACTACTCATTTAATTCATGAATTTATCATTATAATTTATGTTTAGTGTGCGATGTGGAGTATGATTAAGGAGAATTATGGGAGTAATTTAACTATTTGTGGGTTCAGTGAGAGGTTCCCTTATATCAGTTTGGGGTTGTGGGTTTATTGGATGATTTCACCACTATTAAAATTTTTTCCTCATTATATATATAGAAAAAAAATTAAAAAATTCTAATTTTGAAAATATAGTTTATATATATTTTTCGAATGAAAATTGGGTTGTAAGATGTATTACTCTTTGAAATTACATTTTATGGTTTTCACCAACAAAATTAAGAAATGGGAAGATTATTTTGGTAGTGTTTAATTATGATGGTATGAGTAGAGTGACCTTTACTATTTTACACTTGGTTAATTTTAATATCATATGTGCTTTATATATTCAAAACTCAACTTCTATCTTTAAAAAAATCACATCATAATTCTAAATAACCATGAATCTTTTATTAACCTATTAACTATAATTCTAATTAGAACACATGGTTATATCACTAAATAACATGGGATATTGACATGAAAATATAATATCACGTGTACAATATTAATGTGGAAAACTCCATGTTAAATTTCAATATAGTGATTTGGTACAATTTACATACTAATTTAGTCATTTCAAATATTGGAAATATTTAATGGTTTTTAATTATGAAATAAGATGTGTGAAGTAACAATAAACATAAAAATCATGATAGTTTGAATGATGAAATAATTAGTTATTTTATTTGAGTCTAGTATGTTTGATTGTAGCATGGTGGGAAGATATTTTTTTATTTGGTCATTTTTCTTGTGATTACAAGGGTTTTTGGTTAGGGAAGTGATGAGAGAAAATATTTTCAACAATTTTTTTTTCAAGGTAAATTGACCTCATAATTAATATAAAACATCCAAATTAATTCAATTTAAATATTTAAGTGAATTTAGAATTTAAATATAAAATGATTTAATTTTTTTTAAATATTTTTATAGTTATTTTAAAATCCCAGCATTGATTTTGGAACATTTCGGAGTAATTTTTAATCATCTATATTGCTTTGTTTTATTCATTAATTATTCTTTTAAAATGGTTAATTCCATTCTAATTCATTTTTGTTCAAATTATATTCACGTTTTTTGAAGTTATTTTAAGAATGATGGGAAATGACTAGAACACAATAGTAATATAATGGTTAGCCTTGTCCATATGTACAAGTAAAAATATTTTCTGCTAAAGAGTCACTCTTCTAATGAAAATGATTGAAAATAATAGTTTCATTCAATATTTAAAGGTCAACATAGTAATACATAAGCTTAATTTTATCATATATAATGTTTTTCTATTTATAGATTCAATATGGAAAATCCATGTTCAAATGTAACCCCTACGACCAAAGTGATCTGTAAGGTTCATTTAAATTTTATAGTGAGAGAATGGGTGGTACATAAGATACATTACACCAACCATATGTGATATATAAAATAACATACATTTTATTTGGGTATTATAATCCAATACATTAATATAAGTAGTTCCTGATATAAAATTCTTACATCATAGATAGAGTAATACATATAATAAATATCATTCCCTCTACGAAAATAATATTCAAAGGGGGTTTGTAAGAATAATTATTGTAGTAATGTAATATATATGAGTGGGGGAATGTTTCATATGATTAAACCCATGATATTTAAATTTAACACTACATATCAAAAATATCATAGGTATGTTATATAATATTTTCTAGTGATATAGGGAAAATCTAGTGTGTTTTAAATCATAAAATTCCCTATTCATTTAGTCTAACAAAACTGATTAGAATTTCTTCAAGGAATCCATTTCCTTAGTTTAAATGACAAAATAAAATAGTTTCCATGAGTTAAATTTTAGGAAAATTGTATGCTCAATTTATTTTATATTTTCTCACTAGAAGAATATATACCCACTAGTAGGCCACGTTGAGGTTATTTAGAAAGTGGGAGGTCAAAAATAATTTTAATATCGATTGAGAATATGGAAATTAATAAATTTAAATATCTCTTCCATTTCCAAATGTAAAGGATTGATTCCATATCCTTCATCCATTTTTTAATTGATTTGGGATTCTAATATTCCATTTATCAATTATTCTAGTAATTCATTATTTTTTACAATTTCTCTCAGAATTATTCTCCATTCTCTTTTGAGATTTCATTATAATGATTCAAATGATATCACCATTGATGAGAGGCTAAAAAATGTATCAAAACCTAGATTAAAACCTGGGATTATAGAGTTCAAAATTTAGGATTCATATTTATTTATATTAATTGAAAATTTGAGTGATTGAGGAGAAGACCTAAGAGATTTTACTTTGCACTCCTCCTCCCCCTCTTCCATTCACATTGGTAAAATCTATTTTATACCCAACTATATTAATTATTGTTGAATGATGGGATTGGTAGTTTTAGTTGTCCATGTAAACATAATTATTCTACACTGAGACAATGTTGGGAAATCAACTATAGAGGTTTCAAATGATTGATTTGTATTAACATAATTGATTCAATTTTGGTGTGCATATCTGATTGGAAATAAACTATAAGAGGAGTACGTGTAAGATCCTAGATCTTTTTAAAGTATTTTTCTATTTATGTTTTGTATTAACCACTTTTTTTTGGATAAATTAAGGTTTCCCAAGGTTCATGTTAATAATTGGGGGTGTTTTGGGGTTTTGGGACACGAAACAGAAAGAAAATGAAATTTCTCGGCATGTTGCGTGGTTTGCGCATGGTTTGTGAAAACTATGCAGAGCATCCTCTGTAACCATGTAACCATGAATAGAATCTCAAAAATAGTATGATAATTTTTTGGAAAACCATGCATAATTCCCAAGAAACTGTGTGAAGGGGGCGATCTTTGGTAGTAGATTTCACATTGTTTGCACACGGTTTGGAAAATCATGTGGCCCAAAAACATTTAAAAATTTACAAAAATTCGGCCCTATGATTTTAACACCCAACATGGAGTATTCATTCCTCTCCTCCCTTGAAACCATAAAAACAAACCAATGTATCCATGATCTTTCAAGGAATGATATCATTTTATTCTTTACCATTTAGAGTGTAGTTGGATGCGATTTGAAGATCCAGGTGAGTCTAATATTCCCCTCCTCACTCTTTTCCATATTAGGTCTTGTATTTTAGATGATTTCAATCCAAATATCTCAAACATCAGTTTTTCGGTGAGGTATTTTTTGAATCATCAAGAGGTGTTTGAATCTAGATTATGGGAAATTATTAAGAGTCCATTCATTAACAGATTTGATGTAGGTGGTCAATCAGTATTATCCCATAGTTTAATTTTGGATTGTCCATGGAAGTGTATGTTCTTGTTTTCCCCTTTTTTTATTCTTTGTTACATTTATGTTTTTGATAAAAATGGGTTTCTATGTGACCAATTGATTCTCTCATGATCCTTGTGGGATGTGTTGTTGATGACTTGACCATTTTGCTACCACCCATGGGGTGCACTAGCAAACACGGACCGAGAATGTGGTAGGGTTAAGTGGTGGGTTTCCGAATAAGACTATTAAACCTATATAGAATTTTTATTAATTATTTATTAACATATAAATGGAATAATGATAAATATTACAATGGAGATAAAGTCATAAGGAGTTATTTTAATGACATGAAAATGGGTAATTAATTTGAAAGTGATTATATCAGTTGTTTCATGAATTTGGTTAGAAATTCCTAAGGGGTTTTGGGCATGTTAAATATTAAACATGTAATAGTGTTATGTAATAGTAAATTGGGAATTTATTAATGGGTTTTAATAAGGTAATGTGTAAAATTATGGAATGGGTTAATACACGAGAATTAGGTGGTACACCTAAATGATTGAATGTAATAAAGGTATTGTGTAATGTGATATGAGAGATGTACTTGAAATATATATGTGGGTAAATTCTTGTGAACTGAAAAATGAGCTAAATCGGTTAATGTATAGTCCATGATGAATTCGGATAAGGCATAGGGGATTGAATAATACCCCCAACGAGTGATGTCACGTTAATGAGAATTTGGGTAAATGGATATGAATTCTAAATGGAAAATGTATTTATGGGTTATGGAATAATATTAATTCCCTTATTATCGTTTTGTGTTTTGATATTCAATGGAATTGAATATTATTCATTGTGATATGGTATGGTTGTGGTGACTTGAAAATAAGCATGTTCGCATGGCTAGGAATAGTGGGGTATTGACATGAAGTTATATGCCCGTGGGTTGAGTTAGACTAAGGCCCTAAACTCCACCCCAAAATGCATGGGTGAGGGAAGGGGACAAAGGCCCTCTTCCCCTAATGGTTTAATTACACTCAGACTGAGGCTTCGAGGTGAGGATAATGTGTTGATGTGATATGTGGATCCCCAGTGAGAAAGGGAATTTAATTGTTTCCCATATTTATTGTGATTGATTTCCTTATAACATTGTTTTTATGTTTATGCATAACCCATGGAATTTTTGATCAATATGGCTTATGTAATGGATATGGTATAAGAAATAGAATTAGGATAAATACAAGTCAATAATTAATTGAACGTTGTTAACTAATGGTACCTGAACTACCATTTCATACTTACCATTTATCTTCTACTATCATACCCTATCTGTTAGATTGGATATTTTGTAGAAACCATTGGTGGTGGCCTATTGAGTTCTGTACTCACACCCTACTCGGGCCACCGTTGGGTACCTGAAAAAATATCATCATTGTAGGTTAGGACAAGGGAAATGGCCATACACAAAGAAGTTGAGTTGGGATAATGATGTTCAGGGGGGGATCCAGATTTACAGTCGTGGCCCATTTGGAGTTTATATTATTTTCTTACATTTTGGATTCATTTACTTTTCACTACTAGTATGACATGACATTATTGTATTTGATTTTTGGTTTGTACCTAATTTTGAGAAAGCCTTAGTTATGCATTATTATTGGTTATTCACATTGTTTCTGTTATTTATATTGTGATCTATTGTGGATGGATCTAATAAAGAGGGTATAGTCTCCCAACATGACATATTAGACCCTCTCTGCGAGATGAAAACCTCTAGCGTAATGGGAGGTGCACTTGAGGTCATGTGACGATTCAGCTCAGAGCTCTGATTTAGTGGCTTCTGGGTCGGGGACTTTTCAAAGTGGTATCAAATGTGTTTTTCTCTCTTCGTACTATTTGGGGGTGTTAGATATGAGATTAGTATGTTTTGGGCCTTGATAATGAGGTTGTTATTTGGAGTAGCTGACCCATGTACGAGGGAAACCCTAGTCACCCTGGGTGGGAATTGTGGTTCTTGATGTGTGTTGTTATATTTGGAAGATATTTTACTATTCGGTGATGCACATGTTTTGTGATTTAACTTATTTATGATATTTTAATAATGGTTTAAATGACATTAGGTTGTGCATTCATGGATCATTTTTTGTATCTACGGATGTAGGTGGCATATATAATTATAAGCACACTCCCGGGATGGGTGTTCGGGGTATGGAGTGTAGTGTGCATTTTACTCCCTTGATAAATCTGAAAAAAATGATTCCTAATAGTTATAACAATCATTAGTGAATTAAAATTATGATAACGAGTAAATATTATTATCATCTTAAAATTTCAGGTGGTAATAAATTTTAATAGTAGTTTTGGTGTCTAAAAGAAAAATAGTTCCATAATGATTGTAAGATTGTTATTGAACTTTTCCTATTGAAAGGGGTAAAATAGTTTTAATGACGATTTTAATATGTTTTGAAATGGGAAATGTGCCCTAGTGTATGGGATAGTATTATAAAAGAATAATGAGTTTGAATAGGTGTTTAATAAAGATTAATGATTATGTATATTGGTTACTCTACGTTGAAAATGAAACGTAGTTGTCCTAGTAGGCGCAGTGTTTGTATGTGGGATGTTGATAGTTGGGTTAGAGACCAAAGAATGAGTTGTTTAATATTGCTAGTGTGAGACCTTTTCCATATGTGGTTATTTACTGACGGTCATTCTTAAAATACTTTGGTGAATGGTATGTTTAAAATGAGACAGATAGAGTAAAATAGAGGGTATCCCTTGGGTGGTCGGTTTGAACCTTGTATACGTAAGTTGGGCAGTCAGAGTTCGCTTGTGGAGACTTTGTATTTTATTTTTGAGGCCTTACTGGTCATGTTGTTGTATATGTTGTGTGTTTAGGGTACCCTCATAGAGTTTTTCCTTTGGGTTGTGAGGCATTGTTTAGTAATGTGAGTGAGAGTACTCTCATGGTCCATGACTATACAAAGTACATACTGGACTCTATGGTTGGTGCCTAGGACTTGGTAAACTTGTTTGTTGATACATTGTGATTTTTTTCTTGAATCCTAGAGAGTATTTTTTTATCATAGTCCCAATGAATGTGTACACATTTGGTGTGGAAACTATAGTAATTAGTGGTTTGTGTGCTCTGCATAGTGTGCACCAGAATGGAAGTGAGAGTTTCATTCACGAACATTTCTTTTATCATGTCTTGATATGTGATGTTCAGAGAGAGTGCCAATGGATTTTCTTGGTTGTGATTCTAGTGTATGGAGTTGGTATCTTCCAACCATCATGGGGACCTATGAGAGAGGTCAGACATGGTTTCTAGTACTTTTATGTGTATGACACACATGTATATGTTTTGGAATTTCAGAGTGGGACCCATACTGCCACATGTGGTAGGTTTGGCCTTCATGGATATGTGGGAAGGTAGATTAATGGTTGTGCCACTCGAGTTGTGGTTATGCATTGATGGTTTCAAAAATCAAGTGTGACTTTGTGGGAGGATATCTCAGGGATGTAGGTGCCTAGGAATATGAAGCATGATAGATTCTACATAAGAGGTGTGAATGAAAGTTTGGGGATATTCATGTATGTTAGGTTCTCACATAAGGTCACCCTGGTGCTTGTGATGGGATGTAAGGTTTGTTGTAAAGGGTTGGACCATATAGATTTTTTACTCTACCTTTTATCATGATGATTTACAGGGGTATTGAGGTGATATCCGATTAGAAAGGTGAGAGTGGCTGGAGTGTGCTTATATTCCCTTACTTGATGGTGACACCCGAGGTGAGGGTGGTCACGTCGTTGAACTATTTGTCAGAATGGTTTGGTTGTTTGGAGAGATATAAAGGACACATCATGGCTGATGGGGCTTAATAATGAAGAGATGGGGAAATGTAATTTAGCAGGAGATAGGCTCTGTGAATGTTAAGGTTGTTTTGGTGAGCGACTGATGCTTTGGATGGTGTGGAAGGCCATGTGTTGTGATTGTTGGCAATTAGGCACACATCAAAAGAACTTGAGCAGTATGGTAGAAATTGTTCGGCATGAAATGTTGGTTCATGGTCGCTTGGTGGTTTGGTTGTGGAGTGAAGATTGGATATGGTTTGAAATCAAACCTGAGTGGTGGTTCTTAAGTGTTCATGAGACATGTTTGATAGTGGAGAACTAAAATCCTTGGAAGGTCGTAGTGACCCAAAATTTGACAATTGGAATGGATAAGTTAGCGGTGGTGTTCCTCGATTACTTCTTAGTGTACCTTAGCATGCGATGATAATTCCCAAAATATTGATATCTCCCTAGGTATGTTTAGAATATCTATCTTATTCAGAGAGGCATATAGGTTTTAGGTTCGATGAGGGACAACCTAGAGTTAGGCTTATAGAAACATTATATTTTGACCTAGAAGATGGGATGTACGCACTCAATGGATTGGGGTGAGGTCCTAAGGATGCACCAAATGTCGATGAATGTCATGTGTGCCATTCATGGAATCTGGGAATGGGAATTGGGTGACATTAATTTTCTGGTTTTGAAAAAGGTAGATAGCCATTTAAATGTATAGGGGTTCTTTTTCTGACTGGTTGTAATATGAAGTTGTTGGAATGCCTCTTGGAAACAATATTAACAACACTACCAAGGTGGAATGTCATAATTCAGTCTTACATGTTGAGTGGAAAACAAAGAGCTGATTTAATGGAACCATTATTCTAGTAAGTAACCTATAAGGTGCTTGCCAGGTTCCTCAGAGAGGCATGCAGGCCTTGTATGCAGTGACTAATGAGAAAAGTGTGGGCTTTGAGATCATGGTGGTTTCATGTGAAGGATACAAGGGTTGTACTAAAGTCATAATAGGGTGTTGTTGGATATGACAGCAGGTTGTGGGAATAGTGGTTGAGTTCTATGACTCTAATGAAGATTGGGGTAGAATCGAGTCATTTTACCTTGTGTGGTTTTGGGAATGTCATGAAGTGAGTGGACCTTGGCCATGTAATGTGGTGTTATGCCAAGGTTGGAGTTCGATGAAGGTATGGTGGGTAGAAATGTTGTGATAATGAATTCTACTAGAATTCCAGAAACAACCTCAGTAGGTTCATGGGATGACAATGATAGACTTCCAGTCTGTATGAACATTGGGAGGGTGAGAAAGGATTAGCGTACCATCAGTGGAAGATGGGTGGTTTTGGGAAATCCATTCGGGTGTGCTTCGACCTAATATGTTAAAATTGAATGTGTTTGGTGGGGGTGACCATCCTATATGTTAACTTTGTGGCAGAAAGTACCCCTTGAAAAGAACTAGTACCTAAGTGAGGTTGTTTTGATCTTAGTCATTAAATGAATAGTGTGAGAATGTCCTTCTAAATGTTTTCGACAGTGTTTTTGTATGTAAATATGGGGTAATGCCTTATGGATTCTTCAGAGTAGTGAGTTGGAACATGTTTAGAGACGGGAATTTGGGTTAATTTCTTGTGATCCTTCATCGATGGAGAAGGTACAAGGTAACTGAAAATGTAGAAAACAACTATAACGGATAAATGGATGGTAGATGATGTGATAAAAATATCATGTTTGAAGGACTAGACTAGTCACTGTTTGGGTGAGTTGTCCATGGTAGAGAGATTTGGCATGGTTTAACTAGTCAAGTATATGAGAGTTTTAAGTTGCATTTAGATTTATATTTGTGGAATGAAAACATTAAAAAGTGTGGTTGGCAGGGTCTATGTTTCCTCCAGGTGATGATTGGTTTATTCATTGTTAGAGTTGGGTGAACAGGAAAATGAAAGCAAGTAATATGGCTCATGAGTTGAGAAGAGGATCAGGTCGATGAGGTTATAATCAGTACTTCTATGATGATTTGATGTTGTATGTTTCCATGTTTGGAGGGTTAGGTGTTGTCTCCTTCATTTTCCCATGAAATTATTGGGGTGGGAATGGTTGATGTGGATGCATGATTGAGGTGTTTTCTAGTCCATGAAGTGGATTGTGGTTTGGAAGTACTGGGGGAAAAAGTTTCCACCCTTGATCTGTATACGATGGGCTTGTGATATAAAAATGATAACCTTGGAATGTGGTAATGGATAGGCAGGCCTTGGGTCCGATCCCTTGTTACAGAAGATAGTGATGCTGGGAAGACTGGATCGAGGACGATCCATTATAGGGTGGGAAGGTTGTATGATCATAGATCATATTAATGTATGTTTTTGTTTTTGTTTTTGTTTGGCCCCTTTAATTTGGAAAAATAAGTGCTTCCCATAGTTCATGTGAAGACTTTGTGATGTTATCGGGGTTTGAGACACGAAAGGTGGAGAAAACAATTTCTGCACTTGTGGCACGGTTTGCGCATGGTTAGTAAAAACTGTCTGGAGCATCATAGGTAGCCGTGTAATCATAGACAGAAGATTACACATGGTCAGCTCCTGGTTTGGAATACTATGATGAATTCCTAGGAAACTGTGTGAATGGGGTGATCTTCGACAGTAGGTTCTGAATATTTTTCACACTGTTTGGAAAACCGTGCAACAAAACTGTGCAACCAAGAATGTTTTAAAAATTTTAAAAATGACACCCCTTGATTTTAAGACCCAACTTGGGTTTTCCCTCCCTCTACTCCCTTGAAACCATAGTAATGAACCAAGTGGCCAGGAACTTCCATGGATTGGTCTATTTCTATTTAGGACCTTTATGAGTGTCATTGGATGCGATTCTAAGATCTGGGTGAGTCTAATCTTTCCCCCTATCTCTTCTTCGGGTTAGGTCTTGTATTTTGACCGATTTCCATCCAAAGATGTCAAACCCCTCTTTTTCTATGATTTTTTGGTTAACGATTCAAGGGGTTCTAGAATCCTGATCAAGGGAAATGATTAAGAGTGTGTTCATCAATGAATTTGAGGTAGGTGGTCTACATGTATTGTCCCATTGTTTTATTTTGTATTGTGGATTGAAGATGGTGATCTTGTTTTCCCCTGTTTGTGTTCTTTATTCTGTAGAATTGTTTGATGAAAATGGGGGTCTCAGTGACCAATTGAAACCATCACGATCCTCGTGGGATGAATTTATGTTGACCTAACCATTTTAGGGCAACCCATGGAGTGAACAAACATACCTGGACGGAGAGTATGGGGGGGTTAAGTGCGGTGTTGCCGAATAAAAATGTGAATCTCATATATAATTTTTCGTAATGATTGATTAATTTATAAATGTAATAATGATAAATATTCCTAGGAAAATATGATGTTGTGGGAATTAAATGAAAATGGTTAATTGGGTTAAAAGAGATTATATCAATTGTTTCATGAATTTGGGTAGAAAGGCCTAAGTGGTTAAAGGCATGTTAAATGGTGAACTTTCAGTTGTGTAATGGAATGGGAAATTGGGAATGTGTTAATGGGATTTAATAAGGGATTTTATGAAATTATGGAATGGGTTAATACTTGAGAATTATGTGGTTCAACTAAATGATTGAATTTAATAAAGGGATTGTGTTTTGTGATATGAGAAATGAACTAGAAATTCATAAGTGGCTAAAATATTTGGAAATGATAATTGCGAAAAATGTGTAAATGAATGGTACATGACGAATTCAGCTATGAAATAGGGGATTGTTGAATAACCCTAATGGGTTATGGGATGAGAAAGGGAATTTGACTAAATGAATATGAATTATAAATTATAAATTTATTAATGTCTATTGGCATAGTATTAATTCCATTGTTGTTGTTTTGTGTGGTGATATCAATTGACATTGGATATTCTAGGGTTGTGTTATGGTTTGGTTGTGGTGACTTGAAAAATATGCAGATGCACATGTTTTGGATCATTGGGGTGTTGACTTGAGGTTATATGCCCATGGGTCGTGTTAGACTGAGGTGATAAACATCACCCCAAAATTTATGGGTTAGGGAAGGGGACAGAAGCTCTATTCCCCTAATGGTTGCATTCCACCTGGACTGAGGCTTTGAGGTGATGATAATGTGTTGATGTGATATGTGGATCCTCAGTATGATAAGGACTTTAATTGTTTCCCTTATGAATTTTGATTGATTTCTATATACCATTGGGTAGATATTTATTTCTAACACATGAAACATGTAATCAATATGTCATATGTATGAAGATGGTATAATAAATGGAAATGGGTTAAACAATAGTCACGAATTAAATTATCCTTGTTAATTAATGTCACCTAAGAAACCCTTGCATATAAACCATTTATTTTGTACCTTCATGCACTATCTTTTATACTAGATATTTTATAGACACTATTGGTGGTGGCTTACTGAGTTTGGTACACACACCCTACTCGGGTCACAGTTGGGTACACCAATAGTTCTCTTGGTTTCATGTCAAGACAAGGGAAAAGGCCCTACATGAAGAAGTTGAGTTGGGTTTGGGATGTTCATGTGGGAGGATCCGGACTTTCAGTCTAGTCCTGTTGGAGATTAGTTTTTCAGATTACATTTGGGTTTCATTCACATTTCACTATTAGTATGACATGACATTACTGTATTTGATTTCTGGTTTGTACACATTTTGTGAAATGCATGTTTATGGATGTTTTTTGGTTGTTCATATTGTTTCCATTATTTATATTGTGTTTTACTCTGGTTGGATTTGATAAATAGGGTATAGTCCCACCGCGTGACTTATTAGACCCTTGCAACTAGTTAGAAACCTCTGGTGAATGGGGAGACGAAGTTGAGGTCATATAACAACTTGGCACGGAGCACCAGTTTAGTGGATTCTGGGGTAGGGACGTTACACTACAGAACCATGGCCATGAGATAATTATGGAAAATTAAGGGTGAATCTAGGGTTTTATCCTTTCTTATATTTTTTATATCACTCTATATTTTTTCTAATTTCCCCTTCTTCTATCATTACCATATTCCATCAACACATATATATTATTATTATTAATTTACAAAATAATGAATATTGCTTCATGTAGTGAATTTTTTGATAGGATCCTTACAAAATGTTCTTGTAGTCAAATTCCATGATTTTCATCAGGTATTTTTAATTTTTTTATTTTTATAGAAACATAACACACTACATCCCACATTTAGATGATAAAAAGAAGAAGATGAGGTTTCAAATAGTAATATAAAATGTATGTTTTTATACACTAATTAGGAATCCTTGAGAATGGTATATGTGTTTGTTTAATATCAAATTACCAAAATAATAAGAATTATAAGATTATTAGTAAACTGATGATCCATGGGTTGGATTGGCCACTCAATGGGCGTGGGGAATTATTGGTCCCTTTTTGTGAATTCTCATTCCTTCCAATTCATCCACGAGAACATGTTAATGTTCTCAACCCACATAATAATATCTCAATATCAAATTTTGGGTACTAGAAATATAAAAGTTAAAAGCACAAAATATTTAAAAGTTTTTCCATAAAGGGAACTTGTTAAGGTTCTCCATGAACATAATAGTCTCGCAATCTCAACTTTTGTGCACTATTAATATAAGAGATACAAGCACACATAATTTAAGGTGTTTTGGATAATAGAATACTAATTATTGTGCTTTTTACACCCCAACATAGATTATTTACTATTAAACATGTAATTATTTCTACAAATAATCCCATTGAAATCAAATTTTTTTTACTGAAATCTTATACATCTAGAACAAACTAGAAGATATAATTCTCTTATTCAACATGAATTTAATAAAAAAAATATTCTTCTTCCCCTTGGTTGTTTCTGCAACACAAGGGAGTAAAATATTCTTCCATGATAAGATAGATTAGTACTTCAACATGTGTACTTTCTAATGAGCTTCAACACTTCTAGTCTATGGACTACTCCCTAGATCTGGTTTGATTTGGATTCTCTTAAACATATTTGAATTTTCATGTGCAACTCTAATAATTTTATCACCTTTTTCTCTCTTGATAATAAATTTATCAGTCTCACTCATAATTCTAAATGTTATCCTGAGAGCTATCTAAATTCTCTCACAGTCATACCATTGAAAAAAGTTTCAAATATTTATATTTACATAATCAACTAGAATATTATTATTAAAATGTCTCAATAAATGTTTCAATATCTGAATTATGGAAATGACATGACTTTCGGTAGTTAGATCATCACAATCAAATTAGTCAAATGATCTCTGATTTATATCTCAAATAAAATCATTGAAATTCCTATTCAAAAAATCAGTTAAATCCCTATATTCATTGGCCTTCATTATGAAATAAGAAATAAAAATATCTAATACCTAAGAAATGATTTCATCACATTATTCTTCAAAAAAATATTATATTTACATATATTAATGCACTCAACTTTGTCATAATAATTGACTACATGAAAATTAGATTTTTACTCCACTTATTTTATATAGCAATCTGTGGTCTGGATCTCATTGGCAGTTTATAAATCAGTTACACCCGACAGGTGGGCTTTGTGATTCGATACAAAATTTTTACCTAACATATTCACCTACTTGATATGTCTACCTTGATCTACGCACAATAAAATATATATTTTTCTATGTGGTATGATCTGATACATGAATGATTCCACAATTTAGATTCTTCTACATGATCAAAAATCTTAGGTAAATCTGGGATATTCCACATTCCTCTCAGATTAAATGAGAGACACTTAAAAAATTATATCAATTTTAAATCGCATTAACAGCTTTATAAAATGTTATATGTTGTGATCAAATATTCACTAACACATTTACTTACTTTCATTGCAGATCATGTCATCAATATATATCATTATTTTTTCCCATTGTCTTACACATCCCCACACATGTTTATCAAGCCATAAAATTAGGGTTCTTTTTCTATAGAATATGTTAGTTTATAAAACATCTTGTTGAAATATAGGTGTCCTTCATCATGTAAGAAATCTAATCTCTTATCATGAATCCAAATTAATAATCCATGAATCATCATCAACTCCATCGAATTCATATTTAGCTATTCAATAAAATGAAATACTTACACGGGTAAAACAAACTCCCCATATGAATTTGTTGGGAATACCAATTATAAATTTTAGTATTTATGTTTTCATGGATACAAATTTTCATACCATTATTAAAAATAAAATGTAAATTCAAATGTGTGGTACTTAATTTCTTTTTGTTTTCATTTTATGAAACTCTCATACCCTTCCCCTTTTAATGGACGATTTATGAAACCATATGGTACACATTAAAATGGGAATTTAGCTTGTATACACTAATTCTAAATTGAAAAACTCATTATTGAAAACAATAGGTATAAAAAAGGATTTATTCGATACCTATAAAATACCTAAAATTTGATATTATGCTCAAAATTTCTAATTCCAAAAAAATGGTTTATATAAAATTTGTTTTTTAAATTAAAAATATAACTCGTATACATGTTATAAAACCATAAAAAGTGTTCATATACAATTCATGTAACTACCATTTTTTCTAATTTTATTAAAGACAAAACTAAATGTTAAAAAGATCATTTAATATATTCATAAAAATGTGTGGTAACTATTATTATAATACCTCAAACATCTTGATTGATATCAATCCATAATTTTTAGACTATTTAGAATTATTTAAATTGATAGATTATCCTCAATGGTTATCCCCATAAAGGGATACAATCCTTATCTTAAATCTCATGGAAGATAGTTGACACGATATAGTACAATCTCTTCATGATTCCCAAAAGTGACACCCTCAGTATTTCACATTTAATTCCTTATATGTTTTTTATAAAAACATAAAATAATAGGGAATAAAGATATACCTCTTGTTTTTATTATACATAACAATCCATAAAATATATTTTTCTTAACCTGGGTTATTTTATTCTTCTATTTGTAGCATGGGATGTTTAAATTGGACTCATCCCATTGAACATCTTCATTATTTGAAATATCGTTTTCCACCACTGTCTATGAAACCATTATGTTTCCAATTTAATATAAATTTTCATCAACATTATCCTAATATTTTGAATCCATATTCATTCCTACATCCTGAGAAATACTATCAGATTCCATCAATTTTTAGGAAATTTATTCTTCATTGTCAAAAAATGAGCCTCTTTTTTCGAGACATTCACTAATGTAAATTGGGATTCTAATATAAGAATGTTATAACTTTTTAAATGAAATTTCATTACATTGGATAAAAACTATATTGAGGGATGTAATATTTTAGGGACTTCAAAAACTAGTAAAAAATATTATATTCTATTGAATTATTTTAAATATTTTCAACAAAAATGTTTATGTTTAGTTATCTTAATAGAAATAACCTAAATAAAAACATTCCTTATAACCTAGGGAAATGAAACATAAGAAAAGGTGAAATTAGTTGCTTTGTAGGGGTAAATATAATATATATAAATCAATGATCAAATTAATTCATAAGATTAGTATAAGGGTAGGTGGTAATGAACATAACTTACGAAGTTCATAACCCAACTACCATGGATCTTAAAAAAAGTCCTAGAACATGGATTGTTAGAACATAATTCTAGAATCTTTATGGAATCAAAGAACATGATATATGAGAGAATGAAATTGTAATAAAATAGAGATTTTTGGTATACACATAAGCATAGAAAATCATAATTCAAAGATACGCACAAATACATTCATAACAAGTTAGGATTAGGATAAACACACATTCACCTACTTCTGGATGGGGTTAACCACCAGAGAATAACCACCCCGTTATAGTGGATGAAACCACCATCCAAAAAGGACGCCATTTCCTCATTAGAGATTGTGTTCACACCCAAAATCATCCTTTTAGTCGAGGGTCACTTCTAAGCCTATCATAGGGGAAAAATTCTTTAACTGAACCGAGTTCAGTCTCCATTCCAATCCTATCTATCTTATGAGATGTAAATATTTACCCAATGAATTGGATGGATGAAATGGTTAAAACCTAACCAAAATCATTGGTTATAATTAATCATGTATCCTTAGATATAACATAACCAACATCACATAAATAAAATCATAAATATGTGTTCCACAAGGTCATAAAACATAAAACATATCCTAACAAATGAAATTAAATTTGTTTCAAAATAAAATACATCATATAATAAACTTTTTACAAGATATAGTTATAATAATATTTTATATCATTCTTCATTGAATAACATTGTAAAGAATGTGTTTTCATTAGATTTAAATCATGGTATAACAAATAAGATACAAATAGGATTTATAAAAATCATGTCATCATAAATATATATCATTCAGAATAAGAATTATGTTTTTGGTTTATATCCCTAGTAAATTATAAATTATATCAAGGGATTTAATATTATAAGGTGAAGGAATATAAACTAGGATCATTTATTGAGGAAGACACTCTTTCATGGAATATTACTTTTTAAAACATAAAACATTTTAAAATCCATTTCTTTGGAAATTACATTAAAAATAATAAATGAATATTTGAAAATCATTTAAAACATTTTATAGGATAATATCCTTTACTCTTTGAAAAACACTAATAAGCTAGAAAATAATTTTAACATTGAAATATTTTATTTAAAATAATAAAATTTATGAAATATTTTGAAAACATTTTTATTGAAAATGTAAGGGGTTCATAAAATCATTGGGTGGCCATGATAGTGGGAAAAATTGTTCAACAAGTGAGTGTTTAGAAGACAAATATTATGTTAACATTATTGTAAACTAAAAACTAACATTGATTGAAGAAGGACATGAATACTACATTCAAGAAATATATAAATGTAAAACATGGGTAAAAAATTAAATTAAAATTTATTTTATAATAATAAACAATTTATTAAAACATATATTGAAAACATGGTTTTGAAGAAAAGATATATTCGAACGCAAAGTGAAAGATTTATAGATATATTAAAAATATATTCTCACTAATTATTAGTAAAAAATGTGTAAATTTGTAAAAATACATGAAAATTTCAATTATTACTTGGAAATAAAATAATTCATGAGAATTCAAGAGAGGTAGATCATGAGATGTCATCGGTGGAGAATTAGTCATTAATAATTTCAATAAACAATGAGATTTTAAAATAAGGCCCTTACCACATTGGTAATATTGAATCAAAACCCCCTTATGGAATAAAATAAAATGGAACATCAAATATCATGAAGATAAATAAATTAATGATATTACATTTCAATGTTTTTGTACAAATATATTTATAATTAATATATCTACATAACATAACATATGTCTCAAATAAGATTTTTTTTGACATAAATATTTATCCACTTTCATAATGATTGGACCATAAATCCAATAAAATTGAGATCATGAAATAAAAATTTAAATTACAATTATTATAAGTATAATTATAATAAAATACATTCATGAACATTATATACTCTACATAGTTGAATTAGGTGGTGGACATGGCATGTGTCTTTCAAAAGTAAATATGATAGACTCAAAATCCCTTACCGTAAGTTTTAACGTCCATCATACAAGTTCAAAACTATATTATAATAAAAATATGTCTATTAGAAATATAAATATATATATATATATTATAACTTATATCAATTTCATATGACATTTTATTACCCATTTTTTTTACAATTATATGTTAGAGTAACATTTCAAGAAATTTTTTCTTTTTTTCAAATATATTTTGATTAGTTATAATTTTTCTCTTATTTTTTATAATGGATTAATCATATCCATAATTTAAAACATTATATAAATAATATATATATTCATTATATATGTATTTAAAATAATCAATAAAATTATGTGATATGAAATAAAATGCATAATTTTTGGAGATTGTAGGTTGTATATACTCATGAACACAACATCCATTTTATTATTTTATTGAAAAAAATAAAATTTAACAATATATTGTGATTATGAGACCATTTTATATAAAATATATGACATAATATTATTATAACAATATTTAATACATTTCATGTAATGTTTGAATAAATTGAACTACTCTGTGAGGCGGTATTCTGTTGTACACACGAGCGATGTTATCGTATTCCCAAAAAATAGAGAGCTTGAAGGTATGAGTGATTTAATTATTATAGAATCATAATAACATATTAAATATAAAAAATATCATATATACACTACAAATAATTCATTATTTCCAATTGTGAGGGGTTTTACTGGAAGAAAAAACGACCTTGGTTCGTGAGGTAGTTGTGTGCAACACACAAGAACTAGGATTTTAAAATGCATTTTCTGAAATTGGAGGTGGTTGTAGGTATTTTTATTAAGATAAAAAAATATATAAATATATTAAGGATATAAATTTTATCATATAATCATCATATAATAATAACATAAGGATGTGGAAGAATAAGTAAAATTAAAAAGCTCATTGAAGGACATTACCTCTAATTCAGTTATGATCCTATGGTTTGAGACAAACCATTTCTATTATGGGTTTATATACAGAATATGACATATAGGATGGTTTTTTGGATTCTCATAATTCACTGGGGTATTTATTGGTAAAAAAACATCCATGTTGTGAATAATATAGGAGAGTGCATAGACAATTATATCTGTGGGAGGGGACTTGCGTGATATTTTTTAGAAGAATGAAGTTCCCCAAGGTATTTCATATGTTTAAAGGATACAAATTAATCAAATATAGAATAATATATGTGCATTGGTTGAAATATATACAGAAAATTGTTTTTGTACAAGTTTTTTTATTATTTTTAGCCATATATTTTTAGATTAATCCAGAGGTAAACCCATTTTTACCTTAAACATGATAATTGATTTTAAATGAATTTACTATTCACATGGGTTAGATATTAATTAAAAAATATTATAAATTAAAAATAATTATGATTTGAAATATTTAATCCATTTTTCTAAATTATATATAAATAACTGGAAAATTTTAACTTAAAATTATTCTCCCAAATGCAACGAGAAAGTAGAGTTTCCAATAGAAACGGTTAAAAACATTGAAATTTTTAAATATCAAAATTAAATATGAAATTGAATAAAATAAAATAAATTAATCCAAATGATAAAAAATTGAGGTAATTATAATTGAAAAACAATTAATAATAAAATATTAAATTATAATTAATTTAAATGAAAACATTGTTTTCAATTAGAATTCTATTTTTTCACTATTCATTAAAAAATGAAACATTTCATAAAAATACCCAAAATTGATAATAAGATAGTATTTAAATAATGATTTCAAAAATTATATATAATTTATTAATTTAAAATTAAATATATTTTAACAATTAATATTATTTGAAGTGCACAAATAAGCAAAATATACAACAATTTAAAAATATACATTACTGAAGTGTACAAATAGATTTATTATTATTTCCAATATATAAGACAAATAATGTGAATTTTATTCATTTAATTGAATAAATAATATATAAATTTCATTTAAATTATTAGATAAATGTTACTGGGTAAATTTATTTAGATAAAACACACTTGTGTGGATAAAATTATTTTCCATGGAATGATTTACTTTTATTTTCCAATGGGTTTTATTTTAATTTGTAATTAATTGGTCACCAATGAATTAATCTTATATAAATTTGTAAAAAATATTTTCATTTTTGAGTTAATATTAGCAATAAAAACCATTCAAACCTATTGGTGACAACAATCATATAATAGAATAATATATTAATAATATGACACGTTTCATTTAAACTCAATGTTTCATGTAACGTATAACAAAATATGTCTTTCCCATACCTGAATATAACATTACTGTTGTGTCTAATTTGATTTATTAAATAGTATAAATTAATTATAATAAATAAAAGTTCATTAAAATACTAGTTGTTACATTATACCCCCATAATATGAATTTATTCCTTAAAATTCATTTTGACCGTCAAAGGCTTAACAATTTAAAAATACTTCATAAAAACTAACATCATTCAAATAAAAAAAAGAACCTCCCCCAAAATGGTAATGTTGTAATAATGATGATTTCCTAAAATAACTCATAACTAGCTATCCACAAAGGAGATCATAGGTGACCATTGAAAATTATTATATGTAAGAATATTTATAAATAATTATAGAGAGTTATAAAGATCACCAATCACAAGAATGATTATGAATATACACATCAAATATTACTCTATTAAATATTCAAGAGTGGATACACATAATTGATTTCATTCTATTTCATTGTCAAAATATCACCCTTTAGTTTTATCATGATGAATATACACATCAAATATTACTCCATGAAATAAATGTGAAATTTTTATGATTAATGTCCTAATAAATAATATTATCCATAGATAGAATGATAGTTCACTCGACATATCATTAGATATCATAAAAACCAAATTGTTAGCATAGGTTATCCAATATGCATAAATCATCATATACTAACTAATAAATTAATATATACAACCAAATTACAAGATAAATGTAATAAAGATCCTAATTTTTTTAGCTTATTACCCATATAAAATATTAAATATATAACTTCATAAATAAGATGACTAAATTTAATAAATTTATATAAAATTAATTTTACAAAAAACATGAAATAGATCTTAATTTTCAGATAACAAAAATTTAAATATCCTTACTTTTTTATTCTGTTGAACCAAAATTACTATATAACATCAATTAAAACATGAATTATTTCTCATTTTTTAATATAACCACATATTATTGAATATCTTTGAAAGATAAAATATTGTTTAAAACTCAATCAATGATAACATAAAACACTATTCCAATAAATATTTTATTATTATGAGGACATCAATAAAATATAAATTAATTTATCAATATCAATTATTTTTTTATAGAGACTAAACACAATTATCTCAACAACAAGAATATATTAATATTACCTTCTAATAACAAAAATACCACCATACTGTTGAATCAATCTTCTAGTTCATCATCATCAGACAATATATTATTTAAAATCATTTAAATTAAACATATACTAAACAATAATAATGTATTGCATGGATCATATAACATAATAACTGAATAAAAATACAAAAATATTTCATTCATCAAACTTCCTTCTCAAACCATTATCCAGGATTCATCATCATGTGATTTAATACCTTATAACAAACCTATTATTTTTACAAATTAATTAATGTTTTGTTAAATATAATTAATTATAATACAACCCATAACAAAAATATTCTTATGGTCTTTGGTAAATTAGTTACATTACATGACAACATAAACATGAAGATAAACATCTTTATTGAGAACTTATTTAATAAGAAAAATCGTTCCTTCAGACTTTACACTGCATAGGATAACCATTTAAAACACATAAGAAAGGGGGTAACAACAAATCCTAGTAAGAGAAAAAAATATTAACACGAAGAAGATAATAAATGATAGAAAAAATAATATAAATTGAGCATAGAAGGAACATGAATATTATGGAATAATATAGAATGATAACAATAACATGTGAAATGTGGCACCAACTTAAAACATTGAATCATAAACATTGTTCAAGGCTAAACCCAACTAGACATCACGGGGGAAAATTTCTCCTCAAAGAATGAGGTTTACCCATGAGCCAAAATGACATATCATGATACCAAACATTACCCGATGCATTGGTGAGATATCAGGGAACTCCCTTCATAATAATTTCATTCTCATGCTTAACTGTGCCACATGGATCCAATAACATGGACTGATTCAACATAAGAATTTATTCCATGAAAAATTAATGTATAATAGATACATGTAGATCCCAAATCAATAATTATTTGTTCATAAAAGAAAATTCCCTTGATATATATATAGTTATATAATTCAATACACAATTATTATTGCTTGGATAATCACCGTGAAAATTCGATAGCATAACATCATCATATAGAATTTCATAAAATGAATAAATGATAATTAAAAGGGTATCACATCATTTAAAAATAAAATGGACAAAAAAACTGAAATATAAATACAAGACCTAACATGATTAATTTTAAATATAAGTGATAATATAATTGAAAAAATTAATAAAGAGAAGAAAGGAAATGACCCTTACAAAATTTTGGATGATAATGGGTGTCCATAAAAGTTCATAGGAGAGGTAAATGAGAGTGAAATGATATCTAATAATTTATACATAAAATTTAAAGTATGTCATAT
This sequence comes from Viscum album, assembly GCA_963277665.1. Taxonomy (NCBI): domain Eukaryota; kingdom Viridiplantae; phylum Streptophyta; class Magnoliopsida; order Santalales; family Viscaceae; genus Viscum; species Viscum album. Next base: position 200,579,957 of record OY728137.1, on the reverse strand, counting down.
ATTATATAACATATCCCAACAAAAGAAAATCTAAATTAAAACACATATCATTGAATGGAGTGCTTTATAAAAGAGGATAGTGGAAGACAAATTACAAAATTTCAGCATAGTAACAGCTTAGATAAAGGTAAAAATGAGGGAAGAAAAATAACAAATAAATAATGTAAAATACATTTCATAGTATGGAAATAATATTGAATGGATTAAAATACAACCAACTAAAATTATAAAGAACAATTTCATTGAAGGTCCTTAGTTTGAAAGAAGGAGATGAAGGTGTGGTTCCCTTATTTAATTTCGGTATAGTAACGACTTAGATAAATGTAAAAATGATATTCGATTTATAATATCACATTAAACTAAAATAAATTATAATTCAATTGAAAAATATTAAATTAATTTCAATATAAACAATCAAAAATATAAATAAATATTCCATGGAATATTCTTGATTTGAAAGAGGGAGCGGAGTGTGAGGATCTCTTACATGAATGTGTGACACCACATGCTTTGAACTTGCTTCTTGGGAGATTTTGGTTTCTAGGGCAGTTCACTAGGGAGTAGGTGACAATGTTTGGTGGTTCTTAAATCATATTTAGTGAACAAAAATTTGATCATGGGTGGGATTATATTGTAAATGTGGGGGTTTATTTATTATTTTGGTTTTTGACACTAAAGAATTTAAAATAAAAAACCACAATTCATCCAATGGTTTTTATCATGGATTATTCCAAATAAGAGTGTATTAAATTAGTTTATATGGACAATGGTAATATATAAAAAAATATTTCCCTTTCTTCGGTAGAGTTGAGTCACACTTTCAATGAAATGATTTTAAAATATTAAAATATATTAAAAGTCTTGGATGATTCACTAGGAAATTATGGAATAAATAAAATAAACATAAATTCACATTAAATTAAATTAAAAAATTTATTTTTACAACTATACCATCTATAGTATTAATTACACCACTATTGGGCCTTTATAATGTGATAAAACACATTTTATAATTATAAGGTATTTAATTTTTACTCACAAATTCTACTATCTCAAAAAATTATGAAAAATTATTCAATAGATAATTTAAATTTATTTATTCCAAAAATAGTATTTATTTTATCTAATTTATTTTATAAATTTATTATTATTCTTTTTTAAATGATTAAAATGATATTTATTTAAAATTTTGGGGTTTTGACCATAATAGTTCTCAAACCCTACTAAAAATTACTTTGGCTTCATAAAAAATATCTGATCATTAATATTTAATAAAAGTTATTTTTTAAAAATATTTTATTTCAATAATATTTATTTCTAAAATCCATTAATTCATTAAAATATTTTTTCTAATTGAATTTGAGTATTAAACAAAAATACTATTTATGTGTTAAAAAATATTTACAAATTAACAATAAGTGGTAGTAAATATATTCATTAAAAAATAATGTAAAGATTCTTATTTCTATGGTAATGATATATATATTTATTTTTTACAGAAAAAATAATCCCTAATAGTAAGGTTCATGATCTTGGGGATTTCATGGGTCCATTTTGTGTACTGGGTTGTGGATGAGATCTCGATGAGCTTGAACTTCTCTCGTAAACGGTTTGGCTCACGCAAAAGTTGTCAGATATTTGCTTGCTCTTGGTTTGGGGAAAATCTAAAAAATGTGATCTCACTCAGATTCTATGATAAATGGGTTTCAAAAAGTATGATCCTACTGGTTAATGCCATCACATCCTTTGTCTATTAAAAATAACTTGATAAATCCCTATATTATACTAGTCATTTGATCACTGTTCAACAGAAATATTATCAACAGTATAGATAATTAATGGTCATTTAAATCCAATTTAATATAATAATATAAAATCAGTTTATGTGTTTTCTATTTAATTTAATAAAAAGGTATATATTATTCATATTAGTTTAGGTCGTTAAAATATCACCCCTTTAGATATTTCTCCCCCAATATTGCTTTTTCCCGCGCTAAAATAGATGAGGGTAACCCTACATAACCACCTCCTTCAAAACCCTTATTTCTTCTTCAAACTGCTGGTTTCTATAGAACACATTGATGAGGGGAATTGACTAATTTTGTAGAACATTATTTCTATGATCTAGGATCATTACTTGAAGCTCCAAATAGAAAATGTCATTCTCCAAAAGTACTACCTCTTGATTTAGTACATGCGATGGTTTTGGTATGGAAATTCTTAATAGGGATACATCAAATAGATCATGTACTTTAGACATGTTTGGTGGGTGTTGAAGTAAATATGACAAAAATCCTATGTGATCAGGGATTCCAAAAGAGCTAATGTACATTTGACTACGCTTTCCCTTCCTCCAAAATCTCATCACATTCTTACATGGTGATATGTGAAGGAATATTATTTCTCAAACATCAATCTCGAGATCTTATCGCTGATTTTCAACATTGATATTTTTTCCACTATGACCACCTTTGATGTGCTACTGAATATCCATCACTTTCTCACACATTTCATTGACAATTTTAGGACTAAAAAGTTTTTATTCCCAAAAATCATCCAAAATTTCTGATTTTCATCACATATTCCCATAAATGGATTAATAGGGATCTATTTGGATTCTCAATTGGATAATAATGTTGTAAGGATAATCTACCAAATGAAGTTGTTTGTCCCATCCTCCTTTTATTTCCCTTGAAAAATATATTTACATATCCGTATGTGTTTGTATAGTCCTCTTAGATTGGGCATCAACTTGTGGGTGATAAGTCATATAGATATTCAGCTCTATGTTTAAAGAATATTTGAGTTTTTTATAAAATATCTAGTTGAATATGTGAACTTGATAAGACACAATTAATATTCATACACCTTTAATACATTTAAATTCTCTGATGTATATACGAGCCAACTGATCTAGTGACAAATCATTTTAAATCATAGTGAATTTTGAGGTGTTTATAAGATGATTCACAATAACCCAAAAAGAATTATTTCCCTTGTATTTATTTTAAATTAATGTGACAAAGATCTTGGTGATGTTTTCCCATATCCTTGTTGGTATCATTCATAGTTTCATCATACCTTTATACTTTTTCCATTCAGCCTTCACTTAATGAAATATTGGGCACTTTGATGTATAATCTATAATCTCATTCATCATGTTATCCCACTAATAGTTCTCTAAGAGATTTTGATAAATCTTTTTTGTTTCCTGGGTGAATGGAGAAAGTGAAACATTATGCATCATCCAATAGTTCCCTATTTATCTCAGGATTGGATGGAACACATATTCTTAACACAAATCCCACAATTACTTCTTCATTAACAATGGACTCAAAGGATTTACTTTTTTTGGTTTCCACTTTATTCTAAATCCCCATATCATATTTTTGAGAATACATTAACCCATCACGAAGGGATGGTTATGATATAATTTGTTAAAGGATTACTTATATTCCACTATTTATGATTCTCATGTCTATTCTCTTCAAATATAAAAATATTAGATCATTCTCAATTCTTATTAAAGGTAGAATTAATGTATACTTTCTACTAAGAGAATTCTCTAATTTGTTTTCTTTTTCATGATGTTAGTTGAATGGGTAGTCAAAATCCATGATGAGTTCTAACCATCTTCATTTTTTCATATTCGTGTCTTGCTATGAGAATATATATTTAAGACAATTGTTATTTTTATATATTTCACACTTCTTGTCACGACCCTTCCTCGGGGCCCGTGACGTGACAACCCCAAGCCCGCCTTCCATAGGCCAGGGGATGGTGACTAGCACCAAAGGCGTAAATCCCGATAACTGGGAAGGAATTTCCTTTATAAAAGTAAAAAAAACACCACAGAGTACAAGCGGAAGTAAAACACTAAGTACAAAGAAAGTGCTGAAACGTAAATGGGCCAGAATACAAACCCAACTGTAAATATAGCTAAAACTGAACAAAAGTACAACATAAAAAGACAAACAGCTGGAAGAAAGGAAGTAGCTTCGGGGTCGTCCTCCTCGGATCCTACTTGAAGGGTAGGTACAGATAGCGCAGCTCCTGGATCATCCACCACGGATCCTACCTGAAGGGTAGGTACAGATAGCGCAGCTCCTCAATGCCCTCGCCTGTTAACCCCCTCCGAGTGTCGTGTCGCCGTGAAGTCAACCTCTGGATACTGACTCGTCGGGTGGTCCACCTCCAGGTACCGTCCAGTCCTCGAAAACTCGGCGTACGTCAGCACTGTCCGTCATCTGCAACCAACACAATGAGGTGCGGTCATATCTCATGTAGGGGTGAGTATAAAGATACTCAGTACGGACCCTGAGACCCTCAAGGTCTCACTAAAACCAACAAGGATAACCACAAAGAATATCTCAACAGATAACCTCTACTTAGGTATATGCCCATACATATACCTAATTTATCAAGAAATCAATCTCAATCATGAGGAAACACAAGATTATGAAATCAACGGATAACCACTACCCAGGTATATGCCCATACATATACCTAAGTTATCAAGTGACCCAACTCAATCATGATTAAAACACAAAGGTCATAGACTCAACTCAAACCGGAATTTTAATTATCGAAACTGTAACTGCTGAAGAGCTCCGTCTCTAGAAGTACAGTGATCCTATCATGTCTCCGAGGTATTTCTCACCAACCTATGACTGCTGAGGTACTCCTCCTGTCGAGTACTGAATGTCTGCCACCTCACACAGTAGTGCTCCCCCTCACAGCCTATAAGGGTACTCCTCCTGTCGAGTACCACGGGTCTCCCACCTCACATAGTAGTGCTCCTCCGCCATGGATCTGCCACCTCACAATGTAGTTCTCCCCACTGGGCTATTCTAGTCACTCCGAATCGAATCGGACAAGAAGTCATTAGGTCACAGCAAGCTACATGGTCTTCGTACTCCGTACTCTTGTCTCCAGGAGGGTCCTCTCCACGAGCTACAGGTTTATACTCCAAGTATCACAAGTCCCACGCAGAATTATCTCAATGGACCACCTCATCATAGGGGTCTCAACGCAACAGACGGCGCGTCAATCAGATGTCTGGTCTGTGAGTTATTAGCCTTTTAATCCTAGAGGCCCGGTTTGTTTCGTGTGCGAACCAACCAGGCCGTATCTCAACTATACCCCAAACTATCATAGGGTATACTCATAGGGACTGTTTCTCAACGTGATCTCCAATGCCGCTGACGTTTCGTCAAACGGACGTCCAGTCTAAAAGATATCAGCTTTTCCGTTCCAGGGGCCCAGATGGATTTCGGGTACAATCCAACCTGGCCATACTTCAACTGCATCCAAAATTCAGGCGAAGTATGCCAAAAGTTTCGTCTCATCAGGAGGACTTCAATGAGACAGAAGACGCGTCAATCGGACGCCCAGTCTGTGAGTTATTGGCTTTTTCATACTAGGGGCCCGGTTGGTTTCATGTGTGAACCAACCTGACCGCACTCCGACATCATCCAAACCTCAAGTGGAGTAAGACAAAAGTTCCGCCTCATCATGTGGAAATCAAGAAAGTCGACGGCACATCAATCGGATGTACGAAACTCAAGATATAAGTGTTTCCGCTCTGAGTGCCCAGTTGGTTTCGTAACCGAACCAACCCAGCCGAACCCAATGTTCTCCGAAAACCTTGAGAGTGATATATCGAAATGACCGTCTCGTTTCAAGGATCGTGTCGCCGCTGACGGTGCATCGATCGGAGGTCCGCAACCCATGTTATCGGAAAAATACCGTAGACAGTCCGAAATGGGGGTCTGGGCCCGGCCCGGCCCGGCCCAATCCCCCCTGGGTCGACACGAACCGATTCTGGGTCTGGCCCAACAGGACGCGGCTCGGCCCGGCCCGGCCTGGGCAGCCGGCTGGCCTCGCGCTGGCGCGACGCGACGGGTGCCGGGGGTTACAACCCCCCCCCCGGTTGTCAACCTGGCGTGGATTAAAGCCGCACCACCTCAATCCCGGAATGGCCCGGCCGTTCTGGTTCACATCCCACCACCGTGGCTCAGCCGTGGCGGTTTGCTCCAGCGGCGCGGCGCCACCGCCTTCAGCGGACCACCGGACGCGCTCCGGTGGTCCGTTTGACCTGCCGCCTTCGCCAACCGTCCTCCCGGGACCCGATCTTTATTGCGAAGGAATTCAAACGCCATTTTGGCCCAATTTGTCGTCGCCCGTCGATCTGCACATCAAATAAAAAATCGCGCCATCTTCGTGGTTTTCTGATGTGGCGTGACGGCATCGCGCTTCTTCATCGTGATTCTCTAAATTCCCGCACGGAGCGACGGTGCTGCGTCACTTCCATTTCAAGCCACGTAGATAACCATCAAAATAAAAAGGGGAGGAGGTTCAACCGTGTTCGTGCGGTCTGACCGTCTCCTTTATTTTGATAACAGCTGGCCATTAATATCAAAGAACGTCAAAAATTATTCAGGACATAAAAACCAAACCCCTACTTTGCAAAGACGTTACACATCGTCAAGCCGTGGAAGAGGCAAGCGTCGTGATGATCAGACATCGCGGAAGATCGGTGCCGATTCTATTAACGTCAGAGGGTGAGTCGTCGTCAAAGGTGACGTTCCCCGCGGTGGGGTCTCCTCCCTTGACGCGGAGGAAGAAGGGGAGAAGGCACGTCGTCGGTGATCGCCCAATGAAGAATGTGGCATCTCACTTCCTTCTATGTGGAGAGAAGGTGCAAGATGAGATGACATTCTTCGTCAAAACATCAGTGTTTTTCACATTCTTCAACAAAGGAGATGAAGTGTTCTTCTTCAGAGGAGGAAGTTCCTCAAAACTCAAAATCTCTCTTCCCTTCCTCTTAACACAACAATTCTAACCAAAATAAAATATGGATCCACCATATATTATTTACCCAAGCCAATCATTCAAAATTAAATATTCAAAACCAACAAACATAATTAATTGATCTTTAGTTGTCAAATTAATTAATGTTTAGGTGGCATAAATTAAAGAAGAGATAGAGGGAGGTGAGTGGTCTCACAGTAAGGGGGGGGGGGGGGGGGGGGTTAAACATGTTACGAAAAGTTACCAATTAATGAGATGAGAGGTTAATGGGAGTTTAGGGAAGGTGAAAGGGGTGGGGTTCATGTGGGCCCCACCTCACCTTTAATCCTCTCATGGGAAGTTGGGTGGTTACCCCAACTTCCACTCAATGGATAAACCACTTGAAAGAAGAAAAAAAATTGTAACACAATTTTTTATTTTATCTTCTACAAATTTTTAACAACTCCCCCCGTGAAAACGATACGCTGAAAAAGATCTTCTTAAGCAATTACCGCTGCTGGGGTTCCATCAGTACCTTCGGAATTCAATTCCGAGCAATGGTTCAAAAGTTAGAAAAAGCCGCTCATTCGTTCACTGAAAGTACCTGATCCTAAATTCGGAAATTAATTCCGGGCACACCGGGCCTCAGAATCAGGTGCCTTCATAAACTACGTTCTTGTAATATTACAAAGAAAATTAAGAAAAAAAAATTTCCCCTTAATTTTACGGGTCATTACATTACTCTCACCTCAAGGCTTTACGTCCCCGTAAAGCATTAACACTAACTAGGGATACAAAAGCGGTACTGAGCACGCATCTGAGCCTTCCGCTCCCAGGTGCTCCCCTAGAGGTTCCTATGCTGCCAGTGAAAACGCACCTGAGGAATTGATCGTTCACGTGGGACCCGCTCCTATCGATCCTCGATCTCCACTGGAATCATCGCACAGGTCACCCGGTCATCGACATCCAACTCCCTGAGGTCGATGATGTGTGAAGGATCATGCACGTATCTCCTCATCCGAGCTACGTGGATGATTTCATGCACCCGGTGCAACTAAGGTGGAATGGTCATGCGATAACCCACTTCATCTACCCTGCTGAGGACCGTGAAGGGTCTGATGTAGCGCGGATATAACTTGCCACCTCATCCAAATCTCCAAAATTCCACGTCGAGGTGAGACCCGTAAGAAAACGTGGTTGCTATCCTCGAACTCTACTGGTCTCTGCCTCTTGTTAGCATAAGGCTTTTGTCGGCCCTAAGCTGTCCTCATCTGCTCTTAGATGACCTGGACCTACTCTTTCGTGGAATGGACCATCTATGGTCCCACAAGAGCTGCTATGATTTCTTCTTTTCCGATAAGAGAAATCTAGTCTCATCCCCTGGATGAACCACTTTCTTTGCCTAATACTGTCAATGTAGACATTAATGATGTATTCATGCCATGGAAGACATCGTAAGGCCTCGACATTACTACAAAGAGATCCGACAGTCACTCTCGCCTCTAAGGGTCGAGTCACACTATCGGCATTAGCGTGAGGTAACTGGGTCTCCTCCAGTTGGAATCTCGAAAGTGAGGGTCAAGTCAACAGTTTAAACCGGATCCTCTAAGTACACAAAAAACAAGGAAGCAAATGTCACAAAGGTAAGTGTCTTTATATTTTTGCATCTCATGGTACAAAGACACAAATATAACAACAAAAACATGGAACTAGATATACACCACTAGTTCCACTCCTGTCCAATCGCTTCCAGAGCTCCGTAGTCGTAAGATTCTGCTGCCTGAAGCTGAGCTCTCCCATGTCCCCGTGTTCCATGCAGTCGGGGTATACCTCCTGGTGGTGGTGGTGGAAACACCTCGAAGTATCATCCACCTCCAGCTGCACGGCCAACTCCCCTCCCTTGGCCTTCAGCTCCTAGCGGTCTGCCTTGATCGAACCTCTGCCTCTGCCTGGGAGGTTCTTCATTTAACTACTGGTCATCTGCATGGAGGGTCAGACAGTCATATTCCATGTGACCAATCCTGCCGTAGGAGTAACACTACATGGCAGGTCTGGCTCTGTCATTCCCCTTGGTGCCTCGCACTACCGAACCTAAGTCACGCGGTCGACCACCTATAGGTCTGTTCCTCTTGGACCTCTACGTCATCTGTCTACTGTCTGCTATAGAAGACTCTGCCACATTCCGGCTAGTGGTGGGTCCTACTACTGGAGACTACTCAGCAAGGAAACTCTCCACTAAGAGGGCTCGCTCCAACACCACTATCTACATCAGAATGCTCTGAGAAACAACAAATTCTCTAATCTCTCGCCTCAGCCCCTACTCGAAGGTTCGGGCCCTGAAGAACGAGTCTCGTACTATATATTTAGTGTAGCATGAGAGGTCTGTGAAGCTCGCTGAATACTGCTCCATTGTCATGTTGGCCTGCCGTAGCTGAAGTAGCTCTTGTATACGCACCGCTCGAATGGTGGCTGGTACAAACTCTGCCCGAAACAGGCTCTCGAAGTCTGCCCATAGAAGTGTCACCTCGTCATGCATCTGGAGCATCAGGCTCCACCGTCTGCCTGCTGCTGCCTGAAGAAGGCTGGCATCATGGATCACCATGAATTCTGCTGGCATGCCCACTAGACTGAAGACTCTCACCACAGCCTCCAGCCAATCCTCAGCCGCCTACGGGTCCGTCTCTCCCCTGAACCTGGGTGGCCTCTGGCACTGGAACTCGTGCAGTGCGGTCAAGCGACGTGCACCCTCTGCTGCTCGGGATGGTGGCATCGGTGGTCCAATGGGTAGTAGTACCGCCGGTGCCTCAACTAAGATAGGGCCATGTACTGGGGCCACATCGCTTGGCGGGATGTTAGTACAAATAACTCTCAGGGCTCTAGCTGGTCATCTGCGGGGAGGCATCCTGAAAGGAACAAACATGAAACGGTCAAACGATTTATACCTGGTGAGTTGACCTGGTTTGAGCTGACTTTTAACAATTTTGTAAACACACACAATCAGTGTTTTCATGCACAAAGTCGGAAATCAGTTGTCAGAGTCCTAGTGTATGGATACGTCGGTCGCCTGCACCAACACTAGACTCCCTGAACAAAAAACAACCATCGGTACTCTTAACACTGTCACTTCACAGAAAGAAAATATCTGAGTTATTAGTTCTCGGTAGAACTGACACCTCTGATACCAATTTGTCATGACCCTTCCTCGGGGCCCGTGCCGTGACTACCCCAATCCTGCATTCCATAGGCTAGGGGATGGCGACAAGCACCAAAGGTGTAAATCCCGATAACGGGGAAGGAATTTCCTTTATAAAAGTAACAAAACACCACATAGTACAAGCGGAAGTAAAACACTAAGTACAAAGAAAGTTCTGAAAATTAAATGGGCCAGAATACAAAACCAACTGGAAATACAGCTACAACTGAACAAAAGTACAACAGAAAAAGACAAACAGCTGGAAGAAATGAAGCAACTCCTGGGTCGTCCTCCTCGGATCCTACCTGAAGGGTAGGTACAGATAGCGCAGCTCCTGGATCGTCCACCACGGATCCTACCTGAAGGGTAGTTACAGATAGCACAGCTCCTCAATGCTCTCACCCGTCAACCCCCTCCGAGTGTCATCTCGCCGTGAAGTCCACCTCCGGATACTGACTCGTTGGGTGGTCCACCTCCGTGTACCTTCCAGTCCTCGAACACTCGGCCTCTGTCAGCACTGCCCGTCATCTACAACCAACACAACGAGGTGTGGGCATATCCCGTGTGGGGGTGAGTATAACGATACTCAGTAGGGACCCCGAGACCCTCATGGTCTCACTAAAACCAACAAGGATAACCAAAAATAAGATCTCAACAGATAACCTCTACTTATGTATATGCCCATACATATACCTAAGTTATCTAGTAACCCATATCAATAATGAAGAAACACAAGATTATGAAATCAACGGATAACCACTACCCCGGTATATTCCCATACATATACCTAAGTTATCATGTGACCCATCACAATCATGAGGAAAACACAAAGGTCATAAACTTAGCTCAAACCATGATTTTCATTATCGAAACCGTAACTGCTGAAGATCTCTATCTCTGGGATTACAGTGATCCTGTCACGTCTCTGAGGTACTGCTCACTAACCTATGACTGATGAGGTACTCCTCCTATCGAGTACCGCGGGTCTTCCACCTCACACAGTAGTTCTCCTCTGCCATTGGTCTGCCACCTCACATAGTAGTGCTCCCCCTCATAGCCTACAATGGTACTCCTCCTGTCGAGTACCGCGGGTCTGCCACCTCACACAGTAGTGCTCCTCAGCCATGGGTCTGCCACCTAACAATGCAGTGCTCCCTAATGGGCTATGCTAGTCACTCCGAATCGAATCGGACAAGTAGTCATCAGGTCACAGCCAGCTACACGGTCTCCGTACTCCGTACGCTCGTCTCCAGGAGGGTCAGCTTCACGAGCTACAGGTCGATAGTCCAAGTATCACAAGTCCCATGAATAAGTATCTCAAAGGACCACCTCATCATAGGGGTCTCAATGCAATAGACGGCGCGTCAATCAAACGTCTGGTCTGAGTTATTAGCCTTTTCATCCTAGGGGCCCGGTTGGTTTCCTGTGCAAAGGAACCCGACCATATCTCAACTGTACCCCGAAATCTCATCGAGTATACTTATAGGGATTTTTTCTCAACGTGATCACCAACACCGCTGATGGTTCGTCAAATGGACGTCCGTTCTGAAAGATATCAGCTTTTCCGTTCAAGGGGCCCGGTTGGATTTCAGGTACAATCCATCCTGTCCATACTCCAACTACATCCTAAACTCAGGAAAAGTATTCCAAAAGTTCCGTCTCATCAAAAGGAATTCAACGAGACAGACGGCGCGTCAATCGGACGCCCGGTCTGTGAGTTATTTGCTTTTTCGTTCGAGGGGCCTGGTTGGTTTCATGTACGAATCAACCCGACCGCAATCCGACGTGGTCCAAACCTCATGTGAAGTAAGCCAAAAGTTCCGCCTCATCAAGAGGAAACCAACAAAGTCGATGGAACGTAAATCGGACGTCCAGAACTCAAGATATAAGCATTTCCGCTCCGAGGGCCAGGTTGGTTTCGTATCCGATCTAACCCGGCCGAACCCAAAGTTCTCCGAAAACCTTGAGTGTAATATATCAAAACGACCTTCTCCTTTCAAGGATCGCGTCGACACTGACGGTGAGATGATTGGAGGTCCGCTGCCCATGTTATGGGAAAAAGACCATAGACAGTCTGAAATGGGGGTCTGGGCCCGGCCCGGCCCGGCCCAACCCCCCAGGGGTTGGCCGAACTGGGTCAACCCAAACCGGGTCCAGGTCCGGCCCAGCTGGGCGTGGCCCGGCCTGACCTGGGCAGCCGGCTGGCCTCGCGTTGGTGTGGCGCGATGGGTGTGGGGTGTTACAAACCCCTCCGGGTTGTCAACCTGGCGCGGCTTAAAGCCGTGCCGCCTCAAAACCGGAACGACCCAGTCATTCCGGTTCACATCCCACCACCGTGGCTCAGCCGCGGTGGTTTGCTCCGGCGGCGTGCCGCCGCCGCCATCTACGGACCACCGGACGTGCTCCGGTGGTCCGTTTCGCCTGCCGCCTTCGCCAATAGTCCTCTCGGGACCCGATCTTTATTGCAAAGGAATTCAAACGCCATTTCAGCCGATTCATCATTGCCCGTTGATCCACACATCAAATAACAAATAACGCCATCTTTGTGGTTTTATGGCGCGGTGCGACGGCATCACGCTTCTTGGTCATGATTCTCTAAATTCTCGCAGGGAGCGATGACACTGCATCACATCCATTTCATGCCACGTAGATAACCATCAAAATAAAAAGGGGAGGAGGTTCGGCCGTGTTTGCGCGGTCCGACCTCCTCCGTTATTTTGATAACAGTTGGCCGTTAATATTGAAGAACGTCAAAAATTATTCACGACATAAAAACCAAACCCCTACTTTGCAAAGATGTTACACGTCGTCGAGCCACGGAAGAGGCAAGCGTCGCGATGATCGGACGTCATGGAAGATCGGTGCCGATTCCGTTGACGTCGAAGGGTGAGTCATCATCAAAGGTGATGTTCCCTATGGTGGGGTCTCCTCCTTTGACGCAGAGGAAGAAGAGGAGAAGGCACGTCATCGTTGATTTCCCGATGAAGAATGCGGCGTCTCGCTTCCTTCAACGTGGAGAGAAGGTGCAAGATGAGACGACATTCTTCGTCAAAACTTCGGTGTTCTTCACGTTCTTCAACAAAGGAGATGAAGTGTTCTTCTTCGGAGGAGGAAGTTCTTCAAAACTCAAAAGCTCTCTTCCCTTCCTCCTAACACAACAATTCTAACCAAAATAAAATAAGGCTACACCTTATATTTTTTACCCAAGACATTCATTCAAAATTACAAATTCAAAACCAACAAACTTAATTAATTGATCTTGAGTTGTCAAATTAATTAGTGTTTAGGTGGCATGAATTAATGAAGAGAGAGAGGGAGGTGAGTGGTCTCACACTAAAAGGGGGGGGGGTGGTTAAACATGTTAAGAAAAGTTACCAATTAATGATAGGAGAGGTTTAAGGGAGTTTAGGGCAGGTGAAAGTGGTGGGGTTCGTGTGGGACCCACCTCACCTTTAATCTTCTCATGGGAATTTGGGTGGTTACCCCAACATACACTCAATGGATAAACCACTTTAAAGTAATAAAAATTGTAACTCAATTTTTATTTTATCTTCCACAAATTTTTAAAAACTCCTCCTATGAAAATGATACTCTGAAAAAGATCTTCTTAAGCAATTATTGGTGCTGCGGTTCCATCGGTGCCCTTGGAATTCTATTCTGAGCAACGGATCAAAAGTTAGAAAAAACCGCTCGTTCGTTCAATGAACGTACCCGAGCCTTACTTCGGAAATTAATTCCGGGCACACCGGGCCTCGGAATCAGGCGCCGTCAGAAACTGCCTTCTTGTAAAATTACAAATAAAATTAAGAAAAAAATTTCCCTTGATTTTTATGGGTCTTTACACTTCTCCTAAAAGAGGTAATTCTACCAGGTTATAAAAATGATGATAACTACCAACTCTTGTTCATGTGTGGGATAACTTTTCTCATGATTTTTCAATAACCATAAAGCATAAGAAATGAATTTCTCATTTTTCATCGACACACAACCTAATAGATTCTTTGAAGCTTAATAAAAAATTATGTAAAGATCCCCAATATTGTGTAATTTCATCACTGGGTAGTTATAAGAATTTTTTTTAACTCCATGAAGCTTTCTTCACATTCAACATTCCAATAAAAATTTACTCCCTTATGAGCAATTTTGGTATTAGCGTTTCAAAATCTGGATAAATTTATCTCAAATATGTGATAATATCCATCTAACCTAAGGAAACTATAGATATATATATTATATCCTGTCCTCGAATATCCATGAATTTCTTTTTTCATTGAATTATCCACAGATATCCAATGGCTTGTGATGATATTACCCATGAATGAGACATCCTTAAACCAGAACTCACACTTTCAGTACTTTTAATAGATATTATTATTTCACAAGGGCTTTATCACAATGCTCAAATTCCCCTTCACGGTCCTCCTTGGATTAGGATTATATTAGATTATAATCAATAAAGACTACAATGAATTTTTTGAGATAATTTCAAAAAAATAACTATTCATCAATTCAATGAAGATTATTGGAGCTGTACTGATTTTGAATGGAATTACAATGAACTCATAATTTGCATACCTCATACGACAAGTTATCAAGGGGATATACCATTATTCACTCTAACATGGAAATATATCAACTGTATTTCCTCTTTGGAGAATTATTGTTCTGCATGTAGATGATTGAACAAGTCATCAAACTTATCAAAATGATACTTGTACTTTAATGTTATCTTGTTGATCTCATTATAATCAATTAAAAGGCGCACTGACCAATCGTTTTCATGAAGAAGATGACATTTGTACCCATGGTGAAACACTTGGGCTTATGAATCATTTATCCATATTATCTTGTAGTTATTTCCCCAAATCCGATGGGTTGAAAACATCTATTTTATTTAGGGTCTTAGATATTGGAAACATCCCTTGTTTAATCTTGATTGAATGATAAAACTCTTATCCAGGAGGAATACCATGTAGTTCCCTAGGAAACACACCATCATATTCCCGCACAATAGGAATGCCTTCATGGATAAACCATTCCTTAAACTCAGTCATTTGGGATAGATAATATTTCTCAAAGGGAAATAATATCCATGCTCGAGAATATGGTTAAAAAGATGATTCATCCTCCTCCATAAACTTTTATATAATCAGGGGATGATTGGTCAAATAGAGATATATTTCCATCTCATAGAAATTAATGTGGTCTCCATATAAAGAAATAAAATTTGTGCCCAAAATTATATTAAATTACACCAAGGGATGTATTACAATCTACACAGGGAAGTTTAACCCAGAAAAATTTAAAAATGAAGAGTTATATACATGGGATTAAATAATTTATCCATTTTATGTTTTCCTCAACATCATTAGTTTCATTATTTTTTGGTGTTTGAATAGTTTTAGTTGAAATTCATGATTAAAAGGATTGAATAGAACTATGGATGAAAACCCTTCCATACACTTTTTTATTCTGGTTCTACTCATTTATAACATAGAAAATTATCATAAGGATGAGTATTTAAAACATTTATAAAAATAAAGGGAAATAAAATGACATTTAGTGGATAACATATAAATTATGTTTATTTCCATTGCTTATGAATATATAGTCTTGAATCTATGTTATCCATGATATATTTTCTAACAAATGTACCTACGGTAATTTTTTTTACCCATGACGATGGTAAATAATGAACTTCTGAATTTAAAAAAATAAATCTC
This sequence comes from Viscum album, assembly GCA_963277665.1. Lineage (NCBI taxonomy): Eukaryota > Viridiplantae > Streptophyta > Magnoliopsida > Santalales > Viscaceae > Viscum > Viscum album. The sequence goes on along the minus strand of OY728137.1, from coordinate 200,564,249 downwards.
ATAGGTGTGCCTAACTGGTGTGCAACAAGGCCCATTATCTTCTAATAGATTACCTTGAGTCTGGCATGAAACTTGTTATCAGAGTTATTACCCCTAGGTATATTTATTCTAGAACCACATTAACTAGTATTATCTAGAAAATGATTTATTTTCCTGATAATCCACTTACTATATACCCACCAAAGTTTAGGGATGTTTTCATATGCATAGTCTTATCCCTAAGAAATTATCTACATTTCGATAATATTATGGCATTCACTAGGGTTTTCTTATACTAATATCAATATAACTAAATATATTCCTTGGTACCCACTATAATAATAATGTTCTTTATTACAAATTAATACATGTTTTATTACATAAAATTTCCCTTAATAATGCCTAAAATCTTTGGATTTCTTGTATCATTTTTAAATTAGGTATATTAAAAAACAACATAAACATGGAAAGAATATTCTTTTGTGAAAACTTATGTATAACATCCCAAATGATCCTCTATACTTAACACTGTGTGAGATAACTTAAGGAAATAAATAATGATAGGGGAGATATAAATCCCTACAAGGGAATAAAAAATTTGTTACAGGTTGAATACAATACATGTTATTTAATAATCATATCTATATATCATAAAAGAAACACGAATAATAAGGAAAGATATAGCATTATAATCATAATATGGGAAATGTGGAAACTACCAAAAACATTACATAATAAACATAGGTCAAGTATAAACCAATCAATACATCATGGTGGGAAAATTTACCTTGATGGAAATAGCCACAACCATATCTAAACACGATGTATCATGATAAAAAATATTATCCAGTGCATTAGAGGGCTATCAGGGCACACCCTTCATAATAATTTCATTCTCACGATTATGTGTGTCAAATGTATCATATAACATAGATTCATTCAATATAGTAATTTATTATTAGATCAAGGAACGTGAAATACATATATTTATGTCCACAATAAATAATTTTATGTGTTAAAGGTGAAATGTGAAGATAGATAAATGGTTATGGTTTTCACTACACAATTATTTGGGCATTGAAAATATGGTTGAAAATTCACCATCATAACATCATCAAATAGAAATTCATAAATAATGATGATGATTGTGAAAGGGGGATATAATAATTTAGAAATGAACTATAAATTAATTGCGACAACGAAAGGCATTCCTAACATTAGGAATTGGAAATAGAAGGCATAACATAATAATGAATCATTAAGAAAGATGTGAAATGAATAAACACGAATGAAATAACGGAATGGTAAAGAGGAATAAATGAGAGTGAAATGGGATATCATAATTTATAAATAAAATATAAAATAAGAGGTATATGGAATAATATATACCAAAATAAAGAAATGGAGATTAAAAGACATAACATTAAAAGAAGTTTTTGATAAAAGAGGAGAGTTGAAAACCCCATACAGAATCTTGGCATTATAATGGAATAGATAAATGTGAAAATGATAGAGGAGAAATATTATATTATTTAAATATCATAAATTGGAATGAATTAGAATTACTTTAAATTAATTGTAATATAACCAATTGATATAATAAATACCAGTTTCATTTACGATTCTTTATTTTAAATAAGGAGAAGAAGGTGGGGATCCCTTATGGAATTTTGACATAGTTACAGCTTAGATAAAGGTCAAAATGAGAAAGGATATATAATATACCATTAAAATAACAACAATTTGAAATAATTTTAATAATTTTAGATCAATTAAAATATAACAAATTCAAATTATAGAAACTATTTTCATGGAAGATTCTTTATTTGAATGAAGGAGAGGAAGTTGAGGATAATTTACATGAATGTGTGGCCCAAAAATCATGGAAGAGGCTTATTGGGAGCTTGTGGGATAATTGGGAGGACAGTAGGGAGTAGGGGTATGATTTTCGTAGGGCTTAAATGATTTTTATTAATGCGAAATGGGAGCATGTGTGGGTTTATATAGTAAAGGAGAGAGATTTATTTTTTATTTTGGTTTTTGATACAAAATAATAAAATAATAAAAACCACAAACCCTCCAATCGGTTTTCCAAATGATTCTTCCAAAGGGAAAGTTAAATAAATTATTTTATAAGGCCAATTTCCCATGATTAGAAAATATTTTCCTTTTTTATGTGGATGTTACTTATACTTTAAAATAATGATTTTAACATTTTAAAATATATTATATGTCATGGAAGATTCACTAAGGAATTATAAAATATAAAAAATTTAAAATTAATTCACATTATTTAAAGGAAAAACATATATTTTTCCTTGAATACCTATTATTGTAATTATTACATCCTTGGTGGGCCTTTATGACATAAAAAACACCGCATACATATATGAAATTTAATTTTTACATAAATATTTGACTATCTATGAAAATTATAAAAAATTTGCTATTATATAGTATATATATCATGATTCTAAATATAATATTAAAAATATATAATTAATTTTCAATGCTTGTGAATTTTTACTTGAAAAATAAAAACCCAATATTTATTGAAAATTGATTGGTTTTGTCAATAACTGTTTTTGAACCATAATAACAATTATATTTGACTTCATAAAAACTATTTAATCATTTATAATAAATAAAATTTATATAGTACTAATATTTTATTAAAATATTATTTACATAAAAAATCAATTAATTAATCAATATAGATATCTTAATTTAATTTGAATATTTACCAAAATACTATTTTTTCATTAAAAATATTTTAGAAATTAACAACAGTAGGATGAAAATATATTCATTAATAAATAATGTAAATATTCCCTTTTCTAGGGTCTTAATACATACCCTTTTTCTATACCAGCATACACCTTGAGAGTACGTTGCAGGATGGTGGGGGCTTCATGGGGCCGATCAATAAACATAGTTTTGGACTTGATCACGATGAGCTTGAAATTATCCCATAAATGGTTTCAATCATCATTATGTTTTCATATATTAACATGGTCTTTGTCTAGGGAAAATACCAAAAATTATATCTCCCATGTATGATTTGATATACATGATTCATAGGGTAAGATCATACTAGTCAAGGCCATCAAAACCTTTTCTATTCCAAAAGGATTTTATAAAACCATATATTTAAACAGGTAAAGTCATCTCTATCAATGGAGATATTATCAAGGGTAAATATATTTAATAGTCATTTAAATCATATTGGATATAACAAATCGAAAGAATTGCATGTGGTTTCTATTTAATTGAAAAATGGGGGGACTTTAATTCTTAACAGTTTGGGTCGTTGTAATACATGTTTCCTTTCAAATGTCATATATAATCTCTTTATAAAAAAAACATGACCATAACTCATACAAATATTCATAATTTATTAATTTGATATCCCCTTTAGAACCTCTATTTTCATAAGTCCCGTACATTATACATTTAAATCATTCAACAGTTGATGATATATTTGGGATACCAATATTCCCATCTATTATATTGACTGAAATTTTCAAATTCTCTAGGTAGTTACTTGTTACATGTCCTTATTTTCAATTGTCAAAACATATTCTCATTCATCTAGGTTATTCACTTGAGTAATTATTTCCACATTCTCAATATATGGGAAATTGAATATTCATTCCTACAACATTATTATCACATGAACATTCAATTGACTCTTTTATTCTCGGACTTTGTGAGTATAAGTGTGGGTTATGGTACATGTTTTTAATCATGTTCCTTGAAAACTGGTTAGTAATAATCACAAAATCATTTACTCCATTCATTATTTCACATGGTGCCACTGTAGTCTCTAAATTGGATACTAGATGCTCATTTTCAAGAGGGGTGAATAGAATGTTTAAAAAACATTTTTATGGTTAGCTTTAAACCTTACGAAAATCTAATTTTAACAAAGTTAGACAATATAAGTTCAAAAAAAATTCTTTATTACCAAATTAGTGATTATAACAAAAAATGTCCATTGTATGATCAATATAGTGTAACATTGTGTTCCTCTATATACAACACCCATGAAAAGCTCTTATTCAGTGAGGATATATAAAATAAATCCCTAATTATTTCCCTTTTTCTTATACCCAATGGAGGAATATATTCTTCTTACAAATATATATAGGTAAGACAGTTTTCACATGTATATATTTAATGGATTCGGCATAGCTGGTCATCAATCTCTTCTCTACATCTAGTTCAATTGGGATTTTCCTCCATTTCATGGAATACAAAGGTGTAGATCTTATATGTGGACACCTTTTTCTCCTCTTGATATTGGATTTATTAGTATCTCTCATAATTTTAGACTTAAAAATAAGACTAATCTCAATAACATTACACACCTACCCTTAATACATGCATTAAATATTTATATTCACCAAATCATTAAGAACACAATTTTAATAATAAAATTTCCATTTTTTCAATATTTGAATTATAGAAACTCCATGATCATTAGTCGTATGATCATTTCATTAATATTGGTTGAATAATTAAAAATTTCTCTCTCATTTACAATTTTCTAAATTATTATTCAAATATTGATATAAATTCCAGGAAAACTTGGTATTATTTCATCCCTAGGATATATAAATATCATGATCTCAAAATTTCTATCAAATCCAACTTCTTCAAAACAATATGATATTTTCATTTCTTAATGTAATTAGATATATCACAACCATTGGATACATCCAAATAATCAACATGGTTTAATTTGGAAAAATCATAATCAACTTCATGTACCTCATCAGCTAACTAAAAATCTATTTTGTCTCTCAATTAGATAATTTGATTCTATCTAAAATGACTATGTAGTAAATTCACATATGTGATTTGGATTCATTGACTGCCACTTTTTATTTATGAAAAATATTGAGGCACAATGTCTTATTTGTTGAATCGAAATAATTTTTCTGATAGTGAGTAGAAAGTAGAACCAAGAGGAACATCCTAAACAGAAGAAGAATGATTACCCTATTTGAGATGGGGTACTCATGTTGTGGTAAGGCAGGTACCAACCTTTTCCACAAGGGTGATGACCCATCCTCTCAGTCCTGTCTTGAATCTATGCACCACCATCACCATCATGAGGTCCTTTCATAGAAACAGGGGTAGTGATAGGCACAGAGGGATCATTATTCCTTGATCCAATTTCTTTACTATTAGATGTGAGGAGATCAAAGGGGTTAGAAAAGATTACATTACAATGTACCTTCTCTTGAGGTGAAGAGATGTTCTTTATGTATATCAGTCCTTCCATTGGATGTAAGGATTCATGTTTTCATATTCCTCTTCTTCTTTATTGTTACCTAAATTCAACATAGAGGAGTTCTTCCTAGAGTCAGGATTTTCATCTATGGTGTGGGAATTACCAAGCTGCTAAAAAATTATTTAATCATCCGGTAATCCCATAGGGGGGCTGGGATAAAAATATTCTATTTTTATAGGATATGTATTCAACTACATAGGTTTTTCTATAAGAAAAATGGTCATATGTGAATCTGCGATATTACATTTTTCACTCAAAGTATATAAGAAAAAATTCTGAAAAAATAGGTCCTTTAATATCTCATAATTTATTTTCAATTTTTTTTATATGGCTCCTTCATCAAAAAACTATTTTACATACATCCTTTTAGGACCAACACCTCAGTCACCACAATTACGCGTCCACATTATTTTGATGTTCACTACAAGAATTCATCACATTGTATCCTCAAGGAAACTTTTCCACAAAATATTGTTGTACCATAAATAGAGTGTGTTCTAACATGTATTATCGCTCAATCAGGAAATCCAATACGTTCTCATGAATCCATATAAATATTATACCCAACATCATGTACTCCATGGATAACATTTGAACTATTGACATAAAAAAACAATACTTACCTGGGCAGGATAGTGAAATAAATTGTGTAAATAATTATTTAATCATTTAGTTATTGAATAATATCATACATTTGTTAGATATTTTTTATATCATATAAATATATACAATTATGTTTTAGAATAAGATAGATTATATCTTGTAAATGCTCACAAGGCAAGAGTTCTAACTAAAATAGTGTAATAAAAGATATATATTGGTATAACAAATCTTTTGTCTTTATTTCTAAAAACTGTAAATTTCTGTTGTCCCAAGTAGGTAAGTATGATGATATATGAAAATTTCATATTCAAGTTCTTGGATAACTCCCTTCCCATTTGGGTTTAATGTGATATAATAAATTCCTTAAGAATTTAGATGTTACTAACATTTCAGAAGGGGATAATGATTCCTGCAAAAATGGTGAACCTTTCAAAAATAAAATTCCTTCATAGTTTTTTAACATTCATTCATATGAGATACTATAAATAATAAAATATTTCAATCATATAACCATTACGAAAACAAATAATAGTGAAAATAAATGATTTTTTTAGAATATTATTTATTAAATAGGATAACAACCCTTGATCCACCTCCACATAGTGGTCTAACAATTCTCATATTACTATAGCCTAGTCTAGTGTATTAGTAATCTAGGATTCCCACCGTAATTTTTTCCCAATAATTCACTATCTGGGTTCTAGATCCAATTTATCATATAACACAATATGGGAAGGCATAACCAATATCAGCATACAACACACACATATCTTAATTGAAATAATAATTATCCACAAAATATATCTATATTTTTAAATAAATAATATTTATAAATTACATTAATTTGACATCACAATATATGTACATCACCACATAGTAGAAAACATAATATAAATTGTATATATGATTGGGTCTTTGAAACTAATGAACATAAAACAATGTATAACTCATCCTAAATCCAAGGTGTCCAAGATCATTGTATGACTAAAAAACAAAATCCACTATAAATAATACCAATGAGATGCCAACAAATTTATCTATCAATATAAAATCAACCACACCATCTCTAATTCCAGCTTTACCACCACTAAAATTTTTATTGCATATATAGACATAACAAAAGTGTGTACAAAGACCACATTATTGGAATATAATCATATTTGATATGATTCACTAAAATCCCAATAGAATAAAAAATGTATTTAAACTCATTTTCCATAACAAGAATGTAATTAAATGAACATAATGAATTGATACACATTCCATTAAAAAATATTTATCAGATATTAAGAAGTTATAGAAATTTCAGCTCTATTTAATTATGGTTCACATCTCACATCTATATAAGGATTCCCAACGTACCAAAATTCTCATGAATTTATATTATTTATAGTCCATATATGTGTTGTAACATGAAAACAAAAAAAATATTAGTATATATATTATAAGTATCAACGTATCTAAAAAACTTGGTCCATCAATGTTAACACACTATACTATATCATGTAAACCCATAATTGTAGAAGTATGTGTATCTGGTGTGAGATATTTTCAAGGATTTGTACATAAAATAGTATTATTGATATAAAAATATTGGGGAAACTACAAATTTTTAAACATTATCCATTAGTAAATTTATTAATCATTCACACATTATGTATGTAAACAAAAAATACAAACCCACCTCATCACAAAATTATAATGGGGGAGAAAACACATAATAAAGTTACTATTGATTTGAGGGAGTTTGTAACCATGATAGGATCTCAATCATTATTTTTAACATATGTTGAATGATGATGTAGGTAAATCAATAAATATTGGACACGTGACCTATCTATTTTTGGAACATTGATCGGTAGAGTATCAACTCTGTTAGACTCCATAGACGACCCATTTCTTGTTGGGTGTATGTAAATATTAACCCCACTCTAAGAAATAGATGACATCCACCCAATGAATGTATGAGAAAAATTAAACCTAATAAACCAGGGTGAATATTTGTATTTCATCAACTCATTTTCAGGGAAGTTCATAACATTAGGGTATTATCTTCTCATTACACCGAAACACCTACTATTGATTAATGAAGCTATATACAGAATAAACCATTTTCGCCTCACAAAAAGACTAGTATATCCAAATGATTTTCATTATTTATATATATGTTATAAAAATACAAGACTGTCATATTATTCAACCTTATAATGAGATTTGATGAATTTAATATCAAAACACTATCTATTTGATGAGAGTGTTTGTGGTGTCATGAACACTTAACATCAACCCCATTAATTAGTTCTAATTAGATAGACACAGTTAGAAAATGTGACATTAGTTTCATTTAATAGCTAACTGATAAATTAGAATATATATTGGACATGGTAGTTTGGGATTCTAGTAGTAGTGGGTTAGTACATAGTTTATGACATTTGTTGGTGGTTTTCAAGATAGACATGTATATCAATTAGTGAGGTTTTGAGAGAGGATTATTTAGATGCAAGGAGTGATAAATTCATTGATTTTCTGTTAGTGGTTGATAACAAGTAGGTAAGATCATATTAATGTTTATATAAGTTCTATGGAAGGATCCCCACCAATTATGAAGGTTATTAGAACCAAAAAACTAGTTGGATCGCTTTATAAATGTGTGATAGGGACACCTACATACATGTCATTTGAATACCTAATTTTTAGTGATCATTATGGTGACAAAAAATTGCGGAACCTTTATTTTTTGAAGGAAAACTAAAATTTGGAATTGTTCTCCAATGTATATAATAATTAATGATCGATACATATAAAATCAATGACTCCTTTAATTTAGTTATTTTTGTATAGGTTTTATGATTATGCGTGTGCATGAGGAAACCCAATAATGTTTTACTTAAATATAACTTCCATTTAGATGAATATTATATACATGTTTTACTATTAAATTCCCAAAACTATAAGTACTTAGTGTACTTATATTCTTGAAATATAACCCATATATTTAATTATAATCATAACCATATCTCATAATGTTCTTTGCACATTGTACACTTCTTGACATTCCCTATCTAAAACCTCCTTCATAAAATGGATAAAGGATATAAAACAATGTGTGAAATCAAATGCCCTTTAAGGTGAGTAGGGAGATATCAATAGATGATAATATCAATGAATAAGATAATCCTAATGGTATATGATAATGATAAAAACATACTATGTACTTACACAATCATTATTATATTAGAAACATGTTTCTAGAAATAGATCATTATCAATTCATAACACAAAAATCATAATAATGAGGAATAATCATAAAAAAAAATTCAACCAATATTTTAAATCATAAGAATAAAACCATGTCATACGATTGTGGTGTCATCATTAGCATAGAATCCAAAATATTTTTGAAATTTTACTACTATGACCATCAAACCATAGTAGATCATGTATCGAGAACTATTTCCCATATCATAATAGATAAGGAATTTCCACTTGATTCCCATATAATTGTGGATCAGGAATCCCTACCTATTTTCCATAGTGTATCATAAAAAATCTTTTCCCATAATAATCTCCCATGACATTACACATTTCATAGTTCAATAGAGGTATTTATAGGATTCAACCATCACATAATTAAAAATGCATATGTATGCCACAATATCACTTAAAATTAATCATTTCATCATTTTCATAACCCATGGAAATGAAAATGTTTCCAAAAAAAATCACCATTTCATTAAAACATAACCCATGGAATGAAAATGGGTTTTATAAATGTTTCATCATAAATTAGTTAACCAATAAAAATCATATTGTTTTCAAACATTTAAACATAAGTCATCAACATCGTAATCTATCCAGTGAGAGAAAGTAATTTTATAAAAGGAAATAACCATTGTGAAGCATATAAATAAAAATATGATATTTACATAGATTAGAATAACTTTTAAATATCATCATAACATTACATCAAAAATAGGGAATATATACTTTTATTTATTTAAATACAACAACAATTTCCTATAATATTAAGAAAACCCATTTGACAATAAAAAATTATTATCATAAAGTAATTTTCAAATAAAAGAATGGTAATGATTGTGGGAAAATATATTCATACCCTATACATTAAAGGAAATAATTTCATACATATTTTTGTAAAAACTCAAGATAGTCATATTTGAAAAAAATTAATAATTTTATTTTAAAATATTAATAAAAAAATTCAAATTTATTGAAACATAAATTTTTATAAAATTAATATTATAATTAATTACATTTAGAAAAAAAATTATGATCTTGTACGTGGAAGTAAAAGTTCATCAATAGAGGAAATAGGGTCGACTTTTGTTAAAAAATTTCTATTAATCAGATTATATACCAATGATTGGAAAATTTTACTAATACATAAGAACTCAATAATTAGCTACAGGTGAATAAAAAATATTAGGTTTAATGGATAATATTCCTATAATTTCCCCCAATAAAAATATAGCATAATCAATCCCAGTAGAAAAAGATATAGAAACACAAACCCATACCTCATGTTTAGTATTGCTTTGTTCATTTTGAACCATATATAAAGTAAATATAGATTTAATATAATAATATTATAGTACCATACTCATACAAATAAAATCTTATATGATTTATTTATAACATATAAACACTAGTTTTTTAATAATTTTTTATAAACATCATTGTTCCAGGTTATTAATTCGGTGTTTTTAATCCATGGTTCATTTCAACAATACCCATTTTGAAAATATGATCATGGTTACATAAATTATAAATTTCAATCATTCCATTTGTATAATATTTAATAAGTATATAAACTTCTATAAATATTTATAAAAATTAGTGATGAAAAATGAATTCATCACTTCGTAGATATGGTAGTTCGTATATATGCACCAGTGATGTTTCCACTTTTGATGAAAAGAAAGAAATATGGTAAATAATAATTAACAATTATATAACAATAATAATATCATAAATTTTATATAAATATTCATTAAATCCATTATTATAAACACTAATATGATGTAGTGAAGAATTAATGAAACACATCTCTTCTAATGGGTGGTAGTCCACACACACGCGCGTGGGGGATGTTTTAGATTCCCATATAATGGAAAAAAATTGGATAATGGTTTTCAAATCCTAATAATAAAAATATAGTATACTTAATATATTTAATTAATTATTTTATAATTTGTTTTAATGACTTTATAATATGCATAAGATACAATAAAACTGAACATAGTAATATAAGTGTTATAACTCATGGTTCACAATCCTACTTTTTATTATACCTTAGGCCTTGAAAATATGGTATTTTTGAACTAACAGAAGATATAGGAAATGTGGATGTAATATAGGATGTTAATATATTAGGTATTGGAAAATATATGAGGCTAAAATGTTGTGAGTAAGTGACCATAGGGGATTCCCTTTTATAAGTGAGTAGAGTAGTATTGTGGTTTCTATAAACATACAAAATTTATATAAATTATTTTTCAGGTTATAGCGGGTAAAAATTGATATATATCAAATATTTGATGATGATATGATAAAATAATATCATTCAGTAATATTTATACCCGCCAAGTTAATGTTTTATCCCTTTTCTCTTAGTTTTAAACTAATGTTAGCCATTTTGATCAATACTATGATATCAATGTCTTTTACCCTTTAATAATAAATAATGAAACTATAAAAGGAAATTTTAAAATTAAATGTATAATGGATTATATGAAAGACCATATCCCATTAAGTTAGTCTACGAAAACAAATTTATGTATTTTAATTCCATTAATTAAATATTATGTAAAATATTATACCATGGAGTTCATTTTCTAGTCTATTCACATGGTTTGACATTAAAGACAACATGATTGAAACGGAATTACAATAATAACTTTTAAAACATAATTTTTTTGAAATATTTATCAAAAAATTAAGGAATATAAAAATTCAACCATAATTTATTACTTTTATATTTTTAAAAATTATTTATTTTTTATATATATTACTTTAGTAAAAACTATATTGGTGTTGCATTAATATTTAATGAAATTATTCTATCACAAGAATTTAAAAATAAATTATCCATATGATAATAATTAATTAATATATAAAATTACATTTATAGAAAAACATAATGTCTTCTAACCTTATGAAAAAATATGTTATAGGTTTTAAAGTGATGAATGATACAATTTTTTTTATTATTCTATTTATATTATATAAATTTCATAATTTGTGAACCATGGTACCAAGTTGCCAAATTTTCCAAAAAAACTATGATCAGAGTCAATCATAACTCATCTAACATGAAAAATAATATTGTAAATGAAATTCTTAATCCTTATCACATGGTTTTAACAATAATTTACATATTTTACCATTTTCTTTGTGACAAATATTTTTTAAATTTGATTCTTATAAAAACCATAAATAAAAAAGCCTTTAAACAAATTAGATCCCCATGATTCCAAATATTGAATATATTTTTAGATATTCCATATCAATAAGTTTTATAAATCAATTTTAATATAAGTAGTAAAAAAATATGAAACCCTTTCAATAAAAAAATTTAATTTTAAGATTAAAACTTGATTTAGTTTTATTCCATTCATTTTAGAGACTATTAGAGTTGTAAATACCCAAATATGACATTCATAATTATCATATCATTTTAAATTAATTTTCAATTCATTTCAGAACTACATGCCTGAGGACCGTAATAGTTCATTCAATATGGAGACTAGAAACAAAACCTTCTTATTTATTTAATGAAATTAAATATATCCCACAAAGATCATTTCACATCGTACTACTCCTAGGAATACAATAAATACATATTTTTTCAGAACATTAGGAAATAATCATATGAAAGGGTGAGTTCAGATGATCAGGTATGGTGAATATGGGTGATATCAATCTATGATCATATGAAATAATAAGATAAGAAAAAGGGTGTGTGATCATGAACATGAATAAAGATGTTCATGTCAAACTGGTCATAGAACATTAACATGATTCATGGAATAAAATATTACCATTTCTGAAAACATGGATTATAAGAGTGTGAAATCATCATAAATCAATCATTAACCACAACCTCATTTAATAAAATTATGGTACCCTCATAATTATAGAAAACCAAAATAAATTTTAAATGTTGAAAACTATGACCATGAACACAATGAATTAGGACTTATCACATGATTCTAATTTTGGATTAGAACACAATTTCTTCACATAGTGGATTAGGATGCACATGTTTCCTGTAGTTTAGTAATAACATTGACTTGTTCCCCATTGTTATCTACTAAGATATAATGAATTACCGATTGAATTTTTTTGAGATATAGATCCCACCCATGTTTTTTATAATATAACCACTATACTTGGTTATAAGATATCCATATTCATATAAATAACATTAAACATATTTGTTCTAGAAGATCATAAGACATTAACATATCTGAACACATTAATGGAAATGGGTTTTAAAAAAATACATCAGAACATAACCTATAGAAAAAATACCGGTTTTATAATATTTTCATCATTTCATCAAATCATAACCCATGGAAAATGTAAAGAGTATATTGATAATTTTATCATGGTATAACTCATGATAGAGAAATGGGTTTCATAAATATATTTTCATCATAAACATAAACAATTTAGAGAAATATTAAAAATGATATCCTTGGATCATATCCCATGTAATGAATAAGTAACATCCAAGGATTTCATCTTAGGTTCAAAATTATTATGAATGATCTCAAGAAGCAATTCTTGAGGGAAATAAAATTTCTTTGAAAATCTTAATTTTTTAAAACAACTCATAAATTCATTTGAAAATTCTTTTGTTTAAAATATCCCTCATTACTTATAATGGAACATTTATAAATCAATTATAATATATATTAAGGAAAATATCTATCCCATATCGAAGAAAACATTTAAAAACATAAAACATTTTCAAAATACATTTCCCTGAAAATACCCATGGAAAATAATTAATAAATATTTATAGAAAATAATTTTAGTGATGTTTGTATATTCTCTCAATTCCAAGGAAATTAAAAAAATATTTCATTAAAAATATTTATAAAATCCCAAAATAAATTATTTAGAAAATAAATTAAAGATTACATTAAATATAAATTTCATAAAATAAAACATGGGTAAAATATATTTAATAAATCAATTTATGAATGTTAAAAAAATATAAAATATTTTTTAAAAAATAGGGTTATGAAAGAAAAAATGGTCTTTGATCGAAGAGAAAAATAAAGACGAATTTTCATGAAATTTTTCTTACCACATGAATACAGAATGAGAGAAACATGAATAGAATCAATTTATTCCCTAGAAATAAACATATGACAAGAAAATAATTAAATTTATTCATATATATATATATATATCCGAATATTTTATCATTAGAAGCATAATCATGAGAAATCACATTAAACGATGAGATTATAACATAAAACCCTTACAACTTTGGTTATTTTGAATCCTAATCCCCATGAATGAATAATGTTAAATAAAATATATAATTTAATGAGAATAAATAATGGAATTATATTATCTATAAGAAATCAAGTATATACACCGAATAAAAGAAGATAGGTGAATAACATAACATATGTCTCAAAGAAGAAAAATTGAGAAAAGAATCCATTACAACATTGAAATCATTTGTAGGGGAAAACCCATGAAAGAGAGGACCTACAATGAATTGTAAATCCAAATATCTTTCATGATAACTATTTTAAATTACATTAATGATTAAAAAATACACAACCCAAGAGGATCAAATGGTAAATATTTTATGTGTATCATAGAGAATAAAAGTGAGGAAAAATCTCATTCTATAAGTCATTAATTCATTTATACACATTCCAACCACCTATTATATATATATATACATTAAATATCATATAGTACCATATATATATATAATATAGTATATGGTTTAGTTATGACTTCTTATTATATGTTTTTTAATGAATTCGTTGTAAATGTTGTGTTTTGGGCAATAACTGTTTTTCATTTTGTGTACGTTTTGATTTTTTAATTTTTACTTCTATTAGTTTTATAATCGTTTTATCATCAATAATATGTAAAAAATGCAACAATTATCTTATATATTCAAAATATATGTATTTATAGTGATCCAAAAATGTTATATCTAGAACCTGAAAGACAATGTTCATGGAGATGGTAGGTCATATGTATGCATGGAAATTGTGTCAATTTTTCTTGATAGAAAGAAAGAAAGAAATTTTAATAATAAAATAACATTCTAGAATAATTATTTTTTCATATATATCACATATAAATATATATCAAAATCACACTTATTATATTCCATGTTAATCACGATCAAATAAAATTGCTTTGTGAGGCGGTAGTCCAATTGACGCACGAACGAAGTTATTGTATTCCCACAGAATGCAAGTTAAGAAGTCACATTTATATAATGATTCCAGAACTATAATGATATAATTAATATCATTTATAAATAATAATTATTTATTATACCCTTCCCAATTATATGTTTATAGAAAATGAATAATAGTGATTTTTTAGGCGATAGTACGCGATACACATGAATGACAATGTTTCAACCCATTTGATGGAAGAGTAAAAAAATTTATGTTTTTTCAATTAACCTAATAACATACCAGTATATGGAATCCAATGAGTAAATTATATCATCAATTTTTAATAAAAAATAAATGAGTTGGAGGAAGAAATAAAATATAACACTCGGTTGGAGATTACTTATTTTTCAGAAAACTTTTTTTGTTTTCAAGAAAAGGTTACACAAGATGTATATATGACCAATATGAAGATTCTAGTATGTGAAGTGTAAATTAAGATTGTGATTTTGTCATGGTTTGGCCAAACCAAATTGTTTCGTATCTCTAACCACCCATGTATTTATCGAATAATACATTTTGGTATCTATTTATATTTATGAATAAGCTATTAATTTTAAATTAAAAATGAAACTTTTTCTGCTAACATACATAACATGCAACAATGGGTCTCTTTGAAATCTTACTCTACACAAAAATATGATTTATACCAAAAATTAAAAAATAAAATTATTATTATTTTAAATGTTAGTTAACGATAAGGCATTTTATTTGCATGAATGAATAAAACTAACTAAAATATGATTTTAAGTTTTTTGTGATTTTACGTTTATCAAATGAATTTTAGTTTTTTAAAATGATAATGAATCGTATTTAATGAATAAAATATTCTAGTATTTTTAAATCCTTGGTTTACCTCTTTTTGATGGAAAATCCTTTTTAAATATAGTTTCTATCACTTTTATATGTTTTATTTGACAAAATTTACTTTCTATTTAGAATCTGGAAATCAATATTTACCTTGATTGATATATTTGTATTTTTTTAATGAAATTCATCTTTTAATAAATTGTGAAAAAACAACATTTATTTCAAAACTGTATTTTCATCTAATTTATTAATTTTTTTTAAATTAATTTTTTTAATTTTAAAGTTTTTTTTGATTATTTTTTTATAATTTAATCTAGTTATGGTAATTGTAATTACTTTTACATTTTAATTTGATATAAACATGGGTCAACACTTCTATAGATTTTATTTATTAAAAACCTATTTTTTGGTTTTTAACAATGAGAATTGATTTAAAAATAATTTCTGACAATTCATTATTTTAAATATGTAAAAATGGATTCCATATTTATAATCATAAATTCTAAATTGTGTAAATTGGTTCCTATTATATTTTGAAATTATTAATAGTAACTTCAGTAATTATTTTTTATTTACCAAGGATAAAGGGTAAATCTAGTAATCAATGGTAAAATATAATATTATAATAATATTATACTACCATAACACATGTCCTAATCCTATTGGATGAGCTATGTCTGACCGAGGGCATCCACGGGTCTGTTTTGGGTCCCCATGAAGACACATGGGTGTGATAATGACAAGTTGTAATAATTAATTTAATTTAAAAATGAAATATAATATAAACATGTATCTTTTACTAAACCAATTTTATTTTGGATTATATATACGATCTATTCAAATATAAAAACTCCACATAAATATAAAAATATTTATTACATCATGGTATTTTATTTATAATTTTTATACATTAATTAAATAAATTTTTTTATCACACAATGATGATGCAGTTATTACATTGATAATCAATTATTGAAATAAATGATTTCATAAATATTAAATTAAATATAATTTTTACATTTTTATACCATATAGAAATTATCCTAGACTATATTTCCATGTTATTTTTTAGTAAATTCTTTTTTTATATGGAATCAAGTTGGTATGGAATTTATAAAAAGTCAAGTATGAATAGTACCCATAATTCACATAATTCAAAACAAAAAATATAAAATAGTTTATTAAATGATATTAAATTAGAAAAAAAATTATTATGTGTAAAAAGAGTTATGATAAATCCAAATATGTCATTAATTTATTTCTTGTGTGTATTTTTACATGATTGGGTAATTACATTAACCCATAATATGTAAATAACATGATATCAATGTAAGATAAAAAATTGTAAAATAAGGGTTAAACATAAAATATATGGATACAAAATTATATAAAACATGTCTAAATTTTATTGGATAAATATTTTTAGAACCAAAATCATGTTATCTTCGAATTAAATGAGTTTTTGATCATTGGTAATCGAAATCGAGTTTATAATAAATTAACATTTCAAGAAATTTCTAATGCTCCCATCCTCCCTCTTATAAAAGGAAACCACATCCACCCAATTAGTCACACCTCTCAAGCGCCTTTTCTCATCCAAAATCCGATCATATAAGCTTAAAATATACCTTCTTTACTCATAGAATCCTTAACTTTGGCATGCATAAATTCAAGAAAATCTTTTGGCTCAAATGGAAAGATGTTACTTGATTTAGATGTAACATCTACTCCCAAGTTCCATTCATTTATTTTCCTTATTCACTATGTATACTATTCTTTATTATAATATTCCATAAAAAACCAGTTTCATTAATATACTATTATGTTTTTATAATATATATGCTAATTACACTCACAAACACCACCATATAATAGGATGTAAACATATTATTTCTATGTACAGTGAACTACTACCTCACGAAATGATGACTGTTCAATTTTCTCCAACCACCTATCATGGTAGAAATTCTGATTGAACTTTAATTATATATGTTATATTTTATATTTTTATTATCCCTATTCATATTTTATATTTATTAACAATATTGTTTTAAACATTCTATAATGTGTAAATATGATAGTTTCATTTGGGGAAGTGGAGACAACTGCCCCCTCAAACTGATATGACTCATTCATTCCATTAATGAAATGTATAAAGGATGGAATTAATGAACTTATGTGACATATATAACATATTTATAATATTTTAATTAAAATATATCTATGAATCATTTTGTTTTCAATCATTTAATATGAAAATAATGAAAGTATCATTCATGCCAATGTACAACCTACTGTCTCTATTAACGATGCATTTAATTTCATATCTCCAAAAGCTAAGAAATATTATAAATTAAAAAATATACATGATATATATATATATGATATTTTACGATATTAATATTATTCACGAGATGATGGAATTTTGACCACATGGATAATTTTTATCAAAATAATTACATTTTTTATTCACATACCAAACATCAACAAAACGTTAAATATGAGCTCAAATAATTAACTAATTGATATAATAAGTTATTAAGTGATATAAAATGAATAATAAAAAATAAAAATGTTCTAATGTTTCTAGAAATTTACCAAATATTATTATTCAGGTAATTAAAGAATGAACGAGACATGTCGGACCAGGGTAACAAACTTTTTCTCAATCTTCATTCATTAAGTCATTTTTTATTAATATAAAACCATATTTTATACATTGTATAATAAAACAAATTTAATTTTAATTTCACTAGAATTGAATATTTTTCTATGAAGTAATTTACTAAAAGATAAAAAATTACGGTTTTTAATGTTTAAGGTGTCCACAACACCTCCATCGATTCTGTTATATGATAGTTTTATTCCTCTATAATCATTAATGTCTTTTAAAAAGAAAATAAATCCCTTATTCAATTATTTGGGAATCCTAGTTTTGGAAAAGGAATCATAAATGAAAATTTCATTTTTATATGGAAATGTTTTTCATATGGGATTAGATGTGTTTTTCAAAGGGTTTTGTGATTAAAATGTTTTTGAAATGGTACATGAGAATTATATGAAATGGGTGAGAATGATACAACTTATATGAAGGGTTGATATACATTATTTTTGATGGGTGAGACTAGTAAAACATATACGAAGAGTTGAGCCCCATTATAACTCCCATGTGATCCTGCTATAGATTATATAAAGGGATAATCACCATTATAGCACACAGGTCATCCTGATATGGCATATATGAAGGGTGATCCCTATTAAAGATATTCAATTTGAAAGTCGACTATATCATTATTCCAATTGGATGGAATTTGGAAGTGTTTTATATGTATAGATCTCTATGTCATCTAAATGATTATTAATTTCTATTTATTAATTTATTTTTTTTGAGAAAAAAGTATCGGTGTTATTCAGGTGAAGAAATTTCTAGGGTTTTAAATATTCCTAGACAAACAGTTTTATTTCTTATTTTATATTCCATAGTGAGAATTTAATACTCATCCTAGGTTTTGAAATGTTTTTAACATGGCATAAGGATGGGTAAGAGAAATGAATAATTCAAGAATATTTTCATCCAGAAAAGAAATCTTATTTTTTAAATAGATTTATAACTGTGAAAGAATGTGTAGTTAGTATAAGTGTCTACATGTAATAATTAAGTTTCTCTATATTGTTTATGGTCAAATTCACTAAAACACAAAACCTAAAATGAACATCGAACTGAATTAAAGTCATATTAAGGACTTATCTCATGATTATGTGACATATAAGGATGTGGACTTATAGTTGGTATTATAGGACGGTTTAGAAAACAGTAGATATTAGCTGTTTTATTGATAACAGTTGTATGAAATATCCCACACCTCCACTATACCTCAATACCATCATGTATCATGGTTTGTATTTAATCAAATAAAAAATTCTAAATATTCTAAAATTTTAAATAAAGGTGAATATTATCAAGAAAATTAATAATATTTTACCGTATCACAAGATTTTGAATCATATTATTAATTAGAAAAAGGTGTTAAAGAAGGAGATCCTTGCTCCACCTATTTATTTTTTCTTTTAAATTATAGTCTCTCAGCACAAACTTGATGTATTTTAAATGGACCATTGATTTAATGATTCAAGTAAAACATCATCTAATTGTTTTATAAAAATCATATTTTATCGGATGTTTTAAAATTATATTCCATACAAGATTATTTTCCAAAATCATTTTTTCGTTAACACTCATATGAACCATGTTGTACAAGGTGTATTTGGATAAAGGAAACTAATGATTTTGAAGTACCTCTAAATCATTGTTTTAATCCATAGAACTTTTATCTAAGTGAACAAGATGAAGATGAATCCAAGTGGACACTATGATCAGTGTATGGTGTTTTTCTATTTGGAATATATTTATTTCATTATATACAAGAGAAAAATGCCAATATATATAACAATTTTTGAATTAGGATATTGAGGTCATTATGTGTTGGGTTGAAAATGAGAGGTACAAGACGTCCATTGAGGTTAATACATGTTAGGGTTATTTTTTAGTTTTAAAAAATGGACAATACCCATGATGGGCCACAAACCATTGCATTTGGAAAGGACTTGCGAATTAAACCCACAACTGATGGGAGACAAGGGATCATCACCTACCAATGGCATACGTGAAGTCCCTAGTTAGTATGACTTATTATATTTAGTAAAATGAATAATTTGATCAGAAAAAAATTTGATTCTAGGAAGCTATGTTTTATCAAATGGATATCCTAAATTTTGAAAAATGATTTGGTGATTATGTGGATGACTAAAAATTAATTTTTTTATTAAAAATAACTTTTAAGTAAAAAGTGTAGAAACCTAGAAGTTCCACAAGAAAGTAACAAAAAAACCAGAAAAAATTACAGGATATGCCCCTCCCCACCAGTTACTCAATGACTACAAGACTTCACGATGTTGGACCCTTTAGCAAGCAATCGCAAGATAAAATGAACAGGCATGAAGCTGATGGTGAAGTCATACCCTCTCAGTCATCCAAGTTTAAAAGGCCAGTGCCAAAGAAAACAGTATTCTTTGATCCCCTTCTAATGTAGATCCAAGTTTATTTCGGGAAACAAAGCAACAAATGTCCCAACAACACCGGGAAACATGAATCCAGAAGAAAACACAACACATACAAGAAAGCCACTCACTCAAGACAACTAGGACAAAAAATTTAACAAAATTCATTAAATATTAACTTGATTTTAACCACGTCTATTTCCCCAATCGATTTCCAGGAAATGGATGAGATCTGAAGGGTAGGCACATCCATAAGATGATTCTCTACTCGGGTGGACATCTTGTCACATGTCTGAATATACTCCTCATGAATGATATTCCCATTATCAAAGCCCCATCTAATATCGAGTCATGCATGTCGGTCAAAGAATATTGTTCCTCGTAAAGGGACATCCTTAGTGGTATCCACATCAATATATCGGCTTCTTATCCAGTTGCATTGAGATACAAAACATGTTCCACTAGTTCTTCTTCTGAGCTCATAAGCAAAACCAAGGATTGTTCTTCCACAAAACATGCCTTGTCGTGTTTGACCATCTGTTTTTCCTTCAATTTCTTTGATGGTTGGTCTCCATAGGAAGATGTAAGTAAGTTTAATCCTTCTCCTCCTTATGAATTCCCTTTTGCCCTTCCAAGGACGATCTCACCCTAAAACCATAAATCTCCTGAACAACATCGATAGACACTTGCAACATGACCTCACCATCGATAATCACATAATGATCCTCCTACAACATCAATGTCTAAGGATGTTGGTCCGAGGCCCTCTTAGTAGCACAGTCTTGAGTCCTACCCCCTTCAAAATCAAGTCTTGTGTCATCATATTTATTACACTAAAAACTGTTGCAAACTTGAACATTAGAATTAGGTATTTCCAAACTCACTCCTCCTAATGCCTTTACCCATCCCTTACTTCCATCTATAGTGGTAAAAACCCATGGGTTTTGGACCTCAGCAACCCAGTGATACTCCAATTCACCCTATATAGTGGCCACTTCTACTGCATCCTTAAAAGGACCTGTAGTTCCATTACATGAGACCTCGGATACAGAAGGGGACGGACCCACTCAGACATTAGCAGTCAATATAGTTCTTGATAACCCCCCACACTCCTATGAACCCAAAGAATGGCCCCCCAGCGACTTTCTGTTATTATAGGTGACATCTCCCTGTGATGATTCCTTGAGATGCACAGCCAGACCAGAAATGGGTCCTCTGTCAAGAACCTTACCTTTTTCAACCAATGTCATATCCAACTTTTATAGTGAGTTACACCCAACCCGAGGTTCACCATGCATAGCCCCATCCATTAGAAATACCCCTTGACCCTGACTCAAGGATCCATCCACACTACTTACCCCAGCCCCTTGTTGCCTCGACCCATGTCTACAGTCCTCCGCCGAGTGGCCTAACCACTTGCAAATAGAACAAAAATCCACCCAAGGCTCATACATAACTAGTTGTCTATAACGATATTCCTCCCCAACAGTGATGCAATCGAAATAAAAGGGTTGTCCAGAAATATCGACCTCGACACACACCCTTGGATCGACCAGATGCCACACAACGTTGGTTCAACTATCAGGACACAAAAAAATTCCAACTAGATTACCCATCATCCTAATAATCGATGGATTTTGGAAAGATAGAGGGATATTAGGTAATCTCACTCAAATCGCTATAGAATTGGAATCCCATTTCATGTGGAAGTCATATTTCCATCAGTATAGGTAAAATTTACACTTGTTTCAGCTGCGAGGTGCACACGACCATGCATTGATCCTGTTTTCCTCTGACATGATGTGCACCGTTAGGTTTTTGTTGTCGAGTAAACCTATAATAGCCCATTAATGAAGGTTACATGAGCCAAAAAATGAATCTATCGAATGAATCCATCGTTGGCCTTCTTCATGAAAAAATGATAAATCAATGTCTGATTGAGTAATGCTGAGGTTTCGTACAATTCAGTGTGTGATAGTTGTAGGTTAGGTCTTCCATTGTACAAATCAGGGACCTTAGGGTGTAATGACTATTCCGAAAATTCTGGGAGAATAATAGGTTTGGAAAGGGGGATAAAGGAAGACCTTTTTCCCATGGAGAACGATGAATTTCCCTCCCCAATGGATTGGGGAGGGACCAATGCAGTTTCCTTCGCCATCAGGAAATGGTAATGATGTTGTGAGCTCTCCTGATTCATGCTCTGAGAACCATACGTATCTGATTTGGTGATTATGTGATAAATGAAATTTAATGAGAGATTTTATCTTTTTGGAACTCAATATTTCTAAGGAATATATAATTTTATGATATTTCCTTTGAGGAGTAATGGTTGAAATTTATTTCAGAACAGTCTATGATTTCATTGTGGACTTATGGAGATTTGGGTTATTTATGGAAATGATTAATTTATCAATTATGATATATGATTAGGTTAATTACTTTTACGTATGAAGATTTAAGAGTTGTAAACTTTATTTTGAAATAAATGATAATATATATTGTGGAAGACAATCAGATAAAATCATTTTGAATTTTGGGTAACAATATTAGTTTGGATTATTTTGATGAATTTTAAGTACATTAGCTTACTAAATGGGTTTTGATGATCAAAGGGTATTTTTGGATGAATTTTTTATATTAAGAGTGTTATTTAATTGTTAATGTATTATTCTTATTCGGAGATTATCAGATCTTGTAATAACAATATGGGTTTTAGTTAATGTCAAAAGACAAGGAAAATATTTGGTCCTTTTTTTTTGGATTATGTGATTTGTTCGAAGTTGATTATAGTGCTTCAGGTGTGACCAAGTCATCTTAAATACTTATCGTTTGGAGAAAATTTGAGTTTGTGGTAGATATTTACTAAAGGATAAAACTCTAATTGACAAGTAGGTATGATTAATTATATTATTTGGGTAGCTCATAATTAAATTCTTTAATAGTATAAAAGGGACCTTAAATAAAAAAAATCATTTACATTATCTAGTGGGGAATAAAGGACCATTTAACACAACAAAATTATGTGGTTTTTAGATTGTTAACTTTCCCCTTATCATGTTTTTTTATCACTCTCCATCAGAAAAAGATAGTTAGTTTCTTTTCTATATCCATGTTTCTTACATGGAATCCAAGTATGTGTTATCTCAGGTGACCTTTTTACTTCTATTTATTTCATTTATTGTTATATTTTTATTGAATCTTTTTATGATGTGTGACTTTCAATGATGTTTCTGAACCCGCTTTTAAAATTGCAAGGATGTAATTTTAAAAAGGGGAAATGAAGTTAATAAACCATGTATTTAAAGAATAATACATTATCATATATGTTTATATTTATGAATATGATATTTATTTTACATTAAATAGGAATCTTTTTCTGATAGCATACTCGACATGCAAAAAGGGGTTTCTTTGAATATTATATTGCACAGAACATTGAGTTATACAAAAAATATATTATAATGTCACTATTATTTTAAATTGTATTTAATACATAGATATTGTATTTGAGGAAATTAATAGAAATAAATAATATATTATTTTCCTTTTTGTTAAATTGTTTTTACATTTTTACAGTGAATTTTAAGGGATTAAAATGAGAATGAATCCAATTTTATGCATAAAATAATCTAATATTTTGAAAAGTTTGGATTACTGCCTTTTGATGGTGAACACTTTTAAATATAGTTTTTCAATTATATATGTTCTATTTTAATATATTAACATCTTCTTTAGATTAGGGACATCAAAATTTTTCTATGATAAAAAAATTTATGTTTCTAATGAAATTCTTATTTTAATGAATATTGAAAAGTACTGCATTTTAGTTCATATATGGCTTCTCATATAATTTATTTATATAGTTATATTATCACTTTAATAGTATTAAAAGTGTAATTGGATTATTTTTTAATCATATAATACACTTATTGTAATTGTAATTCATTTCACATTTCAATTTGACATAAACACATTTCAACCTTTTGATAGATTTTTCTTTTTAAACCCTCTTTTCTAGTTTTGACAACGAAAATTAATTTAAAATTAAAATCTTCCAATTTTTTGTTTTGAATATGGAAAAATGGATTCCTTATTTGGAATCATAAGGTCCAAATTTCATTAACATGAACCTTTTAATTTTTAACATTATGAATAGTATCTTTAGTAATAATTTGTTATTTACCCGGGTTAATGAGTAAATATGGTATATATGTGTAATAAAATAAAATTATAATATAATTAACATATTCTAAAACATGTATGAATACTATTTTATGATATATTTCTGACCATGGTAATCTTTGGGATGATTTTGGGACCCCATAATGCCACATGGGTGTGATAATGTCACGTTAAAGAATTGAATTAAAGTAAAGAAAAATATAACATGAACATGTATCTTTTATTGAAACAATTTAATTATGTTTTATATAAAAAGTAACTAATAAAATAAAAAGTAATTATGAGGATAAAAATATTTCCTACATTATGGTATTTTATTTATAATTTTTTCATATTAATTAAATAAATTTATTTATGACATAATGATGATGTAATGATTACCTTATTAATGAATGATTGAAATAAATGATATTTTAGATATTTAAATAATTATAATTTTAACATTTTTAATCCATAAAATAATTTTCTATATGATATTTTCATATTATATTCGAGTAAATATCATTGGATTAAAGGAATCTTGTTGTTATGAATTTTTAAAAAAAGTCATGTATGAATAGTGTCAAAAATTGACATAATTGATAACTTAAAATATAAATGAGTTTATTAAATGAAATTAAATTCCTAAAAATCTATGATTATGATAAAAGGTTAATGTAATTAAAAATGAGTCATAAATTACTTTTTTGTGGTTCATTTTACATGATAAGGTAACTACATTAACCCACACGTATAAAATAACATGTTATCACTATAAGATTAAAAAAAAGGAAAAATAAGGGTTATACCAAAAATATAAGGATAACAAATTATTAAAATCATATATAAAAGTTATTGGATTAGGGGTATTACAACAAAATTCATCTTATCTTAGAATGAAATTATTTTTTATACATTTTTAAATGAAATTAAATATATAATAAATTAACAAATCAAGACACTTCTAAAATACCCCTCGTCTCTCTTATAAAAGGCCAGCAACTCTACCCACATACTCACACCTCTAAATACCCTTGGCTCTTTCAACTTCATCTCAAATAATCTCCCAAAATACCTCAATTCCTCATAGAATTCTTAACTTGGGATGAATGAAATTCAATAAAACCTTTTGGCTCAAATCAAAAGATGTTACCAGATTTAGAGGTAACATCTTCTCTCAAGTTCTTCTATTTTATTTTCTGTCTTCAAATCATATGATCTTATTATTATATTATTACCCAAAAAAAAGAATCCTAAATATACAATGATTCTTTTAGATGATTTATTCAAACAAAACATAGACACACCTCCATCTAAGGGTTATGAACATATTGTTTCTGTGTATGGAAAACCACTGCCTCCTTAAATGACGATTGTTCAATTTTCTCTTACCACCTATCCTAGAGGCCATTATGAAGGAACAATGATAATATATTACATATACTATAATTATATTTTCCATATTCTATATTAATTTTTATTTACAATATACCGTTATTCTCACCATAATGTGTAAATACAATACTTACATTTGAGGAAATGCGGACTACCACCCCCTCAGCCTGATATGACACATTCATGCCATACATGGAAAGTATAATGGAAGGAATTAATATAATTTTGTTTCATATATTACATATATATTATAATAGAATTATAATACACCTATGTTTCATTTATATTTCATTCCTTTAAAAAGAAAATGAAATTAATGTTGTGTCCTTGCGTACGCACGATCTACCGTCTCCATTAATGGCACATTTCATTAATTATTTCCAAATGTTATAGACTATTATAAATAAAAAATATTGTATATATATATATTATGATATTTAATACATATATACCATTTTCTAGATGATGGAACTTTGACCACATGGATAATTTGCATCAAAACATTTTTATTTTTGACTCAAATACCGAACAACAACAAAACGTCCAATATGAACTCAAGTTATTAAGTCATTTCTATAACCTGGTAATTAGTGATATTAAATAATTAATAAACTTTAAAAATTTTCTAAAACAATTAATAATTATCCTAAGTTTATTATTCATGAAATTAATGAATGAACAACACAAGTCGGACCAAGGTAAATGACTTCGTCTCAATCTCCTTTCACTAAGAAATATTTTGATTTATATGTGGCCTTCTTTAACATATTTTACAATAAATGACATTGACTTATAATTTCATTCAAATGGAATCTATTATCTATGATGTGTTTTAATTAATATAATAGAAGAATTTTTTTAATATATACGGTGACAATGACTCCATTGTCGCCATAACCGTTATTTAAATTTGGCTTCATCTATATGCCTTAATGTATTTTAACATGAAAATAAATCCCTTATTCCATTATTTTCATATATTGAAATTGGAAATAGATTCTTAAAAAATAGTATTTTTATGTGGAAATATTTTTCATATGGGACTAGATGATTTCCTCAAAAGGGTTTTGTTTTGAATGAGTTTTTAAATGGTACTTAAGCATCATATTAAACTGGTGAGACCAATAAAGCTTATATGAAGGGTTGATCCCCATTATAGCTCACTGGTGATCTTGACATAGATTATACGAAGGGTTGAGCACCATTATAACTCACATGTGAGTCCATTATAGCTTATATGAAGGGTTAATCCCCATTATAGCTCACATGTTTTCCAAATATAACTTATATAAAGAGTGGTCCCCATTAAAGATATTCAATTTGAATGTTTACTATAAGGTTATTTTAATTAAACAAGTTTTGAAAGGGTATTATGTATATAATTCTCTATATTACCTACGAGAGAATAAATTTTTAATTATTAGTTTAATTTTTTTTATTTCTGAAAATATAATGAGTGTTATTAATGTGAAAATGTTTTCATGGGTTTTAAATATTCATAGAATAGCCATTTTATTCATTAGTTAATATACCTCACTATGCTTTTTATTCTCATTCAATGTTTTCAAATATTTTTCATAGTGTTTATGGAAGGGTAAGAGAAAAGACAAATTCAAGAAGACTTTTATCTAAAAAATAATTATTTTTTTAAATTAATGAGTTTCATTGTTGTAAAAGGAATGGATAGTGAGTAGTAGTGTATACTTGTAATATTTAAGTTTCTATATAGGAATTATGAAGTAATTCTCGAAACTCTATACCAGAAAAGAACCTCAAAGTGAATAATAGTCAAATTAATTACTTATCTCAAGATTATGTAATGTTTAAGGCTCTGGTGTTATAGTATGTGTGAAAAGGAGAGGAGAGTGGGTGTAATTTCATATATATGGTGGGTAGGAGAACATGTAATCTGTGAAAATAGAAAGGTGTTACTATGTTTTAATCCTAAAAACAGCTCACCAATGGGTCATTTAAAATCATAAAAAAATATGTTCAAAATAAAGCAAGAAGATATATGTTGGACATGTTTTGGGTCATTAGTAACACATACCTTTTTAGTTTAACCCAAGGGTAAAATCATTTTTACGTTATTAGTGGTATTTTTTTTATTTTCCTAATGAAAAAACACTTTTTTTGCAATGGGATATTTGTGATGGGTCAATCACCCATCAAGAATAGATTTTACAGTGAGAATATTTGAAAAAGGATTCATTTCCCATTGAGATTTACCATTAATAAATTCTTGATTGCAATGGTAAAATCATTCAACAAAAATACCATTGGTGCACATTCGTGCAAAATGTAGGGAACCATTATTTCTGATAGGTATTTTTTCACATCTAAAATACTATTCAACATAGAAGTTATTTTTTATGGAATTTATAAACCATCTCAAATATTTTGTTGGTAGAATTGTACTTGAATTGGGTCCTATAATAAATAACTTTTTATCATCGACTATTTTATTTATGGTGGGTAATATTTACGATGGTGATCTAATCAGAAAGAATCTTCCCACCACAGATCTATCTTATATAAACACAGAACTCAATTTTTCGCCTCCCAATGCATTTTGAGCTCTCTAATCCTATCCCCTCATATTATCTCTTATATTCATTTGAATTTATTCATCAAAAATATTTAAATTTAATAGGAAATAAAACATTTAAATTTGTATTCGATAAAAGATAAAATTGTATTTGTATTTTTTAATATTTTTAAATTTTAAATAATTTATAACATTTTTTATTAAAATTTGGTATCATTAATTTTTAGTAATTTGATTTAGTTAGAATAAATTTTATTTATTTTTTATTAATAAGTAAAATATAATTGTAAAAATTAAAAATTAGATATATTTTTTTATCATATCTGGTTATATTTAATTAGATGTAATTAATTGTTCTTAGCAATAATAAGTTTCAGTTATCACTAAGTAGTTATGGTAAGTAGTATGTACTTATAACTGATATATGAATTTTACATTTTAACATAAAAAATTAAAAATTCATAGATCTTAGTAATAAGTAATAATAATTTATAGTAATTTGTATTTATTAACAATAATTATTAACTTGTATTTATTAACTCTAATTTTTAGTAGATAACTTAGAAATTATTAATTTGAAAACAATTATAAAAAATTATAATTTATCATTACAAATTAATGATAATCAGTTAACATTAGGGTATTTATTTTAAATTAGTATTAATTATTAAAAATTATTTGTAATTAGTTGAAAAGTTATTGTAATTGATAGAAATGAGTGGTCGTGGACAGGAATTTGTAAAAATTTGTTTAAATAAGGTGAAATTAGAAAACAAATTAGTGAAAATGACAAGAAATTTGTTAAATATAGTGAGAATGAGTAGTAATTATTAAAAATTAGTTTTAATGAGAATAAGATAATAAACATTAACGATAATTATTGTAAGTTTTTAAAAATTGGTTTGAATGGGTATTAATTATTATAAAATAGATGTAATGAGTTTTCATTTGTAAAAATTATCATTAATGAGTGGTAGTTTCTAAAAATTAATTGTAATGAGTGGTAATTAGTATAAAATGATAATTAGTGATAATTAGTAGTAATTATTAGTAATAAGCCCTAATTTGTAAAATTACCAGAAATTATTATTAATTAGTTGTAATTGGAAATAATGACTATTAATTAGTAACAATAAAATTGTGGAAATGAGCATTAATTAGTAAAAAAATATTAGTAATGAGTAGTAATTAGTATTAAATATCATTAATAGGTAGTAATTCGTAATAAATACTTATAATGGGTGGTAATTACATGCAACTACAACTAATGAGTTTTAATTAGTAAAAAATAGTTTTAATGAGGGGTAATTTGTAAAAATTAGTTGTAATGATTGTTAGTTTATAAAAATAATTGGTAATGAGTCGAAATTTTCATAAATTGCAGTTAATGAGAAGTGATTAGAAAAAAATACTACTAATGAGTATTATTTAGTAAAAAATATTTAAAATTATCATTAAATAATAAAGAAAACATTAAATTAGTTGAAATTAGTAAAACAAATATCCACAATTAGTGGTCATTAATAAGTAAAAAAATTTATTGAATGGTAATTAGAGAAAAGTACTAGTAATGGGATTAAATTAGTTAAAAATACCAATAATCGGTTATATCTAGTATAAAATACCCAAAATGAAAAGTAATTATTCTAAAATACTGGTAATGGGTGTTAATTAGTAACAAACATTGGTAATGAGATGTAATTTGAAGGAAATATAAGCAATGAGCAGTAATTTTTCAAAATTACTAATAATTAATGATAATTAATAAGGAATATCATGAATGAGTGCTAATTAGTAAAAAATTACCACCAAATAGTGTAACTTGTCAAAATTATCATAAATAAGTGTTAAATAGCATAAAATACTTGTAATGAATGTTAGTTAGTAAAAAATAATATATAATAAGATATATTTAAAAACAATTATCTATAATGAATAATAGTTACGACAAAATAGTGGAAATATATTTAATTTTTAAAACATAATGTTAATGATAATTAAATACAGTATTTAAAAAAATTACTATAATTTTAAAAAAATGAACATAATTAGTAGCAGAAGGTCAAACATGGGTTTTAATGGAAGCATGGAGAAGAAGAGATGAATCCAAAGATAGAGTGAAAAAATATTATATCTCTCAGTTCAAACTATTTCAAGGAGAGACAATCATGAGTAGACCAGCAATTTATGGAAGAAGAAATAGATGTGAGAGATGAAATTATATGTTTAGTGAGTTTTCCCACTTTTGGTTCAATCTATTTTTGTGATAAATTAATTTTTATAGATAATCATAATGTAAATTATAGAATATTGGTAAAAACATATTCTCTAATGATGATATAATTAAAAGAGAAACTAAAATAATACACTCAGAGTTTCATTTTTATCAACAATATATGATTCCTCTTACATTACACATTGGTTTACCTATATGAACCGTTTTTCCAATCGGTCTGAACATAGAGGTGATGGAATTATTTCCCTCTATTGTTGCCTCCAATCCTACTATTCTATGCATGGTTGTAATAGTTTGTAGATTAAGATGAAGTAAAAAAATTACATCCCTATATTTAGTCCATTTGGAGGATAGGTATTCATGGGTAAACTTCCAACATTATACATGAATTCCACTCCTCTGAATTAGGGGCACGAGAATTATTTCACTCCATCATTGACTTCATCCCCTCAAATTAATGATTACCTCACACACCTTGATTGACCTTCTATTTCCCTTAATAGTAATTAATGGTCATTATAAAAAATAATATGTATAAAAAAATATTTTCAATAATATGTAGAAATAGAAAAAAAAGAGGTAACTATATTGAATTGATAATACTTATTAGTATTATTTATTTATTTTTCCTATATTTTGGTTATTCTATTACATATATCATATTAATAATAAGAAATATTTTTATTTTCTATTTTTAGATAATATGATCCAATGAATTAGACTCCAAACATTATTACAAGATGACGATTGTGTACAGCAACAAAGGAATTTAAATGATTCTATTATAAATCCAATATAAATTGATGGAGTTGATGTTTTTTTATTATTTTCCTCATATAAACTAGAAATTTTATAATAAATGACAATTTAGTATCCATGTATGAAAAGTGATCTGAGGAGATTTGAAACATCTAACAACATTGGGGGGCCATCGATGGTGTTTTGGTTTTCAAAATGATTAGGTTTTTGGTATCAACATATTGAATTAATTTACAAAAAACATACTAATAATATTTTTCAAAATCTATCACGATTTCAAACTATAGCACTAGAGGTTTCTTGTACATTTTTCAATAAATAGAAAATCATAATGATATTGAAATAAATCATATGTTAAAACAATCACAATTTTCGGGGTTGTTGAAGTATATTGATAATCCATCATAACATTGTTGTATGATAAGAATTTTTTGAAGTAGTTAAAAAATATTTATCTATAAAATAAAATAATGTAATGTGAAATAGATATTTTTATATGATTTTATCCTTCTTTTATTCCCTGTTACCTTAAGAAAATTTCCTTACTAAAATTTTCTATGAGAGAAAGTGGATGGATCCTAATTTTGTTTTTTTTCATCAAAAGATTCATTAATGATCAAATGATTTTATCATTAATAATGGTGAAAATAAAAAGCTAGTTAGTTTTCCTAAATGTGGAAAATCGAAGTAGAAGGAGGCTCAATAAGTTATTTTTACATTGGTTTTCATTATGGAGTTGATGTGTTTCCCACATTCACCTAGATTGCCACATTTATTTATGTCTTGGATCATAGCATCATTATTTTCAGGGCATGAATATAATATCTTGAATGGTAAAAGTATAATTCATCTTTGTGATTGTGATCCAAGGACACATTTTGACTATTTAAATCCTCATTTTTATTCATAATACTGTATCATGTGATTGTATCTTCAACTTATAGTTTATGTCCATTGGGATTATATGGTAGTTAGTATTCTTATTGGCCCAAAATTATGAATTTGTACAACTTACCACCTTAGACATTGGTGAATTAACCATATATCATTTTGACATTATTTATTAATGGACGTAAAAAAACAAATATGAATGTTTATTTGAAGA
The DNA here is from genome assembly GCA_963277665.1 of Viscum album. Classification (NCBI taxonomy): domain Eukaryota; kingdom Viridiplantae; phylum Streptophyta; class Magnoliopsida; order Santalales; family Viscaceae; genus Viscum; species Viscum album. The sequence continues at coordinate 200,530,829 of OY728137.1, read as the reverse complement.
TATTTATTGATTAGTTTATTAATTTTTTGAGAAATGGTGTTAGTAAATTTGATGTTGTTTTGAAACAAAATTTTCTAATGAAATCTACATTAATGTGGAAACTTAGTAACTTCAAAGAGTAATGAATGTCATTTATCTAGAGTAAATATGGTCTAAAATCATGTATATACTGTATGAGTGGTAATAAATAATTTATTTTTTTCAATGGGAGAATACTTTTTTTCAACTAGCATCATAGACTTATTCTTGTTGATCATCCTCTCAGATGGAATATAATTCATATTAGAAAAATCTATTATTGAATTAGATGTCAGTCCAACAATGATATTATGTATTTATTTAAAATCTATCGTATCTTTATTACCTCCCATTATATTAGGACTATATACCACAAAAATGGATGGATTTGTGAAAGATCACAATTCGATTAAATAATGTATATTTTTATCACCCATATTGGTGTAATTTTATGGATGATCACATGTTGAATGTATGTCATTTTGAGATAAATAGTTTTAATAATATATTTTATACTATTCTGGACACACCTAGTGAGAACAAAGTCAATTTAAATGTATGATTATATATTTTCAAAATTTCAAGGAAAATATAATATGATTTGTTTGAAAATGAAAAATCATAGAATCTAATAAAGAAAAAAGAATATCATTCGCGTTATAAAAAAATAATTTTTTATTTATCAGTAAAATTTGGATATGACGCTACTATTTTCAAATGATTCCAATTCGGATAGATTCTTTAGATATGGTAATATTAGCATATTAAAATTTTTGATTGTCATGTTATATTGGAATGAATTATACCAATTGGATTTAGTTATTTATTACATTTATTGAACTCGTATTCTCTAATAGAATTATAAGATTTTGGTTTTAGATATTTGTGTGGTGAAAAAAGACTTTGATACACTTAGTAAACTAAAAGTAGGTTTCTTTTTAATTTTATATAAACAAGAATATAAATTCCACTGATTTTCATTAATTTATTAGATCTATTCGTATTATATTTTCATTCAGAAGAAAAAAATGGTGGGATGGTAAAGTCCTGATTGATATACCTATAAGAATGATTCATATATAAATTTAAGGAGAATTTATATAAAAAATCATTTGTTGAAGGTTCAATTGAAGTATATTATTCGGAGGGGAAATTTATTTTTTTCTTTTCTCATTATTTTGAAACTAAATATCATTTAAAACATATATGAGTAGTTTTGTAATGAGGGAAATGTTAAATATGAATTAAATATTCAATTTTTATTTTTTAATCAATTCAAACATTTCTTTAGTGGAGTTTATGAATGATGGCCTTCAAATGATGAATATCATAGGGATTTGACATATGTTTTTCTCAATAGTGATTAAATGAATGGATTTGTATAGTGAGTTATACAATGAATTATTATTTATTTTTTTAAATTACATTTATATTATATTTTTCAATTATATGATGATCATATCAACACATAGTTTCCAAAAATCGCATTATATGACTGTGAAAAATGTCATAAACATATATTTTTCTACTCGATTCAATGAATGGTGAAGTAAAGTTTTCATTATTGAACATATTCAATAAATTTTATATTTGATATATTTGTTAATTGATTTTCAATTTTTCCATTATCAAAACATGGTGATAATAATGTTATCATATTTTTTGTATTGCGTAACAAAACAACAAAAATTTTAAAATTTTAAAATTTTTATGTGGTGAATGGTTTTTTATTTCAAACATGTGGAAATGTTGAAAAAAATGAATAAGGATGTTTTCTTAATAGGATATCAACATAGAGAAAGTGAAGTTGAATTTTATGGAATGAGATATGAAATAATTAAAATATTTTATCTGAGAATGAATTACGTATGGTGTTCAAATTTTATTGGTTTAATACTAATATAGGGTTTTTTGTTCATCTGTTTCGTGGAATCGTCAACATTATATATAAAATCCTTTTCGAAGTAAGTGAACTTTTTTATTGGGTAATTGATTACCTCAAATTTGTTATTAAATTATTAAAATGATTTAATGGAGTTTATTGATAGGTGTAGAATTATAAAAATGAAATAACATTAAATGTAGTTTATAAAATTCAATATAGTTCTACTAATGTGCAATGAATTAAAAAACAAATATATATGAAAAGAAATATTTCTAATGAAGTGACATGATTATCAATAAAAAAACCACATAATTATAAGTTGATGGTGATGATGATATTGATTATGAAATAAATAAATTTTAATTAACAATATATGATGAATTTGATACATCTATATAAATGGTTACACTATTGACGATGATGAAGATATTGATAACATCATATATGAAGAAGATGATAAAGACGAATAATGGAACAATTAAATGTTAGTTATCTTCATAATAAATACATAAATATATATATATATAATACAACTATTTATCTATTTATTGGAAAAAATAAATTTTCATGGTTCAGTTAGACAACAAAACTTATGTTGAAGTGTTCTATAGGCTCATGAATTCTTTATACCAAGGTTATGAGTCTCATGTGTTGTCATCCGACCATCAGGTTGTTGGAGGTTCATCTACCCAGATCAGTTAGGGACATATTAGATTGATTATTCCAAAACCTTTTCTTGGTTTATGACCACATCATGATTTTTGATCCTTGCATGTGGAGGTATTTCAGTTGTGTAATTTAGTTAATTTTTTTATCATTAATTACCAATTATTTTCATTTATTTATTTTTATACATATTATTTTATTATTTTCTCTGATATCCCACAATGTTTTATATATATAATGTTGGAGAAGGTATTTAAATTTGTTTGAATTATTTTACTGGAGAATGGGTGACATGGGATCATATTCCCATTGATGTTCAAAAGTCCATGTTTGATCATTGGATTGAATAAAAATATATAATAGTTATTTTTTATATTTATTAATTATTAACATTATATTATTTTTTATTTTTAGGTTTTATTAATTCCCATATATGAAAGAATGGGGGACTCTATCTAGGAGGCATGGGAGGCCACTATGAGTGAGCATAATCTTCATTTTCTTCATGATCTGAGGAAGATAACAATGAAAAATGTTGGAGTGATGGATTTAGATTAGTCTTGTTTTATCCATCAAGAAAATTACATATATTCGTAGGATTGAAATAAAGTATACTCATAATATATAGAAGATAGTTTTTAGTGGAGATCTTCATTAGGCCCGCATAACTAGGGGAGGTAAGAGGTCACAAATTGTGATAATATTCGTATGTTTAGTAATCATCAATTGGATCTAGTAAGTCATTTAAATTAAAAACTAATATAACTCTGAATGTAAAATAAATATGTTATTATTCATATAATGTGTTGATAAGCCTAATATTAATGTGTTCTATGTTTACAATATAATTTATATAGACCATATCAATGAAGATATTTCTGATGTTCAATAGCATCAGATTGGGGTCAGTGCATTATTTAATGAGTTTTAAAATAAATAGAAAATAAATTTTTAACTAATTTATTTAAAAAATATATTTGAAAGAATTATATGCAGTTGTGACTTCTCAAATACATGATGAGAGTTAGTAAGGGACTTAGGATCATACCAACATTATAGAAATATTTGATTAACCAACATTGATTCATGTGACTCGGTATTCTTTCAATAAAGGCCGAGTTATTGGTATTAGTTCTCAGTTGATGGCTTCTGTTTATTACAGTACTACGCCATTTTAATCATCTATATTAATGGTATCTCAAGGAGGGTCTTCATAATTGGATATAGAGAATGCAAATAAGCGACGAGATCAATAAGAGGTTAGAGAGACCCTTCATAGAGAGCATCTAGAGTTTCTTTAACATCATGAATAAGAACAATATGAGTAGCATCAAGAACATTATATTTAATAGTAGAAGATGATGGATTACATGTGACTCTTCGTGAGGGTATGTGGATGAATTTCCCTCCACCACCTCCTCCAGATTCCCCCACCCTCCTTAGTGTTGTATCCATTTTTTACACATTTATTATGATGAAAATTTTAATAAACATATATTTTAATATTGTAATAAACTAAAATATTTTTAGTTTTATATATTGTGTTTTAATATAATTATGATTCTTTTTGTTTTATATAATTTTATAGTTTTATTATTTTAAATGTTAAATATATTATTTTAATTTTGTTAAATTTATATTATTTGTGAGGATATTGACCCCTCATTGAAAATAATTATTTTTCATGGGGGATCAATATCATTTAAAATGATGAAATATATATTTTTATATAACCAGTAAATAATTATTGTGACTGGATGGCCGGTATTCAAAAAAAATTTGTGATTGGCCATTGTAAACTTATAGTATATGATACACTATATTCAACTATGGGATATTAGTCATGGTCCCCTATCATAGATGATTATTTGTGATGGAAACCCATCAAAAATGGCCAATCAAAATATTTTTCATATTATCGTCATTTTTATTCTTTTCATTGTGGAAAAAGGTAAACTATAATTATTTGATAGTATAAATTATAATTATTATAAATAATGAATCTATTTTTCCAAATTCCTTTCATATAAGTTAAAAACATTAATATAAAATTAATCCAAGAAACTTGTCGAGAAAGAGGTTTTTAGAAAAAAGAACATGTTCAAATGTTTAAAAAAAGTTTTATATAATAATTCATAATGAAATTGATGAAAATAACACAAATTGGATAAATATATATATAACTTAAATGATGTTTCTTATAAAATTTTATTCAAATTATTTCGTGGTTTTAAATGCTTTGAAAGAAACGAAAATTTTTAATAAAAAACAAGTATTTCCACTATTTATCAAAAAATTTACCTTCTAAAAAAATATCAGAAAATAACCCCAAAATAATTTGGGCGTGCTGATTTTAAAAATTAATTTTAATTTTTTCAATTATTTTTTTGAAATTCATAAAAAAAATTAAAATATGTGCGAAAAATTTGAAAAAAAAAGATTTTCAGATAAATCTGGTTTTAAGTAAAATTTTTTATTAAATCCTATATCTTTTCTAGAAAACACATAAGATAACATTTAAATATTTATATATATATATTATATATAAATTTTCTTAAAATAAACCACCAATGTAATTTTTAAAATATATTTAGATATAACATGTCTGTGGACATAAAAATTGTTTTTTAGAAAATCCTTCCCTTTATTTTTAGACAATTTTTATTTACATTTATAATTAATTGGTCTAATTTTAATGAATTATATATAAATGTTTCATCCATATATTTCAATAATTTCAATAATCTTTTTAACACAAATTATTCCAATGGATATGTGACAACTATCATATTAAATAACAATTTTTTAAAAGTATGTCTTGTTTCATTTAAATTCATAATCACGTATAACATAGGATAAGATCTGTTTTTCATGTAACAAAAGGAAAAATGTTTGATATGTGTAAAAAATATAAACATGGTGTTTCTAGTAACACTATTTAAATTGTGTTTTATCTATATCCTAATATATAAAAAATATAAATTCTGTTAAAAAATATATATTACATGAAATATTATTATGTTACATTCCACACCCAATAAAATTAATTTCACCATAAAAATACATTAAATAGGTATAATCAAATGAGTATAAATATACTTCATTACATCCTCATGTCCCGAATTATATTCCTCAATATGGTGGATTTTTTTCAAAACATAAACCAGATGAGGGGTTTTATTTCATAGAACCTTATCAATATAATCTATTATTTAAACATATTGTTCTTTATAACCATGATCACGCTCCTATAGTATGACCTCTGAGTTAAGTAAATGTGATTTATTTTTAATTAACATTCTTAGAATAGGTACATAGAACACATATAGAAATTGAGATAGGATTGGTGGAAGAGAAAAAGGATAATCTATTGTCCCAATATGATCATGTATTTCAAAGGGACCAATTAACATGGGTCCTGGTTTTCCCTTATTCCATCCATTGAGAAGTAAATATAAAGACCATCTCACTAACATAAAATTCTAGATCACTTATATGATTATTAGCACAAAATTATGTCATCTTTTTTATTTCGTTACATGATTACAAATGGTTCTAACCTTCCCTACCATCTCAACTACATTCTCAGGCCCCAATAGAATTATTTAAGCAACTGAATTCCATTATATTGGATTTTTATAATTATATCTATATAGGGATTTATAAGGAGCCTTAATAAATCTTTATTGATTGTTATTATTTTATGAACACCCAACTAGAGGATGTTTTTGATACCAACCAACTTTTAAATGCATAGAAAATGATATTGACATATCCACTAGGGTTTTAATTTTTTTCAAAGATAGACCGTCTATCTGAGGATAATAAGAAGTCCTAAAACTCAACTCATTATCATGATCATGATTAATATTTCACCAAAAAATCATATTATCATTAGATCATAATAAGATACAATTGAATTTTTTCCTCCACAAATCTTTAAAACTTAATAAATGTATATTCTAGGATGAGGATCCATAGAGAAATTTTCTCTGATGGAAGTGAAGTTTGATGACTCTATAAAGTGGTAGACTAAAACCCATAATTACCGCAATAGAAAATATAATATAAACACTAATTTTTACCAATTCATGTTATCATATTTCCCAAATGTCTAAATTAATTCCTCCCTGAATAACTTTTTCACTAAAACAAATACAAAACCAAAGGGTTGTACTGGAAAAAAGGTATCGTAAAAGATTTTTATTCTTGATAATCACCCATCACATAAAACCACTAAATGGGGGTGAGTGAATTTTAAATTATGGTCAACCATAAATTCATAAACACTTGAGTGTATTTATAAATATTATTTTAATCTTTTAGGGATACATATGATCCTGTAAAATTTAATTCACCCTTTCTTCCATATATAAGATCTAATATTATACCAAAACATTATCGTTGGTAGATTGGGATTATCCTTGTAGTAATATAATATAAAATTTTATTTCATTATTCAAAAATCCATTTAAAGGGAGATAATCACATGAAATTTTACTAAAGGATAAACAATAATATTTTCATTGAGATTATTAATAGAAAACAAAACATGAAATTCCCAACTAAGGAGGTTGTGATAAGTGTTTCCAAATTATCATGACTTACTTCATCCAATATGATAAAATAAGCATTCCCTATATCCATTCACTTCACATGATGTTGTGTCTTATCATCGACATTATCCATTTCATTGGGGAATTGATTCACATTATGCACAAACACCATTCACTTAAAAAACAAGAGTGTGGGTGGTGCATTAGGTGGAGTCATCCTCTACCCCTTTTCATTAACCTATACACTAATTACATTTAGAAATTCATGATAATAATGTCATACCATTTAAAAATTTAAGGATCCATCTAAATACATTTAGGATATTTCCTTGATGATTCATAAATCATTTAAGGAATGTAGATTGCTAGAATTTCATTCAACCATTTTAGTTTTCATGACACTCATACAACATTTTCTTATAATAACTATCAAAATCATGGGAATATTGAATTTAAATTTCTACATTCTGTGCACATAAAAAAATTTATTCATATCTAATAATGTCTTTTATATCCATACCCATTTGATGAATTGGTTTTTGGACACCAATGATTTGATCAAATTTTTGTTTAGGGTCGATGATTAAAATTTAAGAGTACCTTGGAAGTATTTTAAAATTACATTCACAAGTACATAAAGATTCATCGTCATTTTTATTATGCTCAAGTAATTCCATCTCAATATTTCATAGAATTATATGGAATTAAATACTAGGAAATATACTCTTAGACTATTTTCAATGCATGGATTTAAATTATTATTCTTCATTATGTTATTAATAATATCAAATCATTGATTAATTTATCCATCCAAATGATAAAAAACCAAATAGACTTTTTCAGAATCAATTCAGTAAAGAACATAATATATATATTTTTATTGGTACATATTCATTACTCAAAAACTAGTGGATCAATGGAACCAATTAAATAAGGTGGGTGTTTCTTCATGAGGGGAACCACTGAACATTTATTCCTCCATTTCAAATTTTGGAGTTCAGAATATTTCATTTCTTGAGAATGATTTGTAATAATTGAAATAATATTTTTCAATCCAACTATTATTAAATTTATTTGATTGGGAATAAAATCCATTCATTTTTTTATACACTCTAAATCATCGTTCCACCTTCAGAATCTATAAATTGACTAAAACTATAATCAAGAGCATGGGAAACACTAAAAATATTTGAAACAACTATTTTAAGGAAATATAATTTATATTCTATCTAAACCATGACACCTTATTTTTAAAATATTAAAACTTTGGAATAACCATGTTATTAAATGATCATTATTTAAATTCACTATGATGGTTCATAAAGAATTTTTAATTTCAAATCTATATCCATTAGGTGTGTCTAATGATTTTTTCATCAACACTGGTTGTTATCCACCAGTTGATGATCGACTCTAACTCAATGTTATCCTTTCATAATTATAAACCCTATATACCTCTATGATTTTTCCACATCCACTAATAGTATAGAGACAAGGATGCGTTTTATATGAATCACTATTCCCTATCATTCACAAAAATCCAAGGATATTTATGAATATATAGAATTATCCTTATACATATCTGAATAGATAACCTTAATCATTTCCTTATAAATATACTTATCCCTATCACTGGGGATCTCATACAAGTTTTTTTTAATACAAATATCAACATATTAACTTAATATTTCAATTGATTATAATCATAATAACCCAAATATCTCATGCATAAATATCACATCCCTATAGATTTATATTCAAAATATTTCATAAATACATCCCTAAAGATGGTAATACTTTAGTGTCTTTATATAATAGATATTCTGTCATATTATTTCATGATATATCTTCAACATCTATAATAATTATCATCTCAAATAGTGATCCTTTTAGAAATACACTTCCTAACCCATTATTCATATGTTGGGGAAGGAAAAAAAGGTATGATTAGAAATATAGTATGGGTAAGCATAGGATATGTCAATATATGTTCATATGAAAACATAAGATATTAATAATAGTATGGGATCATGAACATAACATAGGAAGCTCATTTCCAACCTATTAGAGACCATAAACATGATTCATTGAAGAAAACGTTTTCATTTCTTTAAACATGGAACATTTGAGTGAAAAATCATGAAAAATAAACCATTAATCAAACTCTCAATTCTAAAAAGAGAATCACAAAAATAAATATCTAAAAATGATTTCATATTTCTTATTTAAAAAATATGACCATCAATATAGTTGATTGGGACTTATAACCTATTTCCCATTATGGATCAAGACACACTTATTTCCCATATTGGACAAGGAAACACCTGTTTCCCATAGAATATAAATACCATCAACTTTCCCCCAAATAATATCTCAGGATATATAAATATTTACCAAATATATTAAACGAAGATATATATCCCACCTCTATTTTGTTATAACATAACCATTGTCTGTGGTTATAACAAAACCATATTCAAATAATGGAAATCATAATAATTTGTAATATAAGATCAAAAAACATTCATCATATCATAGAAAATGAAAATTAATGTCTTTCATTAACTTTTTATCACAACATAACCTATAAAAAATAAATAGGCAGTATAATATTTTCAACAAAGTATAACCCTTGGAAATTGAGTAAGGTATTATAATAATTTTACCTTGGAATAACCTTTGGAAGGGAAACATGCTTCATAATCTTATTTTCAACATAAGAATAATCCTTTTATTTAATGATTAATAATTTTTTCCTTGAATTATATTCCTACTAATTAATAATAAATATTAAAGTATGTAATCCATGATAGAAATTTATTTTGGAAGATCACGTGGATAAGTAATTTCAGAAAATAACTTTATTTAATCACTTTTTAAAACACAAAAATCATAAAATATTATGTAAATACATTTTATTGAAAATAACATCAAAATATTATAAAGGATTATTTAAAAATAATATTTTTTTTCATTTAAATAGCCATAACTCTTCAAAAAACAATTATTAAAAAATAAATCTTTTTCAACATCATTTTCATTTAAAATAACCTAGAAAACATCTAGAAGAAGCTTAAAATAAAAAAATCATCTTGATCGAGGTAAAATTTTTAAATGTTTTACGTCTTAAAAATATATTACATTCAATTTTTTGATAAAATACAAGTGGGAATTTTGTGGAAAATGTAATAAATATACCTTTAAAATTATATTTTAAAAAATAAATCATGGTAAAAATGATTTCAATAAATTATTTTAATAATATTAGTAAAAAATTTTAAAAAAAATTTAGAAACCCTATATTTTAAGAAAACTTGTTTTTAACAGAATAATGAAATAAATATGATTTTTCCAAAAGACATTATTTTGAACCCTTCAATAATTAAATATGGTAACATGATGGGAAATCATATATTACCCATTGTAACATCCTGATTCTAGGGGTCGCCCAGAGGTTCCCCATACCGGGTTGGTCACCTGGCCTCAAGTGTATTTCCCAAATACCAGAGGCTGCTGACTAGATACGAGGGACTTGGGTGTGATAGTGGGAATACTATTCACTCTTTGGCTGAGAAATGCATTGGAAATAAATAAATAACAATAGCAGTTGTAATAATACAATACAATAAGTAAACAATGGAAGAATGAATGTAATAAAGAACTAGAAAACATATATAAATGATGCATGAAAAAAATTTCTTGGAAGGTATCCAAACATGTCATGATAATAGAATACAATAATAATACAAGAAAGAAAAAAACAAATAAACTCTAGCAACATCACAAGATTCATCTTGGTCCCATGCTCTCTACCTTTATAATTATCATGTATCTTGTGTTGAAGGGAGCATTCCCATATATATACCTACAGTAATATAATCTGTCTGAGCCCCAAAGCATGACCCAAAAAGGGTGTGAGATGAATCCTAGTAGGAAACCACCCAATGATCGATGCCTAATAGTCAGTGGATATATATGGTCCGAAATAAGAAAAATGAAGTAGCAAACAAGGACGTACTCAAAAGTAAACAATCCTGTAGTTTTAATTGAATTCATTTTCTTATATCATTTAAGAATATGATCAAAACAAGTTACCCATAGGGACGTACTCTCAACATATCCCCTCTTGTTCATCCAAAATACAGTATAACAACCTCTTTGGTAGCGCACATAGTATATCCCCATTGGTCTAATGAAAATAAAGACTCTCTGGGGAAGAACTCATAGTATATTCCACAATAGTCTATTAACTATAAACTATAGACACTATAAGGAAGCACTCAACATCAATTCCCCTTGTTGTTTCATAACAGTAACTATAGACTCTTTGGGGGAGCACTGAACTTCAATCCCCCTTATGGTGTCGCAGAGTGATAAAGAAATAATGGACATTATTGGGAAACCCTTAACATCAATTCCCCTAATGGTCTCACTACACCAGGTTCCCAAAAACATATTTAACGAAATCATGAAAAAATGATTTCTAACAGCCAAAGTAAACTTAAAATCACTACTTCGCTAATTTTCAATAAGAAATACCACAACATTAGATAAAATCACTCCATCCTAACAATACTAGGCATAGAAATCAAGAATTGTAATAATAAAATCTTGACCAAAAGGACAATATCATAAAAATAATGTGAAACACATCCTTAACATGGAAAATAACCCCATTCACAATAAAAAACCTCTACTCAAGCACAGAAGGCATAAAAGGCATTAACAAGGAAAAAATCTCTAAACACACAATACCCCGTTCCAGGGTATTGGGAACTTTTGCTCATAAAATTTGAAGACTAACTATAAAAAGGTACAAACCACCAACCTCGGTTTGGTACGGTAATTATTCTACAGTGGTGGCCCTTGAATTGACATATAATGCAGTAGATCTAAATACAATATCTAAAACATTCAACTGTGGATATCAAATGTGGGAGGAGAAATCAAGATATGAGACACTGAACGAAGGAAGAACTCACTGATGTGATTCCCAAAAAACCGACAGAGATCAGTTTAGAGAACGAATGGTGATTCAGAGGGCCATATAAGATTCATAATTATCAATCACTCCTGGAAATGATAGATCTAGTAGAAGAGGTTTCATTCGATTGGTTGTGACCTTGGTCCGACATAATAATTTAAAAAAATTTACATAGTGTTTTTTAAGTACATGGTGTGTACTTTCCTTAAACGGTATTCGCTTTAGGCAATCTCCAGGTCACCCCACATTTCCACGTAATCAGTCATTACACAGTTAGTACACAGTCAACCGCAGAAACCAGATACATCGCGTGTACTAGAAAGTACACAGAGTATACTCCTAAAATTTTATGATGATTCCCTTTTCTCAAAAACACCAAAAAAAGAGAAAAATAGACATGAAAAAAAGCTATAGGTTCTTAAAAACTTCCGCCCTTAATTAAATTTCTTCTTGAATTTCCCATGAATGGTAGTGTAGAAAAGAATTATCATCCAACTATTGCCATGGCGATCAAACATCAGCATCCCTCTCCCATGTCTCATCTTGTACTCACCTGTGTGGCCATAACACCCATACTAGAAGAAAAAATCATCTATTGAGAACCTTCATGCTACGATTAATGATCCAGATAGGATGATTCTCTAATGATGCACCCACCTCTAGGTCAACACCATTTGGTCAAAAGACAAGATACAAGTCATAGAAGTAACATTGTAGCTCTGAAATGCGGGAGACTTCATGCATAGCCTGGTACCTCTGATGTAACTGCAAACGATATGAAATCGGCCTGACTCATTCCAAAACCAAAAATGGTCCATAATATCTCAGCAAAAGCTATCCCTGTCTCCTAATCCTTATATGTCCAAGACGTAGGGTGACACATAGGAAAACATGATCTATGACCTTGGACTCCATAGGTTTTCCTTGTGGATCACCATAAGACTCCTATCATGATGTTGTAGCATCCATCCTCTTTTGAATCAACTCTATATGCTCTATGGTCTCCTAGACAAGATGAGGTCCCAGCATAGCTGTCTCTCTTACCTCTTGCCAGCATAAGGGTGATCTGTATGGCCTACCGTACAAATCCTTATAAGGTGCCATCCAAATAGTTGATAGAAAACTATTGTTGTAGGAAAACACTAAAACTGGTATCTAGTTCTCTCATGAACCTCCAAAATCCATGGAAAATGCACGTAGCTTGCCCTCCTACACCTGAATCGTATACTTAGACTGACCACTATCTAGGGATGTTATGTTGTACTCAGAAGTACCGGTATACCCAAAACCCTATGCAGTCCCTTCTAGAACCAAAAGTAATATAGGTATCCCTATCTAACATAATTTAGTGTGGAACTCCATGAAAATGTACAATCTACCAAATGAACTACCATCCCATGTCGTCAAAACTGAAGGTCTCTTTGATCAGCAATAAATGTGCAGCCATCGTGAGTCTGTAAATGATAACATAAACTACATCTTTCCATTGATATGACCACGGAAAACATGTATCTAACTCCCTCACGATATCATTCCACTTCCAGTTGAGAATGGGTAACTATTTCAAAATCCATACTGGTCACTGATTCTCCACCATCATCTACTGCTAGGTGGAACACCTCAACTCAAAACCAGCCACATCTCTCTTTATACATGGAAACAAATAATGATGGTGTATATCACGATACATCTTGGTGACACCAGGATGAACTGACCAAACTTAGGAATGAATGTCTCACATCATCTTTTTTTCTATGCCTACAGACACAAATTCACACCCATGAAATCATAAGATCTCACCCTCTCCCATGGTGCATCGTGGAATAGGGTCCTCTCATGACACACTCTCCCATAAGACTGGGCCTTCAGAATATGATAGTTTTCTCATTCAAAATCATTCGATAAGAGTAGAGGTAACAACTATGGAATTAATAAAAGTCTTCCCCTGTCTGTTGTGCACCTAAAAATTCATCTTAGAGAATAGATCCATAAGCATCCACTCACTACTATCCTTATAAACTGCATGTATTGGTTTCCTCCTTCTAAAATCATCAACTATTGTATTGCCTTTATCAAGCATGCTAGAAATCTCAAAGTCAAAGGACTAAATTTACTCATCCCACCATCACTGTCACAAATTTAGATCATGCTGATTAATGATATACATGAAAATTTTCTGGTCGGTGAAACCCACAAAATGTTCTACAAACAGGTAATCTCTCCAACAGACGAATGCATGAACAACTGTAGCCATCTCGAGATTGTTTGTCTGGTAATTCTTCTCATATGACCTCAAATACAAATAACAGCACACACAAACCCCATCTCTCTACATAAGCACTACTCCCAGCCTGATACCAGATGCATCACAGAAAACAGTATATCTCTTTCTCAGATCTGAAAATACTAGTATCGGTGCTGAAGCTAACCTCCATTTTAGCTCATGAGAGGCAGACTCACAAAAGTTTTACAATAATAACATCTCAACATTCTTAGTCAGTCTCATCTATGGAACTGCTATGTGTAAAATGTCTTATATGAAACACATATAGTGAAAAATCATCCCTAGAAGACTCCATTCCTCAAAGACGTTCTTCGGCTGCTCCTAGGAAACGACTCCTCTCAAATTCTCTAAGTCTAGTGATACTCTTATCCCTTTGATAACACATCCCAATAAGTTAATCTAGTCCATCCAAAAGTGTAATTTTGATATATTAGAATACAACAGAGGCTCTCTCCGTGTACACAGAATGATCTCAAGATGTGAGGCATGGTCGTGTCGTGTGTGATAGTACACTAAGATATTATCTAGGAAGACTACCACGAAATTATCTAATTATGGATGGATCTATTAGTTCATCAGTTCTATGAAAACTGCAGGCAATTCATGAGACCGAACGGAATAAAAACATACTCTTATAGACCATACCTGGTCCGAAAGGTTGTATGAGGTATGTTAGATGGTCTAACGTGAAACTGATGGTAACCAGATCTCATATCAATCTTCGATAACACCTGGGCTCCTTGAAGCTGATCAAATTGATCATCAATCCTCAACAAGGGATATCAGTTCTTGAATGTAAAATTTTTTCATCTTCTGATAATACACAAAAAGTATGAGGGTATCATCTGCCTACATTTCAAAATGGACAGGTGAACCCCAAGGAGAAGTACTGGGTCAGATGAAAAACTTTTCCTGAACCTCCTCCAACTACTTCTTGAGCACCATTAACACTGGTGTAGCCATCCAATAAAAAGTAATGGACACAGGTGCTGCTCCTAGGAAAAGTTCAATAGAAAATTACACCTCTCACAACAGAGGAAAACCAGAAATTTCTTCTAGAAAGACATCCCAGAAACAATATACTACTAGAGGAAAATCCAACTGTGATGTCCCTGGATCTTCTTGATATAGACTAGAAATCTAGGTTGTATGTCCTCATAACCGATGATGCTCGAGTCCTTCTTTTCTTTCTCAGATATCTCATTCTACCTTATGTAAGAACAAACTGCCCTCTAGTGATTTTAAAAGCACCATATAGTGATAAAAGTTATCAAATACCTAGATGGCAAATAACCATTCCATCCAAAGTATGAATTCATCGCATGTCATCTCTAGAACATAGAGGTCCCATAATAAGTGATGCCCACCAACCTCAAGAGGTAACTCCTTTCACTGATGTACGCAATCCTTTGTTGTCCCCAACGGAGTGTCCATTGTCAGGACATCAGTAGATGGAAAGAAACAGATCCCATGACTCTCCACAACAACAAAAAATATGAAACTATGGGAAGCCCCTATATAGAAAAGTGTAGAATCTAGAACTGAGAAAACTAGAATATTACATCGAAATGTAGATGGATTGGGATCCTTCCCTAGATGGATATGCTCCACTGAAAAAAAAATCTTGTACTTTGGCCCTTTGATCCTTCTTGACCCCTCAATGATGATCCACCCTATTATCCCTGAATTCGTGCCAGTTCGATATGACGGCCGTGACCTCCACCTCATCTTGAACGACTAGAATATCTCCAATTCCTAGACTAAGGAGGTACTAGTGTTGCATCTCCTAAACTAGGAGTCATTGAGGAACCCCTCTGATACCACTTTGTGACATCCCTGTTCCGGGAGCCACCTAGAGGTTCCTCATACTCGGTTGGTCACATTAAATCAAGCTCATTTACTCAAATGGTAGAGTTTGTAGACTAGAAGAGAAGTCCTTTAATTTGATAGTGGGAAGACAATTGCATCATTGGCAGAGTAATGCAATCGGAATAAACATATAAAAAAGAGTAATCAATAATAACATGCAATAAGTAAACAACGGAAGACTTAAAATAATAAACAACTGGAACAAATTTAAAAATAATGCATGATACGTATGTCTATGAAAGAAGCCTAACATGTCAAAATGATAGAATAGGGTAATATTCCAAGATACAAGGAAAAAAATAAACTTCAGCAGCATCTCATTTCTCAGCTTGGTCCTATTCTCTCCAGATCCAAATAAATCTGGTACCTGAAGTATAAGAGTTCATTCCATTATCAATACCTATAGTAATATAATCTATTTGGGCCCAAAATCATGACCAAGATAGGTTGTGAGATGAATCCCATTAGGCAACCACCCAATTATTTGTGCCTCACAGTTAGTGAATATATATTCCATCTAGTAAGAAAAATTATGCAATAATCAAGGAAGTAATCAAATGTAAACAATCCTATAGCTTTAATTTCATTCATTTTCATATATCAAGTAAGCAGTTGATGAAAATAAGTATCCCTCTAGAAAGTAATCACAACCTATCCCCTATAGTTCAAAAAAACAATGGTATAACAACCTCATAGGTAGCATACATGGTCTATCCCCTTTGTTTTAATTCTAACAAAGACTCTTTAAGGAATCACTCACCATGAATTCCCCCTATAGTCTCTTAACAGCAAACTATAGACACATTGAAAAAGAACTCAATGTCAAATCCCCATGTGGTATCATAACAATAACTATAGTCACTCTGAGGGAGAACTCAACGTCAATCTCCCCTATGGTCTCTCTATGTGATAAAGAAATAATAGATACTCTGGGGATGCCCTCAATGTCATTTCCCCCTTTGGTGTCCCTAAACCAGGTTCCTGCAACCCTGTGTAAAGAGATCCAAAACAAATGATGTTCAACAGTGAAAATAAACATTAATACACTAATTGGTTAAATAACTACAAGGCATGCCATTGAATTATATAAAATCACTCCATCCTAACAGTACGAGGCTTGGAATGCAAGTAGTCTGATAAGAAAAGATAGAACAAATGGTAAATATCATAACATGAAAGGGAAACAAATCCATAGATTGGAAAATAAACCTATAAGCATTAAAACAACCTCTAATATAACACATAAGGTATAACAGACATTATGAGGGAAAAAATATTTAAACATGCAATACCCCATTATGGGGTATTGGGAACCTTTTCACATAAAATTCAAAGACTGACTACAGAAATGAACAAACCTCCTACCTCGACATTGTACAATTGATATACTATGGCGTCAGCCCTTGAATCGACCTAAACACGGTAGATCTACAATAATATATGAAACATTTAATAAGGTTTATCTCATGGGAGAGAATAAATTAAGATATGAGAATCTAAAAGAAGGAAGAACTCACTGAAGTGATTACAACACAAATGATGGAGTTTGATTCAGAGAACAGATAGTGTGTTAAAGGACAAGAGAAGATTCATTAGTATCTGTCACTCCTAGGCGAGACAGACATAGAAGAAGAGGATTCTGTCGATTAGATATGACCCCAATCAAACATAAATGTTTAAAAAAATGTACATGACATATTATTTAATAGTACATGGTGTGTAATTTCCTTTAACAACATTCGCATTAGGTAGTCCCCAAGTCATCCCACATGGCCAGGTAATCATCTATTACATTTCTATTACATGGTCAACCATGGAAACACGATACAAGGTTTGTATAAGAAAGTAAATTGTCTGTACTCATCAAATTTCTAGATTCTCCTCTTTTCTAAAAAACACCCAAAAAAACACATACCTGAAAAAACGATCTGGGTTCTTACACCCATAAATAACCATAGGATAAGAATATAAATGATTTTCTTGATATATAGATCACAATATTTTATCATTGGAATCATAATAATAAAAAACCCCAATAAATGAGGATATTCTAACATAAAACCCCTACCACTTGGGTAACATTGAATCATAATCCCCATAAAATAATAAAATTTTATAAAACCAATTATATCATGACAAGAAATAAGTTCATAGTACCAAATGTTAAAGGGGTGATATAAACTTCTAATAAAATAATATTGGTTCCTATCATAAAAAGTCTCAACAAAGAAAATTTAGACAAAAATACATTTCCACATTGGTAAATTTTGAACCATAAAGCCTATGAAAGGGATATAAAAAATTGATAATTAATCCTAAATAATTTTCAACATAATAAAAATAAAATATATTCATGATATCCATATACCTCACATAAATTAAACACACAGTGAATATTGATAGCATCTAGAAAAAAATTAAATTTAGAAGGAAATCCCTTATAAAAAATCTTTACATCCTTCGTACAATTCAAAAGAAATTCAAAAATTAATATATGATAACTATAAATATATTGAAGAATTGTGATTGTATACATAATTCTATATATGATTTTATTATTACATTTTATTACCCATTTATTGACAATTCAATATTAATGTCGGGTTTTAGGAAATGAATGATTCTTTTCATGTTATTTTGCAGTTATTATATTTTTTCAACATACATTGATCATGGATAAAACGTATAAATAATTTTATCGAGGAGATAAATATGTTATTATATATTTATATGTATGTATATATTTATGATGATCCATAGAATTAAGTTATAAAAAATGAAATACATTGTTCATGGATATGGTAGGGCTTATATATGCGTAAACATTGTTTACATTTTCTCCAAATAAAAAAAATATGAAATTTTAAAGAATATTACTGTTCCAATTTTTATAATTTTATTTATCTCAAATATTTTCATTAAAACCATCATTATTACCTTCCATGTCATGCATGAAAAGATCATATCGCTTCTTGAGAGAGTAGTCCACCATAGACACAAACGACAACATCATATTATCATGGAATAAAAGTTAAGAATTAACATATAATATCATGATCATAAAAACCTAATAATATTCTAAATTTCATATATAAATAATTAATGTACCATTATATCCTTCTATTAGAGGTGGTGAGGGAAAAATAATTAAATTGTTTCACAAAGCCGTTGTATTGTATACACATGAATGATGATTTTGTAACCCATATGACGGAATATCAAAAGTATTTATGTTATATAATTATCATAATAAAATCTCAATATATTTGGGATATTTATTATATGATATAATCATGATTTTATACTAATTTATTGATGGGGAAGGAAAAATTAAAAAAAATTGGTTAGGTAATTTACCTCTTCTTAAGATGACTTTTTTAGTTTCCAAAAAAAGGATTATTAGATTATAATCATGACCAAACTATGTATTCTAGGATTAAAGGGGGGGGGGAATTATAGAGGTTATTTTAGTAGGTATTGTGTGAACCATATTTTTTTCAATTGTGGATAGGAAAGGATAGGGGGTTCCCTGTTACATGTGAGGTGAGTGGGCCACATGTAAATATTTAAATGAAAAAGGTGTAACCATGTTTTTCACATGGTAAATGGCACTAAAACAAGATATTATCAATCCTAAAAGGTATATGGAAGAAATATTTCCATATAATGGGTTTTTATAGGATTTTTGAAATTTTTAACTATTATCTCATTAGTTTCACCAATTAATAAAATATATTCTTCCATTTACTCCATAAAATAATATTTTTGTTTTTACTTTTAATTATGCTGAAAATTTATGTTTCTATTATTAGATAATATATATAATTTTGATTCCAAAAATGGAATACAATTTTCCAAATTCCACTAATATAATTGAAATAATTTAATCTTAATTTAATCACTTAAACATGATTAGAAAGAAGTATTACAAAGAGAAATGTTTGAAAGATTAATGGAATTCAATATCATATATTAATTTTGAATTGAATAAAATGGACTAAATTGAATTAAATAATATATAATTTAACTAATTTGAGTTTTATTATCATTTTAATTCCTTAAATATAATTAATAACTGATAATTCTAAAAAAAGTTAGTACTTTTAGTACTCTTTGAAAATTATATCTTTTCCAAAAACTCTCAAAAATTCACTACAAGATAAATTTGAAATTATGAATTGAAATATTATTTTTATTTCACAAAATTATAAATTTGGAATAAATTATTATTGAAATATCTTCACAAACCATGACAAAACATTTTTTAGATAAATTTTGTTTCTATGAAAATAATTGAATTAATTGCTATCGCATGTCAATAATAAACATAAGATAAATGTTAAATATTTTATTGAATATATAATATAAATATTAATTGAAAAAACTTAATGTTAATTATTTAATTTATTAAGAAAAAATAATTTTTTTGAATAAGATTATTTTTTTAAATAAATATTTCTTTTATTTTAAAGTGAATTTTTTCATTTAAAAAACATATCATTGGAGAATAAATTATATATATATATATTTAATCCATGTATTTTGATAATATATATAATCATATTTATACCCTCTCTTCCAATAGTTGGGTGAATACAAAAATTTTAATGAATAGTATTTTAATAGTATTCCATGTTTCGTTTTAAATTGGTGTTTTATGAAATTGAGATTAAAGTCAATTATTTCTGTAATGAAAGAAAAACATGGTATTTTATGTAATTCTCACAGAATATTGTGTTACATTTATTGAAGTATATTGAAAATATTACATTTATTCATAAATTTTTTTTAAAAAAAATATTGTTGTTTTACAAATTCAACATTAAAATATATATTTGAAAAAAAATGAATTATTTCATTTAAATCATTAATAAATAGTGATAAATATATTTTATTACTATAAAAATACATTGCTCAAGCGAAAATAGTTTTTCAAAAAAATCACCAATTTTATTTTAAAATGATTTTATTTTCGTATCTAATAAATTGATAACCAATGAATTCATTTAAAATTTTAAAAATTATATATTTCTAATAATTTTATTATTATAATTAATACTCATCAACATATTTATAAGTAAATAGTAATAATATAATAGCATATCACAGTCTAGTTAAACTCAATGTTTCATGTAAATAAATCTATCAAACTTAGCAAATTTATTTAATGATAACTATAACAGAAACACTTGGGGTGTTAAATTTTACCACCTTATGATAATTTCACACTCAAAATATCATCACTTTGAATCAAATAACTATGGATACTTCCACCTAATCACATCCATGGGTTCCCTCAAAGGTTCCCCTAATTTATGGGGTTTCTAAAAATCAAGGACTAAGACATTGCCATTTCATCATATCACATTAAATCTATGATATGGAATCTATACCAATTTTTTTATAAGATAAATATTTATCCATTGATAAGTTCTAAAAGATTAATCTATGTGCATGATCCGCTATGTGCATCCTTGGGGGAGAAACATGGAATAGATTGGGAACTGGAGAGATATTCCTTAGAATATCGAATTGATAATATGTTATCCTAATATGAATTGATATTTACAAGATACTAATAAATATATATGGACCATCTTGACCTTCTTTTCCAAGTATCATAACTTTATTCTATGGGAATTTTCCTAGTAATACTTTCTAAAAAATGTTCAATTCTATATTTCGATGATGATAAATATCATAAATTTTCTATAATTTTGGAGATTCTCTTGTATACCGCAGAATGGATCTAAACACCTCTTTTATTTCCTCAAATATATCTATCCTCAATTAACTATTTATCCAATTTCATCAAACAAAAATTTTAGTTTTGACTTGCTTTCTATATAGGGCTTCATAACGGGCCATCTAAATAGTCAATTGAATGAATTTGTTTTTTGAAAATTATTCCAAAGGAAGGTATTGATCTCAAAACCTTTTGAAATATACAGAAAAATATTACCACATGTGTTCTAGAGTCTGGGAGGATTTCTTCAATTGAACATCTATATTAGTATAATATGCAGTAATAAAACACAACTCTATATCTAGAGCCAACTAAATATTTCTTTATGACAGGGAGGTAAAACTCAAAACCATGGAGATATAATAGAATTTGGAGCTCACTGAAATTTTAGCACTTCCATATTGTTTATTCTGGAAATAAAATCAATAGGTAAATATTCTCAAATTGAAATAAAATTTTCCAATTTCATAAGGCAATCAACTATAACTGAAATAGCATTGTACCCACAATATTTTTTGGGGAGTCTAATGATCAAATATGTGTTAATGTTTTCTAAATTTAATTTTATAGGTATTATTTGTAAAATCCCCTTAGTAATATATATCTTAGCCTTATTCAATAAATACAAAATTCATTGGTCTCATTCAGTTCACATTATGGAATAACTAGAATGGTAATTATTACTTAGATCACTAGCCACCATGTTTCCCTTCCCATGGTGGTAATGTTTTAAGTAATCATAATAAATAATCAACCCCAACAACTTTATTTTTAATATATTAAAATTTTTAATTTCAATATATTCTTAATATTTTATGAGAAGTTTTTATTTTATATATTTCACTATAAATATTGTTTATCTATATATTGAACATAAATAAATACTATTTCTAGCTCGAAATCATGAGTTCCATAAATTACCTCATTTATTTAAAATTTTATTGATGTATATCGTATCACTATAAAATTAAATTTGAGTGAGAATAACAGTATATTCATTAATACAACATTATGGATAACAAACCCTTATCCATAACAAGGTAGTTGAAGTACATATGTGATGGCCAATATTCATTTTAGATTCTTGCATTTTTTATCACATTCATCATTTCAAAGGATCATAGATCCCATTTGTGTAATAATGTTTACTTAATTTGATAACCATGAAAAATACCACACAATGTTCTATTAGTTTCAAGAAAACCTATAAAAACTATGGATATTGGTTATCATAATTATCATGGTCCATTGTCTAATAACTTCTGTCATTGAGGGATCGACAGATATACCCTCACATGACATTATATTAGCCATGAATATGATTTTCTAAATTCAAAATTAACAATTTATAATTTTATCATATAGAATATACTTCATTAGGGTCTTTGGGAACACCCTAAATTGATATCCATGATCTTCCTTTCACATTGAATATTTAAGAATATCATCTATAAATAATAGGATAAAATAATCAATGTTAAAATTAATGATTCTATTCATTATATTCTAGAATATAATAGTGGAACCCTGAACTCAAAATGGTATCATTATAAATTTTTCATTTCCATACCTAAAATGAAAATCATTCAAGGGTATTTCTTTCCTTTTAACTCTCAAATTCTAATATCAAAAATGGAGTTAAATTGTGGAAAACTATTGAGATCCTCATAAATAATATATTAAATAATTAATATGGAGTAGAGAACACATGTTCTTGATAGTGATCGTATTATGTTATTGATAATCAATAAAATGAAATATTTACCAATATTTACTTTTAAAAAATTAATAGGCACACCCCATGGTGACACACTCTAGAATATAAATTATTACAACCAAGATTTATATCAATGTAATTTCACTTTGTATTATATTAAAATTTCAATTATTTTCAAGCACATCAACTACATAAAAAACCAACAAAATTAATTTATTTTAATTTTAACCTTACATTTAGAGAATAAATATAACAATAATAATTGAACGTATTATAATGGGATAACAAAAATAAAATAAGAAAATAATGATTGGAAAATATGGATTTTCTCAATCTCCCAGAATAATCTCACTCACAAACAATACAAAAGGAATGAAGTGGATTGTTAGTAATGATATATGAGTTTTTAGAATGAAAAAACATATATATATATATATAGTAATGATTAAATATAATTAAATAAATAATGAATGAAATATTTATAATTTAGACAAAGTTGGGAACTCATTAAATCGTTACAAATCTGGTTGTCTAAATAGTAATCAAGTCATTAGGAATAGAAAGGTGACCATTATATTACAAACCCCATAATTGTTACTGTAAAATAGTGCATTAAATTCATTTAAAATTTAAATTTGAAATATTTTTCACATGGTAGATGTAAATAAATGTTTTAAAACTATTAAATTATGTTTTGGAATTTTAATAAAAAAATATTTTTGTTGTGCCTTTATAATTAAAATATAATGAATTAAATGGAATATTATTTTAGACAATGGATTTATATATTAATATTATGTTTTATTAAAATGATAAGATAATTTTATGAGATCAAAATTTATTTTCCAAAGGGTTAACAAATTGATAATCATATTAAAATTTATGTTTTTAAAATAAATTATGAATTAAATTAAAAATTAAATTTATCATATTTAGATATTTATATTCATAAAAATTATTTCATATTATGAATCTAAATATCACAAAAATGGTTGGGCTAGTTTTTTATAATTTTTTTTATTTTTGGAGAATAGTGGATTGCGGTAAAATACACAACTAAACAGTATATGCTAAATATGTGAATTTTGGAGTCATTAATAATGTAAGAACCCATTAGTTCATAATTAAACACACCATTTAATGTAAACTATAAAAATAATTGACTTTATCTGTTTCATTGAGATTATATAAAAAACTAAAGAATATTATATTCAGAAACACCCCTCTAATCACATTATAAATTCGACCCATCACCACCCCTTCTACTCATAACATATTGGCCTTGGATCCCACTAAATTTTAACCCAATTCCCAAAAAATCCTATCCTTCACGTCTTATTACTTCTGGTCTCATAAAATGTCCCTTATAAATAGTCATAAGGGGTAGCTGAAAAATATACAACCTGAGGGAGAAGATCACACTAAACTGAATATATTTAAATTTTATTCTTCTTTTTATATCCACATATATTCTCCATGGACCTATAAATTGTAACATAAGTATCTTAAATATACCTATTTTTTATTATTGTTTAATATCCACCTTCTACCCTACTATCCTGAAATTATAAAATTAAAATGTTGTATTCATTATGGTTGGTTCGCCAACTCCATGATCAACATAACTCATTTTCTCCACCACCATTAGTTATGGTTATAGAAACAATTTTATGGTTATATTCGATTATATTAATCTTGTAAAATGTATTTTAATTTTTTTTATTTTTATAAATCTATTAATTTTATAAAATGAATGTAGTTCATGACAGTCAGTAAAACATCCTAAATGAACTAAACATATAATTTTATCTTTTTTAATAAAATAATCATCCCTCTGTTCTAAAAAATCAGGGTATCAATGAATATTTAAATATATGTAAGTACATTAATACCATTTCATATTAATCCTATTATTTCAATCCTTTTTATATGAAATTCCAAACATTAACAAAAGATATCTGACCATGGAACAATGAAACAAACACCCTTAGAGAAGAGAAATCAGTCGTTGTAACTCATTGAAATGGATATAAATATACATAATATATTAAAATAAATAAAATATACAAGGAAGAGTTTTTTAATTAATTAATTAATGAATTTAATTTTATATTTTAATACATTAATTCAATGTTCATAATGATTTGGGAAAATAATGCATTGGATAACTCCAAACAGTATAATTTTCATTATAGTTATACCTTATCCCACTTACCTCACTTCATTATTCTAAAATTATTATGGACTTATTATATATTCATTATATATGTTCCAAAAATACATACCAAGCTTAAAACATTATTCATTGATGTTGATATTCAATTTTAAAGGGTTCATTTCCCAGTTTTTCTTGATAAGAAATCCCGATGAAATGTTACTACTCTATTTTAACCCCATTACAAGTTCCACTAACTAAAATATTATTAAAACTCTATATTTTTTAAAAATAAAAATTTGATAATGGTAATTAAATTTAGTCCATTATTGGTATTATAGACAATATTATTCGCTTAACCACTTTAATGATGTGTTACTGTTTCCACTATTTCCCCAGGAAAGTGGGTCATTTTTAAGGGATTCTTCTACTGTTATCATGTATTCACTTCACATAGACACAGTTTCTTATTTATTGTTATAATAAAGGTCAATAAATTATTAAATCCCTTTCATTTATAGAAACTATTTGAATATTCCATCTTGTTTATCTCATTGACATGGTAATAAGTCCCATTTATTTCCATGGGTAATCCTTATATTTGTGCATTATGTTTGATTTCCTAATGAAGAAAATACATATATTCTTTTACATGTTATTATGGGTGAAACCATATAGAACTCCAACACATTGGGTATTGTTTTTGTCTCTAGATTAATTATGTTTGAAATTGTAGAGTAAACCTAAACAATGATTGGACTATTCCAACTATGTGATGTTATTATGGTAGTTAGGATTGAATTATGTTTATTTCATGTTTTATATTTTTTTGAAACTCCCATATTTATATGGTTGTATTATTCCATGTTATTTACATTAGAATCCAATATTATTATTCCTTTTGCTTTTATTTTATGATATCATATTCAAACATTTGACTCATATGTTATTCCCCATTATAATGTTTATTATATTTTTGGGATTCATAAATAACAAATTTTGTTTATGAATTACCAATGTTATCATATGAATTTATAGGATATAAAATGGTGTTTGAATATTATTATTAAGATTAAAATATATTTTTTCTATTTTATTTCCTTTTTATGTATTGTGAATCTATTATTTCAAATACACAAGGCCTCATGATCTCTGGATTGTTTTTATTGGATGATTATGTTAAAAATTATGTAGTAATTTGTGTCAAAGGAAGGGGTCACTATACTTTCTAACAAAGAAAGGTCTATATATTATTTTGGGATTCAGAACAGAATATTTTAGTGATGATCCAAGGGATACATTTAAATATAGTAAAATATCCTAAACTTTTTTGAAGTATATATCAGGTGGTTTCAACGAAATTACATCATTTTCTAGATAATACAAGTGGATATGGATCAGGAAATATTATACCCAGTAATAATAACCCCTAAAATTGTGAATTGGGTACTTACTCGATCATCACCTACTTCATGACAATGACTACTTAGAGCACACAATGTTGAAAACTTCTAGAGGATATTATTTCACAATTTCTCAAACTCATTTAAACCATTTAAAATTACATGAATAAAATGTTATGATATAAAATCTAATATGAAACATTGCCATGGATAACAAACATTTAAACCTAGAGACTCAAATTTATAGGTTTATATGTAATTTATAATTTAATCCTTCTATGGTCATAGATTCCTTTTTTACAGAATTTATAGTTTGATTATTCACATTTATATTTTTATTTTAGTTATTGGGGAAAATAGGAGAATCCATTCCAATAATGATAATGATATAAAATATAGGGATTCACCTTACGATTTGTCTAGCCTTTTAAGAGTTAGAGTGGGTAAATTCATGTTTCTATTTCTATAGCTTACTCATTATATTAATAATAATTATCATCATGTTGTACACCATGCTTCTCCTATAAAATAACAAGTGGTAGTTGAGTCACATATGTAAAAATGTCCTCCACCCTTTAGCGAACCTTCTAACCCCATCATAAAATATGGATTTTCTCAATTTATATGGCATTATTTATCCTCAATTTCTCAAAATAACTGAATGTCATGTTTGTTATTTATCATTGGGGTAGGAAGTGGATCTATGGTATAAAATGATCTATAACCTGATGTTCAAATAGGATAATGATTCCATTGAATGAGTAGGATTCAAGAAAATAGTTACCAATGAACACATTCCTCGAACAATCCATCTTAATATGGAGAGGCAGTACCATAGAATAAATAAAAAGGAAGATGGATTTATTATGGTGTTTGGGGAAAACATAAGAAGTCTTGAAAAATGTGTCGCTGACATTTTCATCTAGATCAAAATTATGGGGGACCATTTATTTTGTGGGTTGAAGCATATACTATGAAAATTATTAGTTATTCAAGACATTTACCACTATGAAGAAATATTTTAGATTTCACTTTATATTTCATATTGATTTTGGTTATTGTATTTTGACTCATGGTTCCAATGAAAATTTGCATAAACTAATGTTTTCATTGAGAGGTTAAGTGGATAAATCACATAAAGGGAAGAAAATACGACACCCTATATGTAAAAAATCGAAGAAGAAGCATCCCAAAACTATCTCCATTATATTGGGAGAAGCTTCAAATGTGAAAAATATTGGAATCATGCTATTAATTATTAATAATATATGAAGAGACTCGCTAATATGGTAAAGGAAAATAATGTTTAAATAAATAATTAGTGATTGGTACAATGATTCAACAATATGGAAAATAATATTAATGTGAGAAAATTCCATAATCCAAGGGTTGTCAGACACAATCAGTAACAACATCCTCATGGTCCATCTATGTATCAAAGGTAATATTACTACAATAATTATAAGGTGGATACTGATAATAATGTAAAGTAAAGTAATTTTTTTTATTCATGAAAGGAAAATATACTTTCTCAATCTAGTCCTATTAATCATTTCATATCTTAGAGGTTTATTATAACAGTTATAATAAGAAAAAAAAATATCGGGGTCCAGAAATCATTGATAAAAACTGATGGAAAATTACTATATCGAATGCATATAACACCTCCGTGGTAAATGTTTGTGGACTAAACAACACAGAAATTTTTTTCATACTTTATTTAATAAAGATTGATTCTATATTAACCATTCTTTGATTGTCCCTATGTAAAGTCAACATAATATTTTGGGGGATATTGATCAAAATTCAAACCCCAAGTCATACCCTATTTCTATACATGTAGAATGAGAATGATGAATATCCTTGGGATAATTTTCCTCTTATGTTAATATAATTGAGTTCTGAGAAAGCATATTTGCCTATAATGTTACAGGAAAAGAGATAATAGTTATTTAAGACATGACCATTATAATGGACTATACTGATTTATTCCCTAATGATTTTTGATGACTTCAACCTTAATGGGAGGTTGTGTTCTCAATTGAACATATTCCTAGATCATTTCATATATCAATGAATCTCTATATTATGTCCAAAATGGAGTTCAAATAACAAATGAAGTTGTTTCAAGAGAATATGGACAAGAGTTTGAAATTCTCGAGTGATTCACTATGGAAATATCCAGTCTTCATCGTCAAGAATATGAATGGGTCAATGCACCTCTACATTGATTATCGTGAGTTCTAATAAATCATTATAAATATTAAGTTTCTCATTCCATGGATTAATGACTTATTTGATCAACTATGTGGGGCCCAATACTTATCTATGGTACACCTTCAGTTAGAATATCATAAATTAATGGTGAAGTTGTATGTTTTCCTATATCTACATTTCGAATGATGTATGTAAACTATCAGTTCACAATGATTCCCTTTGGTCTTACTAAATCATTATAAATATTCATGGAAAAAATATATAGTGTAATCTTAAATTGACTTTCAAATTTTATTGTTGTATTTATAAATTATATTATTATATACTGCAATAGTAAGGAGGATCATGAAGAGAATGTGCATAATATTTTAATGAATTTTAAAATGATAATCTATATGATAAGTACAGTAAATGAGAGTTCTAGATGGATGATGTATCGTTCTTGGGAAAGGTTATCACCAACAAAGGGATACATAAAGATTGTTCTAAGAAAAATGTGATTTTGGAGTTTCCTAGAAATGAATCAATAATAAATATAAATATATTCATTAGACTATATGGGTAATAGTAATGATATTTTAGAAACACGTCATGTTTATTAAATACCCTAAACAAGATTACTTAGAAGGGATAAATGTTTTTCTAGACTAATCAATGTGAATAGAGAATCTAGGAGTTGAAAAGGATGATTATCACCACACTAGTACTCAAGATTACCCCATGTGTGGAACTTATCATTGATTACATTAATGAATCAATTAATTTATTAGAATATATACTATTGAAGAATGATAAGGTGATATACTAAACCCCTATTCATTTCCTGTTTCTTGAGTTCAACTATCCATCACATTATCTGGAGTTAGAAACAGTTATCATCGCATTGAAAATATAGTTGAATTATCTTTAAGGGGGTATGTGTGAAATATATAGATATCATAAAAGACTCAAAAAAATATTCAAATAGAAGGATATTAGTATTTTCCAGTGATGATGGATTGAGCTAATAAGGGACTACAATAATTTAATCCACTGTCATCATGTTAATAAAAATATGACATAGATATTCTTAGTAGAATAGATCCTACAACCATATATATTATGAAAATTAAGAAGGATATATTCTTATTATACATGTAAAGGTTATACATAAAAATCATAATGGAAGGTGTGTCATCACTATTTTATAAAAAAAATCTCAACCATTCATTCCAATGAATATATAGGATGTGAAAAAGAGTTGATTCTAAAATATATATGATAATAAAAGATATAAAAAATGGGAAATCCAGGGAGATAACAATTGATAAAAATTATTTTTAATGATTGGGATATTTTAATGTGTTTCATAAAATCATAAGAAAAATAATGTGTTTTGGAATAATTATAGTAGGTCAAACTTCTCCATACAACGAATGTGTAAAAATATATATTAAGATCATTAAGAGAACTACTAATTTGAAAATAAAAATAACTAGTTCACAAAACAGATATACAAGTTACTAGTAGGTTAGAAAGATTGGATCTAATGGGTAAATAATCCAAGAGAACAAAGACACCATTACCCATATCGACATAGAAATAGGAAAACATCAGCATGAACTTTTTCACTAGTCTACCAAATGTTTATTGTTGAAATAATGATATATGGGCTGTGGTGATTCTTATTAGAAATAATTCAATATAAATTTCAAATAATAATTACTTGTCACTTGATCAACATTCAATGATATTCATCATAGAATTAGTCGGGCTATATGGAACACCAATATCGATTTCACCTGACCAAGAAATGAGATTTACCTCTATGTTCATGAAATTTATTCTGAATAAAATAAACATTGAATTGGAATTATTAATGTCTTCTCACCCATAAATGGATGACAAATTCTAGAAGTATATCTTGACAGTTGATGAATGTTTAAGATAATTCACCCTAGGAATCAATGGATATTATGATTAACCTCATCCTATATTTGATTTATCAAACAATAATAGCATTCAATCAATTATATATGTGGAACCATTTGAGTCCGTTTACTGGGGATGATATATAACATCTATGATTTGGGATGATTTTAGTGATCATAATCTTTTGGGACCTGAAGTGGTTGATGATGTGATTGAAAATTTCAAGACCAATCAGAATCATATTAGATCTTCTTAGAGTAGATAAAAGAGATATACATATAATCACTGATGATATATGAATTTTGAGGTTGGAGATAATGTGTCCCATTGTATATTTCTGTGGTATAGATTCCTAGGATTTGGAATGATGGTAAATATATAACCTCGATACATCGGAACCATAGATATTTTCGGCCACATCAGAGTTGCGGAAAATTGACTAGCATTCCCAACCCCCCTTTCATATGTAAATTTTGTATTCCACTTATCTGTATTCTAGAAGTAAATAACATATACCTCAAATTAATTGAATTCATAACCGATTCAATTATAAAATAATATCTCTAATGAGGAGTATCATGTAATTATTGTAGAGTATATAGATAAATACCAACACTATTTGTAAAACCCAAGATTTCATAATGTGTTATTTTCTTCAAAATAATTCAATAACTTGCACTACACGCAACACCGAGTTCAAGCGCACCATGACTTACCAAACAAGACGTTCAAAAGAAGTTATGAATAATATTAACAAAATTTTAAACGTTATATAATCCTTATTATTTTAGAATCCATATTATGAGTTTTTTAGACATAATGTAAGAAGAAATTCATTTTTTTCAGATAAAAGAAGTATTTTTCAAAAATGCACTTTTACCGACTTTAATAGTGAACCGCTTTTAAATCCAATATTTTAAACTTTTATATATTAAATTTGACTAAACAAATTTATTCTTTAGAATGGGGACATCAAAATTTTACAATTTAACACCCCAATATTCCACGGTACACTTCTCTTTGAATAATATAGTAGCGTGTGTTGTACGCAACTTCGAGTTCAAACACACACTACAACCAATAAAACTAGCCGTAATGAATAGTAATACCTACTTTTTAAAATTTTATAAATTTTATCTCTCAAAATTGACTTCATTTTTTGATTCAGAATATCGAATTTATCCTCGGGTAATATTTTGTTACTTTTCAGATAACATTTATATTTTTATGAATAGTTAAAATTACTAAATTTTAATTAAAAACAACTTTTTTAATAAAAATATTTAGTAGTGATAAATTATGAATTTGAGTGGTTTTAAAGAATTTTTAGAATATATTTTTACCATTTAATACAATTTAGGTCATTGTACATAATTTCACAATTAAACTGGACATAAACAAGTGTCAGACTTTTGATAGTTATTATATCTTAAAAACACGCTTTTTTGTTTTGACAGCGGGAATTATTTTTAAATTAATTTCTACCACTTCTGGGCTATGAATTTGGAAAAATTTATTCCATATTTTGATTCAGGATTTCCAAATTGTGTAAATAGGTAACTTTTATTTTTATACATTTTGAATAATTACTTCGGTAAATATTTTATTTACCATGGTTAAAGGGTAAATCCGGTAAATAATGGTTAAAAAATAATATTATAATAATAATAAATTACCCTAAAATGTGTTATAACCTTATTGTTGGATACATTTCCGACCATATGAATCTTTGGGTCGATTTTGGGACACCATGGATCCACTAGTAAGTGATAATGACAATTTATATTAATTAAGTCAAAATAAATACAAAAATGACATTAGCATATATCTTTTCGAAAAATAATTTCTACATAGGGCTATATAAGTTGTATTTTCGACTATAAATATTAATTACAAATATAATAGGATTTCCTACATAATGGTATTTTTTTTATAATTTTTAGACATTAAATAATGTAATGTATTTATGACACAATGATGATGCAGTAATTACCATAATAGTGAAAAATTAAAATAATTGATATTATAAACACCCATATAAATATAATTTCAGACATTTTATGAATTAAAAAAATTTTCTAGGTTACTATGACATGTTAGGATTGATATAATTAACTTTTTTCCAAGTAATCATTATGTTATAATTTTTACAAAAATCAATTATTGAATTGTGTCAAAATTGACATAAAAGAGTTTTTAAAACAAATATTATATTATTAATTGATATTAAATTCCTAAAAATATAAGGTTCGGCCATGATACTTATATAATGATATGTGTATCATTAATGTACCACTTGGGGGTATCTTGGATGTATATAGTATGTTTATTAACTATATAATATAATAATACAAAGTGACATGGTAATTGTAAAACTAATTAACTAAGAGTTAAAACTAAAAGATAAGGTTAAAATAGAGACCCAAACCTGTCTAAAACATATTGGTTGAGTGGTTTTCTACCAATACACACCTTAATATTGAAATTATACACTTTGGAGCCATTATAAACCGAATATGAATTTATTATAAATTAAAACTTTGTGTTTTTTCCTAAAGAGCCCCTCCTCCCCCTTATAAAAGGACCCAACTTCTAACCAATTCTTAACACCTTAAAAGCCTTTTGGTTCGGATATCCCCTGCCCAAATAATCTCTAAACTTCCCTAACTTTTTCCTAGAGTCCTTATTTTGATCAAAAATCAAACCTAAGTATCCCTTTTGATCAAATCAAAAGGAAGAACCCGAAGAAGAGGTAACATCTTCACCACCCTCTTTAAAGTTCCTTTTTTCTTCAACTTCTTATTTCCTTCTTATTTAAATTTAAAAATAATAACTCTAGTATCTTCTATATAATGTTATGTTATTATAATCATGGAACAAACAAATTCACTATTATATCCATCGCTTGAATGACATGTCACCATACGTGTGTATGTACGGCCTACCATCTCCACGCTGTGGTGTAATTGTTATTCAATATATTATTATTTAGATGGTTATAATAATGATGTATAATTCATGTAAATAATAAATATTACATGATAATGATTCATTATATATAATATACCATCCAATTATGTATTATTTTAATATCAAAAGATTGATATTTTCGCTCGTCCGTATGTACGGATTACCGTCTCCACGACGCAATGATATTCATTTCAAAGTTCACCATTCATCGATGACTATAAAAATATATATTACTAATAAGTATATAATATATGACATAATAATGATACTTTAGATATATATATTTATGTTTATAATTTTTTATGTACTTAAATATATCTTATTCATTTACTTCTGTTCAATACTATATGAAAACAGAAACAACGTTTATGCGTACATACAGACTACCGTCTCCATAAACTATGTTTTCCATTTCATATATATGTCTATTATACATATTTATCTTCTAAATATATATGATATATTTATCATGTTTTATATTCTGTAAGTATTTAAATCATGATCTAAGTGATATAATTAAGAGTAACAAGTTAAAACACCTACGATAAAGAAAGCGATTATTACTTGAAATGTTAATTTAACATGGAAATTATTATTAAATGGGTAGTATAAAGTCATAAATGAATCATTTATGATATCATAAATATTAATATGGTTCTGGTATAATTTAATAACATACTTCGATCTTGGTACAGGAGGTTAAACATACCCTTGACTAAAGGAAAGTGCAAGGTAAGGGGTTTTCGTCTCACTCCTTATTCTCGTGAGATTCATGCCATATTGCCACTATTATCTTTTTTGTGGTGTATGTACAGACCATAATTGTATTATTTGTGTAATACACATTAATTTATATGTATTTACATATTCATTTTATGATACCTCTTTCATGGTTTGTTTGTTTCATAAGTTACCAAATTGGTAAGGGTTAATTCCTCAATCTCATTATTATCCGAGATTGTTTATGTGTAAGTATTTACTAGGAAAGTTTTATCATCCATGTCCATTTTTCATAAAAAATATTTCAAAATTAAGATTTTAAGGATTTTTAAATATTCCCTTTATCAAGATCATAATTTCAAATGTTTATAACGATTTATCTTTCTAAATATTTTTAATTAATGTCCATGTTTTCAAAATGATTTTAAAGATTTATTTATATGGACAAGAATGTTTTGAAATGATAATTCTTTTCAAAAGTTTGAAATTGGTATGGGACACTTTGATTCAAAAATCTCATTTAAATTGCGTCCTTTATAAATGTGTGACTTTTAAATGATTTTACAAAAAGGATATTTCTCTCAAAAAGTTTTACTCATCATGTTCATCTATGTCACAATCCTTTGATGGATTTTAAGCTTATTTGAAGTTTATTTATTATAAAAAACATCCATTTAAGGTTTTGTGATATTTTTGACTTTGGATGTGTTATTTTTATAAAATTCATGGTTTATGGAGAAAGTATTGACATTTCGTATGCTAGTTTTAATATGAATGTTTATGTTATGTTTAAACCTATTCATATGAGGAATGCATTGGACTTAGTAAGTGATGGGTGGAGCTCTCTATAGCTCCTCGATGCATCGGTAGGTCTCATGAGACAAACTAGTGTCTTGGCCCAAGGCCTTGGAAAAATATTATTTGTAGTCTTGGCATGAGGCCTTGGATATGTGGTTATGATAGTCTAGCATTATGCATTCCATCATTGTGAAAGTGGTTATTGATATTGCATGTGATTATTCGATTAGTAGAATATCCATGTGAATAATTATATGAAATTATTTCATTTTATTTCTGCCATATTATGTTGATGTTCATGTTTAAAAGGATTTTGTTTTATTTATACATTGCCTTAAATGTTTTTTCCTATTTATGAAAGTTTTCTCTATATTGTTATCCTTACTGGGCATTTGAGCTCACCCCTTTCTATGTTTTATTTTTCCCAGGATGTAAAGAAGTAATTTATGAATAACTTGTAGGGATAGTATGAGGGGATAAGAGTGTGGACTATGGAGACTATTTTTTTGTATTTTTTATTTTATGATGTAATGTAAAACTTTATGAATATATCTTGTGTTTCCAAGTCTACTAAACTAATCGCCCTTTCGAGACTTGATCTTTCTTGTGATCATGCCAATGTTATGTAATAATGCACCGACTCTGGGTAACTGGGGTCGGGGCATTACAGTTGGTATCAGAGAAAGTTTAGAACATACCTTGGAAGCAAGATTTAGATAAACTCTGATTAGAGCACGTAGACCTAAGATGGACTTTGAGGATTAGTATAGAAGAACTTCCTAGAATTTTGGTATTCTATATATTTTGAGAGTTTTCCGAGCAATACATCCATGTCTGGATACGAGCAGGTAGAGGCGGATCTTGCACAGATGTACCTAGGGGTAAAACCTGAAAACACCACTTTGAGCTAGACTCGAATGGGAACTGGTGCATGAAAACGGTCCTTGACACACTCTTGGTTACGACACTCCCAGGGGATATGCTTAGGATAACTCTCATTTTATTTACAAATCATTATGAAGGGTATATGAGTATATACTTCCTCAAATAATTTTTTTTTTATGATTATGGATTATATCCATAAATAGTTCAATTTATGTTAAGTGTTTTATAGGTATGTAATTATGTATTTTAATTCATAAACTGACTAGTTTATGACATTGTGTAGAAATGGCACCCAATATAAGGAATGAGAACTCCAACAATACGCATGATCCAAAGAGTAAGGAGGATCATATCATTTATGGTCTTAATCTAGAATTTAGAAGTGTAATAGTCTCCCACGTATTATCATCATACGAATAAATAGTATAATGTGTTGATAAGATAAGAAAAGAATTCTCGGAGTCCTATGGCATTGAAGAGAAGCCAGAGAAGGAAAGGATGGTAGAGAGAAGGATAGATAAAAGGAAGAAGGTAAAGAAAGATTTTCCCACAGGTGATAACTGTTGAAAGAATCACCTTGTAAAATGCTTTAAGGGAATGGGAGTATGTTATAAGTGTGGAGAAAAAGGACAAAAAGTACGTGACTTCAAGGGTATGAAAATGGTTTCAAATGTACAATGCTTCATTTTCAAGGAGTTTGGACACTACGCGAACCTATGTCCCAGTCATCAGACTATGCCGCAAATGATGCTGTTAGGTAATAATCATGTTATGACACTACCACATATGAAGAGGAATGATTAGAGTTTTTATGTTGATTATGTCATTTGAGTGTTGTATCAACAATGTACTTGTTATAATAATTATGGAGTATATAAGGATTGTACTGCAGAACTATTTCATTAAGGACTTGAGATTTTGTGGAACAATGAAAAGTGGCTCAATAGCAGGTTAAATTTTTTGAAAATATATGGCAGAGATAATGATAAACCATAATATGGTTCTGATACCGTGGTTTTGATTTTAGAATAATACATGATTTATTTGGATAAATTATATTGTATATTCTTGACTACCTTGAAACAGATTAATGATTTGTATATTCCATAATTTTTGGGGTTTAAAACATTTTGGATTGAAACATTATATCCATTATTCTTTAAGTAATAAGGGATCATGATTGCAGTCAATAAGGTTTTATGGTAATTCAGGATGTTGAAGTGTTTTAAAAGAATACATGATGAAGGTGTTCACATGTTATTATGCAGAAAAAAGGATCTTCATTTTGTTTACCATCATTATAAATTTTGGACTAATGTATTTTGGATAGTTCTTGTTTTGATTATTTTTGGATTTCCATAAATGGACAACCCATAGGTCAGGCGACAACCCGTCATGTCCGGCAAGGCCGCGAGACTTGAAACCATAACCGAAGGGCGACAAGGGTGTATCACCTACCACTGGCCCACGAGATGTCCTGGATTAAATAATGAAGTTTATTTTAATAAGGTCTAAAAGATGAATTATAAATTCATTTTTTAACCCCAAACTAATAGAATAAATAGAATATTTTTATAAGTTCTATTATCTTTTAGAGTGAAAGATGAGTTTGTGGTAGAAATTAGTTAAAAGATGGAACTCTACTTTTCAAGTATATATTTTTCTTATCCTCTTATTCTATGAAGAAATTAATCCATATCATTTATTAAAGTGAGCTTAAAACCAAAAATGTGTTATCCTAATACTTTATGTTTTGTTGAACCGATGGCATTTTAAATCATCATAGATTGCTAAATTTAAGGACCTCAATTTTACACTTGTTTGTGATTGATGACCTCAATCACTACCTATAAATATTTACGTTTTTCCTCCAATTATATGTCTATAATTTCCACCATTGTTCTCCGAATAGAGATCATAATTTGGTGGTGACCCTTTCATTTCTCTTTTCCTCTTATTAAGACTAAATTTTATTAACCCAATTTTCGATGTGGGTTTTCCCACAAAGATGTTTTCTATATTCAACAATTTATTTTCGAAGAACAATATCAAATTGAGAGGACACAATTTATTGAAGTATGAGAGAATGTAACACCCCAAGATTTCATAGTGTGTTATTTCTTCAAAATAATTCAATAACTTGCACTACACGCAACACCGAGTTCAAGCGCAACATGACTTACCAAACAAGCTGTTCAAAAGAGGTTATGAATTGTATTAACTAAATTTTAAACTTTATATATCCTTATAATTTTAGAATCCATATTATAAGTTTCTTGTACATAATGTAATAACAAATTCATTTTTTTCAGATAAAAGAAGTATTTTTTAAAAATGCACTTTTACTAACTTTAATAGTGATCCCTTTTTAAATCCAATATTTTAAACATTTATATATTAGATTTGACTAAATAAATTTATTATTTATAATGGGGACATCAAAAATTTACAATGTAGCACCCCAATCTTCCACGGTACGCTTCTCTTTGAATAATACAGTAGCGTGTGTTGTACACAACTTCGAGTTCTAACACACACTACAACCAATCAAACTATCAGTAATGAATAGTAATACCTACTTTTTAAAATTTTATCTCTCAAAATATACTTCTTTTTTGGATTCGGAAAATAAAATTTAGCCTAGGGTGAAATTTTGGTACTTTTCGGATAACTTTTTTATTTTGATGAATAGTGAAAATTACTAAATTTTAATTAAAAACAACTTTTTTAATAAAAATAATTAGTAGTGATAAATTATGAATTTGAGTGGTTTTAAAGTATATTTAGAATATATTTTGACCATTTAATTAAATGTTGGTCATTGGACATAATTTCACAATTAAACCAGACATAAACAAGTGTCAATCTTTTGATAGTTGTTATATCTTACAAACACACTTTTTGTTTTGACAGCGGGTTTTAATTTTAAATTAATTTCTTCCACTTCTATGTTTTTAATTTGGAAAAATGGATTCCATATTTGGAATTATTATGTTCAAATTGAGTAAATAGGTAACTTTTATTTTTAGA
This sequence comes from Viscum album, assembly GCA_963277665.1. NCBI lineage: Eukaryota > Viridiplantae > Streptophyta > Magnoliopsida > Santalales > Viscaceae > Viscum > Viscum album. The sequence goes on along the minus strand of OY728137.1, from coordinate 200,491,015 downwards.
CATTTTGAATAATTACTTCAGTAAATATTTTATTTACCATGGTTAAAGAGTAAATCCGGTAAATAAGGGTTAAAAAATAATAACATAATAATAATAAATTTCCCTAAAACGTGTTATAACATTATTGGTGGATACATGTCTGATCATAGGAATCTTTGGGTCTATTTTGGGACCACATGGATTCACTTGTAAGTGATAATGACACATTATATTAATTAAGTTAAAATAAATACAAAAATGGCATAAGCATATATCTTTTAGAAAAATAATTTTTACATAGAGTTATATATGTTGGATTTTCTACTATAAATATTAATTATAAAGATAAAAATCTTTTCTACATAATGGTATTTTATTTATAATTTTTATACATTAAAAAAAAAATTTATTTATGACACAATTATGATGCAGTATTTACCATAATAGTGAAAAGTTAAAATAATTTGATTTTATAAACACACAAATAAATATAATTTGGGACATTTTATGAATTAAAATAGTTTTCTATGTTAATATGACATGTTGGGGTTGATATAATTAACATTGTTCTTAGTATTCATTCTGTTATAATTTTTTAAAAAATCATTTATTGAATAGTGTCAAAATTTTCATAAAAGAGTTTTTAAAACAAATATTATATTATGAATTGATATTAAATTCCTAAAAATATAAGGTTCTTCCTAGAGACTTATATAATGATATTTTTATCATTAATGGGCCACTTTTGGGTCGATGGGATGTATATAGTATGTTTATTAACTATATAATATAAAAATACAAAGTGTCATGGTAATTGTAAAACTAATTAACTAAGAGTTAAAACTAGAATATAAGTTTAATATAGAGACCCAAAACTTTCTAAAACATATTGGTTGAGTGGTTTTCTACCCATACGCACCTTAAAATTTAAATATTCCACTTTGTATCCATTATAAACCGAATATGAATTTATTATAAATTAATACTTTAAGTTTTTTCTAAAGAGCCACCACCCTTATAAAAGGACCCAACTTCTATCCAGTCCATCACACCTTCAAAGCCTTTTCTTTCAGCCAAAACCTGCCAAAATAATCTATCCACTTCTATAAATTCATCCTAGAGGCCTTAGTTTGATCATAAATCCAACCTAATGATCCATTTTGATCAAATCAAAAGGAAGAACCCGAAGAAAAGGTAACGTCTTCACCACCCTCTTTAAAGTTCCTTTCTTCTTTAAATTCTTCTTTCCTTCTTATTTATATTCTAAAATAATAAATATAGTATATTCTATATAATGTGATGTTATTATAATTATGGAACAAACAAATTCACTATTCTATCCATCCCTTGAATGACATGTCACCATACGTGCATACGTACGACCTACCGTCTCCACGTTGTGGTGTAATTGTTATTCAATATATTATTATTTAGATGGTTATAATAATGATGTATAATTAATGTAAATAATAAATATAACATGATAATGATTCTGTATATATAATATAACACCCAATAATGTATTATTTTATTATCAAAAGAATGATATTTTCGCTCGTGCGTACGTACGGATTACCGTCTCCACGACGCAATGATATTCATTTCAAAGTTCACCATTCATCGAAAACTATAAAAATATATATTACTAATAAGTATGTAATATATGACATAATAATGATACTGGATATATATATATATATATTTATGTTTTTATGTTTTTATGTACTTAAATATATCTTATTCACTTACTTCCGTTCAATACTATTTGAAAACAGAAACAACGTTTATGAGTACGTACGGACTACCGTCTCTATAAACAGTGTTTTCCATTTCATATATATGTCTATTATACATATTTATATTCTAAATATATATGATATATTTATCATGGTTTATATTCTATATGTATTTAAATCATGATCTAAGTGATACAATCAAGAGTAACAAGTTAAGACACCTACGATAAAGAAAGCGATTATTACCCGAAATGTTAATTTAACATGGAAATTATTATTAAATTGGTAGTATAATGACATAAATGAATCATGTATGATATCATAAATATTAATATGGTTCTGGAATAATTTAATATCATACTATGATCTTTGTACAGGAGGTTAAACATACCCTCGACTAAATGAAAGTGCAAGGTAAGGGGTTTTCATCCCAATCCTTATTCCCGCGAGATTCATGCCATATTGCCACTATTATCTTTTGTGTGGTGTATGTACTGACCATAATTGTATTATTTGTATAATAAACTTTAATTTACATGTATTTACATATTAATTTTATGATACCTCATTTATGGGTTGTTTGTTTCATAGGTTACCAAATTGATTAGGGTTAATTCCTCAATCTCATTATTATCTGAGATTGTTTATGTGTAAGTATTTACAAGGACATTTTTATCATCCATGTCCATTTTTCGTAAAAATTATTTCAAAATGAAGATTTTAAGGATTTTTAAAGGTGATCTTTATCAAGATCAGAATTTCTAATGATTTTAATGATTTATCTTTCTAAATCTTTTTAATTAATGTCCATGTTTTCAAAATTATTTTAAGGATTTATTTATATGGACATGAATGTTTTTAAATGATAATTCATTTAAAAAATTTCAAAGTGGTATGGGACTCTTTTATTGAAAAATCTCTTTTAAATTACTTACTTTATAAATGTGTGACTTTTAAATGATTTTACAAAAAAGTATGTTTCTCTCAAAAAGTTTTACTCATCATTTTCATCTATGTCAACATCCTATGATGGATTTTTAGCTTATTTGAAGTTGATTTACTATAAAAAAAACTTCCATTGAAGGTTTTGTGATATGTTTGACTGTAGATGTATTATTTTTATACCATTAATGGTTTATGGATAATGTATTGACATTTCGTATGCTAGTTTTAATACGAATACTTATGTTATTTTTAAACCTATTCATATGAGAAATGCATTGGACTTAGTAAGTGACAGGTGGAGCTCACTATAGCTCCTCGATGCATCGGTAGGTCTCATGAGACAAACTAGTGTCTTGTCATAAGGCCTTGGAAAAATATTATTTGTAGTCATGGAACGAGGCCTTGGCTATGTGGTTATGATAGACTGGCATTATGCATTCAATCATTATGAAAGTGGTTATTGATATTTCATGTGATTATTCGATTAGTTGAATATCCATGTGAATATGTAAATGGCATTATTTCATTTTATTTCTTCCATATTATGTTGATGTTAAAGTTTATAAGGATTTTGTTTTAGTTATACTTTGCCTTAAATGTTTATTCCTATTTATGAATGTTTCCGCTATATTGTTATCCTTACTGGGTATTTGAGCTCACCCTTTTCTATTTTTTATTTTTCCCAGGATGTGAAGAAGTAATTTATGAATGACCTGCAGGGATAGTATGAGGGGATAAGAGTGTGGACTATGGAGAATAAATTGTTGTAGTTTTCATTTTATGATGTAATGTAAAACTTTATTAATATATCTAGTGTTTCCAAGACTACTAAACTAATAGGTCTTTCGAGACTTGATCTTTCTTGTGATCATGCCAATGTTGTGTAATAATGCACCGACTCTGGGTAACTGGGGTCGGGGCGTTACACTTTTACAAAAAAAACATATTATATTGATTTAAAGAGACCATAACAATATGGAGGTGACATTGGAGAAGAAAGAATTCATGAAGTGGAAGTACCCACACCTTTTTATATGTTACCATGTAAAACAATTTTTTTAGGGACATACTCTATAATGAGGAATAATGTAATGAGATCGAATTCTATCAATTGTATTTCCCTTATAATTAGATAAATGTGTCATATTCATTAAAGAACATGAAACATATGACAAAACCCAAAATAATATATTTATTTGATCATTATATTTTGAGAATTTTTTATTTCCCTCATAATTGAATATGATAAAATGAGAGAACATTTTTCAAAAAATATAACAATTATAGGAATATTTGGTTCAACTTGATCCCATAGGATAATTACACTCACGAACGACACTGTAGAAATGAGGAAAATTGTTAGTAATACAATGTGAATATTGAAAATTAATAAACATATATACCATAAAGATATAATATACGTGAATGATTAATGAATGAAATACGATGTGTTTATCTAATATAGGGGCCCTATATGATGGTAAAAACTGGACCATTATAATCAAAATATGATAATTTGAACAGTAACATGACTTTTAGGAAAAGTAACATGGCCATTATAATAATATCTTCACCTATTGATTCCAAAAATAACATTTTGGTTTGTCATAAAATGATAACAGAACATATTTTAAACATGGTACAATTACATAATTTCATTAAAATTTATAAACAATGTGTTGGTATTTTTGCAAAACATAAATGTTTTAATTGCAGTTTTGGAAAAAATATATATGTTTAAAAGAATTTTTATTATCAGAAAATGAATTTATAAGTTAATATTATATGTTCTAATAATTAAAATATAACATTGTGAGTCTATAAGTAATTTTTCAAAAGGTAATAAAATTTTTCATACTATTAAAATTATTATATATCAAATAAATGGGGGTTTTAATCTAATATTTAAATTATAATAAATAAGAATTTATTTTTATAAAAATTATTTCATATTGGAATCGACATGTAAAAAATTGTTCAGGGTGATTTTTTGTATTTGTTTGAAAACATTTGAATATTTTGAATAGTGAAATATTATAAAATATACTTTTTAACATTATTTGCTAAATGTATCAATATTTTATTGGTGGATGAGGTATGAACCCATTTGTTAAAAATCACTTAAACCAACTACTATATATTGAAAAAATAATCAACATTAATGATAGTCTAGAGAAAAAATATTGATATAATTAATATATTATTAAAAAACACCCCTCTCATCCCTTATAAATACCAACAATGTAAATAAGAAATCTTGATTAAAGAAAACATCTCAGTTTCTTACACCTTTACAATTACAATAAATTAAAAGGATTTAAATCCACCAGTTTATTCTAAAATTGGTAATTTTTTCATGGAAACACATTTTAGTCCATTTCTTATTTTATAGATATTATTATTCCTTAACACTCATTAAATACTCATTATAATTTAACCTAAAATCCCTCTTACCAGGAAAATATTTAATGGAATTTCTCTAACATTTTTCATGTATTAACTTCACTTCAATATCAATTATCATGTACTATTCTTATGAACATTGATGAATTATTTCATCCCATCTTTTATGGAAACCACTATCATATTCAATCTGGTTATAATTTATGACATGGTTAGGAAACTGATTTCATTACATGGTTCATCGATATATTTAATTTCATGTGTTTTTCTATTTTTTTGTAACACATATGCATGAACATATTATGATGGGTGTGCTGAGATATCTCTTTATGGAATTGGATAATTTTTTCTTATGAGATGTTATGTGTGAGACAATGGAGTAATCTTAATCCATTATGGGACTCTATCCACCGTGTGATATTGTCTAGGTAGTTATCCTTGACTTAAAAATATGTCATTATTTATTTTGTTTTAAATTCCCTTATTTTAGTGATTGTAAAATTAAATTTTATTATTTTCCTCTCCCAAATAATTATTAAAGAGACATATCATTTATGATATAATGTTATAACTTTTGACATATGTTCTATGCTTCATTATCATGTTTATTATCTCACTCGATTTACTAGATAACCCCAATTTTTTTGTATTCTAGTGGTTATCTTATATAATTTTAAGATCTTAAAGGGAGTTAGGGTCTTCATATTTTGATTCAAATAATTCTTTTGAAATTTATTTAAATTGTTTTCATTATGAACCTAGTATTCCCAATACGACAAGCCTAAAGATATTTTGGTTGTGTATATTGGATGTTAAAGATAAATACCATGTCAAAATATGTCTTAATGGCTTAGGTAACTATATGAATACCATTTCATAGATCTCCAATATTTTCTTCATCAATTCTGACAACTAAATCTAAACCATTCCATATGTAGTCCTTTAAATAGGTGTATCATTGAGTAGGATCAATATTGAAAACACGACTTCACGATTTAGAGGAACAAAAAGTAAATCATCTAAAAATACCATAGAACACTAATAATATACACATATCCATGGCATTGAGATTCTCGCATACAATTTTGCATATAAAACCTTCATGGATAATAAATAAGGCCCATTATATAAGAATAATTTCCTATGGATGTTCATATTCTTCCTCGTACCGATAAATGATCATAACTTCATATATAATATTAAATTTTTCTTATAAGTTTTTAAATTAATATGGTCACTATATAATACATTAAATAAATTACTAGAATCACATCAAATTTAACAATAGAGGGTCATAATATTTATATAAATAACATTACCACAAGCATAAATCAAGAGGAATTACAAACATTAAACGTGATCATCATACTATTATTCGATTTAAAAATAATTGTACATATAATCTTTGAGATTATAATTTTACACCCTTCAAAAAATTTATAAAAATAAAGGAGTGTGGAGAGATGGAATCAAATTAGGAAATATGTTTTCTTGAGTAGAGAAAATATGTACCTTTCAACACATCATTATCATAACCCACTTTGACAATCATGATCACATGAGATTTCCATTTATCATTGGGAATAAGAGGTTTTTGATGAAGTTCAACATCATAAATTTTCAAATTCATGTATCAATCATCATAATGCCCATACTCTATGTCTTTGAAGCATTGGAGTGTGGGTGGTGTATTATTAAGTTTCTTACATTACTAAATTATATATATTTGACTCTTTTTCACATTTTTATATTCATGGTATTTATTACCAACCCTTATGAATTTAAGTCCCCACCCATTAAATTCAAACAATTTTATTGATTTTCAACCCAAATTTCTATTATTTATGTGACTATACATTCATTCCACTAAGTGATTTATTAAATTTTTCATGATAATACATCTTCCATTTAGTATCAAAATCATGTTAATTGAGATAATCTTCCATTTCCGTTTCTTCTTTGAGAGGACATCAAACAATTTCTACATAGCTATTAAGTATATTGTAGTGAATTACATTCAATGCCTTGGTTTTAAGATACTAAATAATGGATCAATTATTCATTCAATGTTATTGATTAATCCCTAATAATATGCCTTATTATTATCAATGTATTAATTATTATTCTTATTATGCTCAAGGAATTCATTTTCCATTTTTGTACATAGAATAAAAAGAGTTACTTATTAAAAATACATTCATAAACACATCCCATTGAACTGAATCGATTTATTCCTCTTGAATTATATTTGTAATAATATTCCACCATTAATTTTTTTATACTTATAAAATACAAATGACTATGAACAAGTAAATATAAAATATTATATCAGTAGAAAAAATATATCTCTAAGACCCAAGTGGATTAGAAGACCCATTAAAATATATTAGATTTTGCCTCATGATTAAATCAATAATATTTTGTTCCCTATTTAAAATATTTAGAAGCTCAAAAATATTCATTTCCTGAAAAATTTTCATGATAATAACAATAAGATTGTTCATTTTAGTTCCCAAATCATTTTATTTCCGAAGTGTACAATCAATAAATTGACCAGAACTTTTTTTATTAGTATTATTCATTTAGGATCAAGGAATTAAATAAAAAGATAATTTATAGGGTTTTAATCAAGAAAAAATTTTCAATTTGGGAAATAATATAATCATGAAAACCATTCATTTTTTCTACTTCATGAAATATACTATTTAATCTTTTAAATATTAGGCTTATTAGTGGTCATCCATGGTCATTTTCTATTAAAATCATTTACAAGGGTTTATAATGACAATTTTAACTAACCTAAGAATATCTCCAAGGAGTGTATAGCTAGTTGTGAATTCTTAGTCCGACTCGTTATGCACAAGTGAAGATTGAGTTTATACTTATTCAATAACATTCACAATTATTATGCCTATGTACATCTATACCACAGTTTCATCAACATATTTATATCCAAATGGGGATATACATTCGAGGTAAACAATAGACATAATTTTTATAAGATATAAAATTATCATATACATAGAATTATCCTAGGGGTTTTCACCAATGTTATTGAACACTAATCTCCAAATAGAAGTAAACCAAATTCATATACAAATTCATGATTAAAAAAATTTTATACAAAAATATTACAAACATTTATATGGTTATTCAATAATATAAGAAAATTATATTCTAGAAAACTATAAATTATTATTATACATGGATATAGGACACGTGGACCTATTATTTAGGTTCAATAATCATCATTTCTCATAAATTACATCTCACATTACCCCATTCTTGACATACCCTATATAAAAAATTCATTATATCATGGGGAAAGGAACTATAATAAATGGTGATCTAAAAATATCTATAAGGTTAAATTTATAGGATTAAATACAAATATAATAGAGGATATTGATAAAGGAATAGACAATAAAATGGAAATCATTACCAAAATAAAATGAAAATCTATATATGGGATTTTGTATTTGAAGGTCAAAACCATTACAATTGTGCATCGCCTTGAGAAGGTGGACCGTCCAGGTAGCGGTGGAGGTAGTAATCACTACGGAACATATATTTTATTCCTATATGACTCTAATATATGTGGATATTGAGGTTATATCCTCAACATATCATATCATCCATTCATTTCTATGGATTTATCAATGCTTGAGGAGGTAATCTCTGTATAGTGGTTCTATTTTCTCTTAATTTCCCTTCCCTTGCGAGATTTCTCGTTTTCCATGATGGCCATTATCATTTGTGAAAAAAGTACATATCCCATACTGGGCTTATAAATATATCATCATGATCAACTTTTTAAAGCACATAATCTTTGGAATTCTAGATAAATCATTGAATTCAAGGAACTCTAACCTACATGAGCCAAATATGAGAAGGATTTTCAAAGGTATCATTTTTTTGTCAAAAATATTCCCATGTGTTCTTGGGTACTTTGGACCCTAGATGATATACCTTTTTGGAATTCCATAAACATTTATGAATAAGGAAATCCCCTAATGGAAATTATTATTTCAATAGATAATTATCCTTTAAAAAAACATCCTCATTGTCATTAGACCTTCACCTTGAATCAAAGAAGAATCTTTTTATGAATATTCGACATTAATCAAGACATATCCATTATTAGAATCAGGAATTTCAAAAACTCTTTATCCATCTTGAAAATAATCTATAGGCCTCCCCATAGTTTCTCTAATTGTCCACCACACATTGATTAATGTCGATATTCTAGGTTCCCTATACCAATATAGAACCAATTTATATGCACCCCCATTTCCAATGAGACATGTATCACCAGCCCTTATGTATTACCCATTAATTCAATCCAATATTAGGTAATTAAATTACAATTTTAACCTATGACTAGGTAACCAAATTCCTATTTCAATTTTTAAAAGGTACCCTAACGTCCATACATATGATTGACAATCCTCCATAGTAGTGTTTACGTCATTCCCCACCACAAGGGGAATTATAAGAACACATGTAATTTCTAAAGGTGGGATAATAATGGGAAATTCTGAAATTACTTATTATATAGGACTTTTGTAAGATCATTATATTTTACTTTAAAATGGTCTCTTAGGGTTTAGACAACACTAAATTCTAATCTTCCAGACAACAAAAATCCAATCCCAATTTCCTTATTGTACAAAATTAAACTACAGGACAACTTCAATATTACATGATTTATACCCATATCCACACCCTATACAATGAATAAAATATTACCCATGTATAAGTAGCATGGTAAGACCCCAACAACTCTTACCCAATGTGTTATTAACAAGATCTATCATGTACATTCATTATGGGATTCCACTAACTTTCCTACCATGGGATAAGACACCATTAATAATAATCATCGATAAATAAGCACCAAACTATCATCCCGTCTCCTAGGAAGAATATCCCCACATGGGGAAACCCCAAACACATGATCAAAATCAATGTGTAATCCCTAACCACTTCATTTATACTCATAGAATCACGGCTATAGCTTCCACACATAATCCCTAGACCGTCAATCATTAATGATACTTCTACAAATGAGTGTCCTTACCACATAAAATTATACTAAATGGACTAGTCCTATCATAAAGACTCATAATAGGGAATCATAATATATGAGTTTGGATCCAGATTTACTAATTTGTTTCATCTGATTCATATTTGATGTTACATCTCAACATCACCATCAAATTATGATGTGTGATCATCACCACCATGGGGGTCAATTTCTCTTACCAACATCAAATAGCTATGTTTGATCATTTCCCCATGGGGGAGCACAATTTCTCACCACCATCAAATAAATTTTTTTAATCATATTCCCCATAGGAACACACTGATAACATGATTATGTTCATTGTCCCCCTCTATGGGGGCTTACCTTCTCATTGTAATCAATCCCTAAACATGTGATCAACTTCCCAATGGGAATATACCGAAATCATATATCCCCAATACACTAAACATGTGACAATCCTATCATTATAAGACACAAAACATATGACCCACATGAAATATCAACCCCATACAGTTAACATGGTGCACTATTGTTAAAACCCTCAGATTATGTATCCCCCTAACCTCGATCACCATGTAGCCATCACAATATTCGTTTGGATTCACATGTAAGATACCTCACAAGAGATATTCCTACTACATATAAAGGGAAACACATTAAAAATTCCCAATACTCTTAATGTATAATGATTTACATAAATAGCCATTGTTACTATTTACTCAAATTGATCTTTTATTTTTTATCGAGGTAGAAGAATTATCATCATATAATGTTTACCTCAAGATGTTACTAGGAATGAGTTTCTGAACATTACATAAATCATTGAGGGATACCCAAGATTGAAAATGAACTCCAAAGAGAAATGAATTGAAGGAGGTATTAGCATCCCAACACCACTATTTGATCAAGGATCCAATATCACAATTTACAGTGATAGAAGTGGAATTCATTTGGAAAATAAGAATTCAAGGAAAAATATGAATGACAAGTGATCCCGACAGAACGTGTTAGAATAAAATACTAAACACAGACTGAAACACATCTATGTAATGTCTGAGAAATACTAAATTTTGGCATCCATCACATTTAAATGTCAACGAGTCCAAATATTTGAATCCAGGTCTCACCGATTGAGTGATGGTTCCGTATTAAAACCCTCATGAGACTTATGAAACATGACATTGGGCATCCTAGTCTAGAAAATAATCAATGTGGATATCTACTATAACTCATAAATAATGGAATGTGTTTAGTATTAGAACTCTCCTTCATCAGATCTATATTGATTGTAGATTTTATATTCCATATAGAACTGAATCTTTAAGAGATAAGAGAAATAAAAATAATATGCGTGGGATAGGAAGAATATGGATTCTGTGATCTATTACTATTGAATACATTCTAGGATTGAGACTTCATATTCAATTGTTTCATACACACATCCCATATCACACCCCAATATTATTAACGTAAGGGTACTTAACTACGTTGTTCATCAACATGAACAAGTTGGGTTCATTCCCACCATGGATATGGCATTCTATTATCATGATGCATCAAAACCTCTCTTACACTGCCACCTAAAAGGTGTGTTTTAGGTTAAACCACCCCCATTTCAATAGAAAACTAACTTGAGAGTCTTTCCTGAGAGTGTTCTAAAATCTCACTCCACTATGTCAATGAGGTAGGGAATATTTAATCTATACTTGAAATAGTTACTACATAGGAGAAAACAAATAAGACTACTATCTTACTGTATTAGTTCCAACAAAAACTGCTCAAATAGACCAATGAGAAGATTGATCCCATTCCTGATTCATTATCCTTAGTCCAGAACACCCAACAAAAACACCTAGGGAAGGCCTATAGAATTTTAAACTGTGAGGCATCTTTTTAATCTATATTATCCCTCACAAAATCATCTGCATCACATTAAATTCCTTCAAGTACTATGTAGGGATATATCTTCGCTACCTTAGGATCATGTACCACACTACCTCTCATGATGGTCGAGTTGACTACCTTTGTATTCAGTGCCACAAAAAAATATTATAGTCCATATCATTATAAATAATTCCAATGCATTGGTCATCCCCGTACTACTACAACCTAGTGATGAGGTCCTCCCAAAACAACCACTAATTATCATGGTGTTCTTTCCAATACCAAATTAATTTCCTTCATTGAGTATTTTTCCCAGGTCTAGAAGGAAAATAACATCCATTGGGGAATATCTATGATGAAATTTGTGACATGAATGGAGAGAACCCCAGTGAATCACTAGAATTTTCTCATATATATTTACTCTACCAAAAGAGGATGGACGCTAGGAATCATCATCTCACTATCAACCAATTAGACACTATGATGAATAATTTCATCATGAGTGATCCTTTTTATAATATGTTTTGGCTAGGGGAATAAACTAATCAACTCATGCATATGAACCCTGAAGAGGAGGCCCAAAAAAATCTACATGTTCATTTTTAGGTACCTATAGGTGGATGATGTTTCACCTCCTTCTAAGGTCTCACAAAGAACCCATATCAATCCAGCATTTTCCATTCTCTCTATTTCGATGATGGAAGATAGATAGGTGTTAGGGTCTTCATTGATGCCTCCATATGAGTAAAATCACTCCACTATTCCTCAAATATACACTAAAACGCTATCACATGAGGTGTTAGTAAACACCCCATCATATATAGATACAATAATTAATTTATATCTACTATTGGGAGACCTTATAGTATGTAATGAAAATTTTTCCTGCACCGTTACCCATATCATGCTAAATCAGTAGAAAAAAATATCTACATTAGGCACACTACTATTTTCTTAGCTGATGAAAATATTGGTTTAGGAATACCCAGAGATGGATTATCCTCCTGGAAATTAACAAAAATAATTATAGGAATTTTTGGTAGTAAATCAGCATTTAGTCAAATTTTATCCCTCTGCATCCTTCAAATTTTTATACTCGAGTCCCTATCAAAAGACTAAGAAGTTGTTTCACCAAAATAACAGGGAGATGTTTAAAATCCATTAGGATCATTAGGTAACCTTACTTGGATTACATGAATATATCAATATATTAAAACAATAATAAAATTGGATTGAAATCATATAAATTCTTATATCTCGTCACCATATCACATATGGATACCACTTAACTTTCCAACAGACCAATATTAGGAGTCTCACAATGATTTGATGAGTCAAGGAACAAGAATCTCAACATGACCTTATCAAATGCTAGAGAATGTACACATACCTAAATTATATTCCATTCCCATGATAACAATGTTATTCTAATCAAGAACACCCAAAAATAGTGAAGTTTCTTATATGATCACCACCATTGGTAACTATTGACCTTCTTGATGATCAGAGAAACTGGACTACAGACATAGGGCCTGATGAAAATAATCCCTCTAGGGGTAGTATGACACCATGAAGGTCCCCTGATGTGTCCTTTCAATTATCTTTACAAACATGCATTGGGCTTTATTTGTTCCACCAATGAAACATTTCCACCTTCCATCCAATTTGTAAAAAATTAAAATTCCCTATTGGGCTTATTGGTCAATTAAATATCATTTTGGAAATAGAGTTAGTCATTAGGATATATTCTTTTCTTTAGGATCTAAAGGAATTCAAGAGGCTTACCGCCAAGCTTATATCTGAGTAGCACCTATCATGTGACAATGTAAAATGGTCTCCGTATCTCCTCGGATTGGGAATCTAGTCCTTCTTTCTCTAACACTCTGGTTTGATCTTTATGTCCCCACATATCTAGTATGGGAAAATTCCAATAGAAATTTTAAATGACTAATATATGAGTCGCCAACACAATTTGAGAAGTGCGGTACTCTTCCTTGAGATCATAATTACCCCGACTACCAGGTCTCTGATCTAGTTATATAACTAATGAACAAAAATACATATTAGTATGACATGATATAATCTCTAATCTCCCATTTCGAGTAATTATAAATAAGATATGAATCAATTACACAATATTTAATGTTGCATCTAGCATGGGTAGCCTGGATGTGCATGGAATTATAATTCACCGACATAAGATTCTCCCAATTCAATGTTACGGATGAGACACTGGACTATTTAAACCACTTCTCATAATGGTACATGAAGATTTTGTTAAATATGGAACAATAGGATGCTTCAGTCCCCCAATTATTTTTTGAAACCCTGAAAGGATCCACATTAATGTTTTAAAACATTACGACCCCTGGATCCATCGTAGGCTTTGAGGTTCTCAACATATAGTTTCTCTATTTTTATAGATCCTCAATGATGATTACTAGAATCATGAACCTCTGCAAATGAAAAAATAGATAATATGATTGATTTTTTTGATTTCATTTCCTGATTGAATTAAACCATATACTCATTTGACATGATGATTTCCCAGTAATAGCTATATATATTTTGCGTGGAGAGTATCATATTTGAGATTGTACTCATCCTCACCTGCCAAAATTATTTGGGTGGATTTTGGGTGTTCCCTTTAATAAACATGGTTTATAAGAATTCATGTAATGAACTATGTATCAGCCATGCCCATTTCCCCATTTGGATTCTATGAGGAGGCATGTGAAATAAATGAAAACTCTACATTCCATAACAAGGATCCTAATCCATTAAAACGATTGTCTTATTTACTAAGTGATACCCACCAAGTACGGTACCACAAGGAACATCCTTGCCCGGTGTGGCCTCACCAGGGACATGCATAGCCTCATAGAGGGAATGTTTCCTCAGCCCCTCATCAGGGCCACTAGCATAATATTACTTTTTGAGAAATAAAAAATATTACTTACTCCATCAAGGATGAACATGTTTTTTATCATAATTTCCCAATGAAAGTGGATTTTGATTCTACAAGAATACAAGAGACCCCAATAGGTCAAACATACCAACTAGAATAATCAAAACTCTTACCATATTATCCATGGACACACAATTAGACAATTATATTTATTTAATGATTGGGTTCTTTTCCAGGTGGATCGTGGCCTATTCAAACAGGGATATGTTCCAATATATGTGGCATAGGTCTCCACATGTCCCAATACTGAGAGAAAAGACTCAATTGTTTGGAAATAGGTGCCACCATCCATGGAATTTAGAATTATAATGATCAGTTAAATCATAATTTAGTCACATGTTCCCATGGTATCATTAAGGACCACTTATAGAGATTGGTACCTACCAAAAAAATGTATCATCTGATTAACACTACAAATTATGACTCATTTACTTCCAAATCCTAAAAAATAAGGCAACGAGAAAACAAGTGAAATCAATGTACCAAATATATTCCAAAACTAATACCTAGACTACGAGAATTCATGCCCCTTGAATAGGGATATGCACCCAAAACCCACCTAGTATAATAATATTCCACCGAAAAAGATAAATATTACACCTTATTGAATTAATTTGAATTAATATAGTAGTATGTGATATTTTTTGATTGATAATGCTAAAAAAACCCGTAAAGCACCCATGGGAAAAATATTTGATGAAGAGGTATAGGACATACTAGAAAATAGAATGTCATAGATGGAATTTAAAACCATACTATTTGTTCTATATATACAAGGAATGATGCTTCATTTAGGTCGCATCAAGGATATACCAAATAGAATATTATATCTGGTACACTTGTACAATAGAAATCATTTTTAACTAGGAATCTCAGCCACAAGCAAACTAGGATTAGCTGTGTTTGGAAACGGGCCAACTTAATTTGTCCATAGATTAGTTATCAGGTGTACATAAATCATTTCCAAACTATTGTATAGTAATTATAGAATTATCAAGGACCCATTTCTTTATCCAGTCGATCTTTTTGTTACCCAGGTAAATAATAGTCCTATATATGAAAAAATATTCAATCAGAATGAATGTATGATATGATAAAGTATCTTTTAGTCATACCATA
This sequence comes from Viscum album, assembly GCA_963277665.1. Taxonomy (NCBI): domain Eukaryota; kingdom Viridiplantae; phylum Streptophyta; class Magnoliopsida; order Santalales; family Viscaceae; genus Viscum; species Viscum album. The sequence continues at coordinate 200,474,934 of OY728137.1, read as the reverse complement.
GATTCCCTAAATTATCAAAGTGCTTCTCATATAAATGGTGAGGAATGAGTCCATTTTCCATAAAATGAAAGGACCCGTTTATTTTGTGATTTTGGAAACTAGTGAGAATGTATTTTACATAGAAGATTCTGTATGAGAAGTATGTTGGGCCATTATCTCATTTTCTTGAGAATATGAAGGAGTAATTTTTCAACGAAACATATGGAAAAGTTAGGTCATAACATAGTTCAATGCCAAAGAAATACACCATTTTCTCATGGATACTATCTCTAGGACCAACCTCAATATTACCAAATTTCTCTAAAAACTATGGATTATTGATGACAATTTGACTCCAATGAAATTGAGAATTCATTGGTATGATAACTGTTAGAATAAGTTACATTGAAAATTTCAAATTCAAAATCAGTTTGGTAGCATGTAGGTAAGAATATAATTTATTATACTGTCAAAGGATACTAAAAAAGTCACCATTATAATGTACATGAATTTATTTAAATGTTGCAGTCCCCTTTCCATTCAACTAGTTCTTTAAATAGCCCAATAAATATTGATTTTACACTATTAGAAGTCCAATATACATCCCTGGTTTATAACCATGGATATAAGTAATAAGCACAGTTTTGGGGAGCCATGGAACCTATTGGAATGGAAATTTTTCCATGGATCTATCCACAATTAGAAACCATGGTTGTAGGTTATTCAATAGAAAGAATCAAGAATGGTTTGGAACTGTGGTTATAGCTCCAATGGCATGTTATAACCCATGGAATTTGACATATAGCTATAGTTTCTAACATGGATCTACATCCATATCCATATATTGAAACAATATACATATATATTTCAATGGAATAACATATTTCCATGGATTCAAACCATAGATATAGGCTCATATCTAATGTTCAAACTCTGGAGATAGGTCTAATGCTATGGTTTTGAACCCTAGAAATAACATAGAAATCTATGAGAAAACTAATTGAATCATTGTATACACAAATATTTTCATTGGTTCAACAAAGTTCATTTATAATGGAGAAAATATTGATATTTTCGATAAATAATCCATAAATGTGATTACATTAATGGTAAAAATAATCCTCCAAGATATATAACACGACTCCCCATAAACCATCCATTCTATATGTATTCCCCCATTATGAACTATCATGAACTTTTCCACCATTCACACCAGGCCTTCACAAACCAAGGTTTTCTAAGGGGGTCAAGAACAAACCAAGTAGCCCTTATCAAATGTGTTCTTCAAATATTTCCCATCTTTATAAAGTTATCATCATTATTCTACACAAAAAAAGAATAATGATAAATGGGTAATTCTTCATTTCATTTTTGGTAATACTTGTATATCTAAATTATTTAGCTATGTCACACAGGAATAGAGTGTTGGGAATCTATAACTATATAAGACCTAAATGAATTCCCTAAATAATGTTACGCATTACCATCTAGTAGATAAAATATCCAATGGAGAAGTAAATCATGTGTAATGACTTACCTGATAATAGGTCTTTGAATAAATATCCTAGAGTTTCATATAATGCATGAACAAAATCCATATTGAACATATAAATCCATTGTAACCATGGTTTTTTATAAATTACCCAAACAAATAGATGATGTAAAATAATGTATTTACCCATATCCAAAAGAAGAAAGGCAACTAAAATTAATTCTAAAACAAACATATGTGAATCAGTATGAAGACAATTTTGGGGAAGTGGAACTAGTAGTCATTTATGGTTGAACCGCCAAGTATCCTTTACCATTTCCGTGTTTTTCAAGAAATTCATATTCTATCACATTTATCACATGATATAGTTTAATACCCGAAGAATGTGAAATCTATTATATAGGTTCACTAGAAACAATCACTTTAATGTGAATGATAATTTTTTGGAATGTGCATCATCGTTAAATCATAAAAATGATATGTTGTAATAATAACCACAAAGATAAAGAAGGAAATATAAATATTTTCATGCAAACCTACATAATAAAATAATAATGTTTAATTTTTGAGGGAAAGGTTGTTCATTTCACTAAAAAATCATTTTTAATTCCGTACATTCACTAATCATTCAAATCATATTACATGGGTTTGATTATAGTATATCGTCAGTTTCAATTGGATATTTTTCTAAATTTATTAACATTATGTTTATCTAGATTCAATTTTACTCTCTCACACATACACACATTAAAAATTATGAAAAATATATTTGTTTTATTTTTAAATTAGTCGTCATAACTTATCTCTTATTATCTCCCCAATTCAATTAATTATTTAAATACTAGTGCTTTCTTAAAAATATAAAGCCAATTATTTTTTCAATCTTCTTATCATTATTGATACATTCTATAAGTAGTTTTCAACAAGTGGTCTCAAATGAACCATAATTCATAAGATGTGATGATTAGAAATCAATGAATACATAATGATAAATGTTTAAGGGTAGAAATTTAGAATCACGCCACTCCCTTCTAGCTAGGATTGAGCTTATGTTAGTTAAAACATTAAATTGAATTGGTTTTAGGAATATTGAATTTGAAAACACTGGTGCATCCATGTGTGAGGGAGACATAGTGAGAAATAAATAATAAATAGAATCATCCATTAAAGAAATTTTAATCTTATAATAATCATTGAGGAACAAAGAGAAAACCATAAATATCTGTATATACAAACTATAACAACATAAACTAGGTCAACAAGAAAACTACCAAAATAATATTTCCCAATTCATTTCTATAATGGATGACATTTTTTGGGAAATGTTACAGAATTAGGGGTAGAAATCTGCTTGAAGTATACAAAATTTAAAGAAGCATTATAATTTTTTGGAATACCAAATTAAGAGTAGATTTATAAATTTCAGTATATAAAATAAACTACTTCTAGTATATCTCTCACCTAATTCCAAAAACATTCTTGAAATTTTCATCAAGGGAACTCATCATGAAAATTACATAAATTTAACATCACATTTCCCCTACAATGTGTCTATGAGAAAAAAAATTCTCATCACAAAATAAAATAAATAGAATTTAAAATACATCAAATCACATAAATTTACCATGATGAACCCACGTAAATGTGTAGTATAATCATACTAGTCCACAAAAGCATATAATTTCTATAAAAATGTTGGCTGAAATATAAATATATTATCCACACAACCAATATAAAATAGTGGTTTACAAAAAATTATTATTTTTCACGAATATATACCTTCTTAAAAATAATAATTTTACAAAAACATTACTTCCTGAAATATAGTTGTTATTTAAGGACATATATTGAAATAATATTAAAAAATCCCCCTTTAAATATATACATTCTTAGTTTGATTAGTATTTGATCAATGCATATTTGAATATAAAACATAAAAATTGTTTTCTTGTAAGGATAAATATACCTTATTTTATATATCATATTATGTTGCTAATAACATGTCATATTTTAATATATAAATAACATAAAAATTTTGGTTTTGATATTAGTATTATTTAAATTTGTGGAAAAAATTATTTTTTTCAATGTCCTCCATTTCTCAAAATGAACGTGTCATATGTTAATGGTGTAATATTATGAGTATGTGTGATTTCTAACATATGTATTTCTATCATGTTAGGTGGATGATAACATGTATACTATAACAACATATAGTGTCATAATAATCTTGTAAAAATGGATAACAACACTACATATAATAATTAATATAAGTCATCTGTTATTCAATAGACACTGGATCCGTGTAGAGTGTAAAGTCGTTCCATGAGAATGGGATATATGAGTTAATATCATTTTATATTTAATACAATGGAATATTTTGATTGATATGAATGTTGGAGAAAGGATTTTTATTATTGTTTTATTGTTGTAAAAAGTATTTCACAATGGTTGGGAGTATTATACTTAAATTATACCACTATTTTTTTTAAATATTACTTTGGGGGTCATTGTAAATTTTTTTTGAAAGAGAAATTCTCCTAGTGTCTCTAGTGAATGACATGTTTTTATTTCATTTCCTTTGTATTATATTTATTAGGTAGATCCAAGAACGTTCTATTTTCTATCAATCACTATAATAACACTTCTTATTAGTTATGAAGGATTTTATTTTTTTCTACTAATCATGGAACTAGAACATTGGGGAGTGTTATTTTTAAAAAGATTGTCATTCCCTAATTGAAATCCCCCTTTCATGAAAAACTAAGCAATACAATATTTCAACAATAATATTAGTAGATGAAAATAATACTATATAATAAAATTGATTGTATAATCCAAAAATAAAATTTAAATATGAAATGTTCCTCAATATCAGTATGACCAGAAACATCACGATCCATGTTAATAAGTCTATTCTTGATCAATGTTATCCAATGAATTCACATTGATGTTCCCACATGAAGATATACAATAAATTTATGAAGAAGATTAAATTCACCATTATTAAAAACATATAGATCCCCAAATTAGAATATATAAATACACTCATAGTGATAAGTAACAAAGAGAATAACAGAGTGTAAAAATATCACTAATGTAGTAAACAATCGATTATAAATGAAAATGGTACATATGTTGTGAGGAATATTAGTGAATAAGTTACCAGATAGATATAATATATGAAATTTAAATATAGTAACTTATAAATAATATGATTTTAAATGTGAATACAAAGAGGAAGTGTTACCTTATGAGATTAATAATCATTAATATAACATGCTCGGATAATATAGTGGTGTACAATGTACCTGATGTAATTTAAGGTATTAAATATAGTTGAAATAATTGTAATTATTGTTATTACCTCTAAAAGCTAAAATATATTTAAATTTTATCACTCAACTAAATTAAAAATAGAATGTAAGAGTAGAAGACTTCTTTAACACCCTTGTTGATCATATATGAAATATGTATTCTATTGAAGTATCTTGGGAATTGAAATTCATGTATATAATAACTCAGATCTTCTTTTCAAGTATGTTTTCCTATTCTAGTAATTTTGTATGAAAAGAGGAATTTCTAGAAATTTTTGATGTACACACTATGATCATTATGAGAACACGTCGTGTACTCAGTTACCGCTTAAAACCATGTGTTGTCTATGAAATAACCGCACACATGGTCGTGTGGGGGTGACCAGGAGACCGGCTAAAGTGGAGTACAAAAATGGAAAGTACACGTCATGTACTTCCATGGTACATGCCATGTATTTTTTTTCATTAATCATACTTGGGTAGCATTTTATAGACAAAAGGCCTTCTTTTAGACCAAGTTTGTCCGAGAGAACCCGTACGACCATGATATTCCTCTGAGCCCCGGACTGAGCATCCGATATCTGATTCGACCATCTTTGATAGCATTGGGATCTCCTCGGTAGGCTCTTCCTTCTTCTAGAGCTTCGTTTGTTGATTCCACCTTTTTCTAATTTATCCTCGGATGAACATTTTAGATGTTTTTGTTGATATACAGTGTTTTGGATGATTCAACGATTAAGGTACACATATAACAATCTCCCAACACTGAGATAAGTTTTTTGGGCCAATCTGTGGAATGTCATTGAGTTATATGTCCAAATTTGTCCAATACACTTGAACAAGTTATTGGGTGTTTACTGTTTATTCCTTATTAATGGACTTCAATGCTTGTGTTCTTTAGTAGAGGGTAATTTAATGTGAATAGGGTAAATTTATATGCTTTGTAGGTGTTCTCCCATGCATGTTTTGGTTATGATATTTTTGTATTGTTTATCCTGTAAGGTTGCCTTGTTTTTTCCATGAATAGTATTGTATGATGGTCAAACTGTTGTTCTGACATGCTGTTATATTGTAGACATTTTAACCATGTAGTTAATGAGGTTTACATTGGATTATACATGTTTCTATGCTTTCTTGACTTACACAAGGCCGTGAGAACCTAGTTTCATAGACCATAGAGAGAATGGACGGAAGGGCTTATCTAGAGTGTCTGTTTTTTACTTACGATGCGAGGCCACATGGGGAATTGATGTAAGAGCTTCCTCTGAGTATTTTTGGATCCTTGACACAGGACATAGGGGGAATATGACGTAAGTGCTTCCCCAGAAAGCCTTTAGTTATCAATACGAGACTATAAGAGGAATTGACGATGAGTGCATCTTTAGAGAGTCTATGAGTAAGATGAACCAGAGGGGTTAGACTGATTGTACATCCTAGAGGGTTGCTTGTGTTGCTAGGTAGGGCCCGAGGGGATGGTAATTGAGTACTTCCCTAAAGGTTATCTTTTGTGTTTAGCTTCATGCTTGTGTTTCAAGGTAGGAATAGAGAGGATATGATGTGAGTACTTCCCAGAGGGTTACCTTTTTTGTTTAGCTACTAGCTTGTGTTACTAGGTAGGACTAGAAGGGATGGGCTGTGAGTATTTCGTAGAGGGTTACCTGTTTGTGTTTACCTGTTTTGGATTGCTGTTTCATGATCTATGAAATTTAATGCATTGAAATAGTGGATTGTTGACTGGTGAGTACTTTCTTGTATTCTACTTCCTATTACCCATTACGTTCCATATATTCCCTGACTATTAGGCACAAATCTTGTGTTGGTTTCCTACTAGTATTTAGTCTCACACTCTGTTTGGGACATGCTTTTGGGCCCAAATAGATTATATTATTGCTAGTATGGATAAGGGAAATGGCCCTCCCACTTTAGGTACTTGATTTGCTGTGAATCTGGAGAGCATGGGACCAAGCTGAGGTATGTGACGATGAGCATCTGTTGATATGTTTTCTTTTGAACATCTATTTAGTACTGTATTTCCAGCATCGTGACTTGTTTGGTTGATTTTCTAGTCATATGCATCATATATCATTTTTATATATATGCTCCAGTTTATTATTTCTAGTCTCTCGCTATTTTCTTTTGTATGTATTGTTACTACTTCTGCTTTTTCCATTTTTTTACTTCCGTTGTGTTACTCTGAAAATGAAGGCATAGTTTCCCCACTATCCACCCCAAGGCCCTCACTACTAGTTGGCAGCCTCTGGTGTTCGTGTAAATGTGCTTGAGGCCATTTGACCAACTGGGTACGGGGTGCCTCTGGGTGGCTTCTGGAACCGGGACATTACAAAGCGGTATCAGAGGAGTTTCTTTTCTTTGACATACTATTTAGAGACTATAGTAAAGGATATGATGGAATAGGTACTTGATAATAAGATGTTTCTGGGAGTAAATAACTCATGTATAGGGAAAATCGAATCTATCTAGTTTATAGAAATTTTTTCTAGTTTTTCAATTATTACAGTTGACTTGATTAAACCTTGATTGATTCACATGTATTGTTTTGTTATTGTTGATGTTATTGAGGTTTTATTTTTTCTGCAACCCAATGAGATGAGGGTATGCACTCTCATGCATCATATATCCACTTAATATAAATCACATGTCATGCATACATTCCATGCCATTAAGGGTGAATTAGTGATTTCATGTTCTTGTGATTGATTCTATCCTAGATATGAATGTTTTTGTGATAAAGTCTTGTTAGAATACCTAATGTTTGATAGGGTAATGATTTGCAGAGGTTTTTCTTGAATGAATTCCAAACATTGGTTCTTGAGGTGTTATGGGCCCTCATGGACCAGAATTTGGTGGATCATTGCAATTGTTTTCTTGTTATAACATGCACAATATGCCAAGCTTTCATTATAGGGAATTATGGGCCCTCAAAAATAAAAAATTGGCACTTTGGTGTTCGTTTCAGTGTTTTTATGGGATCTGGAGTAGTTTCTAAGGCTTACTATCCATAAAAACCCAGAATACACGTCGCGTAGTTTTGAAAACATGCCATGTGTTCTTTTATTAAGGAAGAAACTTTTTTTCTTAAGTACATGCCATGTACCTTATTTACACGTCATGTAGTCTCTAACCATGTCATAGGCTATGTGGGCAGAGACACATTATACGGAAATTCTGTGGGAACACGTCGTGTACGGGTTGTACACACCTTGTCGTATTGACCTTCTGTCCGCCCATGTGACTAACAACATGGATGGATAAATCATAGGTTATACAAGATGTGTCAGTTCTAAACATTCCATGTAGTGTAATCATGGAATCCGACCATTTAACTAACAACACGGGTTAATGTTATCTTTTTTGGTACACGTTGTGTCCATATAGAACACTCCATGTAGTGTTAGCAGAGTATATGGGCATGTCACGAACACCAGGGGTCGGTGAAGTTCATCTAGTAACCAAGATGTATGGCACAAACATGCCATGTAATATTGTTCGGAGGACAACTGTATGGCTTATCAGTCTAGATGGACTAAGGCAAAGGAAGAGAATTCAAGTACACGCTGTGTGTAAGGACAACATGCCCTGTGTTTGGGGTGTTACACGACCAGTTCTGGAAGAAGTACATTCCCATGTGAAAGGATTAAGGGAAGACACTATGTCGTAATCAAACATGCTATGTAGTCATTTTTTGTAAGACATTAATGTTTTATTTCTCCTTTTTACTTTTTTATGCATCCAATTTTTAGTCCTTGATACTTTTTTTCTAAGGCTGCTGTTCAACATTGCCAGAGTAATGCCACCGAGACGACCTCCGGTCGTACGCCAGTTTCTAGGTGGTGACCATACACTGGATATGGATGATCAAGGAAAAACTGAAGATCCTACAGTTATTCCATTCTTGGAACCATCCGTTATGCCTGACACAGGTGTGGATGCATAGTTCAGGGAAGGGTTTATGAGGTTCATGCAGACCTTCCGGTGGTACCACATCATGCCCTATCTATGGCAGAGTTGACGTGGGTTTTGTAATAGTCACATCCACCCAATTTCATAGGGGATGGATGGACTTTTTCTATAGAGTCATGGCTAGAAGGAATGATTTCTATTATCGAGCACCTGGAGATGCCTCTAGAGAGGATGGTGAAGCTAGCTACATACATGATTTGGGATTCCACCAAGAGATGGTGGGATGTGATCCCACAGGCGGGATTCCATCAGGTCAAGGCTTGGGATGAGTTCTAGCATGCCTTATATGACTACATCTACCTAGATACCTTGAGGGCCGATCAAACCTGAGAGTTTATCAGTTTGAAGCATGGTACTCTTTCTGTTGTGGATAATTCCTCTTACTTAACTATGTTACAACACTATACACCTATTCTAGGAGGTGATGAGTTATTTATGGAAGAGACGTTCTAAGATGGTATGTGGCATGACATCCATTCTCAAGTTAACATTTTCAAGATGAACGCTATCACATATATCGTCAACCAGATGCTGACCACAGAGCCCAATATGAGAGGTTCTAGAGTTGTGAACCAGGGCGGCTCAACACCTGAAGTCAGTATCCCTCCTACTGATAGCATGAATCTCCATAGAGGGTCTACACATGGAGATCTAAGGAAGTGATAGATATATTCGGGTATCCAGGTGGTGTGCTAACAGTGTGGGAAGAGTGGGCATACAAGGCCACATTTCCCAAGAGACCCGGTGGAGTGTCGATCTTGTGGCAAGATGGGTCATCTTTAGGTCTTCTGTCAAATCATCCCACCACCAGCTGGTGAAAGGGGTTCTTCTATGACTCCTCGTTTTGGGGCAGCACCACCAGTTTCTCACCATACATGGAACTTGTGTTTTTCCATCCGTTCTTGTCTAGGTGAATGTTTTGGCCATGGTAGCCAGTCGCTAGGATTTTAGCAACATCAGGGTGGATCAGCTTAGAGTGGTCAGGCAGGGTCACAGGGCCAGGGTACATGCCATAATTTTGTAGTGGAGTAGACCCAGTAGAAGTAGGATCTCAGAACTTCTATAGTTTAAGGTACAATGTTAGTTTCTTCATTTTTAGTATATTCTCTCTTAGATACAGTAACATCCCATAGCATTATATTTGTTGCTGTTATGGAGAACCTTATGCTCAATATCATTACTTCTGAGGATGTCTTGACACTGGTAACTCTGTTGGAGACTAGAACGACTAGTGTGCATTAATGTAAAGAGTTCCCTATAGGGGATGGTGGGTGTCACATCTTTTGGGACCTCTATATCCTAACGATGAAAGGCTATGATTTCATTCTCAAAATGGACTTGTTTGTCCCCCTCTAAGAAGTCATCGATTACTACTATCTTAGGGTGAGTTTCACATCACCAGAAGGTGGATCGTTTCTTCATAAGGGAGAGTGGGATGTCTAGGCGAGCAGATCGGGACCTGGGCAACATGGGTTAGGAGGAGTTACAACCCAGATTGCTAGTCTATATTTGGATGAAAAGGGGAATCCACATATGGACATTCCTCTAGCGGTGGATCATTTTAGGGACATCTTTCTAGATAAATTTTAAGGTTTCCCTCTATAGAGAGAGGTGGACTTATCTATTGAGCTCATGCTAGGAGCGACACTGGTGCCCATTGCTCATTATAGGATGGCTACGGCAGAGTTACATGAGATCTAGAAGTAGTTTTAGGTGTTGTAGGTAAAGCGATTCATCCGACCTAGTACCTTTCCTTCGGGATTTCATGTCCTCTTTGTGAAGAAGGCAGATGGTACCCTCATGATTTGTGTGGATTATAGGAAGAGGAACCAGTTGATGTTCAAGAACCGATATCCCTTTCTAAGGATTTCTGAACTCTTTGATCATCATCACGGTGCCCAGGTGTTCTCGAAGATTACCTTGAGATATGATTACCATCAGTTGCATGTTAGACCATCTGATATACCTTTTACATCCTTCTCGAGAAGGTATGTTCCATACGAGTATATGGTTATGCCATTCGGTCTCAGGAATGCACTTGCAGTTTTCATGACACTAATGAACTGAGTGTTCCATCCATACATGGTTATTTTCCTGGTGGTCTTTTTGGACGATATCTTGGTGTACTTTCATACTCAACATGACCATGCTAACAATGTTGATATTGTTTTTAGTAAACTGAGAGAGAATTGATTATATTATAAGCTTTCAAAATTCCACTTTCGGATTGACCAGATTCATTTCTTGGGTATTGTAATCTTAGAGTCAAGAGTATCAGTAGACCCAAAGAAAATGAGATGTGGTTTTATGGGAACATTCAAAGAATTTCTTCGAGGTATAGAGTTTTCAAGGTCTATATTCTTACTACAGACACTTCATAGAAGACATTTCATGCTTAGCAGCACCACTAACGGGTTTGACTAATAAGGGTGCAATGTTCAGGTCGTAAAATTCTTATGAGTCATCCTTTCAGGTGATGAATGAGAGGTTTACGTTAGTACCGATACTAGTATTTCTACAGCTAGGTAATAGATATACTGTTTACTATGATGCATCAGGTATCTGGATCAGAGAAATGCTTATGCTGGAAGAAAAAGTCATTGCATATGGGTCTCAGTAGTTGAGGAAACAAGAGAGAAATTTCCCAACGCATGATCTTGTGTTGGATTTATTTTTTCATGCTATACACTATTGGAGACATTATCTATTGGGAGATAATTTTGTGGTTTTCATAGACCATAAGAGGCTCAAGTATATCTACACTTAGCATGACTTAAATTTAAGATAGCGAAGGTGGATTGAGTACCTTCAGTCCTTTGACTTCGAGCTTGCCTATATGCTTGGGAAAGGAAATGCAGTGGCTGATGTGTTGAGAAGGAGGACATAGGTACAGGTAGTTCAGGAGGCCAACAGTCATTGGAAGCTTATGTCTCTGTACTCTGAGATGCATTTGGTGGTGCACGACAGGCAAGGGCAGAAGTTTCATTCTTCTATAGCTATCACCTCTCATCTGCATGATCGTGTGTGAATGAAGTAGCTCTTAGATTCTTAATGCCTAGTCCTACAGCAGTTTTTGTTAGGGGAGGACCCTATTCTTGGATGGACCATAGTTGAGGATGAGATCTTGCGTTTTCATGGGAGTGTATGGGTGTCAATAGACATACAGGAGGAGCTGATGCGGGCCTTTCATTCCTCAATTTGGGAAGTTCATCCTGGTGTCACCAAGATGTATCGTGATATACACTGTCAGTATCTGTGGCTAGGTATGAAGATTGATACTACTATTTTTTTAATGATGTGTTCCACCTATCAGCAGGTGAAGGCAGAGCATCAAGGACCAGGTGGGATTTTACAGTAGTTACCCATTCCTGAGTGGAAGTGGAATAATGTAATGATGGATTTCGTGACAGATCTACCAAAGTCACCTTGAGGGAATGTTTTTGTCTGGGATGTCATTGACATACTCACCATGTTTCAAACTTCATGCCGATCAAGGAGAATTTTTGTTCTGATGAGCTTGTATGGTTGTAAATCCAAGAGATTGTATGTCTAAATGGGGTTCCACACTCCAATATTTCAGACAGGGATGCCCTTTTTACTTATCAAGTCTAGAAGGTGCTTCTGAAAGCATTGGGTACACAGGTACTTTTGAGTATTGCTTAACATTCCCAGAAAGATGGCCAATCACAGTGTACAATTTTGGTGCTTGAGGAAAAGCTTCGTGAATGCATCCTGGATTGTGGATGTTCTTGGGAAAAGCATATACCTCTTTTGGAATTTTCCTATAATAATAGTTTTCAAGCAATAATTTAGATGGAACGTTATATGGAACAGTACGGTAGGCTATGCCGATCAACTTTACATTGGATTGAGCCAGGAGAGGCATCTATGTTGGGACCTCGTCCTATTAATGAGACTATAGAGCAAATGGAGTTTATTTGGAAGAGAATGGATACTGCACCGACTCGACAAAAGACTTTTACTGATCAGCTGAGATGACCACTTATAAGGCCCCAGCCTTAAACATTACTTAATATTGAATTAAGTGAATAATTCACATTGAGGATATTTTCAGATTTAGAGTTTCAGTGAATTAGGACAAAATTACTACATCTCAAATATTACAATGTAGACACATCTACTCAGCTTCCATTTTTTTCAAAGAATAAAAACTCTTAAACAAAATAGTCATGTCTAGTTCTTTGTTTTAGACAGCCTGACATTTTCTTGATCCCATCCTTGACCCAATTCAACTTTATATCCAGTGAAAAACATTTCAAAAAAACTTGGGATGAGCATAAAAAGCTCAGTAAGGGTTATAACAATACGTAAATAAAGCATCAGTCAATGTATACATAAGAATCAATGAAATCATACTTTACTCATAAAACATAAGCAATTTAACATACCTCATGATATCATAAGATTTATCTATAACTCATAGAAATCATAAGACATAAAGGTAACTTGAGGCATTCATAACATTCTTACGTACGGAGTAACCCTCATGGTTATTTTTAGAATACCCATCACAGTATATTCCCTAAATCTCTTTGGATAAACCATTACATTTAACCCCTTGGCGTTACCCAATGCATTGGAGAGCTATATCGGTCTCACCCTCCCTAAGTTTATCAAGGAACCACCCGTCTTCATAAAAAATTATGAAGAACCATAATATAACCACATCACATAACTTAAGCATAAAGGAAATATAACATTCCCATATTGCAATAATAATATAAATTTTTATGATATTGAAATAATGAATCCATTCTAAAAAATCATTTTCAAACCATTTAAAACCATTTAATAAAGAGATTTTTGAATCAAAGTGTCCCATACCACTTTGAAGCTTTTAAAATTTTAAACCATTAATATCCATGTAAATAAATCCTTAAAACCGTTTTGAAGACATGGATATTAATGAGAAATATTTATAAGAATAAATCAATAAAATATTTAAAGGTCGAACCATCATCATTATTTGAAATCAGGAGTGGACCATATGGTTAGAAATTCCATGGTATTGGTTCATCATCCATTGTACTTGATATATCTTCAATATAACACTTCATTGATGAAAACACATCCCCCATTGTATTGAATTACAATGTCATTTCTGGATCTATACATTCAAGAGTGTAAAATCATCCCTATGATCCTCATACCTCAGAAGATTAAATAATCTAGAAGATTGTCCTATTGAATTTAATGAGGGTTTCTTGGCCATTAATAATGAGTAGACACCAGTTTTCTTCATCACACAAGAAGATCCAAAACTAGAACTAATGATTGCAGCTATGGAACCACTGGAAGAGTCAAAATATATGGTTTTCCAAAAGATACATTTTGAAATGTTTTAGTAGAGTAATATGTTTATTATAGGACTCGATCCCCATGTAATTTTTCATAATCTTGTACTCTCAATGGATCATCATGTGTTCAATAAGCCTCTAGGAAATGAACACCTCCCCCTATTCCATGGAAGAGGCTTTGGTTGAAAATATTATTATAGAAATCATTTTTAGTGAGGTCCAATACCCTAAATGACTAAATAAAATTTCCATTATTAGAAACAAAAATTAGTAGATCGGAATCAACAGAAACATATAAGACATCAAATTTAATTGACTATATGATGGATTTTTTCTTCTAATGATATATTTTTGGATTGATTCACTAGTTGGGTTTGAATCCCTCTCCATCATGGAAGGATAATATAGAAATATTGAAATATGGATGACCCCTGAAGATGAGGATTGTACTAAATTTATGGGACTATAGATAACTTCTTTATAACAGGTTATTCATTCTTACTTTATGAATTCTAGAGCCACTTACTAGTGTTCCATGAAACACATCTTAAAAACATTCCACAAGATATTGGTGGAGTTTTACATAGAAGATTTTTTAGTTAAATCTAATCATATCTCTAACCATCTCATGGATCATGGGAAAGTGTTAAACATCCACAACTCCGACCTCTTGAAAATTGGAACCTTGATGTCTGAATTCAGGGTCACCTTTAGAAAATTTATTATCTTTTTTGTTATACATAGATGCATTAATATTGAGATATAGAAAATCATTTATATCAACCAAATTCCTCCTTTAAATAAAGTCATGGTGTTATGAGGCCTCCAAGGAAACATTTATTTAATTTATAGATCATTGAAATGTTTTCCTAGATGTGTAACACATATTCAAGGATCATGAAGAATAGTGTTTTTACCCCATGGATGACGACTATCAGACCACATTTTTTTATATTTAGCATTATATTCCACAATATTTAGTTTTGATGTCACTCATCTTAGGAAATCCTTTTGTCCCCAATATGACCACTATAGAATGGACTCATAGCACCCTATTAACCCATAAAGATAGAGAGGGTAGGGAAAAAATCCTATAATTTCACAGTCATATACTCCTATTCATGGATTCTATATAATACCACATTGTGATGTGTTTTCTCAAACTTGTATTTTAGATATACAAGTTGAGACGTTATTTTAACACCATGAGATGTATATGATGTATTATGTTAACCTGTAGAAATATATCATCAATATTCTCATGATGATAGGTGGATATGAATGCTATATGGTAATAGTCCAACAATTAAACATTAGGTTGAACCCACAGAATCATATCGAAGTCCAAGAATAGGTAGACTTCCAAGGCCAGAATCTGAAACTTGAAAAACATCCCCTATATGGGTTCCCTTATGATGAATTCTCTCAGTAGATCAGGCCACAGTATGTTAGTAGATTCATTTTGATAATGGATCTTGGAATCATATCAGTAGATGTAGCAATAACCTTAAACATAATACGGTAGGCCTGGGGAAGGTTTTCATCAGTCCTTCAAATTCCCTCTTGCCTATCTCATTCCTATAGTATGAATGTTACACTAAGAAAGAGGTAGATAATCATGTTCTTGTTATTTGTATGGAGTGGTAACATGTAATTGATGTCCATTATTTACATGTGATGGGATACAATGAGTGGATCATCATGCAGATCATGGGTAACTATGTCATCAAAAAAGAACATATTCCTCCTAGAGATAAGACTAGCTAGCTAATTTCCCAATTTCCTTCGCAACAAAAGGTTAATCACGTCCCTCGATAAAAACATTTATGTTCTGATTTTTTTAAAATCCTAGATGCACCCTTGTTGATCTCTACGAGTATTTATGGTCCATTTATGTTGAAATTAAGAGGGGAATCACCCCTGCCACATCAGATGATAATAAAACATGTATATTTGTTTGATAAAAATACTAAAAAATTAGGGCCTATAATGTTCCCATGATTGAGGAACCATGAAATTGGATGACACAATTATTTTTGTATATCCTACACATCATCCTTCAACTAGGCCGATCTGAATGTGAGGGAATTTGTAACACCCCAAGCTTACATGGTATGCTTCTCTTTGAATAATATAGTAGTGTTTGTTGTACGCAACTTCGAGTTCTAACACACACCACAACCAATCAAACTAGCCGTTATGAATTGTAATATCCACTTATTGAGATTTTATAATCTTTATCTTTCAAATTGGACTTAATTTTCGGACTTGGAACATCACAATTATCTTAGGGTGAGTTTTTTGTTATTTTTCTGAAAACATTAAATTTTTGATTAATAGTTAAAAAACACTGAGTTATAGTTTGAAACTGATTTTTTATTTAAATAATAATTTATTTTATTTAAATTTAATTAAGGTAAAAATAAATATATATTTACTATATAAGTTCAATGTAATTAATTGGAGTTAGTTTAGAATAATTTTAGATATATACAAATTTTATGGAACTTTTCACCATCTTTTACCCACCGCCTAGAAGAATTTGGAAATTCACATAAAACATAATTTTACCACTTCTGTGAGTGGAATTTTGAAAATCATAGAGACATGGTTAAAATCAAGGAGTAAAATTTGGTTCAATAAGATAAAAATAATTTTTGGTGAATAGTAACTTTTTACTTTTATTTACCCTGATTAAAATTAAATCGGGTAATTAAGGGTAAAAATGATATTAATATTACCCTAACACATGTACTAATTCTATTGGACAAGTGTATCTTGACCAAAAACAACCTTATGAATAAAATATTATCATTTAGGTCAACTTGGATTAGATTAGGACATTTATTATTATTTAATTCAAAGAAGAGTTAAAAGAGTTAAAATCAATGTTTAATAACTAAAAAAATTTAATATAGGGTTATACATAAGAAAAATTTGATTATAAATATTCATTATAAAACTAAAATTATTTCCTACATAATTTTATTTTATTTATACATTAAATAATTCATCATATTTATGACCCAAGGGTGATGCAGTAATTACATAATTAATAAAATATTAAAATAAATGATTTTATAAATCTAAAAATAAATGTAATTTGAGACTTTTAATTAATTAAACTAATTTTTTTGGTTAATATGACATATTAGGATTGGTTATATAAATTTCTTTCGAAGTAATAATGTTGTTATTGAATTATCAAAAACAAAATATCCAATAGTGTAAAAATTGACATAAAAGAGTTTTTAAGACAAATATTATATTATTAATTGGTATTATATTCCTAAAAATCTATGGTTCATCAAAAAGAATTATATAATGATAGGTGTATCACTAATGTACCACTTGGGGTTTTCCTGGAAGTGTATAGTATGTTTATTGACTATATAATATAAAAATACAAAGAGACATGGTAAATGTCATACTATTTAACTAAGAGTTAAATATAAATGATATGGTTAATATAGTGACCCAAACCTTTCTAAAAAATATTGGTTAAAATTATTTCTACACATACCCCCTTTAACCATTAAATACTCAACTTTGGAGCCATTATAAACCAAATATGAATTTATTATAAAATAATATTTCTAACTTTTCCAAAGGTGCCTCTCACCCCTCTTATAAAAGGGAACTCCCCCTTCTCTCTTATTCACACCTTCAAAGACTTTTGGATCGGCTAAACCCTGACCAAATATTATCTCAACATCCCTCAATTCAACATAGAGGCCTTAGTTTTATCATAAAGCCAACCTATGGAGCCCTTTTGATCGAATCAAAAGGATGAACCCGAAGAAGAGGTAATGTTTTCACCACCCTCTTTCAAGTTCCTATCTTCTTCAACTTCTTCTTTCGGTGTTATTTACATTACCAAATAATAAATCCTGTATCTTTTATATATTTTAATGTTATTATAAATATGGTATAACCATATTCAGTATTCTATCTATCCATTGAATGACATGTCATCATACGTGCGTACGTACGACCTACAATCTCCACATCGTAGTGTAATTGTTATTCAATAAATTATTATTTGGATAGGTATAAAAATGATTTCTAATTCATGTAAATAATAAATATAACAAGATAATTATTCTCTATATATGATACAAAATCCAATAATATATTATTTTAATATCAGAAGAATTATGTTGTCGCTCGTGCATACGTATGGATTACCATATCCACGAACACGATGAGATTCATTCCTGATCATATCCATTCGAGACTAAATTTCATTTGATGATTAAAAATAATTTTTTGAGACATGATATAATTCTGGATATGAATAATATACATTCCATACATAATAAATATGGCTCACATAACAAAGAATACAAAGGAAAACAAATCCGTTAACACCTGAAATGATGATAACACTATGATATTATTAACAAATCAATGTTAAAAGATCATATATGATATCATATTAATGTATATGATTCCTGTATAATTTAATAACATTTATTTAACCATTATACCTAAGTTTAACCTACCCTCGACCAAGGAAAAGTACAATGTAAGGGTTTATTTCACAATCTCTTCATTATCCACAGTTGTTTATACATTATTATCTACTGAGATATCATTATCATCCACATCCATGTTTCTTAAAAATGTATTTCAAATCATTCTTACTATTTTAGAGACTATGAGTTAAAGTAATTTATACCCTTCTTGACTTTTTATTAGATATTTATAAAGGAATATTTCTATCATTTTCCAAACATGGTCATTTTTAACCTTTTGGACATAATAAAGGTAAGAATGTATTTTTTAACATTTACGGTGGGTGTGGCTATTTTCCACCGTTATAAAATAGTTGAAGCATCCCTTACAAGCTTATAAGAATATTGTCAAAGAAAATTTTTTCTTTTAAAATTATGTGACTTTTAAATGATTTCCAAAAAAGAGATATTTCTCTCAAATATTTTTGATTTCATCTATGTCAACATCCATTGATGGAATTTAATATTATTTGAAATTTATTTTTAAGGATACAAAATTTCCATAATGTATTGAATGATTTTTGACATGTTTTACTTGGATGATTTACTTCTATACCATTCAAGGTTTATGGAGAAATTATTGACATTTCGTATGATAGTTTTAATATGAATGTTTATGTTATGTTTAAACCTAAACATATGAGGAATGCATTGGACTTAATAAGTGACAGGTGGAGCCCGCTATATCTCCTTGATGCATCGGTAGGTCTCATGAGACAAACTAGTGTCTTGGAACAAGGACTTGACAAAATTTTATTTTTAGTCTTGGCACAAGGCCTTGACTATGTGGTTATGATAGTCTGGCATTATGCATTCCTTAATTATGAAAGTGGTTATTGATATTGCATGTGATTATTGGACTAGTAGAATATCCATGTGAATAAGTAAATGGAATTATTTCATTTTATATTTTCCATATTATGTTGATGTTCATGTTTAAGAGGCTTTTGTTTTAGTTATACATTGCCTTAAATTTTTATGCATATTTATGAAATTTTCCACTATATTGTTATCCTTACTGGGCATCTGAGCTCACCCCTTTCCATGTTTTAATTTTCCTAGGATGTGAAGAAGTATTTTATGAATGAACTTCTGGGATAGTATAAAGGGATATGAGTGGGTACTATGGAGACTATGTTGTTGTTGTTTTCATTTTATGATGTAATGTAAACTTTATGAATATATCTAGTGATTACAAGGCTACTAAACTAATCAGTCTTTCGAGACATGATCTTTTGTGATCATGCCAATGTTATGTAATAATCCACTGACTCTGGGTAACTGGGGTCAGGGCGTAAAAGTTGGTATCAGAGGAATATTATTACAAACCTTGGAAACTAGATTTAGATAAACTCTGATTAGATCACATAGACCTAAGATTGACTTTGAGGATTAATATAGAAGAACTTTCTAGAATTTTGGTATTGTAGAGATTTTGTGAGTTTTCTGAGCAATACATCCCTGTCTGGATATGAGCAGGTAGAGGCGGCTCAGGCACAGATGTACCTAGGGGTTAAATCCGAAAACACGTCTTTGAGCTAGACTCGAACGGGAACTGGTGCACGACAATGGGCCTTGCTTCACTCTTAGTTACGACACTCCCGGGGTATATGCTTAGGGTAATTCTCATTTTCATTAAAAACCATTATGAAGAGTTTCTGAGTATGTACTTCCTCAAAGAAAACATTTTTATGGTTATGGATTGTATCCATAAACTGTTCAATTTATGTTAAGTGTTTTACAAGTTTGGATTTATGTATTTTGATTCATAAACTAATCTAGTGTGTGAAATTAATTAGAAATATAGCCTAGTGGAAGAATGAAAATTGTATCAATTAATGCACTCCATGTAGGGATTTCCCTCCTACTCAAGATAATTATAGTGGAGCTGGTGATGCAATTGGTGGTGATTAGCTGATCACCATACTGGGACAACTCACTCAAGTTATGAGTAATAACCGTAACCGTATGGAGCACCCTGATCCATAGCATCTAGGATCAATGTTAGACAGCTTCATGAAGAGAAAACCACCAACATTTAATGGGTGTACAAATCCCTTAGTAGGTGGGAAATGGATAGATTCCTTAGAGAAAATATTCCATGCCATGGCGAGTAGTGAAAGGGAAAAAGTTCTCATGGTAGTTTACCGCCTCACTGGAGATTCTAATCAATGGTGTTCATTGAATCAAAACACAAAGGATGATTATGGAGTATCAAATATGGAATTGAGGAAGTTCAAAGAGATTATCTTAGAAAAATACTCTCTTTGTGACCATTGAGCAGATATGGAAAGGCAATTTCTGAGTTTGAGACAGAAGGAGGATGAGAATGTCGCCATGTATGAGGCTAACTTTACATGGTTAGAAAGGTATGATGGAGATTATATGCATAACCCAAGAATTAAGATTGATCGTTTCTTTGATGGGTTAAAACCATTTTTTCTTAGAGCATTACTGTCACAATCAATCTCGTCGTACGAAGATATTGTCTCATGTGCTATCAAGACAAAAAAAGAATTCTCTATGTCTAACGATTTTAAAGAAATATAACAGAAGAAGAGATCAATTGATCACTCTGGAAATGAAAATAACAGGAATAAGGGAAAATTTGATTATCCATCCTGTAGTAAATACAGGAAGAAACACCATGGTACTTGCTTGAAAGTAATGGGAGTCTGTTACAAGTGTTTTGAAAAAAGGCCACCAAGCTCGTGATTTTAAGGGGAAGAAAGAAGCTACTGATGTTCAATGCTACAACTGCAGGGAGATGGGACATTATGAAAATGAATTTCCTAAGCGTCTGGGGAACTTACCTCAGAAAATGTCAAGGGATCACGGCCAAGCTTAGGATGTCACTACTGCTGAGGTAGACTCTCCAATAGATGTGGTGGCAGGTAATTTAATGGTCTCCTCAAGTTTAGAAAATGCATTATTTTATTTTGGATCATCGCATTGTTTTATATCGTCCTAGTTTAATAAGAAAATTAGGTATTTACAATTTTATTTAATAAGGGAGTTGTCAGTTAAAACTCTTATGGGAAGTATCATTGAAACAAATTTTGTGAATCAGTCCCCATTAGAGAACATAAATGTTATTCATCTACTAATCTCATCATCATACCTATGATTGAGTTTGAAATAATCCTTGGTATGGACTGGATTTTGGACCATAATGAAAAAATTTATTGTAAGAAGAAGGAGGTTACAATTTTTGAGGATGATGATAAAGAACACCTTATCTTTAGAGCAGAATTTTCACCACCTGATTATTATCTAAATCCACCCCTAGTAGCTCAACTAAATTTAATTATCAACGAGGAAGATAATGAAATAATTGTGGGTGAGGAAAAGAATGTTTAAATAGAAGATTTAAATATAGTGAGAGAATATATTGATGTGTTTCCAAAAGATTTTCCTGGACATCCTCTAGAACGAGAAATTGTGTTTTACAAGGATTTAATTCCTGGATCAAGGCCCATATCGAAGACCCCGTATAAAATGGCCATTGTGGAATTAGTGGAACTAAATAAACAACTAGAGGAATTGAGTAATAAGGGATTTATTCGCCTCATTGTTTCTCCATTGGGATCCTCTGTCCTTTTTGTTAAGAAGAAAGATGGATCTATGGGGTTATGTATCGACTACAGGGAGATCAATGCTATAACAACAATGAACAAGTATCCCCTACCTCGCATTGATGATTTATTTGACCAACTACATGGAGATCAATACTTTTCAAATATTGACTATCTATCTAGATACCATCAGTTGTCTATGAATAAGGAATACATTCCGAAAACAACATTTTGAACTAGGTACGGGCATTACGAATTTACAGTAATGCCTTTTTCACTGACTAATGCACCCTATGTTTTATTGGATCTAATGAATGTAGTTTTTAAGGAATATCTTGATGAATTTATTGTGGTATTTATTGATGATATATTGGTATACTAAAAAAGATACGAAGATCAGGAAAATCAATTGTGCATTATATTGAAGACTCTTAGAAGACAATAATTATATGGAATGTTTAGCAAGTGTGAATTCTGTCTTCAAGAGATCTCTTTTATTGGCCATATTATCTCCAATGATGGAATCTCTGTTGATCCTTCTAAGACCAAGGAAATCCATGAATGGCTAGCACCGACAAGTATAACTAAGGTATGCAGTTTTATTGGTTTAGCAGCTTATTATCAGCGTTTCGTCCAGAATTTTTACAGATTTTCTATCCCATAAATGAGGCTCACACGTAAAGGGGTTAAATTTGTTTGGACAAAAGATTGTTAATATTTTTTTGTATAACTGAAGATAAGATTAACCAATGCTCTTATATTGACTCTACTATCGAGGAATGGTGGGTTCATTGTTTATAATGATGAATCGAAGAAAGGACTTTGTTGTGTGCTTATGTAGAATGATAGAGTTATTTCATATGAATCACGACATCTAAAAATTCATGAGAAAAACTATCATACTCAGGATCTTGAGTTAGCAGCTATAATCATAACTTTGAATATATGGAGACATTATCTCTATGGTGAAATATGTGATATCTATACTGATCACATGAATTTGAAGAATATTTTCTCACATGAAGAACTAAACATGAGGCAAAGGAAATGTCTTGAACTACTTAAGGATTATGTTTTCATGATACACTACCACCTGGGGAAAGCAAATAAGGTTGCATATGCTTTGAGTAGAAAGGATCATGGAGTTTTGAACAATATGAGAGTCGAAAAGGATCCTATATACATAGATCTAATAAAGATAGATATGAGAATCACCATGGAAGGTGAAACATCAATGCTTTTTGAAATGGTTTCCAAACAATCTTTACTAGAAAGGATAGAGAGTTCTCAGACTGATGATGAAGAGTTTAAAAAGAGGATTAAAGCTGTCAATGATGGGAGATTGAGTTAATTTTTGTATGAATATGGAATTGTGAAATTTGGGAAGAGACTTTGTGTTCCCAATATACCTGATCTAAAAAGGTAATTTTTGGACGATGCTCATAGTTCCAATTTCTCTATACACCCTGGGAGCACCAAAATGTTTATATACTTAATGGACAATTTTTGGTGGGACAACATAAAGAGGGAGATTTATGATTTTGTTTCAAGATGTATGGTTTGTCAACAAGTGAAATCTGGAAGGAAACAGCCTGGATGAGTAATGCAAACTCTTCCCATACCTATGTCAAAATGGGATAATATCACAATGGACATTGTCATTGGTTTACCAAAGACTCATAGAAGGAACAATGAAATATGGGTCATTTTTTATCGTCTTACCAAGTCAGCACATTTTCTTGTTATAAGAGAAGATCTACCACTTGAACGTCTAGAAATAATATATATTAATGATGTTGTTAGACTTCATTGAGTACCCATATCGATTTTTTTATGATCGTGATCCTCATTTTACTTCATGATTCTGGATGATTTTTCAGAAGTCCTTGGATAATAAAATTCGTTTGAGCACTACCTACCACCCTCAAAAATATGTACAATCAAAATGGACTATTCAAACCTTAGAATACATGTTGAGATCCTGCTCACTTGACTTTTAGGGTTTTTGGGATAAATATTAACCTCTGCTTGAATTTTCCTATAACAATAGCTTCCATTCAAGTATTCAGATGGCAACATATGAAGCATTATATGGAAAGTGATGTTGCACACCAACCTGTTGGGATGATGTTGGGGAATGAAAACTCATAGGCCCAAAACTGGTGGAGGAAACGATGGAAAAGGTAAAGGTAATCCAAAACCACATCAAAGCATATCAAAGTAGGCAGAAGAGCTATGCCGATAACAGAAGGAAGGATTTGGAATTTCAGGTAGAAGATCGTTTTTTCTTGAAGGAATCTCCATGGAAAGGAGTTATACATTTCAGTAAGAAGGGTAAATTGAGTCCCAGGTACCTTGGACCTTTGGAAATTCTAGAACGAATTGGGGCTATATCTTACTGTTTGGCAATGCCTCTATGTCTCTCCAAAGTTCACGATGTGTTCCACATATCACTGTTGAGAAAATACATGCCTCACCCAATGCATGTACTCACTTACGAGGAATTTGAAATAGAACCAGATCTGTCTTATTGCAAAGAGAATGTCAGGATTCTTGATATAAGAGAACAATTGTTCATAAACTAGACAACTCGTCTGGTAAAAGTTCTATGGAGAAACTATAAAATGGAAGAGGCAAGGTGGGAACCCGAGGAACATATAATGAAGAATCACCCGAGTCGTTTCATGTGGTAGTATTCTAGAAATTCCAAGGACGAAATTATTTTATGGAGGGGAGAATGTAACACCCCAAGCTTCCACGATATGCATCTCTTTGAATAATACAGTAGCGTGTGTTGTATGCAACTTCAAGTTCTAACACACACCACAACCAATCAAACTAGCCATTATGAATAGTGATACCCACTTTTTTAGATTTTATAAATTTTAACATTCATAATGGACTTCATTTTTGGATTCAGAATATCGATATTAGATTAGGGTGAATTTTTGGTATTTTTCTGAAAACATTCAATTTTTTAATGAATAGTGAAAAAACACTGAGTTATTATAACCGAATTTTTATTTAAATAATTATTTTTTTATTTAAATTTAAATATGGTCAAAATAGTTACATTATAACTAGATAAGTTCAATGTAATTCATTGGAGTTAGTTTTGAATAATTTTAGATATATAAAAATTTTATGAAACTACTCATAGTCTTTTACCGACCTCCAAGAAGATTTTGGAAATTCACATAAAACATAATTTTACCGCTTCATTGAGTGGAATTTCGAAAATTTAAGAGACACGGTTAATATCAAGGAGTAAAATGTGGTTCAACAATATAAAAAAGATTTTTGGTGAATATTAACTTTTTACATTTATTTACCACGATGAAAAGTAAATAGGGTAATTAAGGGAAAAAATGATATTAATATTACCCTAACACATGTCCTAATTCAATTAGACAAGTTTATCTCGACCAAAGACAATATTAGTAATAAAATATTATCATTTAGGTCCACCTGGATTAGATTAAGACATTTATTATTATTTAATTCAAAGAAGAGTTAGAAGAGTTAATATCAAAGTTTAATAACTAAAACATTTTTAATACAGCTTTATACATAAGATAAATTCAATTATAAATACTCATTATAAATATAAAAAGTTTTCCTACATAATGGTAATTTTTTAGGCATTAAATAATTTAATTTATTTATGACACAATGGTGATGTGGTAATTACCTAATTAATGAAATACTAAAATAATTGATATTATAAATATCAAAATAAATGTAATTTGTGTCTTTTTATAAATTACACAAATTTTTAGGTTAATAGGACATATTAGGATTGGTTATATAAATTTTTTTCGAAGTAATAATGCTGTTTTGAAATTATCAAAATCAAAATACCCAATAGTGTTAGAATTGACGTAAAAGAGTTTTTAAAACAAATATTATAATATTAATTGATATTCTATTCCTAAAAATATAAGATTTGTCCAAAAGGATTATATAATGATAGATGTATCATTAATGGACCACTTGGGGGTCTCTTAGAAGTTTATAGTAAGTTTATTTACTATATAATATAAAAATACAAAAAAAACATGGTAAATGTCAAACTATTTAACTTAGAGTTAAATATAAGTGATAAGGTTAATATAGTGACCCAAATCTATATAAAATCTATTGGTTAAAAGAATTTCAACCCATCCACACCTTAATATTTAAATAATCCACTTTGGAGCTATTAGAAACTGAATATTAATTTATTATAAAATAATATTTCTATCTTTTCCAAGGTGCCCCTCAACCCTCTTATAAAAGGGAACTCCCCCTTATCTCTAATTCACACTTTCAAAGCCTTTGGGCTCGACCAAACCATACCCAAATATTCTATAAACTTCCCTCACTTCACCCTAGAGCCTTTGTTTTATCAGAAATCCATCTTATGGAGCCCTTTTGATCAAATTAAAAGGAATAACTTGAAGAAGATGTAATGATTTAACCACCCTCTTTCAAGTTCCTTTCTTCTTCAACATCTTATTTCTTTGTTATTTCCATTATAAAATAATAACTCCAGTATCTTTTATATATTTTGAGGTTATTATAAATATGTTACAACTATATTCAGTATTCTATCCATCCTTTGAATGACATGTCACCATACGTGCCTACGTGCGGCCTAACGTCTCGACGTCGTTGTGTAATTGTTATTCAATACATTATTTTTTGGATGGGTATAATAATGATTTTAATTAATGTAAATAAAAAATATAACATGATAATTATTCTGTATATATGATATACCATCTAATTATATATTATTTTAATATCAAAAGAATGATATTGTCGCTCGTGCATACGTACAGATTACTGTCTCCACGAACGCGATGAGATTCATTCCCCATCGTATCCATTCAAGACTAAATTTCATTTGACGATTAAAAATAATTTTTAGAGACATGATATAATTCTGGATATGAATAATATACATCCCATCCATAACAAATATTGATCCCATAACAATGAATATAAAGGAAAACAAATCCGTTAACACCCGAAATGATGATAATACTAAGATATTATTAACAAATCAATGTTAAAAGATCATATATGATATCAAATTAATGTATATGATTATTGTATAATTTAATAAAAATTATTTCACCAATATAAAGGAGGTTAACCTACCCTCAGCCAAGGAAAAGTACAAGGTAAGGGTTTATTTCATAATCTCTTCATTATCCGAGGTTGTTTATATGTAATTATCTACAATGTCATTTTTATCATCCACATCCATGTTTCATAAAAATGCATTTAAAATCATTATTACTATTATAAAAACAATTTGTTAAAGTAATTTATACCCTTTTTTACTTTTTATAAGAAGTTTATAAAGGAATATTTCTGTCGTTTTCCAAACAATGTATTTTTTATCCTTTTCGACAGAATTAAGGTAAAAATGTCTATTTTAACTTATACGGTGGGTGCGGCAATTTTAGGTCGTTATAAAATCGTCAAAGCTTACCTTAAAATCTTATAAGAGTATTTTCAAGGTAAATGTTTTTTTTATAATTATGTGACTTTTAAATGATTTCCAAAAAAGAGATATTTCTATCAAAATAGTTTTGATTTCATTTATGTCAACATCTTTTGATGGATTTTAAGATTATTTGAAGTTTATTTATTATGATACAAAACTTCCATATTGTATTGAAGGTTTTGTGATATGTTTGACTATGGATGATTTATTTTTATACCATTCATGGTTTATGGAGAGAGTATTGATATTTGATATGCTTGTTTTAATATGAATGTTTATGTTTTGTTTAAACCAATTTATATGAAGAATGCATTGGACTTAATAAGTGATGGGTGGAGCCTGCTATAGATCCTCGATGTGTCAGTAGGTTTCATGAAACAAAATAGTGTCTTGGCACAATGCCTTGACAAAATATTATTTGTAGTCTTGGCACAAGGCCTTGACTACGTGGTTGTGATAGTCTGGAATTATGCATTCCATACTTTTGAAAGTGGTTATTGTTATAGAAATTGATTATTCGACTAGTAGAATATCCATGTGAATAAGTAAATGGATTATTTCATTTTATCTTTTCCATATTATGATGATGTTTCAGTTTAAACGGATTTTGTTTTAGTTATACATTGCCTTAAATTTTTATGCTTATTTATGAAAGTTTACGCTATATTATTATCCTTACTAGGAATCTGAGCTCACCCCTTTCTATGTTTTATTTTTCCCAGGATGTGAAGAAGTATTTTACGAATGACCTGCAAGGAAAGAATGGGAGATATGAGTGTGGAATATGAAGAATATGTTGTTTTAGTTTTCATTTTATGATGTAATGTAAACTTTATGAATGTATCTAATGATTCCAAGGCTACTAATCTAATCTGTCTTTTGAGAATTTATCTTTTGTGATCATGCCAATGTTATGTAATAATGCACCAACTCCGGGTAACTGGGGTTGGGGGGTTACAGAATTCATCCACATGAAACCCATTTTACCCTAAATTGTTTCCCCAATCAACTGAATGCTATATAGAGGCATGAGTTTGTTGAATTTTATATGTGTTGCATCCATGGAGTCCTGATAACTCAAGTTATCCAAGAGTACAACATTATGTCTTGTGGCGCCCATCAAGATGGATTGAATTTTACCCACCAAATTCTATGGTTACGTGAGTTATGAATTAATATGCTTCATTACTACATTACGCGAACCAAGATGTGTCATGTGTATCAGATCCATTCCAACCTTTTGCATCAAACACTATAGAATATCCAAAATAAAAAATATTCATAGCCCTATGATGATTGGGGACTTGAGATTATGGGTCCCTGCACACCGATGACAGCTTAATAGGGAATTTACATTTTTACCATAACCAACTTATTACCAATTTGGTAAGAATTAGTTCCTATAAAATAATTTAAAACACAGTAAAGTATTTAGTCCATAAACACTCACATCATTCTTCATTTTTGGGTTACTCACACTATTATCATGGATAGTGATACAAATTTACATGTATCCAATCAGACTAAATTTAATGTTATGTACAACATATAATCCATCCACAATTCTCGATATCATATGCTGGAAAATGCACAGATAATGGTTTTTAACAATACCCCCCTTTAATATCCTATGGATGATATCTGGATAGAATATAGATTTCCCCCAATAAACTCCCAAATTCCATTTGGGCCTAACAAATGACTTCTCAATCCTCCACTTATGAATCCTCATACTCTTGTGTGTATGGAAAAGAGGTTGTTTAACCTATTTAGGTTCACTTTTCGTCACTCCAAATAAAATTATGACTAGTAGAAACCATAAAGAATAGAGGAACACTATTAATGAAATTTGAAATATCTTGAAGAGAATAGGATTTATGCATTGTACAGTATATTGAGACATGAGAACATGGTAGTGTGAGTTGTCAATAAGAATGTTTCCCTCCTCAATATCTTTTTGGGCTACATGGTAATAGATTTAAGAGCACCGTTGATACCTTGAAAAAAATCCAACGATAGTTCTTAAATGGAAAGTAACATATCATATCCATAAGGTATATTCCAATAGATCATACTTGTTAATCACTATGGCTAGGAAGTGTATCGCACCTCCCACCAATGAAATGTTTCTCAATAAATAAATCATTGAAATATTATAGTAAAATATACCTGACCATTAAATATAGCAATTTGTTCTATAAATTATGACCTAAAACTATTTCCAGCCTTTGGTCCATGATCTCGGACCTTAAACATTGATACTCTCATTTGGTTTGATAACAATGACCCTAAACATGTTGTAGCTATAGATTGATATACATGACTCTAAACTATGAAGGCCAATATCCTTTGTATATGAAATTAAACAATTGTCCCAACCTATGTAATTAACACAGAATGCCTCACGTGATAAATTTGATATGAATGAAAACCAACATCCTCAACACATGATGTAAAATTATGGCCATACCTTATGTGATAAGAATATGATGCCTCATATTATTAAATATGAGATGAAGAAAACTAACAACCGTATGAAATGGTGTTATACTATTTCCTTACTATATGTGAGAACATAGGATTCATCATACTATAAATATGATATGAATGAATTTTCCTTATGTAGAGTACTTGGCCCTTTCGACATTGGTTACCTACCATGGAAGGTTCGTGAACTACGTTACATTTTATGGGTTACATAGGGATTCCTTGATCCAACTTTCTAATCCTAGCCAAAACAACAACAAATTATGCATCCTCCCCTATTCTATGTATCAAGACCTTAAACTATGTGAAATATGATACATGATATATTTTTATAGTGTTGTGCCTCCTTATATCCTTCTTCCCATTAGGTTTTAACTATTTTAACCCTTAAACATCCTATATGTACCTATACCCTTTCAATTAATTTCATTAGAACCATAAAAGATGTGAATTTGCACCCCCCATCGCCCCTTTTTCACATTGTTTATTACACACCTTATGTTTCATAAATCAAATTCCACTTACATTTTTCATTGTATCTTAACATGAGGACATATTTATATGATTCTATGTTTCCTACCAAGAATTTATTTAACAATATGTGGATTTATTCAAATTCCCATTATATACATAAGGACACTCGAATCACATATTTTGGTCAATCCCCTGATATCAACGCATTATGAGATCCTCCCCAAACCATCAGCATCATGACCTTAACATTGGTGTAGTTTGTATGGAAAAGGGTCATACATTCTTAGACCTATATACACAACTAGTTATCTCCCTATTATTCCAAAAATAATCATATAGGAATCCACACCATTTATCCTGAAATATTTGATCTTAAACTACATGTAGCCATAATCTGAGAAGTATGACTCTAAACTACAAAGCCCAACATCCTCAACACATGATGTTAAACTGTATACGAGCCTTATGTGTTGAACTTTTGATGCCTCATATGATGAATTTGAGATGAAATGAAGCCCATCATCCTTTGAAATTGCTGTTAAAATATATATTTTTCTTTTGTGGTAAATATAAAATGCCACATATAAAAATTGTTACATGAACAAAATCCCAAAAACATCAATGTGAAACCTTACACTATAGACTTACACTATGTGATGAACATTTGATGCATCATATCAAAAATATGGAGTGACTGAAACCAATATTCAAAGGATATGATGTTGAAATCTAGTATTACCTTATTTGATTAAAATAGGATTACTCATATGAAAATTACGAGATGAACAAAAACCAACATCCTCAAAACATGTTGTTAAATTTTAGTCTTACATTATGTAATTAATATATAATTCCACTTATTATCCCTATGATATGATCTATCATTATCTCTATAAATTAAAATTTTATTTTGGAAATGATCCCCTACCTATTATTGTTAAATAACTACATGGGGCTTGATTCTAATTCCCATGGCATTGCTAGAAATGTCTAAATATCATATCCCAGTACTAAGTGCAAAACTAACTTACTCCTTTTGGATTTTTATCCCCATCCTCCTCTCAATCTAGATAGGACCCCTAACAGAAAAGATGTTTAGACACATTGTCTCAGGTACCATCCTGATCACTTTCCATGAAATCCCCCTAGTGATAAGTAATGGTTTCAATGTTCTGAATATATTGAATGGTATATCACTTATCTGTTATCCCCAGCAAAGTCTATGGTGGATTAGTAACCAATGTTTCAAACACAGTCAATAGTCATTATTGACACATCTGAATAAATTTTCATGATCCAGGTCTTGTAATTGATGATTTAACTTCCGTTCCACACCCACTTACTCAGATGAGCATCTCAAAACTTCATGTGTCATACTCCAATGCACTCAAGAATGATGACTCTATAATTTGGAATCACATGGACTTCCGAAAGTCAAATTGTATTTCACATTATTTTTCACTCCCACGAAAAAATGTTAATTTTGTAATACCCCTTGTTTCTAAAATCAAGAATGAATGAAATGTTCTTGAGAGCTATGGAGGAATTACCCTATAAAAGAGTCAGACACACCCATTCCCTTAAAAAAGATAATTGCATATTTTTATAAAATATATGACCTTAAACTACATTTCCAGGTAAACAAATCATGACTTCAAACTACATACAAGTTTTCTTAGTGATGATATTTATGTAAGGGCTTCCCTGGAAACTTTTTGACGCCACTCATAGTCAATCAATTTTTAAAATAAAATATTTATATCTAATACCCAACAATTAATACCTTAAACTATTTATGACTCCTTCTTCTGACTAATATGACCCTAAAATTCCCAAGGATAGATATAAATAATTAGGGTGAAAAAGCATAGATTGAACCTGAGTAAATTCCAGAATCCTACCCAAAAAGATGCATTCATGACATAGGTATAAATTCTGGTGTAAAAAAGAAAGGGGGTGTAATGCTAGAAGCACCCACCATGGGCCCTGAAAAAAATTGGTTGTGGTCAAGGATTCAAATAGTTTATGAAAATTTTAGATCCAAATATCATCCAATTTAACCTCATGTTCTCCTATATGATGTTTTAAACCATTTTGTTCCCTATTTTTTCATCCCACTACCCTATCTTGAAAGGCTTTATTGATGAATGTTTACATGTTTTGATCACAATGTACTAAACTATTACACAAACATACTAATCACATATAAAAACCCATCTCTTCATTACACACTAAAAATAATTTAACTACATAAAATAAAATGCAAATCAACATGGAATAAGAATATTTATAGTGTCTTTACGAAATTACATACATTACATTGTAACTGAAAACATGAAATGAAACATCATTTTTGAAAACTTATTTAACATGATGAAATTGTTCCTTCATACATAACACTACATGGGATAACATTAGGACATACCAAATAAAGTTGGGATATAAAGCCTTGTAATGGAATAAAAAATTAATAACATTAGAAAAATAATATATGTTAAACAACAGGCAAATTAATGGATAATAAAAAAACAAATAATAAGTCGTGATATAACAAGATAATCATATCATGAGAAATTTTGAATCAACTTCAAACACTATATCATATACATAGGTCAAGTCTAAAGCACAAAGAATTCATGTTGTACAAATTCTCATAATGTAATCAGGAAATACCCTACCCCAACAGGATATACCCAGATACTAATGATTATCCAATGCATTGAAGAACAATCAGGGTGCACCCTTCATAATCATTTTCTTCTCATAATTAAGTGTTCCACATGGATCATATGACCTGGATTTATTCAACATCATAGTTTATTCTAGGATCATGAAATATGGAATGAATACATTAATTTCCCCAATTAGTATGTATATTTTCATTAAGTCTATAACCCTTTTTAGAAAAATGTGTATAGTTTTCACTACACAATTATAATGGCATCTTAAATCATAGTGTAATTTCTGTAACATAAAAACATCATAAAGAAATTCATAAAATTTGATAATGGGAGAAGAAGGGGTCTCTCATAATTTATAGATGAAATTTATAGTAATATGTACCTTTAAATAAATTACCCATCACAATAAAATTGAAATGAAAGATGTAGCAAAATAGTGAAACTCGAAGAAATAAGAGAAAGGAAAGTACCCATACAAAATCATAGCAAGGTAACAGGTGTATATAAAGGTTCTTAGGAGGAAAAATGAAATTTAAAGAGACTTTAATAATTTATAAATAAAATTTTCAGTAGTGGGGATATTTAAGAACATATTCCAACATTAGAAAAAGTCATTTTAAAAGACATAACATAAATGGAGTTCTTGATAAAAGTGGAGGATTGGAGATTACGTAAGGAATTTCAGTATAATGACGGGTGTACCTAAGGGTTTATAAATGAGATAAATAAGAGTGAAATGGGATCCCATAATTTAAAATAAAATTGTTTGTAATAAGGATAAGTAATAATGTATCCAATAATATGAAAATGGAACTTAAAAGGCATAAAAAATTGAAATGCTTGATCAGAAGAGGAGAGAGAGAATCCATAACTTGAATGTGTTACTCCAATGAAATGAAAAGAGATTTTTGAAAGCTTAGGGCACTATATAATGTCTCTAGGGACTATGGGAAAGAGTTTTTTCATGATCGATAGAGTTTTAGTTAAGATAAATGGGAGATTTGGTTGTTTTACATTTCAAAATAAGGGGATTTTTTTATTATTTTTGTTTTGGACACTACATAATAAATTATTCAAAACCAAAAACCATAAAAATAATTTTTCCCATGGTTTCTAAAAAATTAAAATGGTATAAATTAATTTATTAGAAAAAATGGTTGAAAATAATAAAATATCACATGTGCGTATGTATAGGTGTGAAACACTATGAAATAAAAGATTTTAAAATTTTATAATATATAAAACGACTTGGAATAATTTTTAATAATTTATAAAATAAATAAAATAATAATAAGATTACATTTTTTATAGGTAAAACATATATTTTTCTGAGGATAGTATTTATTATATCACTAGATGTCTATTATGATGTTATAAAATACATAATATATATATACGTAATAAAATATTTACCCAAAAATTTCAATGTATCAAAAAGTTATAAAATATTCACCATTGAATAATTTTGAAATATTGGTTCTAAAGATAATATTCATTTTATTAAAATAATTTTCTAAATAAGTAAATTTTCACTTTAAAAATAATAACTAATATTTATTGAAAATGATCTGTTTTTGACAAATAATAGTTTTCTAAACCCTTAGAAAAATTAAAGTTTACATCATAAAAATTATTTGATCTTTTATATTTGATTAATATTGTTTAATAATAGTATTCAAATTATATATTATTTATTTAAAAAATTACTTATTTAATAAATTTATTAATTAAACATGAATATTAAAAAAATATAATTTTTTCTATAAAATTATTTTACAATGTTACAATAATAGGATGAAAATATATTCATTATTATATAAAAAATAATTTACATAGAGATATTCATATTGTATTTATACATATACCTTTAATACATCAACATAATCCCAAATAGTAAGGATAATGATGGTGGGGATTTCAAGTGGTATTTTGGTGAACATAGTTTGGGTCATGATCTCGATGAGCATGAACATCTCATGTATGTGGTTTTTATCATTCTTAAGTTGAATGATATCAACATGGAAATTGTTTATCGAATGTTCCCAAAATTCAGTATCCCCCTCATTCTCTAATAAATAGGCTTCATAGGGTTAGATCCTACTAGTTGTGGGAATCACTTCCTTTTATATACCTAAAGAATTTGATAAAACCCAATATTTATTCTAGTCATGTATTCAACGGATACATTGTAAATAGTAATGTTAATTAAGTATTATTAAAATACAATTGGGTACAAAGAAACATAACAAGTGCATGTGTTTTCTATTACCTTAAGACATTTAATTAAATCCAAAAGGAAAATTTATTTATAGTTGTTCGAGTCATTACAATCATACCCCTTTAGAAATTTCACCATCAAAATTTTATATTCCCATGATTCAAATAGAAGAACGTAACTCTTCATCATCACATCCTCCGGTTCCCACACTGATTCTTCAAACATGTCGATTATTTACAATACTATAAAGAGGGGAATTGTCTTATTTCGTAGAACTTTCTCTAGATGATCTAAGATCTTGACTGGTTTCTTATCATATAAAATATAATTATCCAATGGTATAACCTCTAGATTTAGTTCATCTGAGGGAATTGGTATGTACATTTTTAAAGAGAAACATACAATGCATCGTGTTCTTGAGACAAGTTTTGTGGGAGTGTTAATCAATATGCCACTCCTCATATGTAAGCAAGAATCTCAAAAGGGTTGATATACCTAAGACTAGGTTTTTTCTTCTTCCAAAATCTCATTAATTTTATATATAGTGTTTTTTGAAGGAGTACCATGTATCCAACATAAAAAATTAGGTCTCGTCAATAATTTTCAGCCTTACACTTTTGTTGAAATTGAGAAAATTTGATGTGTTGTTGATTGGCCTTAACTCTCTCTACCATTTCATTAACCATTTTATGGCGTCAAAGTTTTTTCCCAAAATTAATCCCATCATTAATATCGTAATCATTTATTCCCATAAATGTATTCATAGGGATCCATCCAGATGCTCGAGTGCAAAACATTTTTGTAATATAACACAACCAATGGAAGATGTTGGTTCCATCCACCTTTAAAGACCTTTGATAAATATATCATCATGTCCTAAACTTTTTGGATATTATGATCTGATTGGCCCTAAATTTGAGGGTGATAATCCTTATTGATGTTCAGCTTAGTGTTTACATCATGATAAATAATTTTCCAAGACATGGAGTTTAATCTTGGATATTAATTGGAGATAATCTATAGTGATACTCCATGATTCTTAACCACTACTCTGATATATATTTGTGCCATTTTATCTAGTGAGAAATTATATTGGCTTGCAATGAATTCTTAATTCTTTTTATGAAGATCCACAAAATCCCAGATAGCATTATTTCCCTTGGATGTCATTGGAATTCCTATGAAAAGGTCCATGATGATGTTTTCCTATTTCCATGAAGGTATGGT
This sequence comes from Viscum album, assembly GCA_963277665.1. Classification (NCBI taxonomy): domain Eukaryota; kingdom Viridiplantae; phylum Streptophyta; class Magnoliopsida; order Santalales; family Viscaceae; genus Viscum; species Viscum album. The sequence continues at coordinate 200,438,171 of OY728137.1, read as the reverse complement.
TAATAGTTCCCTCATCACCTTATACAAATACCTATTAGCTTTCACTTTCTTCCATAATAGGCACTTTGATGTATAATCAATATTCTCCTTCCTCATCTTATCCCACCAATAGTGATCTCAAATATACTGATACATCATTGTTTTTCCACAGTGAATGGAGAATGTCTAACTATGTGGAAAATCTAATAGTTCCATTTTTAACTCCATTTTTGACAGAACACAAAGTCTTGACACAAATACCACAATTACTACTTTTTAAAAAATGATCATTTATCATTTTCCTTTTTCATTGTTTCTAATTTTTTTGAACTCCCACATAATATTTTTTATCATCTTCTAACCTATAAAAAAGATATAGTTGAGAAATAATTTATGAGATGATTGATGATGTTCCTTTCTTTATAATTCCAATTTACATCATCTTCAAATATTAGAATATTATATTCTTATAAATTCTTATTTATGATAGAATTTCTTATTCCTTTCTATGTAGAGAATCTTTCACATTGTTCACTTTCCCAGTATCATTCTGAATTGAGTATTTTTAATCCTTGAAGAGCTCTAACCATATTCATTGTTACATATTCATCTCTTTCTATGTGAATATTTATTTAATACTTGTGTGATTTGTATATATTTTACAGATATCCCCAAAGAGATAATGCCTCAAAATTTTCATAGTGAAGATCACCACTGACAACTCCAAATAATTATTAGGATATTTTGGCTCATGGATTTTCAAATAGCTTGATTAAGAGGCTATAACATTGTCATTTTTCATTAACAAATATCCTAATCCCCTCTTCAATGCATCTCATAAAATTATGTAAAGCTCCACAACAATGGGTAGAATGGGAATAGGGTTTGTGATACGATTCCTTTTCAACTCCATGAATCATTCTTCACATTCATAATTCCAATAATACTTGGCTCTATACTATGTTATCATGGTAAGAAGTTTTTAAATTCATGATAAATTTCTAGAAAATCTATGATAATATCCGGCTAATGCAATGAAGCTATGGATATCTACCACTGATGCTTTCCTCAACCAAACCTCAATTGAATTATTCATTGATGTATCCATAGATATCACATTTCTTATGATTATATGCCCCAAAAGGAGAGACTACTTTCTACCAGAACTCATAATTTTTCTAATTTTCATATAGCATCTCCGTTATCTAGGTCTTTATCATAGTGATCAAATGTTCTTTGGGAACCTCCTTGGTTTTAGATTATATTTGAATATCATCTCTACAGACTACCACAAATTTTTTAGGCAATATATAAATATAATATTAATCATTTTCTACAATATTTTTGGATAATTGATTAGTTCTAAATGAATCACTATAAATTTATAGTTATCGTACCTTATAATAAAATCATTCTTCGGTATATCCTATTTATTCACCCTCACTTGGTAATATCTCGACCGTAGATCCACCAAAGAGAAGTATTTTTATCTACGTAGTTGATTTAACAAGTCATCGATTGATGTAAAATGATACTTGTTCATTATCATGATCTTGTTGATCTCATGATAATAAATGAATAGGCACATTGACTTATCCTTCTTTAGGATGAAAATAACTGCTGAACCATATTATGAAGAACTTACGTGTATATTACCTTTATCTATATTCTCCTATAGTTTTTTATTTACCTCCTCATGTTCCACAACATCCATCATATGTAGAGTATTGGATATTAGAAACTCCCCATGTATAAGGTCGATTGTAAAGTCAACCTCCCAAATAGGAGGAAGACCAATACCTTTCTCGGGAAATAGATCAGTGAATTACCTTACAATAGGCATGTCATTGAAGATGACCCATCCATGTAATCAATAATTTGAGCAATATATTCTTGCTCATATGGAAATAATATCCATTCTTGTTATTATTTTTATAAATATGTTTCACCATATTATACGCACTTTTATATAAATAGTGGTCTATTTTTTATTTTGAGAGTGATTTCCCTCTTGATACAATTTATGTTGTCTCTATATATGGAAATCTTATCCATTCCTAGAATTCAATCAATTTACACCAAACGGAGTATGATGCGATTCTCCATGATGTTGATCACAAAAAAGTTCAAAAATTATAAGTTATATACATGTCCAGAAATAATTTCCCCATTTCCCATTTTCAACAACATCTTTACCTCCATGATTTTTGGGTGGTGTTTTGATTATTCAACTAAATAGTCAAGATATAAAAGAATTCATAGAACATGAATCCAAAAGTAATTTCACAATTCTTGAATGAAAAACTGGCATAACTGTTCAAACTTCATTATCAAGATTTATATCAGTTTTTGTCATAGAAATGAACTATCTCTTTCTTCCTTGGAGGTTGTGGGTTGCCCCTATCACAATTGGCTTTCTGCACTGGTTCACAAAGTTCCCATGTACCTTGATGTTGTAGTAGTGAAAAATACATTGATGTTTTACTAGAACACTGATTTCCCCTATCACATTGGTGGGTTTCTCATGTATTTTTATGTTTTCCATTTATTCCCTCTATGGATTCATCATCTTTTTGGTTGAGTGAAATGAAAACTCATTCCCATTTAAGACAAATGGTGCGGGGAAAAAATCAAAAACAATTGTGGAATCCCTATTACTCCATTGCATATATCTCTTTTCAGGCTTTGTATTCTTAATCAACATCCACCATTAATCTGATTGACCCTCCATATGATAAATAGCCTGAATAACCTTCTCTTGTTTGAAGGATTCAAGGATGAAGATGATATTTTTGAATGTAGTTGATCCATTTCTTCAGGATTAAGGGATTATATTATCTATTAAGAGTAGAAGGCCTTTTTCAAAAAAAATATCAATTGGGGAATGTTTTTTCTTTAGAGGGTTTGTGTGCTCTTCTTGATCTAGGTTTCAACTCCTAACATGTGGTAACTAGGGGAGTATTATGTTTTTTTTACTTCTTCTCCAATCGGGTTGTTCATGTCACTGGAGAGGTCATCATAATACCGTTCCCATTGGTTGTTAACATGATTCCTCCTATTTTCAGTCATTGGAAAAAATGAATTATGGATGTGTATCATTAAATTATTCATGTAAAGGGGAATCTGATGAAATTAAATGGTTAAAATATAAATTAATCTTATCTTATAAACATAATAATATCTAGCTGTCTAACTATGTAATCCACGATCTATTTCATGACATACATTATTATGGAAATTTATTTCCCTTAATAATGGTTAATATTAAGCTTATGTATTTACCAAGGCATATTTATCAAGATTTCCAGAATAGATTTGAAATAATTCCAATTTTCTTGTAATAGGATATCAGGAGTCATGCTTGGAACACGTGGGCTGAGTTGAAACTCATAGGTACATATTTTCCAAAAACACATCCACTTTTAGTATCCTGACAGGAATTTATTTTCATGAAAAACCCCTATCTCTATAAATAACTAAGTATAGTGGTATTTTCTTAAACAAAGACTGATCTAACGATTTATTTAGAGTTCTACAATCCTAAGTATTTCACTATAGTTTTCTAATCCTAATCCCAAAAATAATGAAACTTATACTCTAATACTAACTATAATAACCTAGCTCTTCATTACACAGTAATACATGTTATAATGACATAAAATTACACTTATTAAAACCCAAATTATCGATAGTCCATGTTTTTTTAGGAAATTATATACCTTACATATCAACATTAAACATGAAACAAAACACCATTGTTGAAAACTTCACTAAGAAGATGAATTTGACACTTCATATATAACACTGCATGGGGAAACATGAATACATACATAAAAATGGGTTATTTATAAAGCATAGTAAGGGAATACTCAAGGAATAACATGAGTAATAAAATACATGTTAGAAAATAATAATATCAATGGTTAATAAATGGAAAATGAATAATAACACATAATATATCATGATAATCATAACCTGGGAAATGTAGAAACAACATAAAACACTACATCATATTCCAAGGTAAATGATAAACCGTGAAAACTTATTGATTGAAAAGGTCCCATAATGAAATTAGGGAAACCCCAGTCCCAAAATGATTTATCTTGATAATAAACATTACCCAATACATTGGAGTACTATGAGAGAGAACCATTCATTATCATTTCATTCTCATTCATAAGTGTGCCACATGATTCATATGACATGGATTCATTAAACATCTTAATTTTTTCCAATATCAATGAATATGTAATACATAAATGTAAGTCCCCAATAAATAGTCATATGTTCAAAAAGTTGAATACCTATAATAGATAAATGGTTATAGTATTTACTACACAATTATTTTGGAATGGAAAATAAAGGTGTAATTTCGGTATCATAACGACATCATATAGAAACTCATTAAATGTGTTAATGAGAGAGAAATAGGTATCTAGACATTTAAATGTGAAATGTAATGTTTTTGTTAGTTGAAAATAAATTACCTAACTTATGGTTTTGGAAAAATAATTAATAATATAATAATGATACATTAAGAAAGAGTAGAACGGAAAGAACTCTTACCCAATTTTGGTATAGTAACAAGTGTACAGAATTGTTAATAAGAGGGATAAATTAGAGTGAAACAGTCTCCAATAATTTGAAAATAAAATGGAATGTATGGATTATATTTAATTATGTATCCCAACATATAAAAATGGTAATTAAAATGAATATCAAAAATAAAATGTTTGTTAAAAAATGAGAGAAAGAATCACATATATAAATGTATGAATATAATTGATTTGGGAGGGGAATCTTGACTGCTTGGGGAGACTTATGAGGAATCTAGGGAGTATGATGTGATGTATGGTTGTGCTTAAAATAGTTTTAGTGAAGATAAATGGGAGCATGTGTGGGTTTATATATGATAAGAAGGGGATTTTATTATTATTTTTATTTTGGATACTATATAAAAAAATACTCAATACCAAGAAATAAACCATTGGGTTTTTCCCATGGTTTCTACCAAAGGGGATTAGTATAAATTATTTTATATGACCAAGGGACAAAGATAATAAAATATTTTCTTTCTTATGTCGAGGTGAATAACACTTGTAAATAAAATATTTTAAAATAATAAAATATATTATAAGTCTCGGAGATTTCATGAGGGAATTATAAAATAAATCCAATAAACATAAAATTACATTATTTTAAAGAAAAAAATTATATTTTTCTGAGTATTTTATTTATTAAATCACTATTGGGCCATTATGATATCGTATAACATACTGTATATTTATACGGTATTTAATTTTTATCTAAAAACTCAATTGTCTTGTAAAATTTTGAAAAATTCAACATTGGATAATTTCAATGTCCTGATTCCAAAACTAATATTCATTTTATGTAAATAATTTTGTAAATATGTTAATTTTCACTTTTAAAATATTTTTTCAAATTTACTAGAAATGAAAGTTTTTTGACATATAAAAGTTTTTTTAACACTTGAAAAAATAACCTTTTTCATGATAAAAATTATATGTTCATTTCAATTTAAAATATATTGTAGTAATAATAATATTCCATTAAAATAATTTCTTGTTTAAAAAATAAATTAATTTATAAATCTATTAATTGAATTTGAATATTATCTAAAAATACAATCTGTTCTTTAAAAATATTTTATATAGTAATAGTAATGAGATGAAAGTACATTAATTATTAGATAAAATATAATGAACATATACATATTTTTAAAGGCTTGATACATAAACCATTAATACACCATAATATCCCCTAAGAGTATGGTGCATGATAGTGGGGCTTTTATGGGGTCATTCAGTAAAAATGGTTTACGACATGATCTCAATGAGCTTGATCTTATCCCATAAATGGTTTCTCTCATGCTTATTTTTTTGGATATCATATGTGGCTTGGTCTAGGTAAATACTGAAAAATGATATCTCCCTTGGAATCTTTGATAAATCGGCTTCATAGGGCATGATCCTACTTGTTGAGGTCATAACATCTTTTGTCTATGCAAAAAGGATTTGTTAAAACCCTATATATATACTAGGTACATGTTTAACAAAAATATCATCAATTTTAATGATACTTAACTATCATTTAAATCCAACTATATATAATAAAACAAAATAAGTGCATATGTTTTCAATGATTATAAGACATTTAATTAAACCAAAAAGGATAATATGTTTCATAATAGCTTAGTTCATTACATAAAATGACAATAAAAAGTATAAAACCTTGTCCACATCATAATTCATTAAAATTGTCATTAAAAATCATTCCTACTAGAAATTAAACTAGTCACATGTAACACTCTTTGGTTGATTTGAATCACAAAACATCTTATACTCTCTCCAGAGAATCCCTTTTTACCCTTCAATGATGGTAATTTACTAAACCATTTGATTTCTCAGACATTCTCTTGAGATATGAGACATAAATCACATTCAGAAATGAATTTTCCATGTGTTCAAACTGATGTTCCAAGACAATGTTCATTGAAAGACATTGGTGAAATTTTAAGGTTATTCAGATCAATATGAACATTCCATTAGTTCACCCCCATGTTTCATGTCTTCTAAAATTTGTATCCCCATCAAAGATCACATTTGAAAGGGATAAATAATATAAATAGTTACTAAACACACTGGATATCCTACCATATTTAGAACACACTCCAAAATACATTTTTATTTCATTTTTATTTGTCTCATGTTTTTATCATGGTTACTATCTAAACCTCATTTCATTATCCCCTTCCCTGATGTAACGTCAGTTGAATAAATGTGTTGAAAAATGTTAGAAATCATCCTCTATTTCTAGGTCAACACCATTGTTTTCTAGATCATATGAGTCTTGACTCATGGGCATCATCACCCCCTTTTTTGGATTAACTCTATGGCCTAGGTTGTTACAATAGTCATGCTCTTGGAAATCTCGAAAAAAAGAAAATAGACATTGCTGAGTGTTTCACTCTCCTATGATATATTTCATTTTCAAGATTCTCTTAATGGTCTATAAATAATTTCATACCCCATTTTATGGCCACTACCAGGAACTCTCATATAAATGATAAATATGTTATTTTTCATTTTCTTCCAACACCAAGCACCAAATAAAAATTCTTCAGGAGTTTCCATTGATTAGATCATAAATATGATTTTGATAAAGATATAACATTTAAGCACAGATGGATTTAAAAAAATAAAATGTTTAGGGCTGGTCATACACATGTTGTAGCCTCTCCTTTATTTCATAATATGTTAAATATTCCAAATAACAACCCCGGTGACCCAGCATTCAATATCATCAAACCTCTTCTGAGTAGCCACCAATGTCCATGGTCCCTCCCCCAGATTAGCTGCATCCTCATCATTTGTGGGATGATAATAATTTTCCTTAATCCATACCCAATTATACTAGTTCTTGAATTAATCCCCCAATTTTTCCCCATTCACTTCCCCAGCCACAACCACTACGATCTAGGCTGTCATTTTTTAATGATCAATGCATGAGAAAAGATGAATGGTGCATTTTTCCATGTCTTATCTTCTTTATGAGTGATCACCTCATCGGATGAATTCACTACCGGGGTTTCCTCAGTGTTCTTCATGTACCAAAAATTTTCAAATTACATCCACTCATCATTTTCTCATTATATTTAAACATATCGAACTAGATCATGGAGGATACTTGTATCCAACTCACCAATACTCTGGATCACAAACCAATGGCTGAGATATTTGACCTAGTTTGGTAGATAGAACAATGGAGTAAAAGTAATGCATCATCGCACACTCATCCATTACCTATATCGAAAGACCCAATTCATCACAAAAAAATCAGAGACAAAATGATTGATGTCCTCAGTTAGTGTGATCTAATAATCAATGAAGGATTCCAACACATTCGTGGAAGGATCATCAATAGGAATGTCACTGAGAAGGATAACCCCCCAAGATCAAGAGGAATTAATACTCACCAGATCCTTATCTCATAAATGGAACTTCCCCAATATCTTATTTCACATCTGTGTTATGATGATCCACCTTGTACTCCCCAATCATCTTCATTTGTGGCATAATTTTTTCCCACATTCATTGAGGCCCTAGCATCAAAAACCACTTGTTGATGCACCCCTATGTATGGCCCCACCACCATAGATTTTGTGACCAAATCCACTGAAGGAACAACCTCCCCATATATCCTAGTTTGGAAAAAATATACCATCACAACCTCAACTACAATCTCCAATTACTCAATAGTTGGGAGAACTAGTTGAGTCCCAAACATTAATTAGACTACAATTTAAAATACTTATTTAGTCTAGTGTAACTTATGTAGGTAAAATTAAAATAAAATTGTGAAAATTATACATTTCGTACTAAATTTTCATGGAATGACCAGAAAAACATGGAGGTCCACCAAGAGTCTCCTTGGTGATATCATTAACCTAGTAGTTGAGACCATAATTTTAAGAAGTTTCCCTATAGGTAGATGTGTTCGCTCTATCTACAGGGGAAAAACAAGTCACCACAATTTCAAAATACATATCATCAACTAAATATGATTAAATATGGGATGTTGGGTAGAACATGGGATTTTTGAGCTTTCACCTCATCTATTAGAGTCGCTACAAAAACATCTTGTCTACCTATGATGACAATGATAATGACAGGGTTTGACTTTTCCCCATTTAGTGTTAGGGTTTCTTCATAATGTGACCACCAATGGTTCTATTCCATTTGTACTACCCAGGAATGGTCCAGAATGAGTAAGATGGTCTATCATAATTAGGAGATGGATTGAACACATCTTCCCTCTTCCATGAACAATACAATGGTACCCTCTGGAATAATGAATATTATTGTTTCCCCTCGGTCAGTTATTCAGTGAATGTTTCATGTGATTAAATCATTCTGAATCTCTCCCCAAAAATAATTTTTCTAGTCACATCGCCTGGTAAAATCACAGTGTTATCTTCACCTTCAATAGATATTTTTTAAAAGACAATGAAATTATTATAAAACTCTCTCTCAAGATATATTTGTGATGCTCGACCATGAAAAGGATCAAAAACTAATAGGTGATTTTCACAAAATTGGATTTCACAGAAGAGGGTTGCCTCATGAGAATTGAGGATAAACATCAAAAAACATAGACAAAATTTGTTAGTAATTAAAAAAAAAATAAAATTTTACTATATTTATCAAAAATCTCATTTTCCCCTTTGGGACCCCACCCCTATTTATAGAAATAGTTCCTAAATATGTTTCATTAATAATTTGTGCCAATCATCAACGTTCCATAGGTTCCCTTCAGAATTTTCCCCTACCCAATCCTGATCGGTTCCATTTCTAAGTGTTAATTTGTTAATTCTAAAATATAGGTATCATAAATAGATAAAAAATCTACTTAAAGGCCTTTGTTCATGGATGTCAAAAACAATCCTGAATGAGCATCATCATAAGAAGGTTGAATGGTAATAAAGAGGTAGAGGTGGTAACCTAATCTAAACATATCTTTTATAGGATATGGTATTCAGTCTATGAAAAGGAATAGGTGGTAAACTCTACATAATGCATCTTCAAATCATTGAGGTCTCTCGTCATCACGGAGGTTGAGGCAATTCCCTCCATGAAGTGTATGTCTATTAACAGAAAAACCTTAGTTCGAGAAAGTATTAATCATCCATGAATTTTTATATAATTTTAAAAAGCAAGTTCCCCACCTCTACTAAGACATTAAATATCTCCTCATGGTTTAATTTTAAATGAACACCACCATTTTTATTATATCCAATGCTCTAAAAGTGTGAAACACTAAACATAAAATGCTATGAAATATATGGATTTACAAAGGTAACAATCATTTGGGAGATAGACTCCCATGGTTTAGATGTACTTTTTGACCTTGATAGGGATTTATTTTTTTAATCCCCATAGTATTCATGAAATAATAGTTCCCTAAGTGGGTATTGGAGTTCTGCGAGATAATTTTTCTTCATTAAGCCTTCCCCATTGGGATTTATCCATCACCATGATGCACGATGTCCGTATGTTTTGAAGGTATTACAATTTTTCAGTCCACAGACATCATGAAAATATTAATATTCAAAAATTCCCTTAACATCAAGATACCCATTCACCACGCCTATTAGTAATACCTCCATTAAACCTACATAATTTCATGAAAATACCCTTGGTTTTTAGTTTTCATCCAGAACGGGTCCATTCACACTCTTAATTATCATGAAAATTATATCACTAACTCTTATGTTCGCCCATTTTCATTATACATGGACAAGACCATTATATTATCTTTTAATCCTATGAATAGTTACTCTAGTGTGGCTTTTCCCAATAATAAATAACCTAACATAAAATCCTCTTATATCAACTCTTTAATGGTAGTGTTTATGCCATGTCCCACCCTATAGAACAAGAGAAATAGGCAAATAATCCCAAAAAAATTTCACCATCATGGAAAACTACCATAACTTCCAAGTAGAAAGAAATTGTCTATATCTTCCTTTATTACATAGTAGTTGTCTCCATTTTTGTAGTCCCTAAAACAACTGATATGCCTAATTTAAAACATCCATTCCCATGGTCGTAGATTAAGGATTCTAAATTGCATGATAATTCATCTATCTATGTTATAAAAATGCATCCGTTCCTTTTACCGTGAATGCATGATGACTCGTTTATGACTATCAATGGATGAAAACAGAGTTGTAACCCTTTGTGATGAATGTTGGATACCTCGTCTATGATTACATTAGGATTCCACTTTAATCCCAACCATGGGATGAATCACCCATTGTAGGAATCTTCCATGAACAATTGTCTCATTATCATCCCTCCGCCATGGATGAAACTCATCACCTTGGAAAACCCCCCAACCCAAGGTAGATTCTATTTGAAATCCCTATCCAAATAATGAGTACTCATTACATAACCAAATAATATTCCAGAAGTAACCCCACGCCATCCCCTGTTGGTCCTGATTTGGTGACATTAGTGTCACTACCACATGACGTTAAAAAGCATATACTGGTTTAGTCATAAGACCTTAATCTGGGAAATTTATGTACATAGGGTTTGATCATTTTTATTCATATTTTATTTAATATTCCTCCATGAGTTTAAATCCCAAAATCTAAAAATCCAAAATCAAATCCACAAGTGTTACCATCCCTTGTATGGGTGAACATTTTCTCTCAACACCACTAAATCCCTAACATTGATCGTCTCCCCCTTTGGGGAATAATTCTTCACATTTCCATCAAATTAAAATGTTTGATCATATATCTCATTGGAAAACCCTAAAAACAATGTGTTGAAATCATACCTCTATGTGGGAACAATCTCTCATTAACATTAAACCCTAATGGTGTGATCAACTTCTCCATAGGGACCAACTAAACACCTATCTCCATAAGACACTAAAAATGTGACCAAATTGTCTCCAAAAGACACTAAACCTATGACCCAATGGAAATCACTAATCCCACAAAATAAAAATGTGATGCATGTGGTAAAAATACATTGATGAATTATTCCCTTATTGTCGATTACCATTTAACCGACATGGGATACCTATGATCTCATCCTAAGATGTCACAAATAAGAGATTATCCAACATCCAAATAGGAAGAAATTCCTAATTTCCAAAACAACCAACATCTAGAGAAGCTAATACATCAACAGAATTACATTCTACTATAACTAATGGTTTCTTCCAAGTTGATATAGAAGTATCACAATTAATTGGGAACCACATTTAGATGGTTATGTGAATTAGATAACAAAACATGACTTAAATCACAATGGGTGACACATAATAAAAAATGGTCTCCATGGATTAATCCAATTAAGAAATAAAATACATCCATCAACCCATTTTGATAATGGATCGAATGTCATAATTTATTTTATGGAAGCAAACCACATTTATAAAGTGGGTATATGGGGTCAAAACATTCTCAATGTTCAACTGTGGTAGAAATCAGCAAAAAAAGGTAAACAATGGAGATATCAATAACTGGTCATTAAAATTCATAATATAACAGTAATGGTATTTTATCATGTAATTAAATCAAAAAAAATCACATCCAATGTTTCATATATACTCCAAACTATTCAAGGAATATATCATTGTCAAATCAAAATAAATGAACCTGAAGAGTGAAGATTTATAAACAATCGGTCTTTAATAAAACAAAGTATTCATAATAATAAAAAATGTCTCATGAGTGTTACACCATTTTTGGGATAAAACCATATCATTTTTTATGTTTATCAATTGATACCATTGTATCATATTTTATCATGAATCAAATCCTATTTGGAATATCACACTGCATCATGCATCACTATTAGTTTCTCATATCATAGTGGATCAAGAATCCCTACATGTTACCCATATTTCATATATCACATAAACTCATGTAAAATTATGCAACAATGATATATTAGAAATTACCTAATGAATTATAGTTCTATAATATATCTACAAATCACATAATAAAAAATATACATATTTTTTCCAAAATATAACATCCCTTGATCCATCAATCTCTCAGATGGACAAATTGGGTTGGTTACTAAACCTTAGGTGAGCCACCCTGTATACTAGAGGTTGCTAACTACTAGTAGGAGTGTTAATAACATTGTCGGGAGACTATACCTCATAGAAAGTATTTGTAATATAATAGAAATTAACAAATATTAGAGTAATAAAAATAGAATAAATAATAAATCTTACAACTATAATATAAAGGGGGAATAAATTGAAAAAATTAACAATGAAACATTTAATTTTAGTAATGAATGTAAAAAAATGAAATGATGTATGTCCTACAGATAAGAGAATAGAATGACACAAAGAAACTCAAAATAAAAATATCTTGAATTCATATTTTGTGCCACCTCCAAGCTCCAACCCATCCTGTAAGAGAACATATACAAGAAAGTCAATTGCAATTATCTAAAATCTTATTGAGTAATAAACATCGTCTCAAAAATTGTGTGGGTAAAACTTTTCAAGATGAAACAATCATGTCTAAACAAATACAATCTAGTAATAAGTTCTTGAATTAATGTGATTAGCGGGTGTATGAGTTCATCCATTAATAAGATATAAAACTCAAACTTATTCAATAATGTTGCTGAATATAATAATGAATAAAAACATTACTAGAAAAAAACCTTTTTATAAGCTTTTTAGAATTGTATGTCAAATTTCTATTAGCATTACAACAAAAAGAGGAAAATTCCATATATAATTATATCAGTATAATTAGGCCAAAACCTCTAAATAAGAATTTCAGCATTACCAAGTGAAGCCCTATAATAATAACTTAATTACCTGGACAACACCTCAATATAAGAATTTTATTATAATTAGGAAAAGTTCTTTATAAAATCAATTCATCATAATAGGGCCAAGACATATATATAATAATTAAAAAGTGAATCACACAATTTCTCCAAAAAAATTTATAACCAAACTTAACATCATTGTCCAAATGCTTAATTCAGCCAATTACATTTTTTTCATTAAATTACCCTTTAATTAATCAAATTATATTATGAAATGTTATCTTTCTTATGTACATACCCATATCTTATCAAATTATCATTAGACTTTTCAATAAACTAGTAATATATTTCTTAGGTGAATCTTTCTTAAAAAACCCCTGAGGTCTCATGTCATGCTTCAAAATAATTTAAATCATTATATAGTTCATTATTATCTGTGGATAGGGTCACCTTAATGGTATCATAATGTATAGTATCAACATTATTAGATCCGAATAGATCTAATGAATAATCCAAAAAAATATTATCATTGCTTGCTTTTTCATTAATTAGTTCCCTAGTTGTGTTAGAATAATAACATAATATCCCACACATATAAAATATAGAGTAAAACCATGGGTGTTTTTTCTAGAACATGTACCATTATCTATTAATCCAGGATATAATTTCAATGTATAATGATAATGAATAATTACGTAAATGGTGATCACACGCCAAACTTGAATCATGTAAACATCAAGAACAAGACCTGATTCTATAGAGGTAAAAAGATAAAATCGTGATATTGAAGGATATTATATGAAATGAGAATACAAAATTGATTAAAATTACCAAATATGATACACTAGACCAAGACATTCGTAATAAAAGGAATCACTCAAAAATCTTCGGGAGTCACCCTAGGGTTTGGGAGAGAAATCTATATGATGGATGAAAAATAAATCATATGCAATATAAGGTTTAAACCCATCGGTATTAGGATAATGATGACATTAACTCCATTTAGGTTTTAAAATTTTCAATTTATAAGATATGATGAAAATTTTGTTTCTTCTGGTCAAAATTACCCAATTTAACCATTTCAATATGTGAACAAGTTTCACATTGTGTACCCATTCTCACTCTGAACCACTTCACCACATCTCATTATTTAACATGTTCATAGTGTAAATGTGTCCTCTAGAAATTTCCCAATATAGCTTCTACTGAAAGAATCCTAATGAAATCACATGGTTTCCAAACACATCCATAAATATCATAATCCGACTGCTACATTTATACCGAGACTCGATTAATTCAAAATTAAAATCCCCAAACATTTGGTAGTTTTCATAATAAAAATATCTCCACCCCCATAGAAAAGGTTATACCACCAATATGTTTCATTGAAAGAAACCCAAACAAAAAAATTCAACCCATACACTACTGAAATGTCCTTTAAAAATATAGGGTAATTCAGCCTTACCACCATATAATAGCTTTTCCCCTGAGCTACTCCAGAAGTCATTATGAGATCTCGATGATCATGTATTACTTATGTGATCACATATCATAATCCCTCTACCATGTATCATCTTGAACACACCAATTCAGCAACTATATAACAACTTGATGCATAGTATTTCCCCAAAATAATTCTCACTATGGTTTACAATCCATATCAGATGATCCTCCATGGATGCATCTACTCCAAGATCGATTTCAAAAATGTAAATCACATGTTAATGGTCATGATGATATCTTAAATGTTTAAACATGTGAAACATGACATTCATGTAATTGTAGTAATGTTGAAGGGAAAATATGTATAGTACTAGACTAGTCCTTTTCACAATCTCAAATGGGCCAACAAAATTGGGTGCTATATTTCCCTAAACCCTAGTATGGTGTTTTAC
Source organism: Viscum album (assembly GCA_963277665.1). Taxonomy (NCBI): domain Eukaryota; kingdom Viridiplantae; phylum Streptophyta; class Magnoliopsida; order Santalales; family Viscaceae; genus Viscum; species Viscum album. Next base: position 200,422,954 of record OY728137.1, on the reverse strand, counting down.
CAAGATCAGATAGACCAAAAGGAAAACACAATGTCCCACCTAAAACTCCACAATTCATCTTTTATGGTCAACTAATGATTTCTTCAAACTCTACATGGTCACCAACCGCTTCTGGATCAACTGAATCTTCCCAAAAATCTCCTATAAAAGAATAGTTCCAAAAAGTGACGACTCACCTTCCACATACCAACAAAGAGGAGAATTTCATGGCCTATCATAAAAATATATGAAATCTTCCATTTGAATTGATTCCAAAAATATTTTTCTATAAAAAAACTCCATGAATGCTAAACAATTCTTGCATAAACCACCGAAATTCTAAACACATGCTCACAAAATATCCTCTAGATTCATAATAGTCTATTTATATTTTTGTGAGTCTATAAATGATGGGATATGAGTTTAAGAACATGTGATACCTATTACTTCAATACACCCTTCAATAAGAAAGATGAAAAATGAGGATATCTATATAGAACAATAATCCATAGAAAACCATCCATCCAAAATTTCTCCCACATGTAAATACAACCCATGTCATCAATAGATTAGGACCGCATGATGTAAAAGAAGTGGGATTTATTTTTCTATCGATCTACAATCACCAATAATTCCTCATTCTCATGAGGTATCCTATGTAATATTGTCATAAAATAGATAGTGATGTCATCAAATTTACACTCTAGAGTGGAAAAAAGATGCGACAACCCATAATTCCTTGGAACCTCATCTTTCCCCTACTGAAAGATAAATCATCACTCCATGAATCATGAAACCTCCTTATTTATTCATGGACACCATTATTACATACAATTATTATGACACTCCTAAATTAAACATTGGTGTACTGAAAATCTATATGTTTCCAACTCCCTCATCAATACCTCACACAAACATGTATGTAACCATACCCCGATAAGGAAAAAAGAGAATTTTCACTACTAAGAGGCCATCTTGATGTTGGATTGACTAAATAGATAGTTTTTTCTGGAGAAAAACCCACTATATTAGAGAACCGATCAGTCTTAATCTAATCAATAATTTTGGTTATAACATATGTTGATGTGAGATCCACTCATCCAGGGAACTCCTAAACATCTAGATGAATGTATTCAAAAAATTCTATTATCAAAATATCATCAAAAGACCCCCATAAAATCACTATATCTGTATTATAAATCAAGGCATCTAGAGTGAAATTTTCCTCATATGGCGTGTCTACCATATCGATGTCGAAATTTTGTGGATACTAAACTGATCTCTCTTGAAGAAGGATTATGTCTTGTTGATAAAATTTGTACCAAAAGATATTGTGGTCCTTGTGATCTAAAAACCTCTCTCCTAAAAGTTGGTGTCTCATTAATCTCATATAATGTAGATCCATAGATAAATCTTGATCCTGATTAGGATAAATTTTCTTATATGGTCTCAGCTTTCAGGATCAATATGAAAATACGTGGTCCTCGCACATTAAAACAAATCTAAGTAAAAATATGGATGCATAGAAGAACATGTTATATTCCCTAAATGAAACATGCAATTTTATGATTAGTGGTATGGTGAGAATACACATCAAATCTCAATAAAATATATTGTAATCATCGAACTAGAATAACAACACTCCTTTCTTGTCTAGCCTTGAAATTGGTGTTTCCATATGGGATATGTCCTGAATAATGCATCATTAATAACCAACTAAATGTGGGATTCTCTATATCATGAGGAAAGTTTTGGGATACTCCCAAGATACCATGGATGCAACCATCTCTAGGTCCACCAAAACTCTTTCCTGTGAGTTGACATGGCCCAAGTAGTATACTTTAGCAATCCAAAAAGTGAATTTTGATATCATAGAATAAATTTTATGCTCCATTAATGTATTCAATATTTCATTATGAGGTTGGGAATGGTTTCCTTATAAAAATTAGTATATTGAGATTTTATCGCAAAAAACCAACCAAAATGATCTATAAATTGATAAAACATCTAATTCTTCAAGTAAATGAAATTCATTGGTGAATTTTTCTATTTCAATTGCATTACTATGAACTCATACAATTTATAACTGCTCCTAAAAGAGGTCCAATAAATTAGTGATGGTCTCACAATAATCTAATGATACCTTGATCACAGACCAATCTTGTATAGGATAATTGATGTTGTCAATTAGATGAAGAGATCATTAATATTTGGTCATAGATATCATTTATCAACCCTCATATAGTTAAATCTTTGATAGTCCACACCCAATCACAATGTCGCATTATTATTCTTGGGAAAAATTATTAGGAGAATCCAATTGTGATGTACATGGATCTATGAAAAACTTAGCTTAAATATCATACAACTGATTTTTCAACTATCAATGCTCTACTACTATCATATTGTATTCTATTATAGAAATTGGAACTTCTCCCACCACAAAATCTATAATTATCTTGATCTCCAACATCGATGGTAAACCATACAAGTATTCAAGAAAAACATGATGAGAAATCAATACCACTATAGTTTATGTATCGTTATACATTATAAAATAATTTCGAGAAATTCCTATTATCTAATATGTGAGACAATCCAAAAATCCCTAAAAACATTCCTTTAAAACTATCCAGAATATCTCACTTACACAATTGAAAATATCTTCCTCATTCTTGAGAAAAAAATGCATCTCTACTTCAATAATAGTTGACCCCATCCTGGTATCGAACTAATATATCCATACCAGAATCAAATCATAACCTGTCATTTCTAACAAAAAATGTTCAAACATGAAACAGTAACCACCAATTTCTACATAAGATGTATTTTATTGTTTGATACTCTCAGTCTATACTCCCAATGGTGTTTTTATGGTCATGACACCATCCAGGATATCAAAAACCTACCTATTGATGTAGAGATGAGTCCTTCCATGACAATTGAATATATTTTAACCCCTTCCACTATTTTGATGCTTCATGACCCTACAAAACATATATAACTAGAACATTATTCAGCAATCACAACACTCCAAAGTATGATGTAGACTCATGACCCCTCATGTGAAAAAACAAGTCACATTGATGGCATGTTAATAGAATACTATCTTGTTTTGGATTCTTGTAGACTATGATGCTCTACACACTATTCCCTATATGATTAATATCATAGAAGTAGTTCTTCCAACAAATAAATGATATTCCAGATAACCTAGATTAAATATTCTAGCTATTTCCTAGGGATATCTCTTATTCCCTTTAATGATGGGAGCTATATTCATCATTATTTATATTCTACTAAAGATAAAAAATCCTTTGTAGACTAATCTCATAGATAATCCCATTTTGGATATACCTCTCTCTAGAAATTACATTATTTGTTAAAGACGGTGCAATGCACTACTAGTCAGAGAAACATCCTGTAGATTCTATGAATGAAATTACCTCAAATGGAATGTGCATCAACCTACAAGCCTTATCCACTATCAATTTTTCTAGGTAGAAGTGGCTCTGTTACATTTCCTTGATGTCTATCCAAGATAACTTATCTTGATTCCCAGATTTCTCTATAGTTTCCCACCTAGTCCCAAAAGTTTGTTTTTAGTAAAATAACATTCCCATATACATGTGTATAATGGTAATTTTATATCATTTAGATATAGTCAATATAGAATTCAGGTTTCTAGGGGCCACCATACCATTTGAACTTAGGTCGGTGATATTGCTGAAATTCTCTCAACATATTATAAATTGAAGGATCAGTGAGAACATTATCCCATTCCATGGATTACAAGACCCTCAAGATGCTTTCATGGACCTAAACATCCATATGATCATCAGGAGCTAATGGAAGATCTAATTTAACTACATTAAGTGAATTGCGATTACATCTCCCGTGATGATCAATTCGAAGATGATGCTGAGGAGATTTATATTTAAGACCAATAATCTATTTAGAACACTAGATATCAACAGGTGCAACTCAAAATGTGACAAAATCAAATAACTATTGGCTCATGTTCTCTATAAGCATGTCCTATGTTGTTAATTTGAATGACATAAAGGTCCTTTCATTTTATTTGTATGAAATAAATGAAAAATCATTTCAAAGTTCAAATAGGAAAATATGTCAAATGCTGTAAATATATCCCTATCATAGACAATGAATTTAAATATATATCTTTATGTGTCTATCATTTTTAATTCATATGCAATTGAAACCATACATATTTATGATTATAATTACCAAGAGATAATAATATCACACAACCTATGACTCACCAGAGGTGAAATAATATCAACCATTACTAGTGAACATAATGAACACGAATCTAATCCCTATGCACTTGGATTGTCCCACGTACATGGGTTAGCACTCCAATGATAAATATCATTACCATGTCAGGAAAGAACCATTTATATATTATACTATTCCTAAAAAGTAAATCAATAGAAAAGATCAACATGATTCTCTTGTACCACTTGGTAACACACACCGATCAGAAACACCATCACGATGACAAATCAGGTTGGTTATTGGACCTCATTCATGCCTCCTTGTACGCCAAAGCATACCAACTTGTAGCATGATCTACATATAATATTTGAGACATTATACCCCATTTTATATATTTTTAATATGGTGTAGATAAAAAAATAATAGAGTAATAAAAATTATGGAAACAGTACATCAACTAGAAGATAACTTATGAATCATGTAAATAAAATAATGACCATTGTTATGTAAGTTTGTAATGTATTTAAATTACATTCTATAAGTCATATAGTTAAAATAAGAGGCCGATACAAATTCACTCAAATGACCCTAGTCCAGAATCACTAGTTGATCATGCCTCTATGAACCAACACATCTAGAATGAAACAATCAACAACAATGTCATTTTACTTTTTCAAAACCTGAATCTAGGTAATACTCTTATTAACCAATTGGAGGCAGGAATAGGGTGTGACTATAAACTCATTTGGTCAACAAAATTATGTCTAAACAAAACCAGTCTGACTAAAAGCACCCGAAATAAAGAAATAAATTGATTTATTAATTAATTAATTAATATAATACAATTTTCAACCTTCTTTAGCACAATTACATAATATTTATGATAAAGAAGCAGAATTATTCCATATATAACAAAAAAACCATGAAATAACCACATAACTATTAAAATCACTATGTAGACGAATTTTATCATAACCAGGCTAAGCCCAATAGAAACTGCAGTATATTGAGGCCAAGCCCTCTATATATTCATTTACCATAACTAAGCCAATACCTCTATATGATTATTTTGGTATAACAAGAAAAATATCTATAATAATTATAGCATAGCTAGACAAATACCTCTTTATAATCATTTCAGAAGATATAAGTCAGTCTATTTATATAATCATTTCAATATAACCATGCCTCACCATATATATAATCATTAAACTAAGAATCAAAACAACTTTCATAATTTCAATAATAACACAACATAACATCATAATTAATAATGGTTAATTCGTCCAATTACCATTTTTTTCAATTACCCTTTCATTTATCTATTTATATTTTAAACCACTATCATTCTATTATACATGCCCATTTCGAATTAAATTATCATCAATATTACCAATATAAAATTAATCCATTTTCTAAGGATAATTAATCATAAAAAAACACAAGATTTCATAATTAACTCTAAACCATATTTTAGGAAATTCTCCATATCATTATTGTTCTAGGGTGGGATCACTCTATTGGTAGCTAGAAGCTTGGTATCAACATTATTGGATCTAAAGAGATATAAGGAATTGTCTATGCACATGATTATCAACACAATTTTTCAAATTACATAATATGTACATTGAGTTAGGGTAATTGTATAATAATTTACACGCACAAACAAATAGAAACAGACCATATGTGAGTATTTTATACAGCCTACATTTATCCAGTGATCATAGAAACACTTTAAACAGGTAATTCCAATTACGAAAGAAGTTAATAGTAGTTGCAAGGAATACCTGGATCACACAAACATCAATATAAAGACCTTGTTCAGTAGTAGTAAATAGGTCACACTCTAATAATAGATAAACTGGATGAAAGTAGAAAACCAAAGTGAAAAAAATAATGGAAGAGTAAATAGTAGAATGAGTCATTCAAATGTGAGGGAATTTCTAAAAAAATCACTTGGAACCACCTTAGGGTTTGAGAGACAATGTTCCACAGTGAATAAAAGAATCATACAAACACCATATATTAAATGTTCTGGTCCCAATGTATTTCATATGTGAAACCCTTTCACAATGTCAATTATTTAATTTATATGATACACCATAAAATGTTTCACCTTAGGACAAAATATACATGATTTACCATTTAATGAAATGAACCAATTCACATTGTGTAACCATTTAATGCTCTAAACCAGTTCACAACTTCAACCCTGAAACATGTTCACAATCTGTAACATGTTCATGATGTGAAAGCATCTAGATGATAACTCTCATCATAGATTCTTCTAAAATTATCCGAACCACCTCCAAAATATTCCAAGCCAATGAAGAACAATCTTAATCCACTTGAAAATTTTAAACTTATAATCCATTAATTCAAATAAAAAACATCTAATAACATTAATCCATTTTGATAGAACACCCAATACACCCAAAATAACAGGTTCTATATCCAAGGTTTTAAGATGAATGAAACCCCAAATAATAATATTTCAACCAAAACACATGATGAGAATACATTTAAAATATGGGGTTTTCCATACGAGATCAAATAAATAAATTATTTCATAATACCATAAATTTTATAAAATAAATGATCCATATAAATATTTAATCATATCATATATCATAGAAATGAAATAGGTTTAAAAAATATTCAATATTAACTAAAATTAAAAAATTTTAAAGATATGAGTTTCATATCGTGACCAATGATTAATTATCAAAAACCATACTATGAGGAAATTTTTATGGTTTCAAAATATTATAACCCCAACGATTCATCTATCTCCTTAATGATTGTAACCATATATGAAAGATACCAATTAAATATTAGTTGTTCCTTATGTAAAGACATGATAATATATTCATTTATTATGAAAGAAATTATTTAAAAATTCATTGAATATTGATAAATTATTTTTCTTTGAAAATAGACAAGGTAAATTGTGAATTAATATTTAAGTAAAAAATGGTCATAAAATTAATAAAATATGTTCATATAGTATATATTAAAAAACTCATTCATTTAACACTTCATTAAATAGAAAAAAAAATTGGAAAATTTTTATAAATATTTCATTTTAAATGTGAAATGATAAATGAATGGTGAAAAAACTATGAGGGGTTAGTTTAAATTATTTTTTTTAATTTTTTATAGTACTCTCCAACTCTCATTCTTATTCAACACAAGTCCTCCTAGAACCCTATAAAATTTAGAGAAAAATGACATGATATTTTAATGAGGATCATCTCCTCTAAGTACGACTACGTCTATTGTGTTTCATGTTTTTTACCCCATAAACAATACTCCAATTTTATTATCACATAGGACTTGGGATAGGAAATACCCTTATACCAGTTACAATGTCTGATTTAAGAAAATTAAACTAACCAAAAATGATTCTTAATATACATATAATAAATGAGAAACTATATGAGCTCAAAATGAACTTTATTTTCATCTATCTAAACCAACATAAAAATATTTTCATATGATAAATATTTCAAGTGTTTCTCACTATTCATTGGTTATTTTATTTACACAAAATGACCACTCTACTATAGTTATAATCTTCGAGTATTTGTAACTTTTTTCTGAAATAAGGTGTGGTTTTATAACCAAAAGTGTAAATAAATTATATAAAAAATGTGGTGGATCAGTTATTAACTATTCATATACTCTATTTAAAATTTATAAATGGATCCTCTATATTTCTTTATTTATCGTAGGAGTATCTTGAGTCACTTCCATGTGTGAATAAGGAATTCAAATCATCTTCCTTTTTTGTGACTGTGGTGTCTACATAGGTTCTACCTTCTTTCACATAACTATATAATGCTCAAGAAATAATCTTCATGGCACAAAAAAATAATATGATTTCTCTCTTTTTGTATCATATTAACAAGTTGAACAACAATAACAACTCATCCTGCTAACATGGAATTTATTTTTGATGAACTATGCCTCCCCAATAGATATAATTTCACATATGATCCATATTTTAGGTTTCTTCATGACCCATTCATATAATACAATTGATATTTGGATCTCAATTATTTTGATTTTCCTAAACTCTCAACTCCTATATACTGCTGTATTTCTAGAGAGGATACATGATCTCTTGATCAGATTAGCATGATCACATAATGAACTTGTTGAACAAAATTGATAACCACTTATAGCTACATATTATTCCAACTAAACATAATTTATCTTCCTCCAATGAATATTATGTTCATTTTCATTTAATGAATGGATAATTGTGTCCTATGATAAAATTATTAAAAAGATGGTGCATGATCACCTAATAAAATTTACTACATGAAATCGAATGTATCTATTCATTGACTTGTTGGAATGATAACTATAAATTATTATTCAATAATAAATCGTCTTATATTATTTGAATAATTTTAAACTTTTGAGAAAATTATTTCCGAAATGGATTAAATAATGATCAATCATGTTTCATTATATTTTATTGATCATATATATTTGTAGATTTTCATGATGCTAGTTGTCTGAAGTGTGCATGAAAATTTCCAATTAATAGAAACCTAGACTTCGATCTAGGGTTTACATGAGGTTGAAGATGATAAATGATTTGATTGGAACATATAGTCTCAAGGGAATGGGTATCTGATGATATATCTATATATTTTCACTAGAATAACAGTCATGTATACTCATATGTACCACATAGTTATTGTAATCCATCTCACAATTATTAATAATTTTCCTTAGGGCATCAATCCAACGACCTGACATTGTGGTCTTCACCTAGTCCACCTTTAACACATTCCCCTAATTGTTTGATCTACTCCCATTATTTGCCCCACGTTCATCCCCACTACACTTTGGATGCATTAAATGAAATATATTTTGGTGTTATCCAAACATTAATAATTTATTGTAGTGGAGGAGTAATCCAATTCCACCATGAATTCCAATTAATTTTTTAGATCCCATGTGGTTGAGCCTATCCCCCAAATGTGGTTGATCTCTACCTCATTGGGTGGTTATAGTTGGTGATGTTTTTATTGAATAGTCTATCTGAACACATAATAACGACTATAATAATAAAAGATACCTTGTATGAGGTTTTTAAAAAAACTCTTCATTCAACATGAAATCATTGTATATAAATATATATATAAATATTGCATGGTATTACACCATAAATAATCATCTTTTATAATCGCCATATGAAATCATGAGTAGATGATTTTACTCACATTTAATATTTTTTGAGCAATGTGGAAAAATAAGAATTTGTTTTTGAAACATTGATGGCTATTTAATCAATCATCACTCATGTTCTTGTATTGAAAAAAATAAAACATCACCATCACATAAGTAAAAAAATCTATACCTTTTAATTTTTTTCAATACATAATTGATCAATTATACACATTATTGAAAAGAAAACTAATGTTAATGATGGGATTAAGTATATATTAAAAATATATGACTAGTGATTTGATCAAATTCAAGTCAATGATAGCAAGATCAGTGTAGAAAATAAGTGCGAACAATACTTCCATCACTGGTCGCCTTAAAAACGAATTAGATAATGATATTCCTTTTGTTTATACTCATCTAGTAGAGTAACATGAAATAAATTTATAAATTTCATTCCAAAAATACATAATGGACACATAAAAATAGTTCACTGCTTAATGGAATCAAATTTATCCCCCAACCGATGTCATATCTTCATGAATATAAACATGAAAAGATTTTGGTGGAAACATAAAAACCAACATAACATATAAATGAGAAATGGGATGCGCTATGATTTTTGGCAATAAATTCACAAATTACTTTGTTATTGTTTTTTTGTGAGTGTATATTTATTTTGTAAATTATAAAGAATTAATTAATGTTTTAAGATAACATGATCCACCTTATATTTTATAAACATTTACTGGATATAATTTATTTTTGATCTAGATGATAGAAGAATATTATTTCATATATTCAAATATCACAAATGTTCACATTAAATGAATAGTGGATATTTAACGTCAATATTATAATCATAATTTTGTGTCTCAATTCACATCATCTGAGTAGTTTCCTCTGAAGAAACTACATATTTAGGATTAGTTGAACTCAAAGTAACTTGTATTTTTTATTTGAGTTCCATGATACACATATCTTTTCAATATAGACTAATGCACGATATAATGATTTTCTATCATCAATTGCTCCTAACTCATTAAAATTAGTAACACCTTGTAAGCGTAGATCTTCCCACCTCTTATAAACTAATCCAAGATTGTATATATTGGATGCATATCTCAAGTGTTTATTTTTTCCAAGAGATGTGATTCTGTATGATTAGATTGATATCTAACATAGTGAGTGACAACATATATAATATAAGGCATGGTTATTGTTAAGTACATTTAATACCGACCAATCTTCTTAAATTGTTGTTTATTAAGAGATTTGACATCCTCAATAATGCTGGGTTTTATTCCTACCTAAATAAGAGTATGCAAACCACTACATTTTAGTATTTTAAACATATTAAATATATCCTTTTTTTATTTCTCATGTTATATAAAAATATAATGTAGTTCTTGCATAATTTTAATGTCTAATAAAAAGTTCATCTTTATAAGTGTGAAATTTATAATATATCCTACAAATGCGGTGAATTTTTTTCTTATAAATATTATTAACTAATATAAAATATATTGTTATTGACATACATAATAAAAAACAAAGTGGTTTGGTGTTCATATTATTTATAGAATAATTTCATGCAACTTGACACTTTATGAATTCCATGATTCTAAGGTATTCATCAAACATAAAATACCAATATCATTAATATTTTGTCTAACCATAATGTGGTTTCCTCAGAAAATATACCCTACAACCATCTAAATCTATCATGAATTATACTAGTTGATTCATGTATACTTATTAATTAGGAAATAAGCTTAGAAATGCAGACTTAACAGTAATTTGAAATAATTTGACACATCTCTGAGATACTATATCTAAGATACTCTTAATGGATTCATGTATGTCTGCTATAGAAAATGTATTATCTATGTTAATTATTTTATATTTGGAGTATGTTTTACAAACTAGTTTGGCCTATATTCTAGACACTTCTATCTATCATACAATATATTCCTAAAAACATATATTTTCTAAATAAATTATTTTATCTGGGTATCTGAATAAGTTTACATGTTAAATTCTTTTTAATCAGGTTGAGTTCTTCATTAATATCCTAATCCCACTATTGGTACTAAAAAGATTCCTCAATCATTTTAGGTTCAATATTTAATAAGAAATAAGAATGAATGGTTTCCTTATTTATTTTAATGGTTTATGATCCTTGATTTTTATCACCATTAAAATTATCTAAATCAATATAATTCTTCAATATAGGGTTATTTTATTCTAGTCATTAAATTTAGTCATTATCACCAGAGTAGGTTGAATAAACATTATGTGATTGGATATGTGGGATTTCTCCAATTAGGTAAAAATGTTTAGAACTAATAACAACCTCTTCATCATAATAAATTATACAATTGTTCTTTTTTTCTTATAATCATAAATTTCGATATCATCTCAATCAATAATTATGTCAAATATCTTATTGAAAAATTTATTGGACATTCAATTTTTTTATAACCAAGGATGATAACTTCTTTATATATTAATTAAAATGTCCTCCACATTTATCCTTTTTCATTATCAAACATGGAGTCCCAGAATCTCTAATGTTTTTGAAATTTTAATTTTTTTGTACCACATCTTATAAGGATTCATATATAAATTTGGACATATTAGAAACATATTTTGAATTATTAAAAATCTTTTAATAGAATGTATTCTACTATATCTAGAGGTGTCATGCTCTAAATGAATAGTTCCTTCTATATCTACTATTCTCATATTCATTATTTCTTCCACCTCATTCTATTAAGCTACGTATGAACCACTAAAATCTATTCTGATACCATGTTTGTTGAGAAAATTATTTAATTTTCTACTTACATACTCAGTGCCATTATCTAATCTTAGTCTGTTAAAGGATAGACCAATATTTTTATCAACAAGTATTTAAATCTATGTAATTTTCCAAGTGCATGTGCTTTATGTGACATTTACATGATTCATGTTATCCTTATGAAAACATTTATGAATGAAATAAGATACTTTTCCCCACTTTTGGAATTTTTTTTCACAGATCTGTAAACATCATAGTGGATCATCTTAAGATGTCTAAAAGATTGAATTTCAATCCTGTTTTCTTCTTTGAATAGCGTTTTCTATTTTAAAAAGCATTACACTAAAGGGAACTATATTCATTTAGAATTGGTATAGTTCTTACAAATTCTTCTTTGATTAGTTTTCTCATTCCCGATTGTACATGATTTAAATGTCTTAGGTGCACAAATTATTTTCCTCTTATTGGTTTAAATGAAAATATTGCATGTGTTCTCCATCATGATGTATATTAGATGGGGTAAAATCCCCTTAGTTATTATTATCCCATATATTATTTTTTAGATAAAAACCAAATTTTTCATTAAAAAAATTAATTTCCAGCATTATAGATAAGTGATACACTCAAAAAATTATTATTTAGTCCATTTACAAAAAAAAATTTCTGGAATAATTTCATACATCCTAATATTTTCTATTAAAAAACCTTCGATGTTTAGATGGATATAATCATCATATTCCCTATCTAACAATATAAATTTCTCTATATTTTATAGATAGGTAAAATATTAAATCATATGTGATGAAAAACCAATCTCCATAATCAATTTTTTTTCATATTATTAGTATTTAGATTCCAATTCCACAACACTATTTTGGTGTTTTAACTTATTGTATTTTTTTTTGATTTATAGGCTTTGAAATAAATTAATCTGATTTATTATAAACAAAACACATTCATATGAGGTTTATCCTTTCTCATAAAATTTTCCATATTCATCACTCATGATTTCTGAACTATTTCTATAATAAATATTTATCCTAGGTTGTTTATGCTTCAACTAATTTATTATCTATTTTGTCATCCCATAAATTCATGATCAATTATCAATATTGGAAAAAAATTATATCATAAATTAATTTAATTATGTCCAAATGTACCAATACACCATGAATAAGCTCGAAACATTTATCTTTAAAACAATTATTGATGATTTTTATGTTACTGATTGGATCTATTTTGAAATATCAATTGTGTTTAAAACATTATGTATTTTTTGGCTAAATCCCTCTTCTATCATTAGAGATTTACCGTGATAAATTTTATAACTAATTATTATTCCCAAAATGAGATAATTTTTTATTTCAATCATTTATTTTTTTGTTAAATTTCATATTCTATTGACTCTTTTTCAAGAAAACCATTTTTATAAGGTTGAATGAAATGAATATATTAATAATCACTTTATAATTTCTAATAAAATTTGATTCTATAATCATTTTTTAGAATACAGCCATACATTATTTATATTCACATTCATGTCAAAACTCACATTTTTTCCTTTGGTTTCTCAGTTTCATCTACTATATTACTTAAAATATTGATTTCTTTATTTGAAAAAAAATACATCAAATTTCATGTTTCATATTCACTATTTAAAAAACATATTTATCAACCTAGTATTTAATTTTTCTTATTTATCTTGAGTTGAGTATAGTATTTTATTTTATCACCATTCTAATCATTGAGAAGAAAATTATGATTTCAATTATCAACGTGCATTATTTTGAAGTATGACATTCCTCTACAACATATTAAAATTTATATTATGAATCATCATATGATATATTCCTGTATTCTCTATGTTCTATATGTAAATTTTTTGATTCCCATTGGAATGGTTTCTCATAATCAAATAATTCATTACTATTAGTAACATCCTCTTAAACAAATATAATGTTTCTTATAAATTCTTTGGGTGAGTACTTATTCATTCCATTTCACTGTTTTTTTTACGTAATCTCTCTTATTGGTCACATTTATATATTGTTAATTTTCATTGTTCTTCATATTAATTTAATGTTAAACGTTTCCATAAAAAAGAAATCCCTTCTACAATATAATAATTTAATCAGATGTTTACCATTATAAAATACTCTCCCAAGTATGAATGATTTTATCATTAGAGAAGGAAAATTAGAAAATTATTCAAAATTTCAAATTAATCAATAAATGTCTCATCCTCTATTGTTTTCATATTAATATTGGATTTTTTAGAAATATATTTTCCCCTTATAACATTTATTTTTAGTGATGTTCTTACTCTCATCTCATATTTGATATGTCAGCTATAAATTTCATCAATAGTGTATTTATTGATATCCACTTATTCATGTTATGAAATTTTCACTTAAAAATTATTCATTTATTTTATCATTACCTTCTTAACATCAATTAATTCTTCAATTCCTTCTTTAAATCCTATATTGGTGATGAAAACAAGAATAACCCTTTTTAATTAATCATCAACTGAATTATCTTACAAAATTTAGACATGTTTAAATTATTATCTATAGATCTAATGTTTAGCTTCTATCAACTTTTTTTTGATTAAAAAATTTCCTTATAACTTTTTCACTTTGTTATTTCTTTGAAATCACAAATATATTTTCCTTAACGACAATTTATTTATTTTCAATGCATTATTGTTGATAGACATATACTAATATATGACTTTTTTGTTTCTTTCCTTTAGAGTCTAATATAATTTTCAATAATATTTACTAGACTCTGTAATGCTTCAATATCTATTTTATTACACTTTTTAATCAGATTCTTTTTTTCTTATAATCTGCCTCGCATATTTTTAGATTTTGATTTGCTCAAAATATTGATCCTGAAAAAGCCCATTTCATGGATTCCAAAAGGCTCAAAATAATGTATCTATTGTGTTTCTAAAAATTAGAAACACTACATTACTTAGATTCTAGATCACTCATAATTTTGAATCCTAAGTGTTTCATAAATTTAAAAAGAGTTCATTTCATACATTCCAAATCTCCAAAATATTGGTATTTGAACCACTTTATAAATTCTGATTCCTTATGTTCCTTAGATTATGATTCTCAAATAATTGCAAAGACAATTTATGTTTCTTAAATACGATTTACCATGTTTATTAGAATCTGATTATTCATTTTATTAGATTCTGATTCTCAGTATTTTTCATATCCAATTCTCATAGATTCATCTGCTTTTTTCTTAAGGATTTGATTTTATATATTTCATAAAGATACTCTATTTTCATAATGTAAGGTTTCCTATGTTCAAATTAAAATATATATTTGAAAATAAAATGATACTTGTAAGAGTTTTTATTATATAAAAGGAATCATTTTTAAGTTACATTATAACTTTCACAAATTCAATATGTCAAAGTCCCTATGAAATTTCAGGAAAAATATGAATGTTGGAGGAAAATTCAACCATTGGATATCTCTCATATATGTACAATGTCATTTGGATGAGATCATAGATTTTGGATTTGGAGACACGTGGGAGATCTAGTAAAAAACTGTTTTGTGTGAAAGCTATGAATAAATTATGTTGTGAATATCTAGTTCATCATACTTAAGATATTCAACAATATTTATTCTTCTTAGTATGATTCTAACTATTGCTGATTATAATCGAGGGCTTACGAGGTTACCAATACAGAGGTTCTGATTACCTACTTAATCGAGGGAACCCATGTTGAAGGATGTCTGATATGCTATTCACCTTATAGATCGAGGGCTTTCAGGGATAGCCAGACAGATTCCGATCATCATATCGAGGTCTTACCCTAGTGTTTGTAAGACATAATTTCTTGAAAGTATATGTCGAGGGACATTTATCCACATTTTTTTGAATACCATACTCTTTGTCTTAAAATATTAGTATTCTTTACATGTAATTTTACTTCAACAATGTTTTGTTATAAATAAGAATAGAAACATTCTTACACATTCCAATTTGTTGTAACTATGATATAATAATCTGTACACTTTACTATATATTATTACATTAGTATTTATATGAACTTATTTAATTATATTATCTTTATATTCAGACCTTGGGACCTTCAGATCTCTTTTTTAATGATAGTAGAGGGTTTATAAATCTAGATTGTTTAACATTTTAAAAAATGATTCCTTAATGTTGAAATATAAATTTTTTAACATTAAAATTCACCCCCTTGTAATTGGTTATATACATCTCATATTTCGATATTACAATTGGTATCAGAGTAGGTATCTGAAATGATAATATACATATTTTTATTAGATTAGTATTCCATAATGTATATTTAATTTGATTTTTTCTTACAAGTTATATCCATTTCTTTAAATATAAATTTTGTTTATAAATACAAACAACACAAACATGTGGAGTGGAATTTTATTGTTTAGAAATATGACATGTATAAACATCAGGTCTGTAGATAATCTGAAACCTAAAAGACCATATAGTTTTTCATAGAATTATTCTTAATAATGGAGATATAGGATGAATTATTTTGTTATCAATACTGGTGAACAGTTATAGAATGATCTAGCTGATCTAGCTCTATTGATGAACATGATTTTTTGAAATAAGCAATTTTAGTAAAAACATATGAAAATGTATGGATAGGGTAATAAATATTTTAATGCCACATTTAATGAATGTAAGAGAACATGAAATATTAAAAATGATTGTGCTAGTATTCAAAGAATGGAAAAGAAAGTTAGGAATTTTGATAAGAATAATAAATGATATTACAAGCCTAATGGAAAGAAATTCTTGAAGTCAAAGGATTCTTGGAGTGCAAGTGGTGGAGACTCGTCTGATGAATCTTCAAAGAGTGAATCTTCTAAACAAAATAACATTGGTCTTATTTCCAAAATACCTATTGAAAATAAATGTTTCATGAATAAGGTTCATAATACTAAATTATAAACAAATATGTATTTAAATTCTATCTATCTTGATTTTGATGAATACAATTTTTTGATAAATAATATTCCTTATCAAAAGACATATTAGGTTCTATAGAAGAAGTATCTATCTTTTCCTTGTTTCATGAAAATTAAAATTGTAAGATCGACAAGAAACATGAAAAGGAAAAATATAGAATCACTATTTGAACAAAATCAGTATCGTATCATTATAAATATCATGATGAAAAATATTTTGAAAAATCATTTATTTTTAAAATCCATGAAAATTTTAATTCTAAAAAGGATAATCATTCTGAGGATCTTGAAAATGTTATTTTAGGGGAAAATGTTATTGAGGAAAATGTTATTGAGGAAACCCCAATCTTAAGATCAATGACTATGAGGACAAGAATTTAGTCATCCTACTAAAATATAAGATATTTTCCTTAAAGAATCATTTGTCAAACATTAATACTAGTAACGAAGGTTTTGATAAAATCTATTCAAAAATTCATTCCCGAAGGAATAGTTCTACAATTGGTTATTCTCATCTAAAACCTAATTTTAGCCCTAGCTATTTTTTTCCTAAATTATACCTTTCTACACGAAGTATAAATGTTGTGAAAATTTGGAGTATAGTGATTAATTAAATAAAATCTAATCCTTAGGATTAAAAAAGTATTACATTTCTATAAAAATGTGGATTCTTAAGATTTTAATTTCTAGCAGTTCTATATCCAATACAGTTTCGATTCATAAAACCTAACTATTTTTTCATGAAAACAATGCGCCAAAGAATAATATTGTACATGGATAATTTATGTTCACATCACAAGACTGGTAACAAAAATTTCTGTGAAAAGATTATTAATATGAAAGGAAGAAGAGTCAATATCATAGACATTGTTGAAGGAGAAAGTGTTGGAATATGTAACATCTTTCTCCATGGAAAATCGTTTATTTGAAATGTTTTATTTGATAAATTTACTAACTAAAACACATAAGAATTAGACTATTATGTGATGAAGGATACATCGTGAATTTTATGAATTATAAATGTTCAGTACACAATTCCAAAAATGGATTCATTTTTACATCCCATCGATTTGAGAATATTTAGACACATAACATTGAAGACCTTAAGAGCCAAGATATAACTTTAATTAGTGAAATAGAACACCGATATTGGTTATGGAATAAAATATTAACCCACTATAACTTATGTAAGAAATGTAAACAATATAATAATCACTTTTTACGGATTTACAAGATATTAAATTTTATTCTTCAAAAGTCTGTGATCCTTGTCAATATAAAATTTAAAAAATTCCATATTTAAATCTATTAGAATTGTCTCATATTTTGATGCATAATAGATAGTAAACATGGACATGTTTGGTTGTACAAAAATTGGATGTATTTGAGTAAAATACATTGAATTTGTTTTAGTTGATGTTTAAAATATATTTAAATGTGTCTATTTTCATTGAAGTAAATATAAATCCCTTTCTTATTTCATATCTATTTATCCAGAGATCAAAATGAAAAAAAATCATTCTATTAATAACTATTATAATGATCTAGGAGGATAATTTGAAATTTCATATTTTGAAATTTTTTGTGTCAAGAAAACCATTACACATAACATTTCAACTCATATAACTCCTCAATAAAATTGTTTTGTTGATAGAAGAAACTGAATGCTTCAAGAGATCACAAAAATAGTGTCGAGTTAATACTCAATTTGTAAACATTTTGGGTTGATGCAGAAATTACTACATATTATACTATAAATATAGTTTTAAATTGGCCATTTCTTAATAAAACAACATTTGATTTAGGGATAGGCTGAAAACATAAAGATACAAACTATATAGTATTTGGAAGAAACGTATTTATTATGAATATAATGGATAACTAACACAAATCAACACCCAAATCTGATGAAAGAATTTTCATAGTCTATTATACAATTTCTATGTCATATAATATCTTTAATAAAAGCTAATATACTATTTATGAAATTGGTTATGTAATATTTGAAGAAACTAATCCTTTTGTTTTTAAATAACCCCAACCTACATCTCTAGATTTGTTATAAAAAAATTAAGAATAAAAAATTGATAGATGATTATTATAATTAGTATAATACTCAAGAAAATTTTACTAGATTATTCACTCCAGAAGTCTTTCTACCATATATTGAGAAATAGGTTTCACAGAACCAATGTTAGTGTTTTCTATAGAATCATCTTAGTGATAGTATCATTGGAGATGTAAATTACCCAATATAGATTAGATTTTAATTAATAAATGAATAAATCATTTATCATTTCATTCTAAATTAAAACCTAAATGTGTTGATTATGCTTTAGGTGATTTATACTGGATTAAGTCCAGGAATGATGAACAAAATGAATACAACATTAACATAGTCTAGACATTGGTTAACGGTCATATAGAAACTTATATAATTAGAGTAATGATAATGTTTAGAATTAAATTTGATGAAAATGGAATGATAATAAGAAATAAATAATGTTTAGATGCTTAAGCCTATAATGATTAAGAAGGAATAGAAAATGATGAAACCTACACTCCCATAGCTAGACATGATTCTATTTGAATTTTTTCAGCCATTGAGGAATTCATTAAATTTAAAAAATTTCAAATTTATATGAATTTTTCTTTCCTTAATGAATATGTTCAGGAGGATGTTTATGTTGAACAACATCTTGGATTTGAAGAGAAAAAATAAATGGAAGCTTTTTTTAAACTTATCAAAGAATTATATTGTCTAAAACAAGCCCCTTGAGCCTAGTATAATAGACATATAATATTTTTGTTAAAAAAAATTGTTAAGGGAACTGCTGATCCATCACATTTTGTAATGAATGAAAATAAAAATGTTTTATTTCTTCAAATTTATGTTGATGACATTATATTCAGATCAACTCAGCAATTCTTAACTAATTCATTTACAAATCTTATGAAATTTGAGTTTGAAAGAAGTATGATGGGTGAGTTAATATTCTACCTATGCTTTCAAATTTCAAAAAAAAACTAGAAGAAACCTATATATATCAACATAATTATATTAATTATCATCTAATAAATAATAGAAATTAGAACACTAAATGTAGAAGTAATTTATTCAGGACCTCGAATACTCTTGATGTTGATGATGCAAGGAAACTAGGGGATCCAATCCCTTTTAGAGGTATGATATTAAGTTTACTATACAAACGATCTAGTCATCCAGAAGAAATGTTTTTAGTATGGTTATGTGGAATACATCAATTTAATCCAAAAGAAATCCATTTTAATGTAGTGAAAATATTTTTATTCTAATTAAAAGAAACAATGGTTTTGGACTACTCTATTCTTCTAGATATGATTTTTTAAAACAATTGGATGCTGAATTTGGGGGTTGTAGAATGTATAGGACAATTACATCCTGAACATCCCATTTATTAAATGATTCCTTAGTATTTTTCTCAAGTAAGAAACAACATTCTATAGCACTTCCCACTATTGAAGCTAAATATGTAGCAGATGGATGTTGTTATGCTCAAGTGTTGTGGATGAAACACACCCTCATTAATTATGTAATGATTTTCACTAAAACATAGATACTATTTGATTACACTTGTTTTTTATGATTATGAAAAAACATGACACATAACTCCCATGAAATGAACATATATATTATAAAACACTTTCTTAGATATTACACACATGAAAGAGATATAATTTTATTGTTTATTATAACATAAGAACAACATGCTGATATTTTCACAAAATCATTACCTTCTAATAGATTTGAATACATTATAAATTTTTAAGAATGATAACTATAAGGTAATCATTTATATCTAAATTTTCATACAACTATATCCTTATATTATGATACTACATTTCATTTGGGGGTACATTTGATTTCTATATAATGTTTTTCATAAACTAATAATATTTTTTTGAACATTAAATTATTTTGGAAACTTAATTTTTTTTCATAACCTCTAATAAGTTTCTGACCTCTAACAAAAAAATTTATAATCTATGATTTCTATAAATAATATTTTCTAATTATAAACAACATACTAACAACTCTGAAAGGTACATTTTCTTATTTTTATTATCTTACGCTTGTAAATTTTTTAAGAAAAACCTCAACAGATTCATATTTACTCAAATCTATCTTATTTCTTTAAAAAATAAAATGACAAGAACCTTTAAATCTTATTTTTAACATTTTCAACCCCTATATCATATTAGATTATATCAACCATTGGATCAATCTTTGAAGGCCTATTATCACCGTGGAGCCTATATAATGGAGGGACCCCCTCGATGTCCCACATTTATTTCTATAGCAATTCTCACTAAAGTCATTTTTCCATTCAAATACATTGTCTCACTTTACTTCATCCCCCTAAAAGTTTTCAATTTCTATAATGATATCTTCTCAAACCTCAATGATTGCACAAAAAGGAATTAATGATTTTTCAATCTTCATATAGAGGATAGTTGAACATGTTTTCATCAATAAGATTGACTCCTTGATAAGGAATATCATCATGTTTCTTGAATGGTAAGATATATGCATTAAAAAGGATAAGGGAGTGAAAATTTTAGTATATTTAGAAATGGTAATCTACTTTTAATTGATTTTTGAATTCTTTATAAAAGTTGGTAAGGACTAGGTTTAGTTCGTTTCTTATAGGAATACTTATTTAATGAATTATAAAAAAGATGTTGACATTCATGAAGAACATTATGGTGGAAAAGTATATTACCCTTCCCATGAGATTTTGGATTTCCAAGGTTAATTTTAGAGAGTCAATATTTCATGACCTGTCCCCCGGGGCCCGTGTCGTGACTACCCCAAGATCGTCTTCCCTAGGCCAGGGGCTGATGACTTGCACCAAAGGTGTAAATACCTAAACTGAGAAGGCATTGCCTTTATAACTGTAAACACACACAACAAAGCACATATCTGGATACAAAACACTAAGTAAAACTACAAAATAAGAGAGAGTTGAAATGTAAAGGGGCCGTAAATACAAGCCCAACTGTAAAGTACAAGTCCAACTGAAACAAAAAAAATAGCTGAAAGGTGAAAAGAAACTTTGGGATCATCCACGATGTTTGCTACCTGAAGGGCAAGTACAGATAGCCTCCTCAGCACTCCACATCTGTCAGTCTTCTCCATGTACTGATACATTGTAAGGTCCACCTCTGGGTACCGTCCAGTCCTGGTACTCTCAGAATCAATCAACATTGTCTTTTATCAGCAACCAACACAATGAGGATCGGCATATCCCGTGCAGGGGTCAGTATAACGATACTCAGTAGGGACCCCAAAACCCTCATGTTCACACAAAGTACAACAATGATAAACCACAAAGCATTAAATCAATAGATAACCCCACTTAGGTCTATGCCCATACATATACCTATGTTTTCATGTAATCCATCTCAATCATGAAGAAATATAAATTGTTACTGACTCAGGTCAACCAGGATTTTTATTCACATTATCAAAACCACGGCTTCTGGAGAAATCATCCTCTGTCAGGTATAGTGGGCCTACCGCCACAACCAGGAATTTCCCACTAACATTGGACTGCTGAGGTACTCCTCCTGTCGAATATCATGGGTCTACAAGGTCACACAGAAGTGCTCCCGACCATAGGTTTGCCGCCACAACCAGGCGCTCCCACTCATAGCCTACATAGATACTCCTCTTATTGAGTACCGCTGGTATGCTGTAATATCTCAGGTAAATAAATAATATTACATTCTAATGTTTATCAATATTTGTGAATAAAATGTTAATAATACTTTAATGGTAATCCAATGCTCGATGGCCTACCCAATACGCAACAACGAGTTTCTTTGAAATCTTATGTTTCACAGTAATAATATAATAATATTATAATAGTTAACGCATAGCCATTGAAATGGCGGGAATGAACAGAAATAACTACAAAATGATTACATATGTTCGTTAAATATTTTTACATTTAGCATAAATCTTCTAATATTCTTTAAAAGGTCGATTAACCGCCTTTTGATGGAGAACCCTTTTTAAATATACTTTTGAAAATTTTATATATTTTATTTGAAAAAATTAAAATCTTTTTTAGAATCTGGACATCAAAATTTACTTTGTGTAATTTTTTGTTATTTTTCCGATAAAGATCTTTTTTAGTGAAAATGTTGAATTTTAATTCAAAACCTCATTTTAATCTGATTTATTTATGTGGATAGATTATCTTTTTAATTGAGATTAAAGTGTATTTAAAATATATTTTTACAATTTAATCCAATGGTGGTCATAGGAATTAATTTCACTTTGAAATTAGACTTAAACTAGATTTAATCTTTTAATAGATATAGTTTCTTAAAAACACCCTATTTGTTTTGACAGCGGGAATGAAATATTAAATTAATTATTGAAACCTATATATTTTGATTTTTGTAAAATATACATCATTTTGGAATTCGGAATACCAAATAGAGCTTAGGGTGAATTTTTGGTATTTTTCTGAAAAACATCAATTTATGATGAATAGTGAATCTGCTAAGTGATAGTTAATGAAACTGGTTTTTCGTTTCAATGAAACTTTACCACTTATGTGATTTGATTTTCAAAAATCTGACATACATGGTTGTCATTAGGAATTAAAATGTGGTTCAATGAGATTAAAATAATTTTTTGGTTAATAGTTACTTTTAAATTTTATTAATCGCGATTAGAGGTAATTAGTGTAATTTCATGTAAAGATAATGTTATAATAATATGAAATGACCATGACACCTATCCTAAACTTATTTGACGAGTCATGGTATACCGATACAATCCATTGGTCAACTTGGGGACCCCATGGAGCCACTTTGGTTGGAAAATGACATTAATAACTTTTTATTTAAAGTTAAAATTAAAATGTCACAAACATGTATTGTTTTACTAAAAAAAAATTTAAATAGGGTTATAAAAGGTATATTTTTTACTATAAATATTCAGAAGAAAGCTAAAAATATTTCCTACATCATGATATTTTGTTATATTTTTTATAGTTTAAATAAATTATTTTATTTATGACACCGTGATGATGCAGTGATTACCTCATAAATGAACGATTTAAATAAAATGATAAGATATGGTGAAATCTAAGTCTTACACTAGTCACAATCTTATTTTATGGGTGTATTTCGAAACCTTATCACCTTATCCTCGAAATATATCCTTTTGGGACCTTTAAAATCCGAAAATCATTTTATAATAAAGTAATATTTTCTAACTTTCCAAGAGTGGCCCTCCTCTTCTCTTATAAAAGGCCACCACCTCTACCACCTTACCCACACCTCTAATGCATTTGGCTCAGCCAACCCTGCCCATCTCATCTCTCCTCATCCCTCTCTTCATCATTGAAGCCTCACCTTTGGCAGAATGCTCTTCAAGAAACCTTTTGGTTCAAACCAATAGGAGTTACCTGATTTAAATGTAATGTCTCCACTTGTGTTCTTTTGTATTATTTTGCTTCTCCAAAACCCTAAAATATTATTATTACTTTACTTTGTAACAAAAAAAGTATCTTCAATATACAATAATGTTTTTGTGTGAAGGATTCTAGCTACACTTACACACACCTCCGTCTAATGGTTAAAGAACATATTGTTTCTCTAGACGGCGAATTACTGCCTCACGAAACGATGATTGTTCAATATTCTCTTAACACCTTTCATGGTGGCCATTATGATGTCACTATATTTTATATATTATATATATGGTATTTATGTTTTCCATATGCTTCTGTATTTTATATTTAAAACATACCTTAATGCTTTGCATGTTGTGAAAATGCGATAATTTTATACGAGGAAGTGTGGACTACCTCCCCCTCAAGTTATGTGACTCGTTAATGAAATACATGGAATGTATAAAGAATGAAATTAATGAACTTATGTGACCTATAAAACATAAATATTATACTGTAATTATAATATATATCTCTCTATTTTTAATTCCAATAATATGTCAAAGAAATGAAAGTTGCGTTCATGCGTACATATGACCTACCGTCTCCATGAATGGTGTATTTCATTTCATTTTATCTCCAAATGTTATGGAATAGTATAAAATGAATATGTACAGGGTATATATGATAATTAACTCATTAATTCTATTCTTTATATTATTTACTTATAACTACATGGACAATCATTTTCAAAGAAGTTCATTTTTGACTCATGTACCAAACTTCGACAAAAATGTCTGATATGAACTAACATTAGTAACCAATTATTATAACATTATAATATGTGATATGAACTGAATAATAATATTTAAAGGAGGGCCTTAAGAAATTATAAATTTACCAACTTTATTATTCAGGAATATAACGAAACGAACAAGACAAGTTGGACTTGAGGTAAGGGATCCTACCTCTCTCTTTCTTTTTAAGTACTCTCTTTTATGTCATTTCATTAAAGATCATATTAATTGTGTTTGGGGATGTTCTTTTATATTCCCAATTCCATAATTTTTATGTTCATATTATGAGATACCCTATTTGATCTCATAAATTCATTTTTGGATGTTTTATGTGGCGTCGTTAGGCTGCCAAGTTTTCGTAAGGGATTTTTCATCTCACTTTTATTCTCGTGGGATTTATGATACATTTTCCACCATTTCCTTTTAGTGGTGTATGTACTGCCCATTATTATACTCTTTGTGTAATATAATTTCGTTTTGGAGTATTTTAATCAATTTTGTATATTCCTACTTTCATGGGGTGTACGTTTCAAAACTTACCCAAATCGGTAAGGGAACCTTTCACACTCATCTTTTTAAAAGACTTATTTTGTTATATATTATAATTTACATCTTTGATTGTTGGGATATGTTCTTATATATCCTTATTGATGTAAATTTTATGTCCAAGTGATGAGAAACCATTTTCTATCTCATCAACTAATTTTATGAAATTTAATGTGACACTGTTAGGCTGTCGAATTTTACCATGGGAACTTCTTAACCCAATTTCGATTTCGTTGGGTTCAACTTGTAGTCATCGAATATGTCATCCTATGAATATGTGTGAATGACCTCTGGTTTTTTTAAACTTAATATCAATTTATATTGGGTGTATATATATTTTTCACAGATAATTATGAGATTGATTTATCCTTAATTTAAGGATACCTTCTTTATAAGGGATTTCATCTCATCTTAAATTTCTATTGAGACTTCATTGTTGTTATGAACCAATTCACTCTTATATAGCGTATATACTATCCTTTGGAATAATATATCATGAATACATTTATTCTCATGATATTATAATGTTCTGATTAAATGTTTTTCTTCAATTATTATATTCAAGTGTCTCTTATTTTGTTAAAAACCCTTTAACTAAAATATCGTTTTAAATGTTTTAATGATTTATTCTTATAAATATTTCTCATTAATATCCATGTTTTCAAAGTGGTTTTAAGGATTTATTTATATGTATATTAATGGTTTAAAATTTTAAAAGCTTCAAAGTGGTATGGGACACTTTGATTCAAAAATCTCTTTATTAAATGTTCTAAATGGTTCTGAAAATGGTTTTTAGAATGGATTCATTATTTTAATATTTTAAAATGTTATATTGTATTAAAATGTGGGAATGTTATCTTTCCTTTGTGCTTAAGTTATGTTCTATGATTATGTTATGTTTCTTGGGCATTGTTTATGAATACAGGTGGTTCCGTGATAAACTATGGGCGGGTGAGCACGAAATAGCTCTCCAATGCATTGGGTAACGTGAAGGAGTTAAACGCTAAGGTTTTTATGAAGAGATTTGGGGAATAAACTATAATGGGTATTCCAAACATAACCATGAGGGTTGCTCCCTACGTAAGAATGTTATGATTTCCTCAAGTTACCTTTAGGTCTTATGATTTCTATGTATTATTCATAAATATCATGATTTCATGAGGTATGATAAATTTCTTATGTTTTATGAGTAAAGTAAGATTAATTGATTCTTATGTATACATGGACTAATTTTTTCTTTCTGTATTTTTATAACACTTACTGATCTTTTTATGCTCATCCCATGTTTTTGAAATGTTTTCACAGAACATATTGTTGAATAGGGTCATGGATGGGATCAAGGAAATGTCAGGCTGTCTAAAACAATGAACTAGACATGACTCTATTGTTCAAGAGTATTAATTTTTTTTGAAAAAAATGGAATCTGATTAGATGTGTCTACATTGTAATCTTTGAGATGTAATAGTTATGTCCTAATTCTCTAAAAATCTAAACCTGAAAAGATCCTCTGTGTGAATTATTCTTTAATTCATTAATAAGTAATGATTAAGGCCAGGTCCTTATAGTTGGTATCAGAGGATGGTTTAGATAACTTTAGAGGTTAGAGTGTTAAGTGAAAAGTTGTGTATAACCACAATGGTTATTATATTAGATAGATTCATTGTTATTTTTGAAGGTTGGAAAGAGTTTAAGATAACTTGAATAAGTATATCTTAGTGTTTATCTTCCTCTTTAGTACATAATGATTTTGTTGATATACTCACACTGACATTTCTCGTTTTAGTAAATGGATGGATCTAGCAGGCACCAAAGTGACAATGGGTTTGATGGAAACTGTGGTGGTTCTCTGATTAAGAGACTGGATGAAATAGGGGATTCAATGAGAAATCTTGTGCTTATTCTAAACCAACTATCTGGAGTCATGATCAACCACTTGAACCTTGGTGAGTTCTCTAATTCATCATGTATGAGAGAACCAACTCAACATGGAAGTTCAGGTAATAAATATAAAGTTAACTATTAGGGTTTATATGATCCTTACTTTTGAGGTAATTATGGGTTACTATATGTTATGATTGAATATGAACGACATGAGATAAACTTGAGGTTAAATTTTGTTATGGTTATTTTTGAATATTTTATCTCATTTTGGGGAATGTTTTATGAATTATACAGTTTTGGAAAAAGGACAACACACAGACCATGTGACAACCCTTCGCGTCGGATGAAGCTACGGTAATCGAACCCACAAACAAAGTGCAACTGGTATTTATCACCTACCACTGGACTATGTGAATTCCCTGGTTAGTTTGAATGATTCTTTTTCATTAGATGATTTTATGAATTAAGAGTAAGTTGATTTTGTATTATCAATGCAAATGCTAAGCCTATCGTAGAGGATATGTGGTTAGGTAAATTACTCTTTAGTATGAAACAGTAGGAGTAACTAATGTTATTTTGGAGAAAATTTTTATGATTTATCTTAGGAGACTATGTGACTAAATACTTCAAATATTCAGGTTTCAATCTTAGTTGGGTTTACATAGAATAATTTTATGTACAAAATGTTTATTGAATGGTCTTTGTTGAAATTTGGGTTTTCTTTGACAAATTTTGGAGATTAGGAGTAGTTTTTCTTTTTGTAAAAAAAAATCCTTTTTGGGTATTATCTGATCTCCTACTAAACTTTTTGGTTTCGTTTTGGTTGAGATATAAAGACATGGGAAATATATAGTTCTCTTTTTTGGATTTGGTGATTCTCAAGAAGTTGATTATAGTACTCTTAATGCGAACAAGTCTTCCTAAATACTCTTCTTTCGAGGAAACAATGAGTTTGATTAATGAATCTAGTAAAAGTTGAAAGTCTACGTGACATGTAAGTATGTTTCATTATGATTTAGTTAAGCTTAAAATTAAATTCCTCAATGAAGAGTAACTTAAAACAAAAATGTTCTTTGTTAACTTTTCCTACTGAGGAATCGAATACCATTTAAACCATGACAAGTTTATGATTTTCTTGTGGTTACCTTTCTCCTAAACATGTTTACTATCACTCTTTATCAGAACATGACCCTTTGATTTCTCCTCCATATCCATATTTTCATACTTGGAATCCTAGTATTGGTTAACTCGGGTGACCTTTGTACTTATCTCCCTTTCTTTTAAAGTGATAGTTTTACAGACTCTTGTTCCGATGTGGGACTTTCAATGAAGTTTCCAAGCCCAATATTGAAATTGTGAGGATTCAATTCCTAATAGGGGGAAGTATGTAACATCCTAGGTAAATAAATAATATTTCATTCTAATTTTTATAAAGATTTTTGAATAAAATGTTAATACTACTTTAACGGGAATTCCCTGCTCGATGGCGTACCCAATACGCAACAACGAGTTTCTTTGAAATCTTACATTGCACACTAATAATATAATAATATTATAATAGCTATCTCCTAGCTGTTTAAATGGCCGGAATGAACAAAAATAACAACAAAATGATTACATATGTTTGTCAAATATTTTTACATTTAGCATAAATCTTCTATTATTCTTTAAAAGGTCGATTAACCTACTTTTGATGGAGAACCATATTTAAATATACTTTTGACAATTTTATATGTTTTATTTGACAAAATAAAAACATTCTTTATATTCTGGACATCAAAATTTACTTTGTGTAAATTTTTGTTATTTTTCCGATAAAGATCATTTTTAGTAAAAATGTTGCATTTTAATTCAAAACCTCCTTTTAATATGATTTATTTATATGGATAGATTATATTTTTAATTGATAATAAAGTTTATTTAGAGTATATTTATATATTATAATCCAATGATGGTCATTGGAATTAATTTCACTTTGAAATTGGACTTAAACTAGTGTCAATCTTTTAATTGATATTGTTTCTTAAAAACACGCTATTTGTTTTGATAGTGGGAATGGATTATTTAATTAATTATTGGAACATATATACTTTGAATTTTTTAAAATAGACATAATTTTTGAATTCATAATATCAAATATAGCTTTGGGTGATTTTTTGGTATTTTTCTGAAAAACATCAATTTTTTATGAATAGTGAAACCACTAAGTGATAGTTAAAGAAACTGATTTTTCATTTAAATGAAACTTTACCACTTATATGATTTGATTTTCAAAAATCTGACATACATCGTTGTCATTAGGAAGTAAAATGTGGTTCAATGAGATTAAAATAATTTTTTGGTGAATAGTAACTTTTAAGTTTTATTAATCGTGATTAGAGGTAATTAGTCTAATTTAAGTAAAGATAATTTTATAATAATATAAAATGTCCTTGAAACATGTCGTTCCATTTTTTTATGAGTAATGGCAGACCAAGACAATCCATGGGTCAACTTGGGGACCCCATATTGCCACTTTGGTTGGAAAATGACATTAATAACTTTTTATTTATTGTTAAAATTAAAATGTCACAAACATGTATTGTTTTACTAAACAATTTTTACATGGGGTTATAAAAGTCATATGTTTGACTATAAATATTCATTATAAATCTAGAAAGATTTCCTTCATCATGATATATTTTTTATAATTTTTATACATTAAATAAATTTTTTTATTTATGACACCGTTATGATGTAGTGATTATCTCATAAATGAACGATTTAAATAAAATTAGAAGATAGGGTGAAATATAAGTCTTAAGCTTGTCATAAACCTATTGGACGGGTGTATTTTGAAACCTTATCACCTTATCCTTGAAATATATCCTTTTGGAACTTTTAAAATCCGAAAAAAAAGTTATAATAATGTAATATTTTATTACATTCCAAGAGTGCCCCTCCTCTTCTCTTATAAAAGGCCCCCACCTATACCACATTACCCACACCTCTCAAGCCTTTGTCTTAGCCAAACCCTGCCCATTTCATCTCTCCACATCTCTCTCTTCATCATTGAAGCCTCACCTTTGGCAGAATACTGTTCAAGAAACCCTTTTGGTTCAAACCAAGATGAGTTACCCGATTTAAAGGTAATGTCTTCACTTGTGTTCTTTTGTTTTATTTTCTTCTCCTAACCCCTAAAATCTTTTTATTCCTTTATTTTGTAAAAAACCAGAATCTCAAATTTACTAGAATGTTTTTATGTGATGGATTCGAGCTACACTTACACACACCTCTGTTTAATGGTTTAAGAACATACTGTTTCTGTGGACGGCGAATTACTGCCTCACGAAATGATGATTGTTCAATCTTCTCTTAACACTTTTCGTGGTGGCCATTATGATG
The DNA here is from genome assembly GCA_963277665.1 of Viscum album. Lineage (NCBI taxonomy): Eukaryota > Viridiplantae > Streptophyta > Magnoliopsida > Santalales > Viscaceae > Viscum > Viscum album. The sequence goes on along the minus strand of OY728137.1, from coordinate 200,391,693 downwards.
AAACTATATTTTATATATGATATATATGGTATTTATGTTTTACATATGCTTCTGTAATTTATATGTAAAACATACCTTTATGCTTTTCCTGTTGTGCATATGCGATAATTTCATACAAGGAAGTGTGGACTACCGCACCCTCATGTGATGCGACTCGTTCATTCAATACATGGGAATGTATAAAGAATGAAATTAATGAACTTATGTGACCTATAAAACATCTATATTATACTATAATTATAATATATATATCTATCAATTATTTTTAATTCCATTAATATTTCAAAGAAATTAAAGTAGCATTCATGCGTACGTACGGCCTACCATCACCATGAATGATGTATTTCATTTCTTTTTATCTCCAAATGTTATGTAATAGTATAAAATGAATATTTACTAGATATATATGATATATAAATTATTAATACTATTCTGGAGATTATTTACTTATAACGACATGGACAATCATTTTCAAAAAAGATCATTTTTGACTCATGTACCAAACATCAACAAAAACGTCTGATATGAACTCACATTAGTAACCAATTATTATAACATTATAATATGTGATATGAAATGAATAATAATATTTAAAGGAGTAACATAATCAATTATAAATTGTCCAAAGTTTATTATTCAGTAATATAAAGAAATGAACAAGACAGGTCGGATTGAGGTAAGGGATCCTACCTCTCTCTTTCTTTTTAAGTACTATCTTTTATGACATTTATTTAAATATCATCTTTATTATGTTTGGGGATGTTCTTTTATATTAATAATTCTGTAATTTTTATGTTCATATTATGAGAGACCCTATTTTTTCTCATAAATCCATTTTTGGAGGTTTTAAGTGGCGCCATTAGGCTGCCGAGTTTTCGTAAGGGATTTTTCATCTCACTTTTATTCTCGTGGGATTTATGCTACATTTTCCACCATTTACCTTGACTGGTGTATGTACTGACTATTATTCTACTCTTTGTGTAATATAATTTTGTTTATGAGTATTTTCATCAATGTTTTATAGTCCTTCTTTCATGGTGTGTACGTTTCGAAAGTTACCCAAATCGGTAAGGGAGCCTTTCACACTCATCTTTTTAAAAGACTTATTTTGTTATATCTTTTAATTTACAAATTTCTGTGTTGGGATATGTACTTATAAATCCTTATTCATTTAAATTATATATCCATGTTATGATATACCATTTTCTATCTCATCAACTACGTTTATGAATTTTAAAGTTACGTTGTTAGGCTGTCGAATTTTTCCAAGGGAACTTTTTAAGCCAATTTCGATTTCTTTGGGTTCAACTTGTAGCTATCGAATATGTCATAAGGTATGTTAAATTTCATATGTTTTATGAGTAATGTATGATTCATTGATTCTTATGTATACATGGACTGATATTTTCTTTCCGTATTGTTATAAACCTTACTATAATTTTTATGCTCATCCCATGTTTTTGAAATGTTTTCACAGGACATAAAGTTAAATAGGGTCAAGGATGGGATCAAGGAAATGTTATGCTATCTAAAACAAAGAACTAGACATGACTATTTTGATCAAGAGTTTCTTTTTTTTTTTGAAAAAATGGAAGCTGAGTAGATGTTCCTAACTTGTAATCTTTAAGATGTAATATTTATGTCCTAATTCTCTAAAACTGTAAACCTGAAAAGATCCTCAATTTGAATTATTCATTTAATTCAATAATAAGTAATTATTAAGGTTGGGTCCTTATAGTTAGTATCAGAGGATGGTTTAGATAACATTAGAGGTTAGAGTGTTAAGTGAAAAAATGTGTATAACCACAAGGGTTATTATATTAGATAAAGTAATTGTTATTTTTGATGGTTGGAATGAGTTTGAGATAACTTGGATAAGTATATCTTAGTGTTTATCTTCCTCTTTAGTCAATAATGATTTTTTTGATATACTCACACTGACATTTCTGGTTTTAGTAAATGGATGGATCTAGCAGGCACCAAAGTGACAATGGGTTTGAAAGAAAATGTGGTGGTTATATGATTAAGAGACTGGATGAAATGGGGGATTCAATGAGAAATAACGTGGTTATTCTAAACTAACTATCAGGAGTCATGATCAACCCCTTGAACCTTGGTGAGTTCTCCAATGCATCATATATAAGAGAACCAACTCTACATGGAAGTTCAGGTAATAAATATAATTGTAACCATTAGGGTTTATATGATCCTTACTTTTGAGGTAAATATGGGTTACTATACGTTGTGATGGAATATGAACAACATGAGATAAACTTGAGGTTAAATTATGTTATGGTTATTTTTGAAGATTTTATCTCATTTTGGTGAATTTTTTAAGAATTATATAGTTTTGGAAAATGACAACACACAGACCGTGTGCAACCCATCACGTCGGACGAAGCTGCGGGAATCGAACCCACAACCAAAGTTTAACATGTATTTATCACCTACCACCGAACTACGTGATTTTGTTAGTTAGTTTGAATAATTCCTTTTAGTTTGATTATTATATGAATTAAGAGTAAATTGATTTTGGGCTATCAATGGAAATTATAAGCCTATCATTGAGGATATGTGATTAGGTTAATTACTTTTCAGTATGAGACTATAAGAGTAACTGGTGTTATTTTGGAGAAAAATGTTAAAATTTATCTTAGGAGAATATGTGATTAAATCCTTCAAATATTTGGGTTTCAATCTTAGTTGGGTTTACTTTGAATAATTTTATGTACAAAATGATTATTGAATGGTCTTTGTTGAAATTTGGTTTTTGTTTGAAATTTTTTTGGAGATTAGGAGTAGTTTTTCTTTATGTAATAAAAATATCCTTTTTGGGTATTATCTGATCTTGTACTAATCTTTTTGGTTTTTTTGGTTGAGATATAAAGACATGGGAAATATATAGTTCTCTTTTGTGGATTAGGTGATTCTCAAGAAGTTGATTATAGTACCCTTAATGCAAACAAGTCTTCCTAAATACTCGTCTTTTGGAGAAAATATGAGTTGGATTAAGGAATATAATAAAAGTTGAAAGTCAACTTGACAATTAAGTATGTTTCATTATGATTTAGTTAAGATCAAAAATAAATTTCTCAATGAAGACTAAATTAAAACAAAAATGTTGTTTGTTAACTTTTCCTACTGAGGAATCGAATACCGTTTAACCCACCACAAGTTTGTTATTTTTTTGTTGTTATCTTTCTCCTAGACATGTTTACTATAACTCTCCATCAGAACATGACCCTTTTTTCTCCTCCATATCCATATTTTCATACTGGGAATCCTAGTATTGGTTAACTCGGGTGACCTTTGTAATTATCTCCCTTTCTTTTAAAGTGATAGTTTTACTGACTCTTGTTCCGATGTGGGACTTTAAATGAAGTTTTGAAGCACATTTTTCAAATTTCTAGGAAGAAATTACCAAAAGGGGGGAAGGATGTAACATCCCAGGTAAATAAATAATATTACATTCTAATGTTTATCAATATTTGTGAATTAAATGTTAATACTACATTAAAGGGAATGTCATGCTCGATGGCGTACCCAATACGCAACAACGAGTTTCTTTAAAATCTTATGTTTCACACTAAAAATATAATAATATTATAATATTTAACTCATAGACGTTGAAATGGAGGGAATAAATAGAAATAACTACAAAATGATTACAAATGTTTGTTAAATATTTTTACATTTAGTATAAATCTTCTCATATTCTTTAGAAGGTCAATTAACCACCTTTTGATGGAGAACACTTTTTAAATATACATTTGAAAATTTTATATGTTTTATTTTACAAAATAAAACCCTTCTTTAGAATCTGGACATCAAAATTTACTTTGTGTAATTTTTTGTTATTTTTCTGATAAAGATCATTTTTAGTGAAAATGTTGCATTTTAATTCAAAACCACCTTTTAATCTGATTTATTTATATGGATAGATTATCTTTTTAATTGATATTAAAGTTTATTTGTAATATATTTTTACAATTTAATCCAATTGTGGTCATTGGAAATAATTTCACATTGAAATTTGACCTAAACTACTGTCAATTTTTTAATAGATATTATTTCTTAAAAACATGCTATTTGTTTTGACAGCGGGAATGAATTATTAAATTAATTATTGAAACATATATATTATGAATTATTTAAAATAGACATCATTTTCTAATTCGGAATATCAAATATAGATTAGGGTGAATTTTTGGTATTTTTCTAAAAAACATCAATTTTTAATGAATAGTGAAGCCACTAAGTGATAGTTAAAGAAACTGATTTTTCATTTAAATGAATCTTTTCCACTTCTGTGATTTGATTTTCAAAAATCCGACATACATTGTTTTCATTTGAAAGTAAAATTTTGTTCAATGAGATTAAAATAATTTTTTGGTGAATATTAACTTTTAAGTTTTATTAATCGCAATTAGAGGTAATTAGTGTAATTTAAGGTAAAGATAATGATATAATAATATGAAATGACATTGACACATGTCCTACCCTTATTTTATGAGTCATGAAAGACCAAGACAATCCATGGGTCAACTTGGGGACCTAATGGAGCCACTTTGGTTGTAAAATGACATTAATAACATTTTATTTATAGTTAAAATTAAAATGTTACAAACATGTATAATTTTACTAAAACACTTTTTAAATGGGGTTATACAAGTCATATTTTTTATTATAAATATTTATTTGAAATATAAAATGATTTCCTACATCATGATATTTTTTTTATAATTTTTAGACATTAAATAAAATATTTTATTTATGACACCGTGATGATGCAATGATTACGTCATAAATGAACGATTTAAATAAAATGAGAAGATAGGGTGAAATATAAGTCTTACAGTTGTTAAAAAACTATTGTATGGGTGTATTTCGAAACCTGATCACCTTACCCTCTAAATAAATCATTTTGGGACCTTTAAAATATTAAAAGAATTTTTATATAATAAAGTAATATTTGATAACTTTCCAAGAGTGCCCCCACCTCTACCACCGTACCCACACCTCTAAAGACTTTGGCTTAGAAAACCCCTACCCATTTTATCTCTCCACATCCCTCTCTTCCTCATTGAAGCCTCGCCTTTGGCATAATTCTCTTCAAGAATCCCTTTTGGTTCAAACCAAAAGGATTTACCCGATTTAAAGGTAATGTCTTCACTTATGTTCTTTTGATTTAGTTTGATTCTCCAAACCCCTAAACTCTCTTTATTCTATTCGTTTGTAACAAAAACAATTATCTAAAATATACTATAATGATTTTATGTGAGGGATTCAAGCTACACTTACACACATCTTCGTCTAATGGTTAACGAACATACTGTTTATGTGGACGGCGAATTACTGCCTCACGAAACGATGATTGATCAATCTTCTCTTAACACCATTCATGGTGGCCATTATGATGTCACTGTATTTTATATATGATATAAATGGTATTTATGTTTTCTATATGCTTCTTTATTTTATATTTAAAATATACCTTTATGCTTTTCATGTTGTTTAAATGCGATAATTTCATACGAGGAAGTGTAGACTACTGCCCCCTCATGTGATGTGACTAGTTCATGCAATACATGGAATGTAAAAAGAATGAAATTAATGAAATTATTTGACCGATAAAAAATTTATATTATACTGGAATTATAATATATATATCTCTCAATTATTTTCAATTCCATTAATATGTCAAAGAAATGAAAGTAGCATTCATGCGTACGTACGGCCTACCGTCTCCATGAACGGTGTATTTCATTTCCTTTTATCTCCAAATGTTATGGAATAGTATAAAATGAATATTTACTTGATATATATGATATTTAAATCATTAATAATATTCTGGAGATGATTTACTTTAACTACATGGACAATCATTTTCAATGAAGTTCATTTTTGACTCATGTACCAATCATCGCCAAAAACGTCTGATATGAAATCACATTGGTAACCAATTATTATAACATTATAATATGTGATATGAACTGAATAAAAATCTTTAAAGAAGGACCTTAAGAAATTATAAATTGACCAATGTTTATTATTCACGAATATAAAGAAATGAACAAGATAAGTCTGACTTGAGGTAAGGGATCCTACCTCTCTCTTTCTTTTTAAGTACTCTCTTTATGTCATTTATTTAAATATCATCTTTATTATGTTTGGGGATGTTCTTTTATATTCCTCATTCTGTAATTTTAATTTTCATATTATGAGAGACCCTATTTGATCTCATAAATCCATTTTTGGAAGTTTTAAGTGGCGTCGTTATGCTGCCGAGTTTTCGTAAGGGAATTTTAATCTCACTTTTATTCTCGTGGGATCTATGCTACATTTTCCACCATTTACATTTAGTGGTGTATGTAATGCCCATTATTCTACTATTTTTATAATATAATTTCATTTATGAGTATTTTCATCAATGTTGTATAGTCCTTTCATGGGGTGTACGTTTCAAAAGTTACCCAAATCGGTAAGGGAACCTTTCACACTCATCTTTTTAAAAGACTTATTTTGTTATATCTTTTAATTTACATCATTTTTTGGGGTATGTTCTTATATATCGTTATTGATGTAAATTTTATGTCCAAGTGATGAGATACCATTTTCTCTCTCATCAACTAATTTTATGAATTTTAAAGTGACGCCGTTAGGCTGTCGAATTTTACCAAGGGAACTTCTTAACCCAATTTCGATTTCTTTGAGTTCAACATGTAGTTATCGAATATTTCATCCTATGAATTTGTGTGAATGACCTCTGGTTTTTTTTTGAAATTAATATCCACTTATATTGGGTGTATTTATTTTTGTCACACATAATTATGAGATTGATTTATCCTTAATTTAAGGATTACTTCTTTATAAGGGATTTCATCTCATCTTACATTTCTATTCATACTTCATTGTTATTATACACCAATTCACTATTATATGGTGTATATACTGTCCTTGGGAATAATATATCATGAATCTCTTTTTTCTCATGATATTATAAAGTTCTGATTAAATGTTATTCCTCAATTATTCTATTCAAGTGTCTCTTTTTTTGTTAAAACCCATTTAACTAAAATATCATTTTAAATGTTTTAATGATTTATTATTATAAATATTTCACATTAATATCCATGTTTTCAAAATGGTTTTAAGGATTTATTTATATGGATATTAATGGTTAAAAATGTTAAAATATTCAAAGTTGTATGGGACACTTTGATTCAAAAATCTCTTTATTAAATGTTTTAAATGGTTTTGAAAATGGTTTTTAGAATGGATTAATTATTTCAATATCGTAAAATGTTATATTGTTATTAAAATGTAGGAATGTTATCTTTCCATTGTTCTTATGTTATGTTCTATGATTATTTTATGGTTCTTGGGCATCATATATGAATATGGGTGGTTCCATGATAAACTAAGGGTGGGTGAGCACGATATAGCTCTCCAATGCATTGGGTAACGTGAAGGAGTTAAACGCTATGGATTCTCTGAAGAGATTTAGGGAATATACTTTGATGGGTATTCCAAACGTAACCATGAGGGTTACTCCCAATGTAAGAATGTTATGAATGCATCAAGTTACCTTTATATCTTATGATTTCTATGAGTTATTTGTAAATCTTATGATTTCATGAGGTATATTAAATTTCTTATGTTTTATGAGTAAAGTATGATTCAATGATTCTTATGTATACATGGACTAATTTTTTCTTTCCGTATTGTTATAACCCTTACTGAGATTTTTATGCTAATCCCATGTTTTTGAAATGTTTTCACAGTACATAAAGTTGAATAAGGTCAAGGATGGGATCAAGGAAATGTCAGGATGTCTAAAACAAGGAACTAGAAATGACTCTTTTGTTCAAGATTTTTTATTTTTTATGAAAAAAATGGAAGATGAGTGGATGTTCCTACATTGTAATCTTTGAGATGTAATAGTTATGTCCTAATTATCTAAAACTCTAAACCTGAAAAGATCCTCAATGTGAATTACTAATTTACTTCAATAATAAGTAATGATTAAGGTCGGGTCCTTTTATATGTCGCCACAACTTGGAGCTCCTCCGCCGGGGGTATGCCTCCACAACCAGGCACTCCCCACTAGGCCATCGGAATCGGTTTGAGTTGATCGGTCAGTAGTCATCAAGTCTCATCCAGCTACTAGGTCTCCACACTCTTTCTGCTTGCCTCTAGAAGGATCTACTCCATGATCTATTGGTCAATACTCCAACTGTCATGAAGTCCCACGTAGAAGTATCTCAAACATCCACAATGTCATAGAGGTCTCAATGCAATAGACAGGCCATCAATCGTTTGAAGGGTCTGTGAGTTATTTTCCTTTTAGTACCGGGGCCCTGGTTGGATTCTTGTAAGATCCAACCAGAACATAACTCAACTAAACCCTGATCTCTAGTGGGGTAAACTCAAAGGGACGGCCGTGCTCCAAGATTACCATAATCTCTGACCGTTTTTCAAGCAGTTTTTTGGTGCCAAAGATATGGCTAAGATAATTTAAAGGCCAGCAGTTTGCATGGGTCTTGTCCGACCTGGTCGGACAAACTCGTCACGTCTTAGTCTGGGATGACCCGGTCTAGGTCCACTCGATCAGACCTGTTGGGTCTAGCCTGACCCATTGGGCGTGTCATCCTATTAGGATTGGCCTAGCCTGCTCAGCCCAGCCCAGTGGGCCGTGAGGGCAGTTAAGCCTGGGCTCAAGGCTAGTTCGGCTCAGAGCATTGCGAGGGCACGGACGGGCACGGTTCGGACAAGAGGGAACAGACGGGCATGTTCGGTCCGGGTGCCGCGAGGGGGGCTGGGACGCTAGCTCGGCCATGAGGATGCAAGGGGGATGGTTCATCAGAGGAATGTGGGGCCCACACAAAGTCTGACAGAGCAGCCACGGATGCTGGCAGGGAATCCAGGGAGGCCGGGCAGGGGCCAAGGCAGGCCGGCGGGGCGTCTGGGCTGGCCGGGCGGCGGCTGGAAGGGCACTGGGCAAGGCATGACCAGGCGAGTGAGCAATCGGGAAGGCCGGTTCGGCGCGGCTTGGGTCGGCACTGGCCGGAGTTGCAGACTGGTGTGCAGGATGTGCGGAGGCCGGCACACCAGGGGCTCAGCCCGGCTGGGGCCGATTTGACCGGACTGCCATGAGGGCGGTGCAGGTTGCAGAGTCGCGGGAAGTACAACCTTTGTCGTCGCCGCCACTGTCGTCTCATCACTTCGTTGCCATGCTGAGGATTGTCTCAAGCAAGAACGGCACAGGGGTCGGGCAATGTTGGTTTGGCCCACACCCTATACTTTTAGGGTGGTATCAATTGGATCATCACAAAAAGAAGATGAACAACAAATCACCCAAAAAAATTCCTTTCCACAGTCTTCTTAAGTGAATACTGGTACTGTGAGTTGAGAATAGATGTTAGTGTTTGGGTTTTCACAGAAAAATATTAAAATAAAGTGAGCTACACTATATTTTATTTAAGTATCCATGTGGGTGACAAGTAGTTAAAATAGCCTCATTGAATTTGGAGGTGGGACCACCACACCTTAACCTCCCACGAGACGTTACAGTGGTGGCGCCCTCCCAAACATAACCTCCCATGAGAGGATACGACGTGGGGACCACCCAAGACCACATAACCTCCCATATGAATAATAGGGGTGGGGACCTCCTGACCCCTATTAATGGGAGGAGAGTATAACCTCTCAACTCTCCCTCATTCATGATGGAGAGCCTCTTGAACTTCCCGTAATTTAATTGGTTCTAACACCCCCATTTAATTCATGCTAACACACAAGAATTAATGAGGCTAATCCTTTTAATCTAATTCAACCTTTTGAATTTGTGCTAACTAAATAATAGATTAACTAATCCATTATTTGGAACATTGATTTCATTTGGTTGGATGTGGGGAAATATGAGAGTTAGGGGGAAAGTCTTCCAATGAAGAATGAAGAACACTCCAATAATGAATAAAACTAAACCACTATGAACTTCTTCCTCGGACTCCTACCGACGTGGAGCGTCTTCCACGAGTTGATGCAGCTCGAGTTTAGAAGTGTGTGGCGGGCACGAAGAATGATGAACTTATTCATCTACCTTTTGAGTATCTGTCAACAAATGGAGAACGACAAACAAAGGTAGGGGGTTTATTACTTGATGATGATATACATTTTTCTTATCTTCTTCAACAGTTAGAAAGGAATTGTTTGTGGGCATGTTATTATTCATCTGCTTTTCTTGATGATCAAATTGACACCACCCTACACATGGAGGTTCTGGGCCAATCTAACATGGATCGACCCCTCCGTTGTTCTTGTTTGTGATGATCCTCGGAATGGAGATGAAGCAACAAGAAGACTAAGTCAGCAATGACAAAGGTTGTTCTTCCCACAGCCTCCGCAACGCATGCCTCCCTCGCGGTGCATTGGTAGAGCCGGTCATGGCTGCACCAACCCCCCGGCCGAGCCGGTCTCTGTGTGTCACTCACACCCAGCCGTACCATCGGCCCGTCCCGACCCATGTCACGCCAAACCGTCCTGCCCAATATCATCCTGGCCGCTGGGCTGCCAGGTCGTGCCCTGCTAGGCGCCCTCCCGACCGCCCGGCCGTCCTGACTCAGCCGCCGCCCGGCCTGCCCGGCTGACCCGCTGGCCTACCCAGGCCACCCCCGGCCTTCCCAGGACACCACCCGGCCTGACCAAGCCACCCCGGCCTGTCCAGCCTCCTCCTGACCGCTGGCCCGCCTGGACGTACCCTGCCCGACACCCTGCTCGGTCGCCCTGCTGTCCTCCAAGCGTGCCACCCCAAACTGGCTACTCTGTCGGCCTCTGCGACGGCCCCGCGCACCTCTGTTGAACCGGACCCCTTGCGGCCTCCTAGGAAATCCAGCATCCTGGACCCCCCTTGTGGTTCCCTGGCCTGACCAGCCCAGCTGTGCCGTCCGGGCTGAGCCGCACCGGACCACTCCCTTACGAATCTCCTAGCAGCATTGGCCCTAAGCCTAGGCCGAACCGCCCCCGAGGTTTGTTGGGTTGGCCCCTGTGGGCTGGGCCAAACCCAACAAGATGGACAACCCAATTGGTCAGGCCAGACCCAAGATTTCTGACTGGGTCGACCTAGACCGGGCAGACCCAGTCAATGATGGGCCAAGTCGGTCCGACCGGGTCGGACCAGACCAGGCCCACTACTGGCCTTTACATTATTTTTTCCATCTCTTTGGCAGTGGTTAACCATTTGACAAACCGCGAGTGGCACTGGTTTTCTAGGAAGACCTAATTCCCTTTGAGTATATCCTGCTAGACTTCTGTTTAATGTTGACATATGGTCAGGTTGGATTGTACACGAATCCAACGGGGCCCCCGGGACTAAGAAGCTTATAACTCATAGACATGGTTTCCGATTGACCCGTCGTCTATTGCGTTGAGAGCCCTATGATGAGGCGGACCTTTGAGATACATATAAATGGGACTTAGTGATAGTAGGAGTATTGACATATTTCTCGTGGTGTGGATCCTCTCGGAGATAAGCGAGCGGAGTGCGGAGATCTAGTAGCTGGCTGAGAGCTGACAACTGATGACAGATCCGACATGGAGTGATTTAACTAGCGTAGTGGGGAGCACATGGTTGTGGTGGTAGACCCATGGTGGAAAAGTGAATGGTTGTGGAGGCAGACCTGTGGTACTCAACAGGAGGAGTACCTCTACTGGATTTCTGGGGGAGCGCCTGGTTCTGGTGATAGACCCATGGTGGGGAGCACCTTGGTGACGAAACAGACCCACGGTACCCAACAAGAGAAGTACCACAGCATTCCAATGTTAGTGGAAAGTGCCTGGTTGTGGTGGAAGAATCACATTACTTGAATGTGGAGGAGTTCCCCAGTAGCCGTGGTTTCGATAATGTTAATAAAAATCCTGGTTGAGAAGAGATAGTAACTTTTGTGTTTACCTCATGATTGAGATGGATTACATGAAAACATAAGTACACATATGGGTAGATTCAAAAGTAAGGTTATTTGTTGAATTCATATTTATGGTTTATCCTTGTTGGATTTTATGAGACCTTGAGGGTATCAGGGTACCTACTGAGTATCGTTATACTCACCTCTGCATGGGCTATGCCTGCACATCGTTGTGTTGGTTGTAGATGACAGACAGCACTGACTGAGGCTGAGTGGATCAGGACTGGATTGTACCTGGAGGTGGACCACATGGCGTGACATTACATGGAGTATATAGACAAACATGGAGTGTTGTGGAGGCTTTCTGTACCTACCCTTCACGTATGATTTCTCGGTGGACGATCCAGGTGTTGTATTCCCTTTTTTCAGTACTTGTGAACTCTATTTCCCTGTACTTTACAGTTGGGCTTGTTTTTGCAGACCCCTTTTATATTCCAGAACTCATTTGTACAAAATTTTACAAAGTTTTTCCCTTCCATCCTGTAGTCTGTTTGTGTGTGCTTACATTTTTTAAAGGTAATCCCTTCCCATCTTAGAGATCAATGCCTTTGGTGATAGTTTCCAACCCCTGGCCTATGGATAGTGATCTTGGGGTAGTCATGACATGGGTCCTGAGGATGGGTCATGGCACAATAAAATTGTATCCTTAAGCCTTCATAGAGTTAATTCAACCAAGATTTCTAAACATTCTGGCAACCACTAGATTATTGCATTATGGTTACAAGTATTTTTGATACAGATGATTAAATATTAGAAAAAATAAAAAATCACATACATCTTCATAATGGAATTTCTTGTTAGTATAATGAAGATTATCATGGCCATGATTATATTTCATACAAATCGAAAAATAAATGATGAGTCAATCTATTCAAAAATTCTTCTGATTCTATAAACATTGTCATTGTTTATAGTGAAATGCATAGACTTCTACAATATTCCTTGCATGTTTTACCATGGAAGTTTATAATTAATTTGTTATGTGATTAAACAATGAAGGAAATGTATCATGATTTCATTGATAAGATGAATGAATTTGTTGATTTAGTAGGAAATCATGCCAAATTATTGAAATTTCAATGTATGAACTGGTGAAATGAAAATATCATGAACCGGAAGTAGCCCAATCATATAAACATCTAATGTCCATGAAACAAAAGACATAATATGAAGAATTTATAGAAAAATAGAGAAAAATAAAATAGAAAAGGAAATAAGGATAACAAGTGTTTGATTTAGATCTGGATGAGTCTATGGCCATTAATGTTCCAGCTACCAAAGATCATGAGAAGAAAAATAAATATAATAAGATTAAAAATAAGCTTTCTAATGAACAAGTAATTCAAGATGAGTTGAATGATACATTACGGGCTTCATAACATATTCATGTTCCCAAATCATTTCATTAAGAAATATAATTTACTCAACCTTCTCAACAAATGGTAACAGAGGTAACCCCATCAGAAAAGGGATAATACATTTTTCCAGGTTTATCTATGTTTATTCAAGAAGAAACTAATAATGAACAAGAAGAATAATAAGTAGATGAATAAAGAGAAAAAAATTGATAATGATATTTTTAGATCGATTCAACTCAGAAGAAAATTATATCAGATATGTTTTCTATAAAAACCTCCCATGATTCATCTTCTATGCTCGAATCAATTCAAAAATCTATTCATTAAGAAGAAAATGATGTTGAAACTGATGTGAAAAATACTCCATCTTAGGATAATGATGTTTAAAAAAAGATGATGTTGGGAAAGATGATGATTATTGTAAATATTTTGATGATAATAATGATGATGACAAGATTTTTCAAATCTTTGAAAAATGGTATGAAACATGGAAGACTGAGAAGTTTGACTCTAAGGAAGAGAAAGGAAAAAAGACTTGGTCTTTGTATATCTAAGATGAATAGTTCCGAATTAGAAAAATATTCAACCTCCTTAGGATAAAACTTTGTCAATAAGTCCATAAATAATTTGGTTGGCTCTATTATTTACTTCCCAAACATAGAGTCAAGTTTCCAACTCATTCTAGAGATTATTAATTAGAAGTAAAAATCTTTTGACACTAATCATGGAGAAGTTAATAATACTGGAAGAGGAATTAAAACCTTTTATTCTGAATTACAGTTTTAAAAAAAATCTTGTAATGAAATTACAATGTGTTTAAAATAGATCAACAGTATTATTAATGTTTTTTATGACATGTTCTATATAGTTAAGGGGTCCATACAAAAAACATGAACCTTAAGTAAAAAACATTCCAGTAGCTATTTTGATATGTTTAAGGAGGAACATGGAATCTAGATTCAATAAGATAAATACATAAATGTAAAACCCAACATCTTTGGTCTTGTGATAAAAAGGATAAGGTAATGAAATGATGAATTGGTAGAGAAAATCAACTATCATAAAAAAATGTTTATTCCTCAAAAAGAAAATATCCAAATCTACCAACAAAAGATTACCAATATTGATAAGGAGAATACAGATCAACACATTTTTTTGGAAATCAACCAAGACAACCATAAAGAGTTATACAAGTTGAAGTTTATAATCAGGAAACATGTTCCAAATAATGAATAATTCTATTATAATCATATCTTTTTTTTGCATGTGAACATTTTCAAAATTAAAATTCTAATATCTGTTTTTTCAAATTTTATGTTTCCGAAGTTTTCAAGTACCATATAATTTCCTCCATTCCTTTTTGAAAATCACTAAGGGGGATAAAGGGAAAAGATATTATAAAAATAATATAAATCTAAGGAAGATAATTTCTAGTAAAGGGGGAGATTACTTAATGATGATATCATTATGAAAAGGGACATTTGTATCTTTAACAAAACATGCCATCTTTACACAGATAAGAATAAAATCTATTGGGGGATTCCATTACGTAAGGAAGAGTTAGTCATATTAAATATAAATCATAAAAATATGTGGATAGATGTATTAATTTCATTTTACAATATAATAATTATATGTCTAAATTAATTTTCTAATAAACATGGTTAGTGATCTCCAAAAAAATAGAGATTGATGAGTTAAATGTTTACTTATAAACATTTCACTCTTTTATGTTTTAGAAGTCACAAAAATAATATTCTTAATTATAATTTATTTCTTTATGAAAATTTATGGTTGATAGACTTAAAGTCATATATGACATGTTTGTTTCATCCTATCCAAGTGTAACATAGTTTTATTTATGTTATAAAATACCTTTTAATACTTGAAGATATTTGTTCATACACTTTTTAATCATATTCAATGTTTTTTATATTCCAAATAATGAATTTTTACTATTTTGGATCGCTCTGAATTTTGATTCCAAAACATCGCAATTCCGTAATACTAAATTAGAAAAAACGTTGGATCTATTAAGATTCAAAAATTATGAAACATTTCATTCCTTAGTTTCCAAATCACTCAAAAATATTGATATGCTATGTTTCTTAACATCTGAGACAATGCATTTCTTAGATACAAAATGGAAAAAAATTTATTTGAATCATTTTTTCAATATTGATTTAATGTGTTCCTCGTATTCTAATTCTCAATGAATCTGGAATCCAATTTATGTTTCTCAAATCTAATTTACCTTGTTTATTAGAATCTCATTCGAAATTTTTTTATATTCCAATTCATAATATTTTTCATATCCAGTTCTCAAAGTTCCTTGAATTATTTTCATATTCATTTGATTGAATATATTACATAATGATACTCTACTTTCATAATGTAATGCTTATTACATTAAAATTAATAAATATTATTTAAATTCAAATGTTACGTGTGATATTTTTGTTATCTAAATAGTGTCGTAGTTTTAGTTACAAAAAAAACCATTATGAATACCACCTCTAATGTCCCTCCAAAATTACAGGAAAAATATGACCATTGGAAGATGACACAACCATTAGAGATGTCACCTATAAATACAAGGTAATTTGGATGAGCTCATAAATTTTGTATTTTGAGGCACATGATAGCTCTGCAAAAAAAATTTCATGTGAAATATCCGAAGAAATTAAGTTGTCAAAAAACTATTCAACATTCTTAAGATCTTAATGAAGAATTTCTCTTATTAGTGTGATGAATATTGTTGTTGATTATGATTTTGGGATTCTATGGATAAGGTGATTGATTATCCAATTACATGCTTAGTTGACGGATTCCATGTTTTAGGAAGATAGAGGTGACCATCACCTTATAGATCTAGGGGTCCTAGGTATTGAAAAATAGATTTAGATCTTTGTATCAAGGGATTACCATGATGTGGGTAAGACATAATATCATGAATGTATAAATCAAGGGAGATATATTTATGGTTTATTTGATACCCTACACTTTGGGTTATAATATTTTCATTATTTACTTTTACTTTTATCTCCATGGTATTTTGATATAAATTGAATGTGTAAAATTTATAGGTTATCTCATTTTTTTTAACATTGATATAAGATCAATATTCTTTACGGTTGAATCTTACATAGGTATACACATGTTCTTATTTCATTATAT
Source organism: Viscum album (assembly GCA_963277665.1). Lineage (NCBI taxonomy): Eukaryota > Viridiplantae > Streptophyta > Magnoliopsida > Santalales > Viscaceae > Viscum > Viscum album. The sequence continues at coordinate 200,375,195 of OY728137.1, read as the reverse complement.
TATCTTTATATTAATACCTTAGGACCTTCTAATCTCTTTGTAAATGATAAGATATGGTTTTGTGAATCTATTTGGTTTAAATTTGTTAAACCAAGATTTGTTAAGTTTAAAAAATTATTTTTTGAAAACTATTAAATCCCCCCACTTCTATTGAGTTTCTACATCTTATATTTTTATCATACACATTTTTCTTTATTAGAAGTGCATTGTTTCCGCTAAAAATCTTTTGTAGTTCTGTAATCAATAAATTTTGATTGATAATTTTTAGATAATTAATACAATAATAAATTTCTAGTTTATCAATCACATTAAATATTTTTATTATTGGTAAAAGACCCTACCATGGTCTCTCAATCCTAGTAAATCAATTTTGAGAATAATGATGTATATAAATCCCAAGAAAGATAATGTAACATATAATTCTCACTTAATAAGTATGATAAGAAAATTGTGTTGACCTATATAATATACTTTATAGAAACACCAGAGAGTAGAATTCTCTAATACAATTATGAAGGATCAAACAACGGGAGATAAAAACGAGAGGGGGTGAATTAATGTTTAATTTTTTTCATTGAACTATTTAACTTTAATTACAATCTGTTAATTATTATCTCAAGATACAAACTGATGAAAATATATAAATGAGACTAGAAACTTTTTTATGAGGTTCTTCTAAATTAAATATTACTATGTCCTTAGTTTGTAATGGTTTTCATCACATGATCATAGCTACTGATTTATTATAAAAAATAACATAGGAATATTAACAATATTGGACCTATTAATATTTATTCTTCAAACAATTTAGAATTAGTTAAAATATATATATTTAATATCCGTTGAATTCATGAACTTACACCATATATATAGATGTACCTTCTTTTTTTCTATCTCAACAAACATTAATTGGTCATAATATTTTCAATATTTAAGTGATTCTCACTATTAATTATATAAAGAATTTAAACAAGACACCCACTATGCTTAGGAAATAATGTGTGGGTAATTGATTTTATAAATGATGATGTAATACATGTAACCACAGATGTACTTAAAATATTCCATGAATTTTGTGCCTCAATTCTAACTTTTTCATCTCCTCATCCTAAATAGTATACGTAGATCCTATAAGAATTTTCATGTAACCTTGGAGGTTCTTGAGTATCTTCTTCCAATCAATAAGGTTGAAGGCTCTTATTCCATTGTGAGAATAGGGTTTTCATATAAGTTCTCCTTTACTTCACATAACTATGAATGGATCATGATACCTTGTCATTTATGTCAATAAATTTCATAGTTTCTATTATTCGGAAAAATAAAATCCTAAATTCAAATTGAAAGAATAGCTCAACATAGTCCCTATATATTTCTAGGAAACTAACCAAACTTCCCTTGCATAAATAATACTAAATATAATACTCATCATATGTTATGTGAAGATTCATTCAAATAGTACAAAAGATCATAGGATCCAATTTATTTTGATGTTTTATTACTATTATCTAAATTATATTTTTAGTGAAAAATTAGAGGATATGTGATCACATGATTAGCATCGCTTGATAAAACGACACCTCGATGGATTGATGATCAGAAACTCATTACAGCATGAGGCACTAGTTTGTTTCCATGATAGGATATTCATGTGATAGAAATTATGTTTTCTTTATATTGATTAATTGGTAATTGTGTCAAACTATCATAGACATCATCTAATTATGGATTATCATGTAATCCAAATAACTTCACATTTTCAATGTGGTTCATGTGATACTTGGATTAAAAGATCAGTCCAAATTCATATTTCATGCTCATCTGTATCATATTATTTGAATTATGTCATTAATAAAAAATGAATATTCGATTAAGGACTCTAGGAGGATAAAAAATGATTCATTTTCATGATGTGATCCCAGGTATTTGATTATACAATATATTTCAGTTTTCATTAGTGGGCATGGAAATATATGCTAAACAAAATCCTAAACACAGAGCTAGGGTTTTTTGAAGATGAATATGATTGAATTTTTGACCATATGGTGTAAAATATATTAATTTATTTGACCTAATTATATACATATATTCTTAAAATAGTGATAGTAACATTTACCCCTAAATCCCACCCCAATAAAAAAATATATCTCTCACTAATTAATAATAATCGATGTGTTATCTATCCCTTGATCAAGCATCTGGGTAAGCACAAAAAAATCCTACACACCCATTACAAGTCACATCACACAGTTCCACAATCCATAAAACATGCTCTCTATGCACTATATGCATTCCATGAACTGTGTGAATACCATTAAATCCTATGGATTCTATGAAGTCCTTCATCCACCTTTCCAATGCAGGGGCTCTCTTCTTACACCATGGAATCCTATGGTTAGGCTAGCACCCATGATGTAGAACCTAGCAACCAAATGTGGTTGATTTGTCCCACCTTGGGTGCAGTTGAATGGCTTGGTATTTTAAATAAAGGGTGATCTCAAAACATATAAAAAACAAACTAAAACTAAGTATGCCAATTCTAATTCGTTTCAATAAATATTTTATGAAATATGAAATAAAAAAATATATTTTTCATTATTTTCCTCCATAAATATTTAGTATTAAATATCATCATTATAAATTATTAGTTTCTTATTTTTATTTACCTCTTAGGTAGTAAATAAGTGCATTAAATTATAACATTTTTTAAACAATGATTTTCGGTCTATCAATCGTCAAACTTTTCCTTATCTTGAAAGAAGTACAACAACATCCTCACATTGGTCCGATAAAACATTTTAAAATAATATAAAATTTTATGGAAATGAACTTTTTAGAACGTTCCAATTATATTTAATAACTTCAATAATTTAATTTTAAGAAAAATTTACAAAAAAGAATATGTTCATCCACCATATAGGACATATCGTCATCTTTTCTTCAATAAAAGGTTATCATTCATTTTTTGAACAATGGATTAGAAAATGGTACTAATACATAATTTTTTTTGAAAAAATAGACTTGGAGTCAATTGATGGGGTTTATATGATAATATCCATATTATTTCTCCCAATCGAAATTTAGCATAAACAATATTAAAAGGAAATGAGTTATAACAAAAACCTCCTTACCTAAAGTCTCATATTTATTCTTATGTATTATAACCTCCTATATAAAAAATATATATTTTTATAAATATATTTTGAAATAAAAATCATATATATCACAACTTATGTGATTTACATATAATATAATATCATTAATTTATTTATAATTTATTATTAAAATAACTATTCTGGGAGATAATCTATTTGTATTTCATACATGTTTTTTGTTGGGTTTTTATGATACATATATCATGATCATGGTTCCATCATCACTATAATGTTCATCATTTAATTACTATAATATTAGATCATCAAATAATAGTTTATAATTATTCATATAAATTGTTGATGAAAAATGATTTACATCACATCATGGAGATGATAATCCACTTGTATGTAAGAGAGATGATTCCACCTCTACATGGATGAAAAAAAAAGAAAAGAAATTAACAATTAAATTTAAAAAATAATAATAATATTCAAAATTTCATATATATTTAGTAAATCAACCATTATATCCATCAATGTGAAGGTATGATGAAAGATTAGACACTCTACTTTATGGGGGCATTAGTCCAAAAGTATGAATGAGGGATGTATTAATTTTTAATATGATGGAAAAGGATGATAATGGTTATTCTATAATCAAAATAAAAATTAATATTATTTTTTATAGTTAATTCATCATTTTTAATTGAAATACCATATATTTTAGTGGGTTTAGGAGAAGATATAAAATTAAATGCACTTAGATAAGATTTAGAACTCATCATTGAGATTTTTTTTATCATACTCTTTATGCCTTTTAAAGGAGGGTATTAAATGGAAGAAATGATGATCATAGAAAAGGGAAAAAAGATAGAAATATATTCGGGTATATATCATCCAAACTAGAATTCTCTAGTTTTTTGGAATAGGGGAGAAGATGATTTTCCATTTTATCTGTGAGGGGTGGGAAACCCTCAGAATTACATAAAGTATTCAATTGATTAAATTAATTTATAGTTTCAAGTGGGTATTAATTGATATATTTAAATTATATTATCACTAATAATATAAAATATCTTATTGTATAATATTTATAAAAATTTTGGATGTTTTAGCAGTTATAATTTAGGTCAAATCCTCTATTAACCCTTTTGACAATTACTTGGATAATAATTTCTAATAATCATTCTGAGTCAATTATATTCTATAAAAGAAAACTTAAACCCAAATTTGAAAATGTTTAATATTCTCAGCCATACCCCATTTACAATCCAAATGACAAAATTTATATAATTTTTAATTATTGTAATAAAATGTAATTTAATAGAATATACCATTAAATTATTTTTCAGGACAATTCAAAATGTTATACATTGAAGGAACTAAGATAAAAAGGAATTGTACGGAATTTTTTTTAGAAAATATATATTTATATAAAATTTTATATAAAATATGAGTAAATAAATAATTCATCCAACATTCCTTATCCTTAATATTTTATATATAAATTTTAAAAAATTTCTATTTCCTAAAAATATATTTTGTCAGTGTTGCATAACCATATAAGGTAATTATACCATTATTACATATATAAAAAATACCATGAAAAAAATGTAATTAATATTTTAAATAATGATTTGTAAACAATCATAAACACATTTATCATTATAAAAAAATAATTGAGATATTTAAGACAATAAAATTACATTTTATATTTATTCATTTATGAAAATAAAATAAATGTAATATTAGAAGAAAAATTGAAACAAGTTGACATATTTTCTAAAATTGGCTGATCATGGCTTAAATACACAAATAAAATATGATAAATTCAAGGGTTATATAAATTTTAAATCATTATCTTGAATATTTAATCATGTTTTAAGTATTTTATGATTATTGTGGTGAAAAATATTTTCCATTGACACTATTCATAATGACTAAAAATTAAAGTTAAATATTTACCAAAACATGAACTTGTTGATAAAAAATGTAATTAACATTTTGAGATTAAATTTTAATATTTGGAATGAATCCATTTTAAAATAATCAAGTAAAATTCAATGAATACCATGCTTTTAAAAATTCAATTTTATATAAACCAGGATTTTGTCATTTTCCATAACAAGTATATACTGTAAGATGAATTATAAAACATTCCATTGAATATAAAATAAATTAATTTTGTTTTAAACAATTATTAATAATGATTAATTTAATTTATAATGACAAATACAATTTAACACATAAAATAATTTTTTTAAAAAGAAAATATTTTACATTAAAATAATATAAATTATTTCTAGTATGTTGACCTGTAAAGAATTTATTTTATACATCTACAAAGCATATTTTTTCACAATTCTATTTATTTTATTAATATAAATCATCCAAATATATTGGTAATTATATTATTTAAATAATATATCTTGGATCTATTGAACTTGTTATTTTATATAAAAAATATACCAATGAGATAAATAAAAAATTTAAGGGAAAAATAATATAAAATCTCTAAATGTTATATTGTAAATATTATTAAACTTTCTATAGGGAATTATAGTGCACATTTATTCCTAAATTCTGATATAATATGATTGATAAATAATTTTCATCTTCCACCGATCTTGACTTTCATATGCTGATGTTCTTATTAATTAAAGGGTATTGGTTTTAGTGTTCTCATTGTTTTTATTTCCTCACACCCCAAGAAGTTGAATCAAAGATATTGTTTAAGAATCAAGTATATTGAGATATACTCAAGTATCTATATTCATTTTTCTTTGTATTTATTTCAATTATATTGGTATTTTTTTATTAATAGATATAATAGAGTTGAATTATTGAATTCCTTGAATTTTTATGTTCAATAAAATGGGAAATGGTTTCTAAAGGATGTAGATAGAGAACTGTCTCTTCTAAAAATACCTATATGTTTCATTAATTGTAATCAAAAAAAGAACAAAGGAAATTTATAATTGGAATGGGTGGATTAAAATGAAAATGGGCCAGTAAGGATATATTTTTTAAGGAATGTTTTTTTATTAATATAGGAACTAAAAACTATGGTAGGATTAATGGCATCCCTTGAAGAAATATAAGAAACCAAATTTCTTTGATTTAAAATTTTATGATACAAAGGTTATACAGTATGAGGCTTTCATAATGATGACTAGTGGACAACCATGTTAATTATTCATATATTATATAGAGGTAGATTAATTCTTTGAATTTCAAATTCAGATAAAATGAATATGTGTTTCTTTTATGGCCATTGCTACTAATAAACGAGGTGATGATAAACATTATAAGAATGTTTTATGGAAAACTAACTTACTGTTTAAGGATGTATAGAACATAATTTTGAATAATTATTTTAGATGAAGGGATTCTCATAATCTTATTTGAATTTCATTAAATATATAATTTATTGGAAGATTATCTAATTAGAAAACATGTTGTAAAACCATATAAGATAATTCTAGAGATAATTGTAGAATTAATCTACCAAAACTATCCTTGTTTTTTTGAATTATGGTATGAAAGGGAGTATCATGAAGGTCCGTAAATATTATAGATTGAAGACTCAAATGATAGCTTCCAGATGCATAAGTTTCTTAATTCAAAATTTAATTGTGGCGTAAAAATGAGTGTCAATGATCTTGTGGAATCACAAATAGTTGAATATGGTGGTTCATTTCATTCCATGACATATTTTGTGTTCTTGGTGAAAAATGAGCCTATAATATTCTCTAGGGACCACCTATAAGAGAATAATCATCTAAATATTTTTTTGGAAAAGGTGATGTTAATATACAAATATCAAGTGGATGTTTTCTATTATTAAAATAATGTTGTCAGATAACATGATTATAGAATAATCTTATTTCATTTGAGGGTTAGAAAAAAAATGTTGGGGAACATGTTATGATAATAATGTATGAAACATTACTCATGGGTACATTGTATTCAAAGAGGAGTAAAGGATGTAAACATGTATTTAATTAGAAAGTAAAACTGTTCAGTTATGTATAGAATTATTACTCCCAGAAGAAAGTGTTATGGTACTATAGAATTGGTCTTCTCATTGTGAAAAGTATTCCTATTTAATGGAAAAACTTTTACTAAATATAGATCGTAAAAACATTATAGGATTTTAAAATTTAACACATTGAAAGTGGTGTAATTTTTTTATCTTTTATGGAAGGAATTCATGATGATGGAAATTAGAAAAAAAATTATGATATATTGGGATTAACCCTATTTCCTTATAGAGGAGGATACTTGTGCATTTTGTATTTAATTGATGATTAAACTAAGAATATTTTGTTGTAATTCATGAATCTGAATTCAAATAAGAATTATATTATTATTTAGTGGAAATATATAATGGAAATGGATTTTTAAAAGAAGAAAACATGTCTATGGTGTGATATCAGTGGTGGATATAGTGGAATGGACTTCGAGCACTATTGTTGAAAGAAGGGAATCAAAATATAGAATATTATACCTTAAACCCCAAAACAAAATTATGTGGACTAAATGATTAATAGATTGAAAACAAAGAATTAATATACAATCAGATTTCATAGTATCATATACAAATAAATTTAGGGAGAGTCATTAAATCATTTCATTTACTTAGTTAATCAATGTCTATATGAATTAGTGCATATGTGATTTCATGAGCAGAAATGGTCCAATAATCCAATTGAAATAAATGACTAATTTTTTTAAATGTTTGGAATATGAACACATTGATTTTAAATTTGATTGGAAATGGAAATTTTTATTTTTGTTCTATGGATCTGAATTGTAACACCCAAGCATAAAATTGAGTTGGTAATATTATATTTCTAAAAAAATAAGGTCATAATTCATATAGATTTGGAAAAAAATTGGTTAAAATAATAATTTGTTTTTAATTTTATTTTTATCTAATGAATATCACCATTTTATTGGATAATAAAAAATATCTTGGTGGTTTATATTATTCATAAATAGTTAATTTTTTTATTAATATTGAAAAATAGAGATTTTACAAAACATTAACTTTTATGACATTATAATGATATTAGAGAAACATGAATGTTTATGAAATATTTTTTTTAAATAACATATATATATATTGGAATTAAAATAAATTATATAAAATTATGATGTTGATCTTATAAATATATTATTATTATTTATAAAATCTATGTAATGTATATATTTAAGAAAATTATATTTTCTACTTTAATCAAGTCTTTACAATGTTTAAGTCAGTTATTTTTTGTTTTTATGATAAATAAGACTTTTATGTAAATGCAATCCAATTAATTCCATTGTAATCATCATTACAAATTTCTCTCTAAATTTTTTTCTGATTCAAATAACATTTTTTATAAAAAAATCATTAGATATTACAAAAATATTTTAATCGTAATTTTTTACACATATAAATATTTTTTATATAAACAAAATTCTTTATATATAATCATAATAAAAAATATTTGTTAATATGGTGAAATTAATTTTTTCCATAATGAATTCAAAAAATTGTAAAAAATGGGTTCCACTATTAAGGATTAAAATAAAGATATAGAGGTTAAGAAAATGGATAAGGGTAAAAATGAATCATATATTTTATAAATCTTATTTTTCACAAATATTTATACCACATATTATATTAATTTATAATTACTGGATATTTTTTCCACATTCACATGAAAAAAAATTTATTATTTAAATATTTTATGTAATTTATTGTTGTTCTCTCCCCTAACAAAAAATGTAACCTCTTATCTACACTAAATCACATACATTGATCCCTATATCCTGGTCTACAACTACCCAAAACCCTTTCTATATTTCATTCCTTTTTTCTTGAGATTATTTTCATACCCTAATCCCATCATAGAAAATCATCTGGTGTAATCCAATATAGGTCTCTCAAGATAGATGTTACTATTTTTCCTGAATCATTAGAAAGGTAATTCTTCTCCTACTTTTATTATATATTTTATTATATCCTAAAATAAAGAATCTAGTATAAAAAAGTTACAATTATTTTATTAAGATATTTGAAAAACCATTTTCAAATCATTTCCATCAAAAGGGAAAAGAAATTATCATTTTGGGTCAAGGGTAGACTATCTCATCCACTTAGTGATATGATTATTTTTTAATCCCCACCATACATGGATATATATAATGATAGATTATATATATATATATATATTACTATATAATTATAAAATACTCTTATCATTATTTTCATCCTTTCGAAAAAAATTGAAAACAATGTTCATATATATGTATGAAATATTGTCTTTACGAATGGTGCAATACATTTTTATGGTAATTTATTATATGGATAGTTCTAAATATGTAAATTTTGAATATATATTATATTTATATAATTATTTTAATCGATTATATTTTCGAAACCATTATCATTATACATGGACCGTAATTAATGAATTTCAACACATAAAAATATAAATGTCATTAAAAACTAAAAAGATTATGATAACGAAATATTGCTAATGAACATGTGATGAGATAATATATGTAAACCATGTATTGTGATATAAGTATGAAGATGATTTTATTATAAAATTATGATAAATACAAATTTTTATATTGGTGTTTTAGATAAATTTTGATACTAATCAAGATTAAGAACGAGTTTTATATTTCTATCTAACTTTTTATTCAAATTGGATATCCTTTAATTTCTAATTATTCATGTATATGATCAATCCCTGAAATAAATTATGATTATTCTTCCCATATTGTTTTTTTAAATTAAAATTTACAAGTTAATTTTACTCTCTATATGAACTTTGATTCCCAAAAGAATATTTATAAGTAAAACATACATTGTTTTCATATTTGGTCAAGAATATTTTTTCAGTGTTAAATTTTTATTTAAATATTTGTAATAAATGTTTTTAAAAATGTATATTTATTTATTAAATAATTTTTTTCCATGATTTAATTTCCCGAAAATAATTTAAAAGGAATATTTTGATCATTTTTTAAATGAGTAACCTTTTAATAAAGGTGTTGAAAACTATTTATATTAATATGCCTGACAAGAACTAATTTTTCCACCATGAAAACTATTATAGGAGAATATATATTTTCTATAAGGGTTTTTAAAATGAAAGCAGTATTTTCCCCATGAAATAATATAGTGATCTTATAAAAGTATTTTCAATTATTTTAATATACTTTTATGAATATTGTTCTTTTACTGGGGATATAATCTAATGATTCAATACACTATATGACTATGGATGGATTATGATCATGTTTTTCTAGTTATTAATAGTGTAAAATTTTATCATTTCGTATACTTTTTTTCAATAATAATGTTTATATATTTTATGTTTTGACTATTAATTCAATTATTTCATTTGATTAATGTGTAGACATAGTAATTTATGGGAAATTTCCATTATAGCCACATGATGAATCTGCAGGCCTCATGAGACAAACTAGTTTTGGTACGTGGAAAATGGCTTAATTTTTATATAATTTGTCTCGGAACATGACCAAGATGTAGGATAATGATATCCAATATTGTTTATTAAATAATTCATGTAGTATTTATTGTTCACCATGTGATTACCTAAGTGGTAATCCATGAAAACATGTATAAATAAACCTAGCTTCAAAACTGGGCCGGGAAAATTTCCCATGTTAATATAGTTGGGCATTGTAGTAGAACAATATATGTGGTGGAAATGTAGAATTGGTGAAACTATTGGGATGCATGTACTGTAGCATGTATTATAGCAATAGAGGTACTCAAGAAGATTGGATACTATAAAAATTGTGTTCCCTATAGGGGATTTTTTTGATTCAAATGATAAACTTATGACTTTCCCATACCTTTTGTTTTAAAAATAAAAAAATATTTCATAATAACCTGATTACTTTGTTTTTAGGTCCAAAATGTTTTTATAATGTTTTTTTACAAAATATATTCTTTAACCACACATAGAGATAATTAAAATAGTAATCAAGAATATATATTAAACATCCTTTATTGTGAATATCATTATGAGTAAGAATCCAAGAATCAATATATTTTCCTTTATGAGATCATATGTAAGGCTTTTTGTCTTGTATTTCATACTGAAATTTTTTTTATAATATTAATGATGATGGGACTGATAAAAATCAGAATTGATCTCATAATGATTACTGTAATAAAATCTGAATGAAATTATATCAAACTAAATTTGATTAAATTATAAATATGGAAAACTAATTTCTAATGTATGTAAAACAATTACACTTTATTGGTGTAAAACCATATGATGTTAAAAGATTATTTAAAAATGAGCTCTTGATGTGTTAGATCCAAAATCTATCCTGAAAAAAAACCAAAAAAAATAACCATTGGGAAAGAAATAGTACAATTTGGGATTTTACTGTAAATACATAACCATTTAGTGATTTTGAAGAAGATTCTACATAGCTAATTAATCCCGTTTGAAAGCTATTATGGGTTAAGAACTCTGATGACTACAAATTTTTAATGTATTATTCTATGTAATTTTTATTTTTTATAGTTTTGTCTTATTAAGGGAACCTTTTCAGGTTTCCCCCATAAGAAGTTATTTTCACTATAATCAAGCGTCTGGCCTGTGATTATGATCAAGAACATGCGGGGATATCAAGATAGGGAAGATCAATCGAATCGAGGAAAACTAAGGCATGGTAGACATGGAATTAGATATTCATATAAAGGACTTTCCTTGTTGAGGAATGATGGGGTTTTGTGTATGTATTAATCAGTGGATACCGTTGGACAAGGATTTTAGAAACCATAATGTAATGACCCAAATATTTTCAATTGAAATTACCTTTTATAATTATGTCATAAATTCACATGAAAACACATCATAATGAACTAATAAGTGCTAAGTGACCTTTAATCACAAGTTTGTCACTTATGGGTTGATAATTTTGTAAATCTGACACACACAGTTGTGTTAATGATGATTTTTGGAGTCTAATAAAACAAAAATTATTTTTGGTGAATAGTAGCATACCCTTATGAATAGTGATATACCTGAATTAATAGTAACCTTACCTATGATATTATGAAAATAATATTCAAGTGAAAGTATGATGTACATATATTTTAGAATAAGTAAATAATGTTTTAAATCATTTCTTTAGTAATAAACTATGATTTCAATTAAATATTAAATTAATTATTTTTATAAAATTATTTTTGAAACCTAGATTTCCTTTATGGCTTCAACGCATTGAGAAATGGTTGGGGTGAAATTTTTGGGATTTTTCTAAAATACATGAATTTTAAGATGAATAGTGAAATACCAGAATTTACAAAATAAGCTAAATAAGCCAATTATAGGGTCATGTGTGATGTTCTGCTGATGTAAGCCCACTTGGTTCGGGATTACATTATTAAATTAAAATTATTGTTCATTCAATACTCACAATTATTTTTCTCAGGGTAAATTAATAATCTAATGAATTTTTTATTAAGGAAACCCCTCTCCCCTCCAATGTAAATGCCACCCTTCACATCTTCATTTCCTTACAACTCTCAAGAATGAAGACTTATATCAACTCTGCCCAAACATCTTCCCTATCCCCTCCCCCACGTCCAAGAGCTACTGGTCTCATCAAAAGACCATGCTTAGGCCCTTAAAGGAGGATCTCAAGAGGAGGATTTAAGAGGTAATTTCTCTCCCTCTTCTCCAATAATTCCCTTTTAGTTTCAATATGGTTTCTTATTCTCTCCCCACCTATCATTGGCCCAATGGTTTGGTAACTCTAATATCATGAAAATAATATAATCTTATGATACTAATTGGATATTATATCATCCAACCAATTTCCCTCTTCCTATTATTTTATTAAAGAGAACTATGTTCGTGAGGTGTTATTTATCACCTTAAAAAACGACATGTTTTATTTTTTTTTCTATTTCTACCTTCAGATCTGGTCATAAAACCATTTTTATGGTTGAAGTAGAGTATTTTATATGTTTTATTTCATATTTAATGTTTTGGAACTAACTTATGTACATATTACTAAGTGATAAATTAAAACAAGTTCTTTGATATCGAAAAACTGCCAAAACTAATTCAAACAATCATCATTTAATTTTTATCTATCGATTTATCCACAAGGAATAAAATATAACTCATTATAAGATCATTTTAATCTATTAAATGTAATTAATAACTTGTAATATTAGTTCTGGATGTTTACTCATGTTTTAACCAAACTTTCATTTAAAAATATGAGTTAACCACTCAAGAAGACCATAAAAATTTACATTCCCAAAAAATATTTTTAGACCCTATAACTTTTTAAAAAGCCAATAAAATGACATAATTAACCCCAAATGAACCCTAATAATGTATAAAAGGTTCTTAAATTTCTAATTAATAAATATAATTTCTTTATATACTACATTAAAGAGAAGGAATCGTTCAAGTACAAGGTAAGGGGAAATTCTCAAACCCAAATTTCATCATTTGGGTTCACCCTCTTTCACTCCATTTTTGGTATAGTCACATTTTAAAAATCATTTTTTCATAATTGTAATACCTTTTCTAGAATATACATGTTTTATACTGAAGTTTATGTCCAAAAAATGTTTCCCAAAATAACTCTTCTTTTAAGAACTCAACATTTACCTCTCATTCATAGTTTCTGATTCTTGAATAAAATATGTTATTCCCTCATTGTTTTGGGAACCTAATGTTTATGAATGTGTTATTATAAGTTGAAACCCATTCCTTTACATGGGTTTTTTATTTTCATTATTTTTATGTGTTCTATGTGGCATGCATGATGATGATAATATTTTGATGTGATGGGTGCGCCTAGAATTATATAGCACAATATGAATGTTTGAATGTGACAGATACATCCAGAATTATACAACACTTCAATGCATTGGGTAATGTGATGAATCTCATGAGTAAATGTGAAAGTATGTGCAAAAGATTCTATATTGGTTCACAATTATGTGTGGTAGTTATCCACTAAGTCATGATGTTTCATTTTTATGCATTGCCACATTTCATGTCTTATATTTATGCTTCCTCTCATGTTCATGATCTTTTTCTAATGTTATGAAAATGTTCACCCCATGATACATTGTTTTAATGGGATTTTAGCTCACCCCTTTTTTATGTATATCCTCAGGTGACTACATGTTCTAAGAAGAGGGCAAGTGCCATTAAGAATCTAGTGAAGTAGGAATTAAATTATTTTTTATAGTTTATATTGTAAAAGTTATTAATGGTCCTAGTTTGCACAAGACACTAAACCGTTGGATACTCTATGTGTAAGGCTATTATGTTGTTTATCTTTAAAATTATGTAATATAAATGTTTGAAAAGGTTGGGTCTCTATAGTTGGTATGAGTGAAAAAAGGTTTAGTAATTTAGGAATTAGGATTAGTGAACCGTAGAGAAAACCACTAGCATGAGACTAAGTACAAATATGCACACAATAATATTTATATAGTTATCCCATATGTTATGTTTTTGGTATAAATTGTTTTAATGAATAAGTTATTTAGGACTTGTATACTTATGTTTTGTTCTATCCTTTTCTAATTTAGAAAATGGTGGGAACCAGTAGAAATTAGTCCAACAACTCATGCAAGGGCCAATGCAACGATTGACTGAAGGACATCCCCAAATGATTTGGGAGGTGGAGTTCAGAACATCACAGATATAATTACCCAATTATTTTAGGTTATGAACAATAACCATAACAATGGGGAACATCCTCCTTCACCAAATAGGGATCAACTGGCTATCAAATTTATTATGCGGCAAAGACCACCGAAGTTTAATGGATCTTCTGATCCACTTCTTGTGGAACAGTGGGTCATCTCCATAGAGAATATCATTTATATTATTCACTATTTTGATATGTAGAGGTCAACCCTATCCCTTTATCATCTAGATAGAGAAGAAAATCAATGGTGGTCTTTGATTAAGAACACCATCCCAAGGGAGGAAATTGAAGATATGTAATGGAAAGACATTAAGATAATGGTTCTTAAAATGTATTTCCCACGAACTCTTCTTACGAAGATGGAGAGAGAATTCATAGAGCTCAAGAAAATAGACGGAGAATATTTCCCAACCTACGAAGATAATTTCAAAAGGCTTTCACGATACGCATCAGGGTTTGTTATCAAAAATGATTGCAAAATTGATAGATTCTTTAGTGGATGAAATCCACACCTTCGAAAGGCTCTTGAAATTCGAGACATTGGGAGTTATAAAGAAGTATTTTGATGCACTCACAATGTAGAGATGGAGTTTTTATAATGGTCCCATGGATACGGTGATAATAAATGAAAGATGGAGTTTCAAGCTGGTGGATCTAATGATAAATGTGGGATGAATACTCAACAACCCACATACCCAAACTGTCAGAAGTTTCACCATGGGAACTGCCTGAAAGGGACGGGGAAATAATTCAAGTGCGGGAAAGAAGGACATCATTCTCAAGAGTGTCGAAAAGACCCAGAAAGGAAGGATAATGAAGCCGATGAAAGGAGAGAACCACTCAATGTCCAATTCTACAATTGTAGGGATCTAGGGCTCTTTGAAATCCAGTGCACTAAATCTTGAGTTCTCAAGGGTAATTAGTGTCAGCAGCCACCAAAGGAAAAAGAACCAGGGAAGGATTATGCCATCACTACTATAGAAGTGGATCATGATAATGAATTCATTCAAGGTGCAAATCCTATTCAATCAATAATGGAAATAGTCTTATTCAATTCTGGTTCAACGAATTCTTTTATATCTTGGTAGTTTTCTATAACTATATAATTGAATCCCCAAAACCATGATGTAGAGATATTTGTAAAAACACAAAGTTGTTTAATCATTGCAACCCAAGTGTTTGACTATTCTCATCTTGGTTTATGTGGGAAGATTCTTTTGGAAAATCTTATTATACTTCCCTTGGTAGAATTATACGCTATAATGGGAATGGATTGGCTCTATTTATATAGATCATATATCAACTATTGGGAAAAGGAATTATATATTCATATTCAAAACCATCCCATGCTCCTCTACAAAAGCATGGAAGATCATGAATCTCTTTTGAAAAATTCTCCATTTGTGTGGATGTTGGTTCCCTACAAAGAAGCATACCCAGCCCCAATGTTTGAGTCAATGCAATGAGCCAACCTTGAGAAAATTACCATTGTGCAGGAATACAGTTATGTATTTCACGAAGAGTTACCCGGAATTCCCACAGATCATGAGGTAGAGTTCTCAATTGAAGTCATAGACGGAGCTACTCCATTCTCAAAGTGTTCCTATAGGATGACTCCTATTGAACTGGAGGAGTTAAAGAAGAAGCTACAAGAGCATCTGAAAAAAGGGTTCATACACCCTAGTGCATCACCTATGGGTGCCCTATTGATATTTGTGATGAATAAGGATAGAACAATACAGCTGTGTATCGATTATCAAAAACTCAACAAGATCACTATAAAGAACAAGAATCCTCTCCATATGATTGATGACTTGTTCGATCAGTTAAGAAGGGCTCAATACTTCTCAAATGTGGATATTCATTCTAGATATCATCAGGTAAAGGTGAAGAAGGAATATATTCAGAAGACTACCTTCCGTACGAGGTACGTGCACTATGAGTTTTTGGTGATGCCCCTCTGACATACTAATTCCCCAGTAATCTTCATGGATTAGATGAATAGAGTCTTTAGACATTACCTTGATAAATTTGTGGTAGTGTTTATTGATGATATTCTCATCTACTCCAAGAGGAAGGGGGAACATGAAGAACATATAAGACATGTGTAGGAAACATTGAGGAAGGAGAATTTGTATGCCATGTTCAGCAAGTGAGACTTTTGGATGAAGCAAGTCATGTTCTTGGGATATGTGATCATAACTGAGGGAATTTCTATGGATCCTTCAAAGACAAAGGCGATTGAGGAATGGCCCAGACCCTCTTGTGTCACAGAAATCCATAGTTTTTTTGGATTTTCTGGGTACTACCGACGTTTTGTGAGAAACTTATCACGACTGTCAAGCCCAATAACTATGTTAACAAGGAAGGGGTAACATATGTCTGGACAGAAGAATGTGACGGAAGCTTCAAGGAGCTAAAGGGAAGGATGATCACTACACCTGTACTCACACTAACGAAAAGTGTAGAATGTTTTTTGATATTCATTGATGCTTCAAAGATAGTCTTGGGTTGTGTACTAATGCAAAATGATAATGTGATAGCCTATTCCTCACGATAGTTGAAGTACCATTAACAGAACTACCCGACGCATGATCTAGAGGTAGAAACCATGGTTTTTTCCTTGAAAATATGGAGGCACTACCTTTCTGGTGTGTAGTGTGACATATACACCGACAACAAGATCATAAAGTATATATTCACAAAAGGGTTCTCAACATGCGTTAATGGATATGGATAGAGCTAATCAAGAATTATGATTGCTCTATTCACTACCAACCTAGAAAGGCGAACAAGGCAGCAGATGCTATATGCAGGAATGAACCCGCTACTCTATCCATGTTATGGATTGACAAAGACCGTATCTTCTTAGATATGAAAATGATGATTTTTGAAATCATAATGGCAGGGAATACATCCTACCTTTCACAAATTATTGCGCAAGAATGCATCCAAGAGATGATTAAGGAAGCAAAAATGGATGATGTGGATATACAAAAGAGGGTGAACAAAGTAATGGAATGGAAGCTGTAAGAGTTCCCTATCAATGATGATGGTGTAATTCACATTGGAACATATATTTGTGTTCCTTCATCAACTGGGATATATAAGGAGCTATTGGAAAATGCACATAGCCCAATGTTCTCTACCCATCCTGGGAGTATGAAGATGTACCATGATCTCCGAGAACAATTCTGGTGGGATAACATGATGAAGGAGATTGTGGAATATATATCAAGGTGATTGGTATGTCAGCAAGTTAATTTAGAGTGAAAAACATCCAAGGGGATGATGCAGCCATTGCCTATACCCATGTGGAAATAGGAAAATGTTACTATGGACTTTTTCACGGGTCTCTCAAAGATGTCGAAGGGAAATAATGTGATATGGGTTGTGGTTGACCGACTCACCAAGACATCCCATTTTATCACTATTTGATAATATCTCTTGCTTGAATAGCATGAAAAGCTATATGTGAAGGAAGTGGTGAGATTGAAAAATGCTCCACTCTCAATTCTCTCTGATCGTGATCAAAAGTTCACATCTAAATTCTAGAGAGGCCTTCAACATGCTTTGAGTACTGAATTAAATTTCAGCACAAGCTATCACCCCCAAACTAATAGCCAGTCTGAATAGACTATTCAAATTCATGAAGATATGCTAAGAGCCGAATCTGTATAATTCAATGGTGGATGGGATCAGAATCTCCCATTGGTTGAGTTCTCATACAACAATAGCTTCCACTTGAGTATTCAGATGTCTCTATATGAAGCTCTATATGGAAAGTGATGTAGAACTAAAACCTATTGGGATAAAGTTGGATAAAGATAACTACTCGGACCCATTGTTGTTAAATAGATGGCAGAAAATGATCAAGTTATATAGAAAAACATCAAAGCTGCTCTATGTCGGAAAAAGAGCTATGCTGAGAACCGTCGAAGGGACTTGGAGTTCAACGTTGGAGATAAAGTCTTCCGTTGAGTATCTCCATGGAAGAGAGTCATGTGATTTGGGAGAAAGGGAAGCTTTGCCCAAGGTACATTGGCCCCTTTGAGATCCTTGACCGCATAGGATCTAGGCATGTATATTTTCACTTCCATCGAATATGTCTTATGGTCATTATCTGTTTCACATACCACTCTTAATGAAGTAAATACTAGACCCCTCACATGTACTAAATTCAGATGTGGTACAACTGGAAGATGATATCTCTTATGAGGAGAATCCAGTAGAGATTCTTGACCACAGAGATAAGGATCAACATAATAAGACAACCCACCTTGTCAAAGTGTTGTGGAGGAACCTTATGTTTTAAGAAGCTACTTGGGAATCGGAAGAGGCAGTGAAGGGGAAGTACCCTCACCTCTTTGTGTAAATTGAAATTTTGAGGGTGAAATTTTGAGGGTGAAATTTCATAAGGGGTAGAATGGAACGACCCAATGTTTTTCAATGGAAATTCCCTTCATATAATTATGTCATAAAATTACCTAAAAACACATCCTAAAGAACTAATATGTGCTATGTGACCCTTAAACACAAGTTTGTCAATTCTGTGTTGGGAATTTTGAAAATCTAACATACACGATTTTGTCCAAGATGATTTTTGGAGTCTTTTAAAATAATAATAATTTTGGGTGAATAGTAACCTACCCTTATGAGTTGTAATATACCCTAATTAATAGTAAACTTAACAATGATAGTATAAAAATTATATTCAAGTGAAAGTATAATGTACCTATATTTTAGAATAAGAAAGTGAATGTTTTGAAACTGTTTTTAGTAATAAACCATGATATTAATTAAATATTAAATTAATCATATTTAAAAAATTATTTTTGAAAAATGGAACTCAATTTTTGATTCTACACATTGAAAAATTCTAGGGGTGAAATTTTTGGATTTTTCTGAAATACTAGAATTTTTTTATGAATAGTGAAATACCATAATTTACAAAATAAGCTAAATAAGTTAATTATAGTGTCATGTCTGATGTTTTGCTGATATAAGCCCACTCGGTTTGGGATTACATAATAATATTACTATTCATGGTCATGAAAGACTCACTATTCCTTGTCTTGGGGGTAAATAATAAACTATAAATTTTATATTAAGGAAACCCCTCTCCCCTCCACTATAAATGCCACCCTTCACACCCTCATTTCGTCACACCTCTAAAGCTTGAAGCTTTTTCTAAAGTCATCATAAACAACTTCCCTAGCCCCTACCCAACGTCCATGAGTTGTTACTCTCATCAAAAGACTAATCATAGGCCCTTAATGGGGATCTCAAGAGGAGGGTTCAAGAGGTAATTTTTCTCCCTCTTCTCCTTTAATTCCCTTTCAATTTCTAGTTCTTTTTTTATTATCTCCCCACCTTTATTAGTTAAAATGGTATGGTAACTCCATTACAATTAATATACTGGAATGTTATGATACTAATGGGATATTATATCATCCAAACCTTTTCCCTTTTCCTTTTATTTTAATAAAGAGAACATTGTTCGTGAGGTGTTAATTTATCACCTTCAAGAATGACATGTTTACTTTTTTTCATTTATACCTTCAGATCATGTCATGAAACCATTTTTATGGTTGAAACATAAAATTTTAAATGTATTAGAATCTATTTAATGTTCTGGAACTAATTTATGTACATATTACTAAGAAATAAATTAAAATGAGTTCATTGTGATCGAAAAACCGCCAAAATTTACTCAAACAACCATCATTTAATTTGTATCTAATGATTCCTACACATGGTATATAATATAACTCATTATAAGATCATTTTAAATTAATTAATTTAATTAATAACATGTAATATCAGTTCTGGATGTTTACCAATGTTCTACCCGAACATTCATTTAAGAATACGAGTTAACCACTCAAGAAACCATAAAAAAGGAACATTCTCGAACAATGTTTTTAAACACTATAACTGATCAAAATGCCCATAAAATGACATAATTAAACCATAATGAACCCTATTAATTAATAAAAGGTTCTATAAATTATAATTATTGAATATAATGTTATTATACAAGACATTAATGAAAATGAAGCTTTCAGATTCAAGGTAATGGGAAATTCTCAAACCGAAATTTCATTTATCGGGTTCTCCCTCTTTTATTCCATTTTTCTTATGGTCACATCATAAAAATCATTTGTTCATAATTATCTTACCTTTTCTAGGTTATACATGTTTTCTAATGATATTTATGTCAAACAAAATGTTTTCCAAAAGAAATCTTCTTTTCATAACTCGACATTTACCTCTCATTCATGGTTGATATATTACATGGTGATATTTTTGTGCAGATGCATCATAGATTCATGACAATTATTAATATTCCAGAATTTATTGGTGATAAATGATAATATGGTGAAATCCTTATTGATAAATTCTTAAATATCATGCCAAATTAATGGGAATCCAAGAGAACTAATACTGATGAAATATTAAAGGTTAGTAATATTACCCCAGATGATATTATTGTATTGTTGATTCAGTATGGGAGTATACTAAAATGTGATGATAAGAGATACAAAAATAAGAATGGTTGAGTTTATTTTAATAAAACTACTTTACCTACTCATACTCAAACATCATAAAGTGTTTTTAGATCTTCAAGAAACAATGAAATTGTTTTAAAATATGATTCTAGTACTTCATCAAATTCAATGAATTAATTATCTAATCTTTCTAAAATTATGAAAAATATTTTATGTAAGAATAATTTTCAATATTGATATTATAAATTTAATAGGTATAAAAGTGATAAGAACGTTGATGTCTCTTGTTATGAATACATGAATGATGGACATATCAGTCCTAATTAACCAATGATGAATAAAAATGGAAGAAATGATATAAATCCCTAAATCAATACAAATTTATTTTAAAAATATACATGAAATAATATCCTCAAAGATAATGATTCTTTGAGTGAAAGTTTAGGAGATTCATCATATAATACTTTTGATAATTATAGTTCCCGGTAGAAGAACATTTGTCAACATTCAAGAGTACATAATGAAAACAATTCCCTAATGTTTAAGGTATGAACAATTTTTAACAATACTAATATGTATATTAATTTTAATTATCCTATTTAGAAGCATTAAAAATATTTTGATGATTTACCCTCCTTAGTAGAGTATATTCATTACCTCATTATGATGAAGACTCAATATTGGAAAAAATACATGATAATGAAAATTTTAAAGTAAGAAAACAACTATATAATGAAAATACAGTGAAAAATATTTTAAAAAATTAAATTTTGGATCCCTCTAAATATTCTAACAAATCTATTTTTGAAATGGTTAAATTTTTACATGATTTGGAGAAGGTGATTAATGAGAAAAAAATATTCTAAAATAGTTTTGATAAACTCAATTTTTAAACAATCAATGAAGAGGATAAGAATTTATTTGTAAAACTATATTTTGAATTATATTATTTGAAAAAAATCTAATCAATCTTCACCAATGATACAGAAAACATTGATAAAATGCATAAAAAAGTTCACTCTTAGGGAACTAGTTCCAGTATGGGATATCCTTATAAAATACAATCTTTTATTAACAATAAAATTATTACTAAAATTGAAATATTTTCCACTTAGTGTCAAAATTAAGGCCATTAGAAAAATAAATGTTTTGTAAATAAATTTCAACCACTATGTTTTTAGGAAGCCTATCGTTCAAAACAAATGAGGATTCCAAAAATGTTTATCAAATACCATTGAACCCAAGAAGGATGTATAACGATCCAGAAATAACTTATATGGATATTACATTATTTCATATGAATAATCAGTAGATTAAAAAAAATTCCCAAGGACCATAATATTTCAGTGTCATTAGAAACATGGAAACCAAATCTTCTCTCTTGGGGAAAGATCGTCAATATATCCCATTAATATATCAACCTTTAGTACTTCTACCTAAAACATTTCTTAATTACTTTCGGAAAGGAATCCTATGAAATGGGTGGGCTATGATATTCATAAAGGGAAAATAATGGAATGGTGTTAGCACAACATGAAAAAGAGGGTTTGGTACTTAATCATAACATTTTAAGATAATACCCTATATAATAGATATCCTAATAAATAATGGTAGTTCATATGATATATGTCATAAGAGAAACTAATATCATAAGTCATGAAAGCATAAAATAGGAATAATACATGGTATTTGTGGCATGAACATCAGTTTATAATTTTCTAAATATGTATAAGTAGAATCATGTTCACTCTACAAGTTATGGACATGTAATCCGGACTTGAATCAACTTATGGAAATGAAATCTCGTCCATTCATAACATTGTGAATGTGTTGTTATGTTCATGAATAACCTTGTGGACATGAAACCAAGTCTATGAATATCATTTTTCACATGTAATTTGGTTCACACAAAACATTGTGAACATGTAATCAGGTTCATGGATAAACATAGGGACATGCAACCAGGACTATAAGAAAATTATGAACATGTAATATGGTTCACTCATATCATTGGGAACATGTAACTAGGTTCATGCATAAAATTATGGACATTTAACAATGACAATTCATCACATTTTGAACAAGTAATATGGTTCAGTCAAAAAATTGTAGGAATTTAATCAGGTTCACACATAAATTTATGGACATGGAACTAGGTCCATATAAAATATTTTGAATGTGTAATTAGTCTAATTCATAACATAAATAATCATGAGTAAACCATATTTACCCAATTAAATAGAGTGATATATAGGTCCCACACATATCATAATAATCATAACATGTTAAATAAAGAAGGTTTCATATGAATATAACTCGTTAAAGAGTAATGGGTGTCATAAGTACAATTCCATCAAAACACAAAACCATTAAATATATACAATGAATGTAACCTTTAGTTCATTCTATATAGGTTCTTGAGTAACATCAATTGATGTCATTGTAGATGAAAAATAACATAGAAGGGGATTTTGATAACATTTATTTTGGTAAATATCCTTTCATATTTGAAAATGATCATTAAAACATAATACATTTTTAAATCGACTTTCCAGACAATAAAATTGAAATATTATAAATAATTCTTTGAAAACCATTAATAATCCATTTTCTTAAAAAACATATAAATTGAGATTAAAAATATTTTGAAAACCATTATCCTTAAAAAATTATATCAATGGATCATGAAAACATTTTAAAACCCATTTATTTGAAAATCTCTATTAAAAAATTTATCATAAAAATTAACCATTAAACATTAAATTAAATCTTCAAAGTATTGATGGTGGATAAATCTATACATGTCATATGAGATAAAAATAACATTCCATTTTCACAGAAAAAATGATGAAAAAGGACTCATTCAGAAAGTGATAAGAAGATTACTTTGAAATAATTATTGAAAGATAAAAAGGGTAAAAAGTTATATAATGAACATATAATATTAGTTTAATATAATTGGAATACCTTTTTAGAAAACATCATTTTCTGACCAAAGAGGGTTAAAAGTTGATTATTCTTAAAAACACATTCTTAATAATCTTATAGAATTATGGTATTGATGCATGATAACAGGATGAAGAACCAAAGTGGAATAAATTTAATGAATTTCTTGAGATATTGTTTATAATACTTCATTAATTTAATGATAAACTTAAACAATTTTGAAAAGTGATTGTATTCATTTAATAAATTATTATAACTTGGTAATATAGGATCAAGCATTCCATGTAAGAAAAGTAAATTACAAGAATAATTTAATATCTGAGAACATATTGATATTAGTGATATATCATGTAAAATGAAATTATAAACACCTAAGAATGATTTTTTACGTATAACAAAAAATGAGTCTCAATGAAAAAAATTGAGGCAAAACTATATTACAGAATTTCTGTATTTTGAAACATAAACCCCATGAAAGAATGGTCATATAATGGATATGTAAATACACTGAAATTTAAATATATTAATCCTTCATTAATCACATGGTTAGTATACACACCACATAAAATTAATGGGTTGTGAATATAGCATGTGTCTCATGGAAATAAATAGTGAGAAGAAATCCCCTTACTATGTGTCTGGACTCTCATCAGACTCATTCAAACACCAAGTATAATAAATAAAAATTTATTAAAAATATTTTTACAGAACTATATTCTTATATAAAATACCATATACGGTTATATTATGACTATATATTACCATATTTCTAACAATCCACCGTTATGGTTTCACATCATTAATATTCAATTAAATCTTCAAATGTGTTTTAATTTGTTATTTCATTGATCCTAAAAATTATATCATGATTATAGAATATAAAACATGATATAAATATAATTTATTTTAAAAATTAATGTATTTAAATATTTTATTTAATATATAAATACAAAATTCAATACTTATTTCATGGATTAGGTAGTCCATACGTACACATAAACAATGTTTTCGTTTACTTTTCGTGTTGAAAGAATGAGAGTAAAAAAACATATATGTATATATATTTATATACATATAATTAATTTAGTAGATTTATAATATCAGATATTTCATATATATTAAATAAAACCATCCTTAATACAATCCCAAATATATATAAACAAATCATATCACTTGGAGGGGGCGGTTGTCCACACATCCTCAAATGAAATTATCGTATGGACCGAAATGGGAAGTAAAAAATATGTTTTTTTTAATTAATTACAATTATTAATGGAATAATTTACATAATATATAAATTATATTAACATATTTTCCATCATAATGTCTCACAATAGAGGTGGTAGTGGAATGAATTAACAATCATCATTTATTGAGGTGTTAGTTCGTCGTACACAGATACAGTATGTTCGTTACCCAATAGATGGAGTTGTGTGTATATATATGTTAAAAAATTGCAGAAAAAAATCATATTATATTTATGATACTATATGTGTTATAAAATCATTGAATAAAGATAGTATAGATGTTAGTGAAGGAAAATAAAATAAATAATTTTGAGAGACGACGCTAACTATTATTCGGGTAACTACTTTTGGTTTGTTCCAAAAGGATTTTGTAGATTTACATATTTTCAATGTATGGATTATAGAACTAAGGGAGGTATGTTGGGAAGTATATTGGTCAGATCTTGGTTGAACCTATTTGGTTCAAGATGTGTGAACAAGAGGTAGAGTGCTTTCCTTTTTATAGTGGAGGGGGAGTGGGACTCTTGTAAATTCAAAAAGGTATTTAATAATGGGAGGTATCTTTTACCAATTGTTCCTAAAAAATAAAAAATAAGGGATGAATTTAAATTTATGTTCCGAAAAAATCTATACCACATAAAAATATATTCATTTTAATAATTTTTTTCCTTAGACTCTATAATTCATCAATTTTATTATTTTGGTATTTATTAAGGCATCTAGTTTTCTACCCTAACTTAATTAACCATTTTGATTAAACTAAAATGATATTTATTAATAAATATAAAACGAATAAATTATAAATATGATACAAAATTTAAATAAAATTATTTGTTTTGAAAATTAATTATTAAAACATGTGTATGTCACGGGTAAAGAACTACTTAATCCAAGACTATGCTATGAATGTTTTTATATTTTATGGGATAATATATTAATTTTCAAAGATAAATTATTACATTAATATATCATAATTAATTTTTTAACCCTTAAAAATATCATCACATAATATAGTTCTTTTATTTATTTTAACACATTTATCAAAATAACATTTATTGTATAATAAAAATAATGTCAATTTTAACATTATTTATTTATTTTTAATTTTAAAGTATCAAAATAATTTTTTAATTAAAATAAATTAATTTTAATGTTATGTAAAATGATATATTAATTATTAAAAAATTATTAAATATTGAAATTCAGTCAATTCAATTCACATTTATAATTTATAGTATCATTTTTTTTGTTAATTATTAAACAAATAATCACTATGTTGGCGTTTCGTAATCATTCTATGTAACTAACTTTTCTATAAATTTTTTTGTTAATTTAATATGATGAAAATAACCCATTTATATTTTAATATTATATATATAACTGAAAATTTCATGTCATTTACATATATAAATGTTTCATAAATGTTAAATGTAAATAAAGCTCTCTTTTTGTCTTTTTTCATTACTTAAAGTTTAATATTTGGAACATCCATTTAATAATATCAAAATAAGAAATAAAATTCAAATAAATAGTTAATATGGTAGAATTACTAAATGAAAATGTCCATTTAAAAATTACTCAAGTAATTTTGGTTATTACTTTTACGGTTTAGTCCTGAATTATGATTAATCATAAATTTATTGTAGATATTATTCTGAATCACGTTTCTCTAATCATTTAAGTAAAAAATTAATTTAATCTTACCTTAAATAAAATATTATACTTATTACAACCTTTTATGTTTATTTTTCAAATTTAAAATCATAAAAGTGGGAAAATTATATTTTATGTTAATCTCGTAGACGTGGTGAGAAAGCAGATTTTTACAGAAAAGCGTTCAAATGTTCAACAAGTGTTTATATCTAATATATATAAAAAATTATTCCAATGACATAAATTATACTAATATATTCAAAATTTATTTTTTTAATTTAAAATACAATTTAAAATTAATTTATCACTAATAATTATTTAAATGAAAATGTTGTTTTGAACTTAATTGCTGTAATTTTTATTATTCACCAAAAAATGATATTTCTTAAAAAAATCCCAAAAAATCACCAAATAATAATTTCAAAATTATGAATTAAAAAAATTAATTTTTTTTTTATATTCAATTTCATTTAGAATCTCAAATTATTTTATATTATTATTCGGTAAAACTCAGTATTGTGTGTTATGCCAGCCATCGATGATAGTCAATCATGAGTGTAATGTACGCTAAATAAATTTTTCTATATAGAGTGTGATAAACAATATGTTGTGTATAGTGTATGTTAAAAATTGTGCTTCATATAACAAAATCCATACATAGTTATTTAATATAAAATAAACCATATTGTTGCGTAAAATGAAAAAAATCAGAATGATGTAATTAATTCAAAAAATAACAATTCACCAAATTTCAGGGTGTTACATTCTGGCCCCGACAAAATTAATTTCAACAATTAGATGCATCATGGTTATCAATAATTTAATAATTGAATGTTTCATTCATAGACACCCACATTTTAAAAATGAATACGAAAACATCCCTTACAAAGTGAAACTTTGAACTATTATGGTTACTGAAAGTAACTCATAATGGGATTCCAACATAGGAGAACATTAGTGGGATATAAAACAGATGAAATTGAAGAAAAATCATTCAATCTTGTTCTTATGGATAATTATAGAGAACTTGAAATGTAGAAATTTAACAATCACAAATCCATAAATTTGTGATTTTCTAAGGGTCCTTTTGATTCATTAGAAACATATGTATAAGAAAACAATTTCTGCTTGATGATATTTTTTCATAAAGATGAAGAATTTTCATGAAAATATATACTTGAAATATTCATAGAATAATGTCACCCTTTATTTTTCATTAAACCACTTCCCTATATTATTTAAAAATATAGGTGACCGTTTTATTCCTTAAGTAATAACAGATAATGAGATCCATGATATGTCATCCCATTTGTCATCAGTTGTCATCAACACATTGTGGATTGAATAGGCTACCCAATATACATATATTCTTATTTGGAGAGATAACACATTAATATTACTAACTACCTCTGAAGTATAACTTAAACCTTCTATAAATGGTTATCCTAATAATACTCTGTAGTGACAAAAATTTAATGCATTGGAAATAATTTCCTAAAATTGGATTTAAATTTATCCCTCATATATCAATAAGTACCACCTTCGTGTCCCATTAAAACATGTCAATACCATCATCATATTTTTCATTGATACACGGTAAAAACCTTAATTACCAAAAATACTATTGGAAAACATGAATTATTCCTTATTCCAAAGCTTACATGATATATTATTTAAATCCAATGTGTTGTAAACATCATCCTTGATGACATAGAACACTTTTTCAATAATCAGTTTTAGGGAAATCTGTACCATCCAATTTTGTATTCATATCCAACATATCATTATAATAACATCATTATGTCAATGTCAACCCTTGATTAAGGGTTACCTTCACCTAATAAAAATATCACCTTTCAATGGAATCACATTTCTATTTCTTCATCACCATTTAACATGTCCTTTTTTATCAATAATAAAAAATTATACTGAAAATAAACATATATTTCATGCTTTATATAACATGATCATATTCCAAAACATGAATACTTCTTTAACAAAACAATATTCTTTATCCATTACTCATGATTAATCAACTTATTCTTTAATACCAATTTCATAGAATATAAACAATGAATCATGTCTTAGTTACTCATCCTAAATCTAATCATTTATATATTTTTACAGTAACCAATACTTGAAGAACATCACTTACCTTTTACATGTTGTTTTTGGTCTATTTATCTTATGATGTATAACCCATAATCATACCACCTTCATGAATCTCTTAATGAGATTTCCCCTTGATAAATCAATTTTCATAAACCCCAAATTCTATACATTGGATACATTAAATTATTAACATGCTTGTTTTAATTTACTCCATTAAATAAAACTATATTGTATATGATAAGAAACACATATCATATAATAATCCACATCATCCCAAAAAATTACATATAGGATGTCTAAATAATTAAACATACCTTTTAATAGATGAAACCATAGGTTTGTCCTAGTTTATTCATATTTATATTTTATTCAAATCCATTATAATAGTTTATGAGGAATTTGTGATTTTCTGAAGAATATCCCTGGGGATTGTCAAACTAGGTTTGAAGTAAGGACCATTGCTGTGGACCAGATTACCCTAAGTCAAGTCAGGGGCATCATGTCGAAGTGGTTAACCCTAGGTACATCTATGAAAGTGAAACATCAACTTGTCGTATCCAGAAAAGGATTTATTTCTAGGAAACTAGTCCCTCCACACATAAAAAAATTCCATGTCATTTTCCTAAATATAGACTCAACCTTCTACATATCCTTGGAGGCATTCCTAGACATGTCCTTAGAAATATTTCATGGGATATCACTAAAATTTTCTCATATTAGTTTCCCAATGATGACTAAATATTTCCTTTGATGTCAACTATAGCGACCCAGGATTAACACAAATGGATATTACATCATTTTAGATGAATATTTGGTATACTAGAAATATACATTT
Organism: Viscum album; assembly: GCA_963277665.1. Lineage (NCBI taxonomy): Eukaryota > Viridiplantae > Streptophyta > Magnoliopsida > Santalales > Viscaceae > Viscum > Viscum album. The sequence goes on along the minus strand of OY728137.1, from coordinate 200,345,062 downwards.
CCAAGGACTATAATAGTTTAGTGTATTTGGAACCATAGAATCAAAATCTTCTATCCTGGTGAAATATTTTCAATATCCCCCATGAATATATAAACATTTAGTAGATCTTCATAAAACCGTGATTTATTACATGGTGAAATTAAATATAACAAGGGAGTGACATCAAATTCTCAATATGTGTAAATAGAGGTAAGACATAAACATAACATGTAAAAGGGTATGGAACATGAGAAAAATGTTAGAAGATCATAGCCAATGTAATATAGATCAAAATAAATATTATATTTTCATAAGACATAGGTCATAATAGAATTAATAAAATAAATCTTCAATGTATAAAATAGTAAGAAGTCATGGGATTTGTGTCATGCACATTGGTTTATACTGTTGTAATCAAGTATTAGTATAAATATGATGAACAATTAATATATGGACTTGTAATAATTCCTCACATCAAATTATTGACATTAAACCATGTTGATTCATACCATTGTGAAAATGTAATATAGTTCACATATAATCTTGTGTACATAAAACTAGGTCTATGAATAACATTGTAAAAATTTAATCATGTTCTTGAATAACATTGTGATCATGTAATTTGGTTCACACATAATCTTATTGACATGAAACTTGGTCCATGCATAATATTTTTAACATGTAATAAGGTTACCTCATAACATTTTGAACATGAAATCAGGCTCACACATAACATTTATACTACCGAGTCATACATCATTACCCTCTATATTAGAGAGAGATATAGGTCCCCCCATCTAATAATAAAATCATTCCTTCATGTGACCAGAGATAATAAAATATTAACAATACCATGACACACAAAAGTAAGTATTTTTTATAAACATCAAATCATAAACCATGTAATGAAATGGGTATCATTAAAATATCATCACATCATAACCTATGGAAAATAGAGAGGATTATTAATCATTTCATCAAATCATAACCCTTGAAAAGAAGTGGGATTCAGAATAATATATCTAATGGAATATAAATGTTTTTCATAAGCATAATTCCACAAAAACACATAACCAATGATGATATAATTTGAATGGATCTTTGAATCATATCTTAGAAGGCCTTGAGTAACATCAACATATATCATCTTAGATGGAAAATAAATTGAAGGATATTTTGAAATCAATTCCTAAGGTAAAAATAATTTATTATTTTTTAAGTATCTTTAAAACCTAAAAACCATTAGAATATATATTATTGAAAATAAACATGAAATATTATAAATAAATCTTTGAAACCCATTGGGAAATCATTTTCTATGAAAACATGTAAAGAGAGTGTGAAAATGTTTTAAACCTGTTTTTATTATAAACATATACAAGGAGCATGAAAACATTTTGAAAAACATTTCATTAAAAATATATTTAAAAAAATAAAAAAAATTACCTTTAAACATGAATTGAAATATTCATGGATTGACAGTGGATAAATCTATTCATGTCATACGAGGTAAAAAGAAAATTATTTCTACGAGGTAAACATGATAGAAAAATGTCACATTCAAGATGTGACATGTTGATTCATTTAAAACAATTATCGAAACAAATGATGGTAAATATTTCATTTAATGACAATAGTTTATTGATATAATATAATTGGAAACCATTTTTTTAAAAAAAAAGTTTTCCAATTGAAGTGGTGGTAAGGTCAGGCTTTATTACAAACAATTTATTAACAATCCTATGTAATAAATAGTAGAAATATTATACCAATACATGGTTATATCATGAATATACATATAGTAATAAAATTCATGATTTTATTGAGAGATGGTTTATCAGATTTCATCAGAGGAAGTATATACAAAAATAATTGAAAACCGATGAGATTGATTCAATAAACTCTTATCACTTGTTCACATGGAATCATGATATCCATTTATGAAAATGAAATTAAATAAATTTTATAATGGATATGTTAATACACATATAATTAATTATATGAATAATTGATTACATCCATGGGTAGTATAGCACCCACATAAAAGGAATGGGTGTTGAATAGAGCATGAATCTCATGAAAATATAGAGTGATAATGAATCCCCTTACCATGTGTCTTGACTCTCATCGTACTCATTATAAAACCTCTATAATAAATGTATATTTATTATACATCTTTTCAATTAAAATATTCTTTTATATAAAATCATATATTGTTTGATTATGACTTTATATTACCATATTTTTAACAATACCTATGTTAAGGTTTCACCTTGGGTAATATTCGCTTTATTCTTGGTATGTGTCATAATTTTTTATTTAATTGGTCATTATACTTATATAAAAATTCCAGAATATGAGAAATGATGTTAATATTATTTCTATTTTGTATATTTTTATTATATAATTTACACAATATATAATTAAAAAATGTAATACATCGTTCATGGAGATGGTCAGTTGTACTTACATAAGAACGTTATTTCTATTTAATTTTCATGTTGAAAGAAAAAATTAAAATACATATATGAATATATATAAATATATAAATTATAAAATAGATTTATGATATCTTATATTTCATATATATTCACAAAAAATATTCTTAAAAAACCTTGTATAGTATTAATGAATCATATAACTTTGAGGGGGCGATAGTCTACACTTCCTTAAAAAAATTATATTAACAAAAAAAATGGAATGTTAAAATATATGTGTAGTAAAGAGGAATAAAAAAGTGTATATACATAATAAATATAATATATGACATATATTGTTACAGTTGTTGGTCTAGAACCAACTACTTTGTACATTATTCATTAATAAATATTTTATAACATCGTGATTGTTCTTCTGCGTGACAACGATTATGAAAATGTCATATGGATAGATGTTGAAATAAAAGGCCATAGTAGATATCGTATATGATGATAAACCATAATGTTCCATGACATTGTTCTTTAATCAATGATCTATGGACGGATTATTTTAATTAAGGGACAAAAATAATACCGTCCATTAGGGGTGAGGACTCATAAAATTTTGAGGCACCTTTTCATGGTTTGTTCCCATGGTAATATCCAAGAAGATATTATGAGAACGAGACCCACCTGTAGAAAATCCACATTTAATAGTGTCATTGGATCTTCTTATCTCCAGAAATGTGTTTTTTTCCTTATACTTTATGATTATTATTAATGAGTGTTAAAAATCGTGCACTAATATGTATGGATGAAAACTATGATGACATACTTTTTGAATCTAGGCAAGATATGTTGGTTGCATCACAAATAATACTGCATTAAAATATTAGGAGAGAGATGAAATTTCCATTCAATTCCATAATGTAAGTAGATATCATAGGCCTTATAATAGAATTTATGGATCCTAAATATATGTTGGGCTTGTGTAAGGAATGTGAAAGTTCAATTCCTGAAATTGAAAGAAAGAATTATTGTGAACATGGGATGATGGAAATATCATGTAAACCAATTGATTCGAGATATCAAGTTGAAGCGATTATATTATAGGGTATGTGTTCATAGGAGGTGAAACATCATTGCGTGATTAACTTCTTCCGCTATAGGTGCCTTGGCAGGTTTCTAGAATCTAAAATTGATCTTTAGGTAGGATCTGCCTAATGCCACTGGGAAAGTGTCCTAGAGGGTCACACACAAAGTGTGTACATGTATCTCTGTAAAATATTAACTTGAAAAGTTGAATAATTATTATTACCAATTGTGTTTAAATAAATATTCAAGGATTCTTGATTGCATTTATTTTGACACTAGTTATTTGAGAGAATACATTGTGGGTGAAATAATATAGTTATTAGAGAGTAATACATTGATATTTATTTAACAAACAAATACCCATTATTCACTGTCTAATAAATGTGGTGGAAGAAAAAATTAATATGGAAAAAACAAATGTACATGCCATGTATATTAATATACATGCCATGTAGTTTGTCAGAGGATTTGTGAAAAATAATATTAATTAATACTAGGTTTTATTCTTTCGGAACATGTAATGTAATAATAGTAGTCAACTGTTATTATTATACATGCATTCTTACTAAGAATTAAATGAAATGGAAAAAAAAATTGGGTAATTTATTAATTTTATTATTCTATGTAATAGAAATCTCAAATATATAATTTTCATTATCCTAGACATTCTTTGGTTTGTTCCAAATAGATCTAGAGAAATCTCTCAAGACAACATATAATTATTTTCATTCAACTCCGGAGTATTAAGGAGATCTCATTACAATTGGATATTATGGTGGTCGAAGGAGAAAATCACAAGAGAATGGTCCTATATGCTATCACATGAGGATCCCTTCGGCTACATAAAATGATATGTGGAGCACATGTGGATTATAAATAGAGGAATCCTACAATTGGATTCTATGAAGAAATGAAGGCTCACATTATATCATGACTAGAAACATCTACGAAGAGTGAATTCCATCATGGTAATTCTTGAATTTTAATAAAATTAATTATAACCATCATATGATGATCCTCTCTATGGTTTCTAGACTTCCCTTTTTTCCATTCATTCATAGTTCTATTAATAAGATTCGGCATTTTATTATCGTGATAGATCTCGGATTGATCGTCATCAATGGAAAACATTAATGTTGTGTACACCAACTAATGTTATTCCGCTATGCCTGGAACCTAAAAGTGTTATCATAGGTGTCATATCATTGATTATAATTATTTAGTGTTTTATTGGTGATTTACAATTTTAGTAATTTATTTGTTTTATTTCAAATTAATTATTATATAAATATGAATCTCAAGATCTATTCTTCTACATTCGTTTCTCATTCCCCTTAAAGAAACGGTTTTTTTTAATTTTGATAAAAATAAAAGTACAGTTCTTATCTGATGGTGCGAAAGCATCATTGAAGTATAACACCAGAACACACAACATGTATTCGACAATACACACTGTGTAGTATAGGTTCCAGGCACCAGGATGGTCCACAAAACTAGGTCGTTTCATTGGATCCAATCTATGTATTTAATACTCTACGTGTTAATAAGGAACATGTGGCACACGGTTTCCGGATTACACGTCATGTGGACCATTGAACATGGCGTGCAGTTCTTTTAGGTTAGGGTTGGACAGTGTACCCTATAAATGGCTTGCCTGGTTGGAAACTGTGTAACGCAGATACTACATAGCGTGTGTCCCACTGAACACATCGTGTATTCTGAAGATTTCCTAAGTACATCTAAATTCCATGTCCCCGGGCGTGTACTTTAGAGCTAAAGTGAACAAATGTACATGCCATGTAGTTGAAATTACACGTTGGGTACTCATCCGAATTATGCAGATTTATTAATATTTATTATTATATTTTACAAACCCTTGAGACATATACCATAGTGCGAGCATAAAGATGAGTCACAACACGTGATAGGTGTTATATATATGAGTGTTTAATTAAACTACTTTGTAATGTTTATTTCTACTCATTTGGTGTTTATGAATGGGAATTAACCGGTTTTCATCAAAAGTACAAGTTATGAAAAAAGATATTTTAAATTGAATTTATTTGTTTAAAATTATGATTGATGAGAATCGAGTGGAAATTCAAAAAAAGGTTTAAGGTAAAAGGATTTATTAATTAATGATAATTAAATAATTCTAGCATTATTTATCTTAAAAAATGACAATTAAATAATTTAATGGTAGTTTTCTTTATACGTAAATATCATTTCATGTTTGGTTGATTATGAGATATACCATGTACTTTGTATGTGAAAGGTTTCTTTTAATTTATTTATTTAAATTAAAATTGTTGGTCTATGCGACTTTCGCTCATTAAAATGTTGGTTCTGCATGCCCAATGATTATTTTATAGTAAACCCAATTTTAACCCTCACCTACGAGTGGGATAAAAGCATATGTAATGGATGGTGCTCCCAAGCTAGAGGAGGCGGCTCATGTTAGAAACGACGGTGAAACCAATTGATAGAGATAAAAAGTTGGATAGATGGAAAGCAGTAAACACAAATCGAAAATGTTCAAGGTGTTTCTCCCCAAGGTCTTGGGTTAGTTTATCAACCACTAGATAAAATAACCAATAGATCAAGCTCATGGTCATACCATTTATTTTACTTCTGTCATTTGCATGGTTTATTTATTATGGGTGTGTTCTCATGATCCGACAATTAATTAATTAAACAAACATTCAAGATGGAACTAATATAATACTGGCTTATGCGTAAATATTATCATATATATGGTTAATCACTTAAGTATATCCCACTTAATATTAAAAAATATTTAATCATTGTAAATAAAATGGAAATTTACTAATAATGATAAAATCACTCAAATAAAATATTCAGTCGGTATAACCTTCCATAATCTTGGTTAGAATCGAACCATTGCTAAAAGTTCTTAACCGACCCTAGATGGGGTGATTTCAATTATCGGGGAATAATATTTCTAGTTTTTTGGTTGACTAGACTTGGTTCACATCAAGGGTTGACTACTGCAGAAGGACATGGTGATACCAAGAGGATAAGGTTGAGGAAATCTAAAATAAAAGGATTTTAGTATTGGGAATACCACTCACTAGATCAAGGAGATATGAGTTAATGTAGTCGAAATTTGTAATGCCTAACTAAAACCATTCATGTTGCTTGACCAACCCTAGTTGGGTGAATTAGAAGGGAAATATGGATAATTTCCACTATAATATTTATGCAACAGAATATTCTAAAGTCAATGGTGAAGGCTATTGGATTTTGATAAAATAGTTGGAGACTAATAAGTATTAAATTATTAATTTTTATTAGTTTTATCTTTATATAGTACTACAACTTTTATCGTCTAATTTATAGAAATTATAGGAAAAATGAATCCAAACATATCATTTTGAACCATACTCGAGAAGGAAAACCTTATCACTGACACAAATTTCCACTAATGGAAGAGGCGTCAACACGTCATCCTTCGCCACAAGAGGAAATTGTATATACTGGAAGATACTGTTGAAGATACCTTGGAACAAAGGCTAGTGATAAGGAACTATTTTCTTATATGAAACATATATATAATACAATATATTTCAAATGTTTCAAACTTTCATCCATGTCTAATGAGAATTTGAATCAACAAGAAGACATGGCTGCATATAGCATGATGTCTCACCATAAAGATATCTATCATGAGAAGGTGAGACATGAGAGATATGTGATATCCTATTAATTGTTCACAACTATTCTTAGAGAGTCTGTGCCACTTAGGGCTCATGTCTTTAAGATTATTAGCTACATTTATTGATGGGACTTCTTAGGGATTATGTTCCTGGATGAGTTTCATATAGATCTTATCCTATCATCACTTCCAAGACCTTCTCTAGCTTTGTTGTCAACTAAAACATGAGGAAAAATGAGAAGATTCGTTCTGAACATTTGAACATAATTCACCAAGTAGATAATGACATGGGGCATGACAAATCCACAGTCCTTATGGTGAATAAGGAATAGAAGAACAAGCAAAGGGGCCATGGTATTATAAATGGTCTGAATACCCCAAGCATCATCCCTCATAGATGGGGAAGATCTAGAGGGAGGGCAAGGAATGTGAGGCAGTGTGTTTTGCATGAGGCAAGAAAGGCCACTTGAAGAGGATCTGCACCCAGAAGTAGGGGGATGCTAAAGGTGTGTTCTTTATCAAGTGTAATCATTCCATTTCTACACATTTTGAGTTAGATAATTTTTTTCAGTCTCACATATGTATTCAAATGTAGGAACCAAGTAGATATATAAAGATATCTAGAGGATAGGTGGATCTTCATTCTTCCAATGGCGCAAGCATGGATGCATTGCCCATTAGAGATTACCATCACCCATTTCCAAATGGAATTCTTTTTTATTTACATAACTTTTATTTTGTGCCCAGTGAAACAAGAACATAATTTTTTGTATCTTTTTTGGATATGGATGGATTTATTTTCAAATATAGAGATAAAGGAATTTTCTTCTATATGAACAACATATGTTATGTTATGCCTCATATGAATAATTTTTTTAATGTATTCAATTATGAAGACAAAGTTTTGGAAATCAGATAAAAAATCACGAGACATATACAACACCCAGTTATGGAATCACTGTCTTGGTCATGTAAATGAGAAGCGCTAAACAAAGCTCTATCAGGATGGTTATTTAGACTCTACTGAGCTAAAACAACTTGACAAATTTCAAACGTGTATACAAGGTAAAATGACAAAATTTCCTTTCAGTGGATAGCGTGAAATGTCCATATTTCTTCAAGGATTTATGCACACTAATGTGTGTGGACCATTTCTAGTAGAATCTAGAGGTCAATATTCTTACTTCGTTAATTTTTCTAATGGTTTGAGTAAATATGGATATGTTTACTTAATGTGGTATAAGTCAAAAGCCTTAGGGAAATTTATGGAAATCAATAATGAAGTATAGAATCTTCTTGGTAAGAATATAAAGACGTTTCGATCGGATCAAGGTAGGGAATATTTGATCCAATAGTTCCTTAATAATCTACGGGATTCTTGGATTCTATTTCAGCTCACTCCCCCATATACACCACAATGGAATGGTGTTAGTGAAAGGAGGAAATGCACCTTATTGGACTTGGTTACGTTAATGATGAGTTATGCATATCTTCCATTATCCTTTTGGGGATATACATTACAAACTGCAAAATATATATTAAACTGAGTACCAACTAAGGTGGAAAATGGATTTCTGTCCACGTTATGGAATGGAAAAAAACACATTTTGTATCACACACATTTATGGGGATGCGAGGAATTTGTTGCGGCCTTCTTAAGAAAAAAACTAGAACCTTGGGACACAGTGTGTATCTTTATATGGATATCCCATGGAAACTAAATGATATTTCCTATATAAGCCTTCAAACAATAAACTGAATGTCACTTGAAAAGTCGTATTTCTTGAGAAAAAGAACATACTCAGAAATGATCGTGGGAGCAAGATTGACTTTGATGAAGTTGATGCTCATGATACACAAGAGTTGGTATAGGAAAAAGTTTCATAGGTCTCCATGGAAGAGGATTCCATAAACAGAAGAACTACAATGGAGCTGAAGATAGGTAAGGGAACCAGAGAGATTTGGTTTCCTTGTTACCGAGTTTTGTGAATCATTATTGTTGGATAATAATGAACTTATATTCTACAAAGACGTTAGAGAAATCTTAGAAGATGCAAAATGTCTATAAGAAATGAATTATGTGATGGAATCCATGTATCGGAACCAATTTTGGGTTCTGTTCGATGAGCCAGTTTATGTAATGCTTGTTGGACACAAATGGGTATTCAAGAGAAAACTGGACCTAGATGGTCAAGTTAGAATCTATAAGGAAAGGATAGTGGCTAAAGGATTCATTCATTGTCATGGAATTTACTATGTTGAAACCCTCTTTCCAGTTTCCTTGTTTAAATCCATATGAATCATACTTGCCATAGAAACATACCGTGAATTAGAGATTTAAAAAATGGATGTCAAAACAACATTAATTAATGAGAGACTTTATGAAGATGTCAATAGGAAACAGCTAGAATGTTTTGTGTAACACCCCAATCTTTCATGGTACACTTCTCATTGAATAATATAGTAGTGTGTGTTGTACGCAACTTCGAGTTCTAACACACACCACAACCAATCAAAGTAGCCGTTATGAATAGTAATACCTAATTTTTGAAATTTTATAAATTTTATCTTGCAAAATGGACTTCGTTTTTGGATTCGTAATATCGAAATTAGCCTATGATGAATTTTTGGTATTTTTCTGAGAACTTCCAATTTTTTTATGAATAGTGAAAAATACTTAAAAACAACTTTTTTAATTAAAAAAATTTATATTGTTAAATTATACTATTGAGTGGTTTTAAAGTATAATTATAATATATTTTTACCATTTTATCAAATATTGGTCATTAGAATTAATTTCACTTTGAAATTGGACATAAACAATTGTCAATCTTTTGATATATATTGTTTCTTAAAACACGCTATTTGTTGTGGCAGCGGGAATTAATTATAAAATTAATTAATGAAACTTATATGTTTGGAATTTTGTAAAATAGATATCATTTTTTAATTCGGAATATCAATTATAGCTTAGGGTGAAATTTTGGCATTGTTCTGAAAAACATCAATTTTTGATGAATAGTGAAACCACTTAGTGGTAGTTAAAAAACTGATTTTTCGTTTAAATGAAATTTTACCACTTCTGTGATTTGATTTTCAAAAATCGGACATAAATGGTTGTCATTAAGAAGAAAAATTTGGTTCAATGGGATTAAAATAATTTTTTGGTGAATAGTAACTATTAAGTTTAATTAATCGTGATTAAAGGTAATTGGGGGAATTTAAGGTAAAAATGATATTATAATGATATGGAAATACCTATAAACTTTCCTAACCCTATTGGATTATTAATTGCAGACCAAGAAAATCCATGGGTCCTCTTGGGGACCCCATGGATCCACTTTGGTAGGAAAATGACATTAAAAACCTTTTATTTAATGTTAAAATAAAAATGTCAAAAACAAGAGTTGTTTTACTAAACCAATTTTTAAATGGGGTTATACAAGTCATATTTTTGACTATAAATATTCATTAGAAATATAAACATATTTACTACATCATGATATTTTTTTTATAATTTTCAAGCATTAAATAAATTAATTTATTAATGACACCATGATGATGCAGCGATTACCTCATTAATTAACGATTTAAATAAAATGAAACGATTTGTAAAATCTAAGACTTACACTTGTCAAAAACTTATTGGATGAGTATATTGAAACCCTTATCACCTTATACTCTAAATATATAAGTTTGGGACCTTTAGAATCCGAAAAAGCATTTCATAATAACGTAACATTTCAATCTTACCAAGAGTGCCCCTTCTCTCCTCTTATAAAAGGCCCACACCACTACCACCTTACTCACACCATCATAGCCTTTTGGCTCTGCAAAAATCTGCCCAAATACTCACTCAACTTCCCTCCCTTACTCTTAGAAGCCTCAGTTTGGGCAGAAGTCTTCCCAAGGAAGCCTATGGCTCAAATCAAAAAGTGTTACCCGATTTTAATGTAATGTCTTCTCTAATGTTGTTTTGTTTTATTTTTCTTCTCCAACCCCTTAAACTCTTTTTATTCCTTTATTTTGTAACAACAACAGTATCTAAAATATAATAGGATGTTGTTATGATAATTATTTGGTTTACACTTACACACACCTTCGTCTAATGGTTAAATAACATACTGTTTCTTTGGGTGGCGAAATACTGCCTCACGAAACGATGATTGTTCAATATTCTTTTAACACCTCTAATGGTGGACATTTTGATGACACTATTTTTATATATGATATACATATTATGTTTATGTTTTCCTTATGCTTCTGTATTTCTTATTTATGGCATACGTTATGATTTCAATTATGGGTAAATGCGATATTTTCATTTTAGGAAGTGCGGACTACCGCCCCCTAAAAGTGATATGAATCGTTAATGCCATATGTGGGATGTATAAAGGATGGAGTAAATGGTATTATACATTATATTATACTAGAATTATATTATACCTTTATATAATTATAACTTTATTCCATTAAATATGAAATGGAAATGAAAGTAGCATTCATGCGTACGTACGGCTTACCGTCTCCATGAACGGTGCATTTCATTTCTTACCTCTAAATGTTATGAAATATTATAAATGAATGTATATACAGGATATATATGTTATATAGGATATCTAAATCATGAATATAAATCTGGATATAATGGATATTTCACCACATGAACAACTTGTAATTATAAGAAGTATATTTTTGACTCAAGTACCAATGATCAACAAAACAACTGTTATTAAAATAAATAATTACATAATGTTCATAACATGGTAATAAGTGATATAAAGGGAACAATTAACATGAAAAAGGTTCTTTAGAAAATAGAAATTAACTCTAGTTTATTATTCAGGAGATTAAAGAACGATCGAGTCAAGTCAGAAGTGAGGTAAGTGAATTTCTTAACCCAATTTCCATTCTTTGGGTTAATCTCATACATTTAAATTATGTCATGATATTATTATGTCCTATCTTGTATTTGTACTCTCTTTATGTGTACTTATAGTAAATACACATAATATATTTATTTTATTTTAAAAAATAATCTTTTTAAGGACTTCGTCTCAATCTCCTTTCATTGAGGCATATTTGGTTTTATACACAACTTTCATTTATATGGTGTATGAACCCATTTGACTTTTACTTTTATACAAAAGGAATCTTTTTATACGAAGCATTTTTACTAAACAACAAAAAGAATGTTTTTTTCTTACGTATACGGTGACAATGACTTCTCCGCCGACGTGACCATTATTTGAGTTTCGGCTTCCTCTACAAGCCATAAGTTTTTTTAAAATGAAAAATAAATAAAAGTTTTAATTTTATTTTATTTTGGTATTGAAAATGGTTTTGAAAGTGTTTTTACTATAACAATGTGTTGTATTGATATCTTGTGATTGAAATGTGGAAATGTTTTGTTTCCTTTATGCATGTTTTATGTGATATGATTATGTTATATGATATGTTTAATCCTATTCATATGAGGAAGGCATTGGACTTAATAAGTGATGGGTGGAGCCCACTATAGCTCCTCGATGCATTGGTAGGTCTCATGAGACAAACTAGTGTCTTGGCACGAGGCATTGACAAAATATAAGTTGTGGTCATGGCACAAGGCCTTGGCTACGTGGTTATGATAGTCTGACATTATGCATTCCATCATTATGAAAGTGGTTATTGATATTGCATGTGATTATTCGACTAGTAGAATATCCATCTGAATAAGTAAATGGTATTATTTAATTTTTTTGCCATATCATGCTGAAGTTCAAGTGTAAAGAGTCTTTTGTTTTAGTTATACATTTCCTTAAATGTTAATGTTTATTTATGAAAGCTTCCACAATATTGTTATCCTTACTGAGCATCTGAGCTCACCCCTTTCAATGTTTTAATATTTTCCAGGATGTGAAGAAGTATTTTATGAATGACCTGCAGGGATAGTCAGAAGAGGATATGAGTGTGGACTATGGAGACTTTGTTATTGTTGTTTTTCACTTTATGATGTAATGTAACATTTATGAACGTATCTAGTGTTTCCAAGGCTACTAAACTGATCGGTCTTTCGAGACTTGATCTTTTGTGATCATGCCAATGTTACGAAGTAATGCACCGACTCTGGGTAGCTGGGCTTGGGGTGTTACAGTTGGTATCAGAGGAAGTTTAGTACTAACCTTGTAAGCTATATTTAGATAAACTCTTATTAGAGCACATAGCACAAATATATACTTTTAGGATTAGTATAGAATAACTTCCTAGAATTTTGGTATTATAGAGATGTTGTGAGTTTTCCGAGCAATACATCCATGTCTGGATATGAGTAGGTAGAGGCGGCTCTGGCACAGATGTATATAGGGGTAAAACCCAAAAACACCGCTTTGAGCTAGACTCGAATTGGAACTGGTGCACGACGACGGGCCTTGCTGCACTCTTGGTTACGAAACTCCCGGGGGATATGCTTAGGATAATTCACATTTTCTTTACAAACCACTATGAAGGGTTATGAGTATATACATCCTTAAAGAATTTTTTTTATGATTATGGATTATATCCATAAATAGTTAAATTTATGTTAGGTATTTTACAAGTATAGAATTAAGTATTTTGAATCATAAACTAATATAGCTTATGTAGTTGTTTAGAAATGGAGCCTAGTGGAAGGAATGGAAGCTGTATCAATGCACGCAGTCCGTGTAGGGATTTCCCTCCTGCTCAAGATAATTATTGTGGATCTGGAGATACAATGGGTGATGATCAACTTATTACCATCCCGAGACAACTCACTCAGGTTATGAATAATAACCTTACTCGTATGGAGCACCCTGATCCGCAATGTGGAGGATCAATGTTAGACCTCTTCATGAGGCAACAACCACCAAAATTTAATGGGGATACAAATCCCTTAGTATGTGAGCAATGGATAAACTCATTAGAAAAAATATTTCATGCATTGGGGAGTAGCGAAAGGGAGAAGGTTTTCATGGCAGTCTACCACCTCACTGGAGATGCCGATCAATGGTGGTAACTGATTCAAAACACAAAGGAAGATGATGAAGTATCAAACATGGAATAGAGAGATTTCAAAGATCTTTTCCTAGAAAAATACTTTCCACATGACCATCGAGCAGATATGGAAAGACAATTTCTGAGTCTGAGACAAAAGGAGGATGAGAATGTCGCAAAGTATGAGGCTAACCTTACAAGGTTAGTGAGGCATGATTCAGATTATATACATAACCCAAGAAGTAAGATTGATCGTTTCTTTGATGGGTTAAAACCATTTCTCCGTCGAGCCTTAGTCTCACAATTTTTCTCGTCGTATGAAGATATAGTCTCATGTGCTATCAAGACAGAAAAAGAATTCTCTAAATCATATGAAAATAATGTAAAGAAAGAGAAGAAGAGGACGGTGGAACAAGAGACGGATAAAGGGAAAAAGGGAAAGAAGGATTTTACATTACGTGATAATTGTGGGAAGAATCCCCCCGGTACTTGTCTAAAAGGAATGGGAGTTTGTTATAAATGTTGAGAAAAAGGTCACCAGGCTCGTGATTGCAAGGGAAAGTAAGAGGATATCAATGTTGAATGCTACAATTGTAGAGAAATGGGGAATTATGAAAATTAATGTCCTAAGCGTCAGGGAAACTTACCTCATAAAAGGCCAAGGGATCAAGGAAAATCTTATGCTGTTACTACTGTTGAAGTGGAATAATTAATGTATTGGTTCTTTTAGACTCAAGGATTATATTTTGTTTATAAGAATATTGTGATATATATAAGGATTGTACTGAAGTACTTGTTGTTTTCATTAAGGATTTCATATGATGAAGTTAATCATATTTTTAGTATGTGACAATAAGAGAAACTTTACATTGTTTGGGGAATCTGATGTTACAATTTATTTTGAAATTTAGAGACCTTTTAGAGAAATTCTGCATAGAGGTATTTTGGATAACTATAAAGGTTGGAATTAATTAAGTTGAACTTTGGATAGTATTTTTTACGGTTAAAACATTTCTGATGATTATTTTTGGAATATTATAATACTATAGTTTTAGGAAAAGGACAACCTGCAGGGTGGGGCATAACCCGTTGTGTCGGACAAAGCTGCAGGAATCGAACCCACAACCATAGTGCGACAGGCCTTTATTACCTACCACTAGCCTACAGAAAGTACCTAGTTATTACAGAATAGTTTTCCTAATCTAAATGGTATGTAGAAATATTTGGAACCTTATACAATTACGATAAATAGAATATTTTTGAGTTCTGTTACCATTTAGAGTGAAAGATGGGTTCGTGGTAAAAATTAATTAAAGAATGAAAGCCTACATGACAGGTAAGTATATTTCCTTACATTCTTAGTAAATCTCTTAAATAAATTCCTCAACTTTATGAAAGGTTACTTAAAACAAAAACATTGTCGGTTAACTTTTCCAACTGGGGATTCAATGACCGTTTAACCAATCAGAAGTTTGTGATTTTCTTGTGGTTAACTTTCTCCTAATACAGTTTTCTACAACTCTCCATCAGACCTTGATGGTTTGTTTCTCCTCCATATCCATATTTTCACAGAATTCTATTATAGGCTATCTCGGGTGACCTTTGTACATCTCTTTCTTTCTTTTAATGTTATATTTTTATTAACCCCATTTCCGATGTCGGTTTTCCACAAAGGTATTTTCTATTTTCAACCTTTTATTTTCAAAGAACATTTTCAAATTGCGAGGATGCAATTTATTGAATGAGGGCAGAATGTAACACCCCAAGCTTCCAAAGTACACTTCTCATTGAATAATATAGTAGAGTGTGTTGTACGCAACTTCGAGTTCTAACACACACCACAACCAATCAAAGTAGCCGTTATGAATATTAATACCTAATTTTTGAAATTTTATAAAATTTATCTTAAAAAATGGACTCTGTTTTTGGATTTAGAATATCGAAATTAGCTGATGTTGAATTTTTGGTATTTTTCTGAGAACATCAAATTTTTTTATGAATAGTGAAAAATACTTAAAAACAACTTTTTTAATAAAAATAATTTATAGTGATAAATTATACTATTGAGTGGTTTTAAAGTATAATTATAATATATTTTTTCCATTTTATCCAATGGTGTTCATTAGAATTAATTTCACTTTGAAATTGGACATAAACAATTGTCAATCTTTTGGTATATATTGTTTCTTAAAAACACGCTATTTGATGTGGCAGCGGGAATTAATTATAAAATTAATTAATGCAACTTATATTTTTTTGGAATTTTTTAAAATAGACATCACTTTTGAATTCGGAATATCAATTATGTCTTAGGGTGAAATTTTGGCATTCTTCTGAAAAACTTCAATTTTTGATGAATAGTGAAACCACTAAGTGGTAGTTAAAAAACTGATTTTTCATTTAAATGAAATTTTATCACTTCTGTGATTTGATTTTCAAAAATCCTACATACATGGTTCTAATTAGGAAGAAAAATTTGGTACACTAGGATTAAAATAATTTTTTGGTGAATAGTAACTTTTAAGTTTAATTAATCGTGATTAAAGATAATTAGTGGAATTTAAAGTAAAAATGATATTATAAAAATATTAAAATACCTTTACACTTGTCCTACCCATATTAGATGAAAAAGGGCTGATCAAGACAATCCATGGGTCAACTTGGGGACCCCATGGAACCACTTTGGTAGGAAAATGTCATTAAAAACTTTTTATTTAATGTTAAAATAAAAATGTCACAAACAAGGGTTGTTTTACTAAAACAATTTTTAAATGTGGTTATACAAGTCATTTTTTTGAATATAAATATTCATTAGAAAGCTAAACATATTTCCTAAATCATGATAGTTTTTTTATAATTTTTTTAAATTATATAAATTAAATTATTTATGACACCATGATGATGCAGCGATTACCTCATTAATTAACGATTTAAATAAAATGAAAAGATAACGTAAAATCTAAGACTTAAACTTGTAAAAAACATATTGGATGAGTATATTTCAAATCCTTATAACCTTATCCTCGAAATATATAAGTGTGGGACCTTTAGAATCCGAAAAATCATTTCATAATAATGTAACATTTCAATCTTTCCAAGAGTGCCCCTTCTCTCCTCTTATAAAAGGCCCCCACCACTACCACATTAATCAAACCATAATAGCCTTTTTTCTCTGCAAAAATCTGCCCAAATACTCTCTCAACTTCCCTCCCTTACTCTTAGAAGCCTCAGTTTGGGCAGAAGTCTTCCCAAGGAAGCCTTTGGCTCAAATCAAAAAGTGTTACCCGATTTTAATGTAATGTCTTCTCTAATGTTGTTTTGTTTTATTTTGCTTCTCCAACCCCTTAAACTCTTTTTATTCATTTATTTTGTAACAACAAAAAGTAACTAAAATATACTAGGATGTTGTTATGATAAGTATTTGGTTTACACTTACACACACCTTCGTCTAATGGTTAAAGAACATACTGTTTCTTTGGGTGGCGAAATACTGCCTCATGAAACGATGATTGTTCAATATTCTTTTAACACCTCTAATGGTGGCCATTTTGATGACACTATTTTCATATATGATATATATATTATGTTTATGTTTTCCTTATGCTTCTTTATTTCTTATTTATGGCATACTTTATGATTTCAATTATGGGTAAATGCGATAATTTCATTTTAGGGAGTGCGGACTACCGCCCCCTCAAAGTGATTTGAATAATTAATGCCATATGTGGGATGTATAAAGGATGGAGTAAATGGTATTATACATTATATTATACTGGAATTATATTATACCTTTATATAATTATAACTTTAATCCATTAAATATGAAATGGAAATGAAAGTAGCGTTCATGCGTACGTACGGCTTACCGTCTCCATGAACGGTGCATTTCATTTCTTACCTCTAAATGTTATACAATATTATAAATGAATGTATATACAGGATATATATGTTATATATGATATCTACATCATGAATATAAATCTGGATATAATGGATATTTCACCACATGAACAACTTGTAATTATAAGAAGTATATTTTTGACTCAAGTACCAATGATCAACAAAATGACTGTTATTAAAATAAATAATTACATAATGTTCATAACATGGTAATAAGTGATATACAGGGAATAATGAACATGAAAAAGGTTCTTTAGAAAATAGAAATTAACTCTAGTTTATTATACAGGAGATTAAAGAAAGATCGAGTCAAGTCAGATGTGAGGTAAGTGAATTTCTTAACCCAATTTCCATTCTTTGGGTTAATCTCATACTTTCAAATTATGTCATGATATTATTATGTCCTATCTTGTATTTGTACTCTCTTTATGTGTACTTATAGTAAATACACATAATAGATTTATTTTATTTTAAAAATAATCTTTTTAAGGACTTCGTCTCAATCTCCTTTCATTGAGGCATATTTGGTTTCATACATAACTTTCATTTATACGGTGTATAAACCCTTTTGACTTTTACTTTTATACAAAAGAAATATTTTTATACGAAGCGTTTTTACTAAACGACAAATGGAATGTTTTTTTCTTACATATGCGGTGACAACGACTTCTCCACCGCCATGACCATTATTTCAGTTTCGGCTTCCTCTACAAGCCATAACTTTTTTTAAAATGAAAAATAAATACAAGTTTTAATTTTCTTTTATTTTGGTATTGAAAATGGTTTTGAAAGTGTTTTTACTATATCAATGTGTTGTATTGTTATCTTGTGATTGAAATGTCGAAATGTTATTTTTCATTTATGCATGTTTTATGTGATACAATTATGTTATATGATATGTTTAAACCTATTCATATGAAAAATGCGTTGGACTTAATAAGTGATTGGTGGAGCCCGCTATAACTCCTCGATGAATCGGTAGGTCTCATGAGACAAACTAGTGTCTTGGCACGAGGCCTTGAAAAAATCTTATTTGTGGTCTTGGCATGAGGCCTTGGCTATGTGGTTATGATAGTATGGCATTATGCATTCCATCATTATGAAACTGGTTATTGATATTGAATGTGATTATTCGACTAGTAGAATATCCAAGTGAGTAAGTAAATGGAATTATTTAATTTTTTTGCCATATCATGCTGAAGTTCAAGTTTAAAGAGGATTTTTTTAGTTATACATTTCCTTAAATGTTAATGTTTATTTATGAAAGCTTCTGCAATATTGTTATCCTTACTGAGCATCTGAGCTCACCCCTTTCAATGTTTTAATATTTTCTAGGCTGTGAAGAAGTATTTTATGAATGACCTGCAGGGATAGTCATAAGTAGATATGAGTGTGGACTATGGAAAGTTTGTTATTGTTATTTTTCACTTTATGATGTAATGTAACATTTATGAACGTATCTAGTGTTTCCAAGGCTACTAAGCTAATAGGTCTTTCAAGACTTGATCTTTTGTGATCATGCCAATGTTACGAAGTAATACACCAACTCTGGGTAGCTGGGGTCGGGGCGTTATAGTTTGTGACACCAGGTGATGCCAAATGGTTTTTGAAGTCGTAGAAATCCATTTATTGATTAATGAGAGAATCCAGGTGTGAGAACATTTGATTCTATGAAGCCCTAAAATAATTTGGATTATTTAAGAATGAATGTGAACCGTGTGTTTATAAGATGTTTATTGGGAATGCAGTTGTTATCCTACAAGTATATGTTGAAGAAATATTTCTTATTAGAAACTATATAGCAGTCTTATAGTCAGTTAAGGACAGGTTGAACACTTGTTTCAACATGAAGGGCATGGGTGAAGTAGCCTACATTTTAGGGATCAAGATCATTCATGATAGATCAAAGAGTCTTCTTGGACTATTCCAGGGGATATGCATTGACTAAATACTAAATATATTTAGTATGGAAAATATTATATGGGATTGGTTCCAGTGTCACATGGAATATATATATATTTTTAAAATGTGTCCTCATATACAATAGGACAATGATTTAATGAATAAAATCGCATACGCTATGGCTATATGATCCATCATGTATGTCATGTTATGTACTAGGCTTGATGTTTCCTATGCACTAATCGTGGAAGGAATATTTCAATAAGATCTAGGTGAACAACATTAGACAGATGTCAAAACCATCCTTATGTATCTACTAAGAACTAAGGATATGTTATTATCGTGTGGAGAAGACGAGGATATTGTCATCAGAGGGTATGTTGATACTTTTTTCTCAGATAGATCAGAACGATCTGATTTCACTATATGGATATGTTTTATATCTCAATGGATGATTTGTGAGCTTAATGCGTTTCAAGAAACTCATTGTCTCCAATTCTACAATAGTGTCAGAATATATAGAGGATTATGAAGTAGCCAAGGAAACTGTCTGGATTCGGATATTTGTCTAGGATCTTGATTTGGTGCCTAGCAGTAAAGATACTATCACATTGTATTGTGATAATATTGCAGTGGTGGATCTTGCAATATAACCTAGTTCACATCAATGGAAATTGAACATAACCTGAAAGTATCACCTTTTCAGGGATTTCTATCAATGGGGTGATGTTTTCGTTAGAATAGTGTCCATGGATGAGAACGTGGCAGACCCCATGACTAAAAGTATATCTCCACAGAAGCATGAATATCATGTCGGAGCTAGCGGGTTAAAGGTTTTATGTTGTTGGCTCAATTCCATGTGAGAGTCTATTGGAGTAGGAGGTCTAGAACCATCTACTTTGTACATTATTAACTAATAAGTTCCATATCACTTATCAATTGTTCTTCTGCATTACAATTCATGTGATATTGTCTTATGGATAGCTATTTCACTAATAGGTCTTAGTGGATCCCTACTATGATGAGAACGTGGGATGTGCCATAAAACAATTATAGAATCTATGTTCTATGGCCGGATGATGTTATTTGACGGACACAAATTATAGAGGACATTAGGGGTGAGGACTCATAAAACATTGAGGCACCTTCTCATGGTGTTCTCCCTTGGTAATATCTATGAAGATATTATGAGAACAATACCCACGGGTAGGAATTCAACATATCATAATTTCATTGTGTATTCCTATCTGTAGATGTGTGTATTGGTCCTTATACTTTATGTTTATTATTAATTGGTATTACAACTTGGGTAGATAGATGTATTAACAAAAACTGTGACGACACATTGTTCGCAGCGAGGTAGGATATGTCCTTTCTTTTCCATAATAGAAGAAGATATCGCAATCCCTTTGATGGAATTGATATAGCCTAAATAAATCCATGGAAATAGAAAGGAATGGGGGAGTTCATTTATGGAAATTCAAGAAAATAATAATCAAGAACATTGGTTGATGGAACTATCATCCAACCCACCTGATTCGAGATATCGAGACAAATGGATTATATTACATGGTAAGCATTTGTGGGAGGTGACATGTCATTGAGGAGTTAAAATCATTGTCAATGGGTGTCTAGGAATGTTGCTAGATGCTAAACTTGGAAATTAGGAAGGCTCGACCTAATGCCACAGAGAAAGAGGCCTAAGGGTAACACACTAAGTGTGTCTAAGTATATTAGTTAAATATTAATTTAACAAGTTGAATAAATATCATTCCCTATAGTAGGATAATATCAATTCATGGATGCCTGGTTGTATTTATTTCAAATATAGTAATTTGAGAGAATATATTGTGAGAGAAATAATATCTTTTTTTAGTGAGTAATGCAGTGATATTTATTTTCTAAATAAAATTTAATTATTCAAGATCTAATATATGTGTTGGAGGAAATAAGATAATGGGAAAAAAATTCAAGATGTGTATATTAATATAGATTTTGTTTAGTTTTTTGGGTATTTTGTGAGAAACAATATTATTTATTTAATTAAATATTATTTTCTATAAGTAACTTTGCACATGTCATTAACAACAATAGTAAACTGATATGATTAGATATGGGGTCTTACTTTGAATTAAATGAAATGAATAAATTCCTTCATTTAATAATTCATTTTATTATTATATGTAAGTAAAATTCCAATTATATTATTCTCATTATCCTAGCTAATTTGGGGGTTGTGCACAAAAGATCTTGATAAATCCTTCATGACCAGAGTGAATTATTTTATTCCAATAAAGCTTTCAATATGTGAGAGAGATCCTCTTCTATCGGATCAAGGAGAGAACTTTTCAAGTGGATATCAAGGTGATCAAAGGCAGACATCACATGTGAAGGATCTTCCATGCTAGCACCCAGAGATTCCTTCGTTGAAGTCTAGAGATACATGGAGCACATGTGGATTACCACCAGAGGAATCCTACAGATGGATTCTACGACACAATTAAAGATCACATCGGATCCTAAATGGAAGAAAAAAATGGAGATAGAAATTAATCAAGTTAATTCTTGTCTTTTAATTAAATAAATTAAAACCTCTATATGATGATCCTATCTATGGTTCTAGGAATCCCATCTTTCTTTCATTCTTTGTTCTTTTTAAATGATATGGCATTTTATTATCATGACAGATCTCATATTTATCATTATTGATGATAAAAAATTGATGTTGGGTACACCTACCAACACGCTTCCATTGTTCCCATATTCTATATATATAAACATATTTTATATCACAATTTTCTCCTTGAAATGAGTTAAAGGAAAAAATCAATAACCATTGTTCAGTGAGGTGATAGTTCTCAGTACACATAAATATTATGTTCTTTATCCATTAGATAGATGTGTGCGTATGTTTTAGTTTAAAACATAGCCCAAAAAATCATAGTATTTTAAAAATATTATTTTTATTATACAGTAATTTAATATATGGAGTGGAGGGGTGGATAAGGAAAATAATGAAAAGGGTTTTGTGGGATGCTGTTACCTCTTAATCGGGTAAATCCTTTTGGTTTGTCCCAAAAGGCTTCATTGGATATCCTTATACCTAAGGGGAGGCTTCTAGGATTACCTTATAGATTTTGGGAAGTGTATTGGTCAGATCATGGATGAACATAATTAGTTTGAGATGTGTGAAGAAGGGGCTGACCACTTTCTTTTTTTTATATTTTAGGTTTATTTTAAATCATGTAAATACCAAAAAGGTATTTAACAATTCGAGATAACAATCACATAATGTGCCTCAAATATGGAAAAATAATTGAGTAATGTGAATTTTTGGCCGATAAAACCCACACCACCCAAAAATATTTTCATTTTAATTTGTTTGTTCCTTAACTACTAAGATTCCTCATTTTTACTATTTTTTTTTCAATAAAACCTATGATTTTCTACCCCTTGCAATTTAATCATTATCTTTATACTGTTGATATATTTATTATAAAATATTTATCCACTAAATTATAAATATCATACCTAATTTACCAAATAAAAACCTCATGTCTTTTGTATATTAATTTTTAAAACAAGTGAATCTCACATGAAAAACAATCCTTAAACTCGGACCACGCTACAAATTTTTTTCTTTATTTATGGTTCAATATATTAATTATTTACCAAAAATTCGTCCATTAATAGGAACTATTTAATATTTTTTAACCCTTAAAATTTATTTAGTATAATAGTGTATTATTATTGATTTTAAATCACTTAACAATATATCTTTTATTGTAAATTATAAAAAATGTCAATTTTGACATTATTTAATGAATTTTAATTTAAAAATATAAAAATGTGTAATTCAAATAATTTATGTTTACATATGTTAAATATGATATATTAATCTTTAAAAACAATTAAAATCAACAATTCAATCCATGATCATCACTTTTAAATTTTATAGTATCTTTTATTCTAGTTAATTATTAACTAAATAATCACAATGTTTGCATTTCATAATCATTTTTAGTAAGTAAATAATCTATATATATTATTGAAAATTTACTATGATAAAAATAATACATTTATATTTTAAAATTATATCTACATCAAAAAAATATGGTTTTTTTTCATATGTCACTATTTTGTAAATGTTAAAGCAAGGAAAGTTCTCTTTTTTCATTACTTAATATATTATATAGGGATATTCTATTTAAATAAATCACAATAAACAATAAAATATAGGAAAAATAGGGTATATGGTTGAATTATTTGTAGAAGATGGCTTTTGGATAAGTTTCTATGTCATTTTGGTCCTTATGATTGATGTTTATTCCTTAATTAAGATTAATTTTAACTTATTCATTGTTATTAATATTAATCAATTTTACTAACCATTTTATCGAAAAAATTATGTTAAACATATTAGAACCAAAATTATTTACATATTACAACCATTTATGTATGCTTGTCGAAATTCAAAAATCAAAACTGGGAAAATTATGTCTAGACTTAATCTTGCAGTCCCGGTGAGAAAACAAGTTGTTAGAGAAAAACATTCAAAAGTTCGATAAGTGTTTATATAAAATTTAAAAATAATAAAGACTATATTGAACGAAAATGGATTAAAATATTCATAATTGATATATTTTTACATTTAAAATATAATTTAAAATATAATTTAACTCTAATTATTATATAAATGAAAAGGGTGTTTTTACCTAAATTGAAGTAATTTTTTCTATTCACAAAAATATAGTTTCTTAGAAAAATACCAAAAAATAAAACAAGGATAATTTCAACATTAAGATTTCAAAAATTTATTTTTTTACCTAATTTAATTTATATTAGTTTAAAAAACTAATTTTATTATTATACTGAAAATCTAGGTAGTGCATGCTATATAATCTATCGAGGGAAAAAAATTTGTATAATTTGTGCTAACCTTGGTGTTCCTTATAGAGTACGATAAACAATATGATGTGTTTATTTCATGATATCAGGGTGTTTAATATAAAATAATCCAATCATAGTTATCAAATATAAGATATACTATTTTCAGTGTTGTATGAAATGAAAAAAATCAAAAAGATTAGATTAATTTCAAAAACAGTTCAAGAATTTTCTGGGTGTTATTGGTTTGGGTTCAAAAAGTCTTGTATTTTTGTTTTTAAAAAAGCAATGTGAGTACAAAAAAACTAATACATAGTACATGGATTGTAAATGTTTCATTAATATGACTGGTAACAAATATTTCTTTGTAGAGAATATCAAGATGAATAGTGTAAAAGTTACCTTTAATGATAATTCTCATGGAGATATTATTAGTATAGGTAACATAGTTATTAATGGTAAATAATTACTTTAAAATATAATTTTTTTAATTTTTATAAGAACAATTATATACGTATAATTTAATTTTATGATGTAGGTTTCCTTGTAAATTATTGAATTGATAAATTTGTATTACAAAATTCTAAGATTGAATTTATTATTTATACCAATCATCTTGAGAATGTTTGTAATCAAAACAATGAAGACATTAAGATCCAAGAAATACATTTATTAGGTTAAATGGATGATAAATATTGGTTATTTCATTAAATTTCATGAAACAGTTTCTTTATAAACATATATTACTTGACTAAGAAAAATATTTTCTATCATCTACTGGAATATAGGTTTAAAACTTCAAAAGTTTATGACCCATACCAATATGGTAAGCTATAAGAGTCTAGTTTTAAATTTATATGTGTAGTATCCAATATTGTAGTTTTGTATTCAGTTCTGATGGATTTATTTAATCCTACACAAAATAGGAATATTGGGGGAAAATACAATATATATTCCATGGTTAGTGATTACAAAAGCTATAAATTGTTTTATTTTCACACAAATAAATATAACTAATTTTTTATTTGAAAACATTTTTAGATAATGTAAAAAATTATTAATCGTTTAGATGATAAGTATTCATTGTGAACCAGATGGATAATGTCTAAATTATGATTCTAAAACATTTTTTAGCATGAAATGTAGATAACATACGTTTTATGATTGTAGAACAGATCAAAAAATGGTGTTGTTGAAATAATTAATCGCATTCTTCAAGAAATAACAAGAACCATGTGGATTGAATACTCAATTTCTAATAATATATATACTAAAGTTGTTATAACTACCTTTTATTCTATAAATCTGGTTCTTGTTAGCCCATTTCTTAATAAAAATCCTTAAGAATTGTGGATAAGATGAAAACCAAAGGTTTCTTACTTTAGTGTTTTGGGACACAATGATTTCATCCATAAAAAAAAGATAACATAAAACAATTTGAACCCAAATAAATTAACGGAATTTTTTTTTCCATAAATTATTTGTATTATAGAGTTTTAAATAAATTTTTTTTGTACATTTCAGAAATTAGTAAATTATATGTTTTATGAAACTGACAATTTGGTTTTTAAGAAACTCCAACCTACATCCTCCTCGGATGTTATTTAAAAAATTGTTTTTCAAACATTGTTAAAAAAATTATCTAAATGAAATTACCTATGAAATAGTTTCTAATGTTTTTACTCATGAATATTTTTTAGATTAAATTGATTAATAGAGTTCTAAAAACTCATGAAGTCAACTGTTTCTTAGGGATAATCCTAATAATAGTATCATTTGTGATGTTCACCAACCAATTTGGACTAAATGTTCCTTAATAAATTTATTTAACATATCGCTTTCCATTCCCAATTTGAACCTAAAAATACAACTGATTCTTTAGTTAAATAGGATTGAATTAACGATATTAAAGATAAGACAAATTAATTCTAGAGGAACAAAGTATGTACTGCTGTCTAAGGACCAAAAAAAACATATATAATTGATTCAAAAGGGTTTTTATAAACAAATGTGGTGAAAATAGTATTATTATTAGAAATTAATAAAGATATGTTTTAATGGTTATAACCAACACGACAACATAGAATATGAATGAACCTATGCATTGGTAATTGGATTTGAATCTATTCATATTTTATTATCCTTTGCCTCTATCATTAATTTCAATGTTTTTCAAATGACTATGAAGTTATCTTTTCATTACAAATATATTCATGAGGAAGTTTATCTTGAACAAACACATGTTATTAAAATTAAAAAACATGCTTAATACATTTATAATATTACAAATGGTTTAGACTAACATAGAAAAGCTTATATATCCATGTATGATAGGTAAACTATATTTCTATTACAAAAAAATATATTCTAAGGGTGACGCCTATCCAACACATTTTTTAAAATAATTTCAAGAAAATGTTATGATTTTCCAAATAAATGTTGATGAGATTATATTTGGATCAACTCAACAACGGTTAAGATATTTCACTGTAGATCTTATGAAATTTGAGTTTGAGAGTGAGTATGGTGGGTGTGTAAACATATTTCTATGGTTTTCAAAATTTCAAAAATCTAAATGGAAGATATATATTTCCATATAAGTATATAATGTATATTATTATATGTTTGGATATTAAAATATTCAATCTATTAGTACACCCAATGGTACCTAAAATACATTTGATCTTGATAAGGCTTGGAAACATGTTGATTAAAATACTATTAGAGATAAGATAGGTAGATTAAGTTACATAACCATTAGTTATCCTGAATTACTGTTTTTGTTGATACATTAAAGAAACTATGAAAGTACATATGAATCCAATATAAATATTTTAAAAATGTTATTTTTATCTAAAAAAATATATTTTTAAATTTTTTATTCTTATATATTTTTTAATATTAAATAGTTTTTCAGATTCCTACTTTGGCCATGTAAAAATCAATTTTTTTATTATTGTAAAGGAACTATTTGTATTGAACTTTTTATTCTTCTGTAAATTTTTTTTAATTAAAATATATTTCATATTTGACTATGGTCATGTAAAAAACAACACTCGATAGAAGGTTATACTATTGAAGCGGAATTTGTAGCTTCAAGAATTTATTTTTCTCATATATTATGGATGCAACACACACTCATTGACAATATCATGATTTTTACAATAAAAATAATATACTATGAGATAATACTAGTTCAATTTCGTTAATTATGAACCACTCCATCATTTCTATGGAAAACACATAAGTATTAGGAATCACATTCATTGGGATCAC
Organism: Viscum album; assembly: GCA_963277665.1. Lineage (NCBI taxonomy): Eukaryota > Viridiplantae > Streptophyta > Magnoliopsida > Santalales > Viscaceae > Viscum > Viscum album. The sequence goes on along the minus strand of OY728137.1, from coordinate 200,316,937 downwards.
AAACTAAAAGGTGATATCATCTAACAATTTATCAAAACATAAGAAAAACATGCTAGTATTTTTAGAAAATCCTTACATTTAGATAGATTTTAATAAATTAAAAATAATATAGGAATGGTCATTATGAAATGTTCTTTCACATATAATTTTAATTTACCCACATCCATAAATTAAGATACTCTTTTTCATTGGGGGAGTAAATATTTTTATTGTTTTATAAAATCTATTATTTTTTAAAAAATTTAGTTTTCCTAATAAAAGTATCCTAATAGGTTTTCTAAATTATTTTTTCATTATAAAATTTTCAATGATTGACTTGGTGAATGGATTTATGGACTAAATATTGATTTAAATTTGCTAGACTAAAATTTCATAATAAAATTATAATGGTTTATAAAATTTGTGGTAATTTTTTCTAAAACTGGATTTTATCATAATAAAACTATTAAGTTAAATTAAACTTTTAATACTATTAGTTTTCAAATATTTATGATGAATATGTTGATCATACCATTGAAATTCGGAAAAATTAAAAGGCATACTCTTATTCTAATATTATTCATTATCATTTATGATTATTCAACTATGTTATTTATATAAATCTTTCAGCTTTTATAAAAGAAGATTTTTCTTTTGTTTTTCAAAAATTAAATTTATTTTTTTTCATAATAATATTATATTTCAATAGGATAATTTTTTTAAAAAAACCCTGAGTTTTTTAAATTCCATAAATCTTTCATTGACAGTTTATATCCCTGAAATCATACTAGGACTAATCATATAAATTGGAATATTAGTGGAAGATGAACTGTCCCCTTCACTCACTATTATAAAAGTTGACACTATATCCACATTAGATAGGTAAATATCCATATAATGAATTTTTACTAACAAAAAGAGTCTACAGTACGAAAAAATTCTTTTTGTCAGAATCTATAGTCTCTTCTTCTAATAAGATATCATCTATTAATTATTTCATCACCCAGTTTGTTTTATATTATTGTTTTATAAAAGGAAACTTTTTTGAGAAGTATGATTCATTCATTTCTCTGCTAAACCGTTGTATTGATATGGATGACTCCAAACAAATAATGAACTTATTTCTTTTTTCAGTTGTAGAGCTTCATCATGTTATCTGGTATAATAAAAATTATATTATTCACAATAATTTCCCACATAACAGTAATGAAGGTTTGATGTGGATCCTCATTATTATTTATGAAGCTTCATTGATTTCGAATTTATCCTACAATAATATAGTGAAAGACATTATGATTCTGTGGAAGCCTCGGGTTGAGGATATATATCCCCAGTCGCAACACACCTTTGAGGTTGTCATGAAATCTCCTTGATCTAACTAGATCAATGTGAATGTGGATAGTGTTTCTAAATGAAAGTTGGGCCCTATGGGATGTAGTGGCATCTTCAGTGATGACGTTGGTCAGATCCTTGGATGCTTCTTTGGAAGTTTTGGGTCTACCTTTTTTTGTATAATGAAATGACGAGTGTGATTTGTGATATTTACTTCACTAAGCACTAGGGTTGGAATAACAGATGGATTGAAAATGATTTGATAGCCATAGTGAAAGTGATTTGGAATAGTGTGAATCATCTGGCTTCGCCAACTACAACACATTGGATTGATTTCAACTGTTCTCTCTGAAAAATCAATCTTATAACCGCTCATATCTATTGGGAAGTGAATATGATTGCATATGGAATTTCTAAAAAAGGAGTAACTCATTATATTACCTAGATGGATAATCTTCTCAGTGACTTACTCCCCCATTATTTTAAAGATTTTAATATGATCCCATATTTTAGATATTTTATACTCTTTTTAACTTGTAAATTATGCTTTCTACTTTTGGAAAAAGAATAACTTTCTTCAAAAAAAATAAAGATAGAAAAAACTGTTTCATCATATATGAAAAAGAGTATAAGATTTCATATAAAAAAATTTCATGTATTCTTAAAATACCAACAGATGGATAAGCTTATTGTCCTTCTCATAATTTAATTTATTATTATTATTATTTTGATAAGAAAATTTTAGAGGATTCATGATATATCAAATATTTTCTCATTTTATATATTAATTTATGTAATTTTAAAAAAAATATAAATTTGAGCTTATCTGTAGCAATTTTGGGGTTATGGTGTTTTTTGAGATAAAATGTAAAAATTGGTTAATTATTTAAACTAAATTTATTTCTAAATATTTATTATTTAGTTGATGAAATTTAAAATATCTATCAAATTGATATAAATAATTTTTTATATTATTAATAAAATAATTTTTATAAGCTATTTCATTTAGTACAAGATCTTATTCAAACATTTAGATCCCCTAAAAATCAATAAATTTGGAAAAAATCAGGGATGACAACATGGACCCCACATCTATAACTTAAGAATAAATTGTTCGTAGCACCTCCAATAAATATAATTTCACCAGGAACTGAATGATGACTCATAGGATCATTTAAAAAAACATGTAGTTATTTTATCATTAATGTAGTCATTGATGAATATACATTGAAGAAATATTTTTGGAATTATAACATAGAAAAAGTAATTTTAAATATTTATTCTATGTAATCCTTTAGTATAATATAAATAATTTTAATTTTATAAGGTTATAGATAATTCAGTTTGGAACAACCTATAAATAGGTACCTTGGGGTGATTTCAATATACGATGGATGAAAAAGTAGCCCACTTTTTGAAGATATATTCTAGAGGGGAAGCTGCTACACTAGTTTCATTTCTACATTTATTTTTATTTTTATTATTTTTAATGTAGTTTTATTTTAAATATAATTTTCCTTTATTTTATTTTATATACAATATAATTCATTCATGGATTTTATATTGGTGCCTTTTTTCACCATTCTAACATCATATATTCTCTATATTCTTCTCATTATTCTATTATTTTCGTAAATTGTTTTTGATCTCATGTGTTTCTTTTTATTATCCTTTTCTCATTGTCAATATTTTATTTTTTATTCAATTCTTTTATTATTCTCTTCTTTATCATCTTAACACCATGACCCCATTTCTTAATAAATGAGGGTTTATCCCAAGGCTTGGCTTTGGGGAGGAAAGTGGAAATTACATTCATTGTGTTATTAATTTCTTATGTCTTATTATGCGTATGATGAGGAAGTCTAATAGTGCATGGTTGTGGTAGTGGTCCATTAGACACTGAACCTAACCTCAATTTTATACATTTATTAAATATTATCCCTCCCTTCTACTAGATACAATATTTTCATGCAATGAAGTTGGGCCATATAGTATATGAAATGACATATTATGGAGCCATGTATTGGAAGATATAATAATCTTGATTATGGTGTAACATTAAACATGATAATAGGAGTTTATGGAATTAAAATTTGTAAATTAATTTGATTATTTACTCCACTAAATCAAAGAATAGTAATTCATGAATGATATATCATAATTGAATTATCAAACATAATTTAAACACTGATTAAGAGAATGATAGAACCCACAAACCAAACTATAAAGGTTATGTTTTGTATTCACAAATTACATTTTTCTCATTTCTTTTTAGTTTAATATTTTAATTTATTTAAATTATATTATATCTATTTATTAAATAAGAAATCATAAATACGTTTTTTATATAAATATGAATAAGTTAGTGAACATCAGAGAAAAATCCTGAAATAAGATGACCCAAGTGAGTCTCTATATTTTATTAGTAAAATAATTTTATCTTTCTACAACCTACAATAGGTATATGTCAAAAAGGAATGATTTTTTTTGTATATAATCATTACTTTATTGACATTTTCTATTTTCACATTGAAAATTTTTTCATTACATTTTAAGAAACCAAAAAAAATATTTTCTATGATATTTTCAAGATATAATTTTTTCAATACATTGAACAATTACTAACATGTGAAAGAAGAAGAATTGGATTATACTTCGGTATCCCTCTAAAGAACGGTTGAAGATATAATGATAATGGTGAAGTAAAATAAAAGAGGCATAACAACATGGATCTCACTTGATGATTTGATGGCCATGGATGATGTGCTATAAATTGACATACACACATTTAAGCCCAATGAATAAGTTCCATTAGTTTTCTCCAATTTAAGTAAATAAATCCCATAAGCTGAGGAAAAACACAATGAAGATCCATAGAAGAACCATTGGAGGAACCGTATTCAAGCTGAGAATTATGATATACAATGTATTCTTGATGAAGAACAGTTACCTAATAAGCTACATATGATAAATTAATATGATCTAGATGATTTTTTGAATGAGTATCAGGTACAATAGGACTCACTATTCCTTACATAGTAGAAGATCTATAATATCTCTACTTGTCTCTACTTAAGAAAGAGAAGGATGTCATCCACATTGTATAACCCGAAGAAAATATAGAGGATTCTATCTTCCTGACCCCATCCATTGATATCAATCTTCAAGAGCCATTTACCGCTAAAGAATTGATTTAAGAAAGACAAAAGCAAGGATATGAGATTTCTCTAAACTCTTGATTTTTTTAATTTTATTCAATTTTATTAGACTAGCACTCTTTATGGTTTTGAATTTCTATATTTTGTCCCTATTTCATCACCTTGGAAGAGAAGGAGGAAACTGAACATTCACCTGGTAAGGAACATATGGAGGTCATTGTCATTATTGAACATGAATTTGAGGATTCCAAAGAAGAAATCTATATATCTGAGATTCATGAAATCAAGATAGAGGATTGAAATTTTGAAAGGGAAAACTTTTTTAATTATTCTAAATTATGTTCTATTCATGTAGAAATAACTACAAACATTCACATTAATCATTCAATTATTGAATCACGTGTTAAGCAGAACTGGAAAAAAATAAGAGGTTGTACAAGAAGAGACCAATGAAGAGGGTGTTCGTTACATAATCATATCCACTCCCTGAAATATTTACCACATTGTGAGTAGGGTGAATCTAGGGTAATCTATAAAAATAATTTTCCTTAATAATAACATGGGAATGGTATTATGGGAAATACACATATGGTGGTTCATGTTAACGAAGACCCAATAACCATCAGACATTGGATGACAGCTAGTAATTCCATCTGGAGGCACTAAAAATTTATGTCCCACATGGGGGATCATTATAATATTTTTCATTTCATGAGTTATTGAAATTTAGATTTCATATTAATTTTTATAAGTAGTCTATCATGTATCCCACAACCTCTTATCTTTCATACATTAAATGGAATATTCCATTTGATTAATTGAGTAATTTTTTTAGATTCATGATGGAATAAGGATGAACCAAATAGAAAAGGATTAAATATGACTACAATTCATTTTATATGGGAGTTCAATTATAATTTTTAACTTTTTAACACCATATATTTTTTTGAACAACATGTTTTGAGACTTAAACTGAAATCACATGAGTAGACATGAATTTATAAATTACATGAATTATATAGGATACATGAGTTTCGTATAAATCTTGTGATTCCATGATTTATATTTCAATGTTATCGATATTGAATAAGTAAAATTTATAAATGAATAATTAAAGAGAAACATGGATATTAAAAGAATTACTGATGGTTTATTATAATTAATAGATTCATGTAAATTAAATTCCATATCATTTATATTGCTCTGAATTTTTTAAATTCATGTGAATTAATTTTTAATTTTTAATAATTACATTAGTGAATTTCCAATGCCATATATTCTTTATAAAGAGATTCCTACACCATGTAATTCATATTGTTCCATATAAGATTTCGTGCAGGATCATGGGACATGTCACCTATAAGAAATTTCATTAGAGCCTTTAAAATCAATATGTATGCAAAAATACATTTCAAATGATTAAGATGTATTTTTAATACCCTTATCCTTAAAATACCACATATACATCAATACATATTTAAACCTTAAAATCCATGAATGACTTTTTTAGTGATGAAACTTTTCTCAATCCATTTATATCCATTCCTACCCTCCTTTTAGAATTTTACATGATATTTTAATTTTGAAGTGTGGGAGTGAAGGGAGTCCTAGTGGAAGGGATGATTTAAATTGTAAGGAAAAGGAAATGGGGTTATTATTATGGGCATAAACTAATTTTTTATTGATTGATTATAAATAATTTTTTACCTCAAAAAATTAAAATAAATTTAAAAGAGAATAAAGAAAAAATAAATGAGAAAAAATGGGTTGTGATTTGGGGAAACCAAAAAACACAATTACTGGACCTATTATTCTATTCATACTAGATTATGTGGTAGATAGGATGTGTATTATAATCATAAATTAAAAAAGGTAATATCATTATTTGAAAAAAAATAAACAATAAAAGTAAATATATATTCATGGGGGTGCTAAAAGTCTTTCATTCTACTTAATGTGACCATAACCACTAAATTGAGTTTTGGGGAAGTGGGAGTTTATACCTTGAAGGGGAGAGTTTCATTAGACATTTATTTTTGATATCGAAAATTTTACATAATAGATAAACCACCTCAATTGGAATTAATTTTTAATAAAAAATCTACCATCCTTAAGTCTCATAGTCATTTGAACCTTTAGTGGAAGCCCTGATGGTTTAATGTAAATATTGCTTTTACAAGTGTAGAAAGTTGTTCCTTTAAAAATATAAGGATAAGAATCATGTTATGATGATATGATAACAAATACACATTAATTGTATCATAAGAGTTGAGAGAAAGGATCTATGTGAGTTAAATCATGACTTGGCAGGTCTAACAATAATGAATTAAGGAGCCTAAATTAATGAAAAGAGGTGTACCATAATTTTTTTCAAGGGAAAAGTAAAATACCTAAATGTATTATTGCATTTAATGGGAATAGAAATTTTTATTTTATATTGATTTTTGAATATTTATTTTCATAATTATATTTTATTGATTTTATTTCATTGTAATTTGAATATTTGTAACATCAGTGAACTCCGAATTGCATATTTAAATTTATTTCATGAAACAAATACAGAATTTTTTTCATGTGAACTGATAGAAATAATATTTATTCCATTTTATATATGAATTTATATTACATAAACACTAAAAATTTAACAATATGATCTTAATTACAAAAGATTATCAATTGCGACGTGTTTTTGAATAAAAAGTAAAAATTAGTTAATTCTTCAAATTAATCATTTTTTGTAACAATAGTATTTGAAACATAAAATTTACAATATTGATACAGTTGATATGATTATTTTTTCCTAGGATTTATAAATTAATTATATTGAGTGTTTTATTCTAGAAAAAGAGCTGATTTGAACTTCTAGCGACCTGAAAATATCAATGATTTTGTGAAACCTTCCAGGTCGACATCATGGACATCACCTCCATAAGTGAATAATCACTCAGGATGAACACCTCTAATTGAATTTATTCAACTTTTAATTGTATGAGGACTCATAAGAAAATTTCTAAATAAATTTATGGTGTCATGAAATAACTGAGGTGGCTATTGAATGATATACATCGATGACACATTTAAATAATAATCATCCAGAACAAATTGATTCTAATTATTAACTCATCAATATCCAATATCTGAGTCTAAATAAAGTCAAAATTCAATGGGAGATATAAAATTATAATACAAACAAACAATAATAAGGGGGATTGTGTTTATTTATATATATGGTGGATGAAACTTGATCCATCATTCAAAACAAAGCTTCTAGAGGAAAATCTACTGCATCCATTTCTTTTCTTCATCTATAAAATCATTTTAAGACATTCACAAGTTTGAAATTCATTAAAAACCAATTTCATCTATTTCACAGTTTATTTTTGACAATTAAATTCAAAAAAATAAATTATTACATGTCCCTCAAATTCATAATTTATATTCAACAATTTATGTTAGACAATTCTCATAAACCCACCACAATTCAATGGAATTGTGGGTTTTTCAAATTTCCAGGCCAAAACCATTTCAATCCCACCAATTCATTGGAATTTGAGTTTCATCAAATAAATTTAAATCATGATTACATAATTTAATTTAAATCATTAATTGAAATAAATCAAAATATTCAATGGAAATAAATTTGTTAAATCGGTGTGAAACAACATACCTCTTTTCCAAAAAAATGACATTCGCAATGGAACTTGTCAACGAGAGTGAAGGTGTAGAATACCACAAACTCTACCTCCCAAAAATAACCAATACCACAAGACATGGATCCATCAATCCCAAGATTATCCATTGGAAAAACATGAGGATATGAAGAGAGATTAATTAATAACGAGGGAGGAATAATTACCTGGGAATTTCACCACAAGAACAATGAAAATCCCATGTTGTTTGGTTCAATTGAGAAAGAGTTTAGTCTCTCAAAAACACACCATAACAATTTTAGGTTGAGAGACCAGAACTGTATAATGAAATGGACCTGGATAAATATCCAAACATGTTATTTTAAGTTGGGCATAGTCTGTGTCATGATGTGTACCTTGGGGTCACGAAGTGTAGGCCACGATGGATATGTTTGCTGAAAAAACATGTTGCCTCGGGTTATAAAAATCGATATTTTAACATTTCATAACGTATACATTATGTTAATGACATAAACCAGCTCATGAGTGTCCCCCACTTCATAACTTGAAATTGTCCCCATGTACATAGCATGTACTTAAGGTATACAACATCTACTTCATGTATATGACGTGTGCTTATCCGGAAACTTGTAGTAAAAAACATAAACCAATATTTTGGAATTTTTGACTGAAAAATGACTTAGAAAAAGTGGAAAAATTAACTACTCTTGTTAATAGAATGTTATTGTACTGTTAGGGGGTTACTTTATCTGTTAAAGAGGAAGTGGATCCAAGTAAAGGGAACACAAAGTGTGGAGGGTGGGGTGATGAGTTATTTGAATGGAGTCCACTACTCTCGAAATAACACCACCATGATAAAAACACATTTGGTTAGCATATTTGTCTGATCAGGGACCGTACTCATTTCTTGAATTGATCTCCTTGGTGAGAACCTAGAGTGGCATGCAGTTATATGTCATGCTAATATGGACGATAGGCACATATCTTAACATCGTACGATTAGGATGGGGTTACCCAAAAAGGAAACAATGGTGAAGTACATATATAAACATGAATGAGGACTGTAAGAGTCTACATTAGACCATGTGTTTATAGTGGTATTCTTTAGACCATAGACAATAAGTGGCCTAATCATTGGGCTAGGATAGTGTAGTTTAACGTTATATGGTAGGATGAAGAATGAAAATGGGAGATCCCAAAGGGGGGCGTCGGTAGTGTAGTCGTTATAGTTCTGAAATGAATGTGGACCAAATCAGTTAATACCACACCCTATTATCAATAGGGGATATTAGGTTGAGATATAAAAATGGTGAAAAGTGTTTTGGGCCTGAGACAAGTGTTTCGGCCATCTTACGTACCCCATTTGGTTGGAATTCAATCCATACATAGTTCTGAAAGCACGGTTTAACAACATGCAGGACCAATGGAATGTGGGGTTCGACTACACATGTACACATCCTACCAAACAAACTAACACCATGTGATTCATGCTCAATGTGGGAAACAAGGAGTAGTTATGGTATTTTTTGGGTGCAGAGAGGCATACGTTACGGCCAATGGAACAATATGTGAATATAGACACAATAATGACGACCTGCCTTCTTAACGTGTGTAGATGTGTGCAGGGGTAAAACCAAGTGTGTTGAAATTCCACTTGAACATAAGAAAGTTGAAAGATGATAATCATGGCACCTAATATCTTGATTGAAATGATGGTTGTATGAAGATGGAGGATAACTATTTACCATGTTTGTAACACAACATTCATTTCGCATTAGCCTGGTGCGGGGATAGACAAATTGTGGTCAATTTCTAAAAATGATTGAAACGCAACACTTTTCACATAATTTCATCTCAGTTCTTTTGGGGTGTTGGCCCAAGAGGGTATGTCAGCAAGTGTGGCATGAGACTAGGTAATAAAGTGGGTACCTTCAGTCGTGTAAGAAGAAAGATAGACAAATAAAGGGCTCATGATGCATGGAAACAAAATTAAAGATTGTCTATGTGAAATCTAATACTTCGGTGTCTATTCTATATCATGTTTTAGAATACCAATGACACAAGTCAAATAGAAGGATTTGAATCCCTTTCCGAGGACAATGTTCCTAGGGATGCAAACTCTTAGTTTAATTCCAGAGAGTGGACCATTAAGTGGGGAATTGGACAAATGGAGTGTGCATAGGGTGGGAAGGTAGAAAAACCGAACATGGATGAGGACCAAATTTGCCTTCCATATTATGAAACATTCTTAATGAAAACCCACATAGAGTTTGATGTCCTGAGGCTTCAACTAGGGTATGCATTGTAACATCATAAAAATGGAGGAATGAATGGTTTCAAGTACCTAGGGATGGACTCAAAGACTCAATGTCAGGTAATTCCTTTGTATACAATGAATATGGGAATCAAGCCATACATAGATATCCTAAGAATACCATAGTTTATGGTCATAGAACTCGGACCATACAGAGAAGAGACAAGGGAGCCACATGGTTCAGTAGTTGAAAAATCTGACATGAATGAGGAATGTTGAATTTCATGCTATAACACAAGCTCCCAAGGGAATCCGTAGGTCAAGGAACCAAATGTGGAATTTTGGTCTAGGATTGAGATGAATTTTTAGGCATTCCTACATATCCCATGAGGATGGGACTCCAGACATACATAGTTTTAAATGATGTCATACAGTTTAGCATCATATTATAAGGATGTGGTATAATGGAAGGATGATTCCCAATGGAAAATATATGGAGTGGGTATCATAATCCCAATATGATTGAGAAACCCAAAGGTCCTCAATCCACCACTTGTTTCTAACATAGCATAGGCCGAGGGGGTGGGTAGAAAGAGGGCATGACTTGAGATATCTGGGACTATAACCGAGACAAAATGATATGGCATTTATATGTTTCACATATGGATGGGAATTAGTCCATATGTAGTTCATTATAAATGGCATGGGGTATGATCAATTCCCAACAAGATTTCCCCTCAAGTGACGAAATTGCAATGCAATTGTGTTTTTCATTGTGCGGTCATGACGATTGTGTCACAGTTTAGGGTCATGTGATAGGACTATACCATGTGTTTTAACATCATGTAGAAAAGATGCAAGAGTAAAATGGGATGTGGGACCAGGATGTATAGTTTAATATGATATGTCTTGGGCGCACATAGATGAGTGAGTTTCTAAGGGGAATTAACGTGGCTTGATAAATCATACCCGATGTGAAATGTGGAAAAAGTCCAACCAACACTAGCTATAATTATAGAGGATAATCCTTAGGCCAAGTGTCCAGCAAAAGTCAACAGACCTATGGATAAACTTGAGGATGAAATGTCTTATCATTCCTATATACCCCATAAGGATGGGAATCAAGAAACACATAGTTCTTAGAATTTTTTTTGTTTAATGTCAAGAGATAAGGAGAAGGGGTTCTTAGTTTATGGTCAAGTATCTCAAACCAAAATAAGTGAGATTCATCCAAATGAGTGCAGACCATGATCAAGTCCATAAGCACATAAGTGTGAAGATCGATGTGGGAAAAATGGGCAGATAATATCTTCACAACATGTGGAATATAAATAAATTATTAACATTATAGAGCCTCGAATGACAGCACACCATGAATTCATCCTCTTAATGTGAAAATAAGCTCTGATGATAGCACCAAGTGTGTCATACTTATACTTAGACATGATGGAGTGGAAAATAATGTGAATCATGAATCTTGTATTCAACATTTAATGTAGTGTTGTAATGATGGAGGATAACTATTGGCCTTATTTGAAAACCAAGATCCATATAGTGTGACCTAAAATAGGAACAAACAAATGAGCATAGCCCACTGAACATATTCACAATGTGGGAATTCTATCTAAATTTTATTCAAAAGCCTCAGGGATGTTCATCCATGATTGTAGGTGAGCACTGAGGCCTCGTATCCCTATCTACTGGGGGTCCTTTCAAATTTGAAGGATGATAATAATCCAAATAAAAGGAAATGTGAAACCTATAAATTAATGAAAAATATCGATGTAGAACTCAACAGTATAGGCCCCAAACCATAATACATCTAAGAATGTTGGAGAACTGCCAAAGAAGGTTATGAGACCCAATATTAGAGAAGACTACTTGAGAGGATGAGCAGAGGAAATGGGTTGAAGATATATCAAGAAATAGTTAAAAAGTGTGGCAGTTCCAAACCTGTAATATCCCGGTCCGGCTTACCATTGAGACGGTGGCCAGACCGGTAGGTCACATGGCCTCAAGCATGTCTCCCCTTATGCCAGAGGCTGGTGACTAGCAATGAAGGTCTCGGGAGGTAGTAGGGAGACTATACCCTCAAATAAAAGTAACACAATAGTATCATCAGAGTAAATAATATTCAATAGTGGAAGTAGTAAACTACTGAAAGGCAGAAGCAAAAGACAGGTAATAACCATTTAATAAAAGGAGGTAAACCCCAGTTTACAATGCATGTATGTACAGATGAAAATACAGTTATGAAAGGAGGAATAAATTCATCAAGCCTTAAAAATACAAAAATACAAAGAAAAACAATGCCTGAAGGCAATCCCTCGAGCATCCCAAGCTCCCACTTGGTCATTTGATTATAAATCCTCAGGTACAAACATCATAACACACAGGGAGTCGACTTGAAGATGGCGAGAGCGGCGAAAGCAGCGAGAGCGATGGAACTTTTTCTTCAACCTAGATATGGTGTTTTCATACACTCCTGGAGTATTATTTGATTCTCACCATGAGTTCGTTCAATCCTGATTGGGAGTTTGCTTTCAAGGATGACTGACTCTTATCTAAGGGCTTTGGTTCTTCATCGAATCCTGTAGATCTCTCGGGGGCGAGAAAGAAAGGTGTTTCTTTTGCTGAAGTTCTTTCCGGTTCGTCTGTTTTGAGAAATAGAGGTACGTCTCGTTCCTCGAACATTACCAGACTTGAGAATGGCGGTTTTTCTGTAGTAGCGGATCCGGAGGCTTTGCATCAACGCATTGATCTTTGTAAGTTTTCAATTCTTGGCCGTGTTATTTATTCCAAGGGTGATAAACCCTGGTTTTACGCGGATCTTAAAGATAGAATTTCTCATTGCTGGGGTTTTAGGAATTGGACATTGATTCCTATTGGGAGGGGTTTTTTTCACCTCATCTTTCAATCGGGAGATGATTTTAATAAGGCGTGGGATTTTGGAAATCTTCATATCAAACCTGGTATTTTGAGATTATCCGAATGGGATGTTAATTTTAACCCTTTCAACCTTAAGCAAACTAATTCCCAGATCTGGATCAGACTTCACGGGTTTAATTGGATGTATTGGCATCCTAAGATCCTTAATGACCTTGCCTCATGTGTTGGCACTCCTGTTAGATTGGATCAGAAAACTTTTTAGGGGGATCTTGGTTATTTTGCTAGAATTCTGGTTGATGTAAACCTGGAAAATAAAAGGCCGGATAATGTCACTCTGATTGCTAATGGTAATAAGATTGCTGTTAAAATAGAATATGAACGTGTTCCTTATTTTTGTGAGGTTTGCAAAATTGTTGGTCATTCTATGGTGAACTGTAGGATGCTTCAAAAGAAAGTTTCTGCGGTTCCCAAAGAGAAGGATTGGAAGGAGGTTAATTGGAATAAAAATAATAAGAAGATTTTTGTGGAAAAGGAGGGTCCGTTAAAGGATATACCTGGTCCCTCTAGAGTTATAGTCACTTCTAATAAACCTTGGGCAGATATCTCTGAAGATGTTGAACAAGGTAGGATTCCTGATCTGCCTAGTCCTCCTACTAAGTTTGGTCAGGAAATGGATAAATTTGGTGGATCCACGTGCATAGAGGATCACATTTTGGATCATAATTTATATTCTGAGATTCATGACCTGATCATGTTTTCGGAATTGGTGGATAACATTTGTGAGCTTGTGGTTTCTTTTCAGGATAGTGAGAATTAAGGGGTTTCCTAGGTCCTTATTGATCCTGTTTTTTGCATCCATCACCTCCCCAGTTCAGGTGGTTGGAGCTTCTGCTCCTCCCATTGCAGATTCTGCTTTAAAAGGAGTGGAAACTTCTTCTTTCAAGTCAGATTCTGCTCCTTCGGAAGAGGTGATCGGGGCCCCTTTTCCTTCTGATGGTACTGCTTCACTGGTTGAGGTTATTGAGGTTCCTGTTGGTCCAGTTGGCATCCTTACTGATGCTGTTAAAAATGGAAAAGGTACCATCAGCAGTCTGGATATAAGTGATCTTATACAGGAGGACTCTAGTACTAAGAGAAAGGCTGGAAGGCCTCCTAAGTCTGGAAAACAGGTTAATGTGGGGGTTAAAAAAGGGGGAAATCATCCCAGTCTTAGGTTTAAATGAAGCTTCTTTTCTGGAATTGTCAGGGTTTGGCCAATAATGATACTATGAGGTCCCTTAGGCTTTTCATTTTAAAGCATAGGCCCCTTCTTATTGGTCTGTCTGAACCCAAAAGGGTTTTTTCTCCTAATATTTCCAATTTTGAAAACCTTGGTTTTCATTTTGTGGAATCCAATAGATCCTCATCGGATATTAAAAGGTTATGGGTTTTGGCTCATTTTTCTTTATCCCATATTTCCCTAATTTCTAATTCTGATCAGCATGTCACATGCTCTTTCTTTCTTCAAGGTTTGCAACATTTCTGCTCTTTTATTTATGCTCATAACTGTTATCAAGGTCGTAGGAATTTATGGATGGATATTGGGTCTCTCAATTCTTCGATCTATGGTCTGTGGTCTATTCTTGGTGACTTTAATTCCATCATGAATTCTGATGAGAAGATTGGAGCCATGTCTAATGTCATCTCTTCAAGGGAGTTCAAAGCTTGTATTGATAATAGTGGGTTGATTGAAGTTAATCTTGTTGGGGCTAAGTATACATGGTACAGGAAGGTTTTGGACCGATTTGTTGCTAGTAGAATTGATAGGGACATTTTCAATGAGGCTTTTCTTGATTTCTGGGGTTCTATTTCTTGTATGACTCTTTCTAGAATCAACTCTGATCATCATCCTATTTTGGTTGACCTTGTGAGTAAGGATCCCAAACCTCCTTTTCGTTTTAGATTTAATAAGGCCTGGGTTAATCATCCTGAATGTATAACTATTGTTGAACAAACTTGGAATTATTGGAATGGTAGGGATAATGATTTTGCTTGCGTCATTAAGCTCAAACTTCTTAAAAGAAATTTGAAATTCTGGAGTAAATATCATTTCAGTTCCCTTGATTCTGAAATTTCCTCTCTTGAAGATTCTATTCAACAAATGCAGGCGCAAAATTCTTCAAATAATTTCTCTAATGATATTTTGGGCGAGACTCAGCTGGTTTCCAAGCTTAATAATTTGTTGAATCTTAAAGATGCTTTGCAAAGAGATAATTTTAAGGCTAATTGGTTGAGAGATGGGGATAGAAATTCTATATTTTTTAATTCTTTGCAGAGAATTAGGAAAGTCTCAAGGCCTCTCTCTTTGGTTAGAAATGGGAATAATGTGTTTGATAACAGAAGGGACCTTTCTGAGCATGTTGTTTCTTATTTTAAGGATCTCTTTTCTGGTTATTTCCCTCTTGATGATCCTGTGGAGAGTATTATTCCGACTCTTGTTAATCAAGAGGATAATTCCAGTCTTACATCCATTCCTTTGGAATTTGAAATTAAAGAAGCGACCTTTAGTCTAAAGTCTGATATCTCCCCGGGTCCAGATGGTTTTGGGAATTTTTTCTTTCAGACTTACTGGGATGTCATTCATGATGATGTTTGTAGGTTGGTTACTCATTTTTTTAAAGGTGTCTCTCTTACTCAGGGTCTAAATGCTCAATTCCTTGCCCTTATTCCAAAGACTGAGAATGCTAATGAGATTCATTTGTTCAGACCTGTTGCTATGATCAATACTATTTTTAAAATTATTTTCAAAATCTTAGCTACTAGGCTGTCTTCTATTGCCAGTAAGATTGTTTCTCCTAATCAGTTTGGCTTTATTAAGCATAGGTCTATTCAACATTGTCTTATTACTGCATCTGAATGTGTTAATCTTCTTAAGAAATCCACAAGGGATGGTAATATTGCTCTCAAGTTGGATGTCAGGAAAGCTTTTGATACTATAAATTGGAATTTCATTTATAAGGTTCTTCGTTTTTTTGGTTTTGATGATGTTTTCATTAATTGGGTTAAAATCATTTCGAGTCAGCTCGTATCTCTGTCCTTGTTAATGGCTCCCCTGAGGGATTCTTTGCTTCTTCTAGAGGTGTCAGACATGGTGACCCTCTCTCGGCCATTATTTTTTCCATTGCAGAGGATTATCTTGGTAGATTACTTTCTATTATGGCTGGTAATGGGAATCTGTATTCTATTAGTGTTGGTAGAGGTTTTGTTGCTCCCACTCACTTGTTATATGCGGATGATATTATTCTTTTCACTAAAGGGAATAAGAGAAATATTAAAAATATTAAGCGTGCCCTTTTGCATTATGAAAAAGTCTCTGGGAAAGAGATTAGTTGGGACAAGTCCTTTGTTTATTTTGGAAGGAATTTTCCTATTTCTAGAAAGAATGGCATTATTAGGGATTTGGGTATTCATGAAGGTGTTTTTCCCTTTACGTATTTAGGTGTTCCTATGTTTTGGGGGAGGCCTAAAGCTTGTTATTTTTCTGATATTGTATGTATAATCAGACGTCATCTTGCTACATGGAAGGCTAAGTCCCTTTCCTTGGCTGGTCGGGTTTGTTTGGTTAGAGCTGTTATCATTTCTAAGTTTGTTTATTCTTTCATGATTTATAAGTGGTTGATCTCTCTTATCAAGAGCATTAACGTTTCTATTAAAAAATTTATTTGGAGTGGCAATATTTCAGAGAGGAAATTAGTTACTGTTTCTTGGAATAAATGTTGTAAACCCTATGATGCTGGGGGTCTTGGTATTAAAAATCTTGAGGTGTTTAATGATTCTTTACTGGCCTCGTTCATTTGGAGGCTTGTCAATGATAAATATGAGTCTCTGGACTTTCTCCGCTATAAATTCAGGGATAGGCTCAGGAATGGAGTTTTTAATTATCTGGATTCTTCTGTTTGGCCTACTTTAAAATACATCTTTTCCTCTATTGACTCTCATGCCTGATGGCTTGTTTCAAGGAACTCGTCTTTATCCTTTTGGAAGGCCAATTGGACTGGATGTCCTTTAGCTGACTCCTTGTTGGATGATGATTTTAATGTTGATATGGATGCTACGATTAAGGATCAGCTTGATAATATGGGGGGTCTCCCTAATCATATTGTTACTATTATCAATAGTTACTGTTTCTCTAACAGAGAGGATTTTTGGGCTTGGGAACCTGCTTTTAATCGCCTGTTGACTTCTAAAAATTTTTATTGTCATTCTTTATCTTGCAATATAGGCTGTAAATGGATGAGGGATCTTCATATAAACTTTATTAGGCCCTCTCGGTCTTCTTTTACCTGGAGATTGGCTCATGGGAAACTTCCTACTGATTGTTTCCTTCAGAAATGTGGCATCTCTCTCTGCTCTTCGTGTGTGTTTTGTTAACAACATAGGGAAGATATTGATCATTTTTTTATTAGTTGTGTCAATGCCTCTTCAATGTGGAAGGCTGTTTTTGATATCTTTGAAATTCCCATGCCTAATATGTCTTCAATTCATCATTTCCTTAAAAGCTGGAATTCTATTTCGCTCTCTCCCGAATTGTTGGATCTTTTTAGAGTCGCTGCTTCTGAACTCCTTCATTTTATTTGGTTTTCACGAAATAAGATGATTCATGATAAATTTTCCTTCTCGGTTAGTGGGGTTTTATCCGCTATTCTTGGTGCTATGCGTAATGTTGTTATTCCAAGGAAGCATTTTTGCTTTAACTCGGTTCATGATTTGTTCGTTCTGAACAGGATAGGTGTTAAGGGTAATTTCAAGCCTCTGCGTGGTACTTTAGAAGTTCTATGGAAGGAACCTTTTTTTGGTTGGATAAAAGTAAATTTAGATGGTGCTTCTAGGGGTAATCTGGGGCATTCTCGTTATGGTGCTGTTTTCAGGAATCATAAAGGGGATGTCCTTGGTTGTTTTCATGGTTCTTGTGGCTTTGCCTCTTCACTTGAGGCCGAAATGCTTGGCATTATTGTTGCTGTCGATCAAGCTGTGTAGCGTGGTTGGGATAATTTATGGTTTGAGAGTGATTCTTCTATTGTTGTTTCTGCAATTAGGATGGGTTTTTATCACTTGTCCTGGAAGCTTACTAATCGCTGGATTAATTGTTTGGAGACTCTTTTTTCTTTAAATCATATTATCACTCACGTTTATAGGGAAGCCAATTCTGTTGCTGATGGTCTGGCTAATAAAGGTGTTAATGGTGTTGATTTTGTTTGGTTTGATCAAGTTCCTGATGATCTCCTTATTTTTATTAATAGGGACCGTGACAAATCCCCCATTTTTAGACTTTTGTAAGTTTCTTTTGGGGCCTGTTTGTTTTTTTTGGAGTGGCTTGTTTCTTTTTCTTCAGGATGGCAGTAGAGCTTTGCTGTGTCGAGTTGCTGTGGTTTCCCAAATTATGGGATTCAGTGTGCTGATCTGGAGCAGGCTGGAGTCTGCAGAGTAGCTGGCTTCATTTGGTTTCCCAAATTCTGGGAATCAGTGTGCTGTTTGGAGCGGGCTGGAGGATTAGTTGCTGGCTTCTTTTGGTGGAAGGAAGGCTTTTTTGTTGCTGTTTTTTGGCTAATAAAGGCCCTGGTTGATGGAGATTCTTCTGTCGTGGAGATATCTTTCTTGATCTGGCTTTGATCTTCTTTGGCGGCATTGGTGGCCTCATCCCATAGCCCACCCTTTTTATTGGGTGTTTGTCAGCTTTGGTTTCTTTCTTTTTCACCTTAACCATTTTTTATGGTTTTGGTGTTTTTGTTTGTATTTTTCTTGTTCTGTTTTCTTTTCTCTTTAATAAATTTCCATTCAGATCATAACACACAACCAAGGTCCTGCAAGCACTACGCCAAAAACTGGAAAGGGAAGCGCTACCACTTTATTAGTGCTAAAAAAACGCTGATAAAGGAGGCCTTTATCAGAGCTCAAAAAAGGCACTGATTAAGGGGGGCCTTTATCAGGGCTTTTTTAGCACTGATAAAGGCCCCCTTTATGAGCGTTTTTTTTTTGAGTGGTGATAAAGTGGACCTTTATCAGGGCTTCTTTTAGTAGCACTGATAAAGGGGGGCTTTATCAGTGATGAAAAAATTTATATTTCAATAAAAATATGGAAAAATAAATTATTCTTATATAAGTATATTTATATTGATATAAATACAATATATATTTTTTAAATATGTTATAGATACATATAAATAGACTATTACATTTAATATATAATTTATTTAGTGAAAATGGATTCAAAATATTTTTAAAAAATATTATTAATTAATAATTTTCTGATTATTATCAATTAAAAAACATTTAATAACAATTTTACGACAAAAAACATCAAAAACAATTAATAAAAGATCAAAAATATGTTAAAAATGTGAATCGAACTTAAAAAGGCCACAACTTTTGATCCGGGTGTCCGTTTGAGCTCTACAGCATATGAAATCGAAGCATGCGATGAGTTCTATGCGCTAGTTACTCAGGTAAAACCACTATCACATTTTTAAAGCCCAAAATGTCCCAAAAGGCCTCCAAAACTGAGTTTTTAGTCGGGATACCCCGATTTTTTAACATTCAAACAAGTATATCTTCTGATCCGGATGTCCGTTAGGCCTGTACCACAATCATATCGATGATTGATTCATTTTCTGCATTTTTACTAGTTGTGGTGTTGAAAAAAATTGTAGATTATATGTTATGATCATTTTTACATTTTATGGATTTTCAAATACACATATATATGTATTTATTCGTAAATATATATATATGTGTCTATGTGTGTGTGGGTGTCAATGTATGTGTCTGTGTGTTTTAAATATGAATATATGTATGTATGTATTTATATACTTACTTATAAACACACATAAAAACATATTTTTTCATAAATGTATTTAAAACTAATCTTATATGTACATTCTATGGCTTTTCAAATACACATATATATATATTTATTCATAAATATAAATGTGTTTGTGTGTGCGTGTGTGTGTCTCTGTGTGTGTTTGTGTGTTGTATATATCTATGTATGTGTATTGTATATATATATGTATTTATTTATTTATTTATTTATTTATAAACACACATAAAAACATATTTTTTCATAAATGTATTTAAAATTAATCTTATATGTATATATTAATATAAAAATAAATATACATATAAAAAATTATAACTAAAAATATTTATATAAATATATTAATATATGAATTAATATATATATATATATACTAATATATGAATAGATATATTTATATTAATATGAATTTATATCAATATATGAATAAATATAACTATATATATATAGATATCATTATATAAAGAACAAAACGAAATGGCTTAGTGGTAAAGGTGCAGCTGCAAAAGGGGGGAGTTCCCAGGTTCAAGTTTGGGTGGAAGCAAATGGGGTGTGCATGTATGAGGATACGCCAGAAGTGCTGTGCGTGAGAGTCCTCCTAGTACTGATAAAAGGGGGTGTGAAGAGCTGATAAAAGCACACCCCGCATTTTTGTAAATTTTTTTTATTTTTTTTAAAAAATTAACCTTTATCAGCACTAAAAAAGCACTGCTAAAGGACACTTTTATCAGCGCTAAAAAAGCGCTGATAAGGGGTCTTTTACTAGAGCATTTTTTAGGGCTGCTAAATGGGGCCTTTATCAGCAATTTTTGGAGCACTGATAAAAGTTACCCCCCTATATTAGCGCTGAGCTTCACAGCGCTTTTTTAGCGCTATTAAAGCCCTTTTTTAGTGCTGATATATGCCGTTTTTGTAGTAGTTAATCAAGAAGGTCTACTCGGGTAGCCCAGTCCAATGGTAACCCGAGTAGGGTGTGAGATATAAATCTTAGATGGCTGGAACCACTAGTTTCAAACCGAGTCCAGAAAGTTTATAATAATCAAACAGTGAGCATGTTTGGAGAAATAAGTAAGCAGAATTACATAAGTATATAACACTTTTCCAGGTTCCTGAGGGACACCTGATGGTTATACCAACTTCAGCTCGTTGTCGGTAAAGTAACATGATCATGTCACCATATATATATATATATAAGAATTTAGATCATAGATGTCGTGGGGTAAGAATTCCTCCAACCCATTAATAGGATTATCAGGTACGAGGTAATAATGCCTATCATCCCTAAAGGTTAACTGGTAAGGGGTAAGAATTCCTCCCTTCCATACACGTATAGAAAATAACATGCAACAGGTAAGAATGCCTCTCTCTCCTATAGGCCAATGAGCAAGGGGTAAGAATGCCACCATTCCATCACATTCATTCAATTGTTATGGTGTATAATTGCTTCCCATATGTCACATTCATAATACTGGCATGGGGTATAACTACCTCCCATATAGATATATAATCTTCATCAGAAGTCAACTATCAAGGGATAAGAATGCCTCCCTTCAAGACATGTACTATCACACTTCCATGGGGTATAACTGCCTCCCATCCAACAACGTATCTTTCACTAGGTGGCCTCAGCATGCACTAACTTTTTTTATCTCTCACATTGTGGCATCAACATGTGCACACTCACAATACAAACATGTCTATAATATATTGCTTATGGAATTACCTCATAATAATTTAAAGAATCATACCAAATACACATAAGCGAACACATTCACGTTCATACTTAAGGCAACCCAACTTAACTATCTAAATCAATATATTCACACAATCATTTTACTAACATAAGTCGAGCTCATAACGTTATCACAAGGCATGGTCGTACCACACTAGTATGTTCCTTCATAGTCTCACCATTTAATCTTAGAGGAAATGTTTATCATTATTTAACCCTTTGATAACTTCTAGATGTAACAAGTAATTTAGTCTTAATTCATCATAAAATGGTTATCATCTTACTCAGTTTTCCTAAACAAGGTAAATTGACCCATACAGAAGAATCCCGGAAATTTCATTCCCTTTGTCTCAAAAAATAATTTTCACATACAAAGCATCAAAGAGGCACCACAACAATCCAACAATAAAGCATAAAAAGTCTATCACTAATTTTTATCATGAAGACAACACACCTCTAATTAAGGTGTTTTTTTAAATCGTTAGTTTAGTGATCATTTAACCCTTTTATCTTATCCTACATTTCACACTATTTTCCAAGCATCATTTAATCAAAACCAGATTGCAGAATTAAAATACTAAGGAATTTCAGTGTTAAAATGATTAATAATTTACTTCAATTTAAAGGGAAAGGAGAGGGACCCTACCTCTAGGTGGATCCATTCGTCCACTCTGGATCTTGGAACTTTCTAACTAAGAGCTGCAGATGTGACCCCACTCTGCCTACAAAGGTGAGTCACCTTGACATTGGCGATTCGAGACCATGCCAAAACCTTCAACGCACTAACAGATAAATACAAGGAACCATAAAATACTTAAAGGGACCATTCTAGGTGCTGTGAAACCAAAAGCCTAACAGAAACCTCACCTCAAACCAAAGAGGGGAATTGAAACCGCCCGAATCCGCCTCACCATCAACGGAAGATGTCGAAACTCGAACCCAAGGGTCCTGAGATAACCATACTACAATCATAGAACGAAGGAAAAATAGAAATCAAGAATCCCCCAATACCTAGGGTTCGGCCAAATCCTATATGTCAACAGAGAGGTGAAAATCCAGCTGGAAAACAAGAGGAGAGGGAAAGAGGGAACTTAACACGGAGTATTAGAGAAGAATCCAAGATAAAATCTGAAGAAAACGGAGGAAGGAGGAGGCCGTAAAAGGAGGGAATCACGCGACTCAAAGGGGGAGATCCCTGGGTGTTGTGTGTGGGTCTGGAGAGAGAGGAACTGAGGGATGGATTTTTTTATGTTTTTCTTTTATTTTTTGTTAAATTTAATCAAATTATTTAATCAAACTGGCCCATGCGGTTTGATCCGTACGATTTACCAAACCATGCACAAACCGTGCAGCACCCTCTGCCTAAGAGAGACCCCTCAAATGGGCTAGGAGCATGGTTTGGGAAACCGTGCGTAGCACGTACACAAGCCACGTCCTCTTTAAATAAGGCCGCACAATTTTCCTGCAATGGGCTGCATGGTTTGGTCCAACAGTGCGTAGCCCGTGCATCTTCCTCTACCTTTTATAAACTAGCCTCTCTCAAGACTGAAGCTCCCAAGAACTGTCGAGACACTAGGGAAATTTAGAGGCCTTCTCCGAAGACCAAAACCCAAACAACAAAGTGTTCCAACTCTTAGAATTTCATTCTGAATCTCAGTCTTAAAAACAACAAGTTCAGTAATCAAAAAAGTTCAAATTCATTCAGGTTTTAGTCTGGTTCTAAATGCGGGTCATTACAACCTTCCCACCTTAGAAATTCTCGTCCCCGAGAATCCTTCAGAAATAGCGTACACATCACCCAATGTACAAGTGTCGTGACACTTCATTCAAACCATCATGTTGAGTTCACAAATGTCTAACACACCCTTAAGAATCCATTAAACCCTATGACACATAAGCCCCCAAAAATCTAGCCAATGCTTGTTTCAAAACGAAAAAACTGAGACGAATATTTCCTGAGTCCATCCACCTAAATACACGAGCCCTTCGTCATCTCACTAAGAATCGAGTCACATGTACATACCACCTTATATTCTTAACATTAGGCAACCAAATCCAAACTACGGTTTTCACCACCATTTGAATTAACTTTCAATGAATTCCCCAAGCGTTCCCATGACGCTCCTAGTGTGATTTGAAATAGATCAAACGGTAGATTCCCCATTGAACTCAAGGACCGTGTTGAGAAGGTTGTTCATATTAGGCACCTTCGGACAGAAACCACACTCACCTCTACATGACAACGTGCCAGAAAATGGTATGTGACTGACCGTAGACATTAAACAAGAACCCCGAATCAAGCCATCTCTAGCTGAATATTTACAAGAATTCTTGGCCTAAACTGCGGACATATTCCAAACCGCACCAAAATTCCTTTCTCCAAAGCACCTTACTTTTAGGAAAAACATGTTCACCAAAGCCTACACCCAACATCCGATGATGTTTCCCTGATCAAACCATACAAGAATTCCATGCATCCTGCATGCAATGCCGAAAGAGAACCATCCGATCAAGCCCAATGGCTTTAGAGCATTTGAGCGTATAATACCGACATTGTCTTACTGTATATTGAATGAGGAAAAGATAATGGACATGCTTGTCGCTAAGAAAAATACACCAAGGGTGTTGAAATTGATTCCATCTAATCATACCAGTCTACAGGACTGATGAACAGTCGACCCTCAACTGGTCAACTTCTAGGAAGGAACTCGACTTCACCTACCGACACATCCACACGTTTTAAACTCGCATGCCTCAAGGAATTCAGACACGAACAACCCATTTCCAAAGGCATTCCAAGAAGCATCCATTCCAAGTGAAAGGATACATTTACCAGATTCGATGCGACATTCTCCCAACATTAGGAGTGCCCTAGTCACCAAAGGGAAAGGTGATAACCTAGCCGAGCACAAGCACACTAGTACACAAGCTCTGCAACGATAGTGTGATGTTCTTCCACCACATTCACATCACCATACAAATAAAGAAGATCCAAAACAAGTAAACATGCATGTCAAAACACATGAGACATTCGAACGCCATCCTGAACATTGGGATGAAACAATTATTTAACATTGTGCCACTCTACTGAGGAGATAACCCATTTCCACAACAAACGTCAAAACCCAACGACCACCCATTCGAACAAGGGTGTTATTAGAAAAAAAAGATTCCAACAAGGGACAATGACACCTGAATGGAACCTCACGTAAGAAAACTCACTGTACAAGAAAGGAATTAAAATGATAATGGTGCCACCAACCATGGGCTAGCCCCTTACGAAGATCAAACGTTGACCATAACGACGGATGACACCAAAAGCCTCTAGGCTCAAAATCCAATCATCAAAACACCACTAAGGAAGCAATGCCAAAGGGAAACAACTACGGCTCATTTCCCAGGGAACTCAAAGAGAAGTACGAACTACCATTATAAGAGGGTCCCAACATGCCACTTACAGGTTTCATTTCCAAGCCCTTTACATTTTACCCCATTTAATTCCTATCCATTTAAAAGCATCAAGAACGCATCAAGAAAACAGGTATGTTTCACAAAAACATCCTTTTAAGAACATCAATCATTCACAAAAATCCCGCCTTTATCAATCAAAAGAGAAAAACAAAACCATCAAAACAAAATGGCGACCTAATAGGGTACCATTTTATCCATCTTGGGTTCTTCAAAAAGCATCCCCAAAGTAGTCACTCAATTCCTTTTAAAATTATAACACCCCAACTAGGTTATCTCATACAACACATTCCAACTGTCCTATTAGGGCCAAGTTGTAGATTTAATAGTTAACCAAAAAAATTCAATTCTGAAAACATACAACTTTTTCCATTTAATCATTTGACAATATAGTAGGCCTTTACATTTAATACGGGTTGTCATTTCCCAATTCATGAAGAGCCCATACACATCATGGATTGAAAATTGACTAACCTTTTTATCAAAACCAGATTCTAAACCATAAATTAACATGGTCACATACAATGGTCTGATGATATGGGTGGCCACTTACAAACCTATAAAGCACCTATACACTTTATAAATTTTCATTTGGATCCCCATTCTAATCAAAATAAATTTACTATAGCATTTTATAATTTGCAGCAATTTATAGTAGTTTGAATACACGAGCTACCTTTCCCCAGTTATAAGGCACACATACACCATACAACTGAAAAATAGCTCCCATCATATTCTCAACCAACAGATTCAGCTCATGCAATCAATTACATATATAAAATAGAGCATGTCACTACAAGAAACTAACACTGAGGCATGTTATAACATAGAAGAATCACAGAAAGAATGGCATATTATCACCGAAACATGCTATCTAAATAGGTATAATAATAAATACCTAAACACGGTACTAAAATAAGCATGGAATATCAATCAAAGAACAGAATCAGATCAGAAGGAAATTTATAATGCAACTACATGGCATGGCACTATACACAACATGTTAATTCCCTGTGTTCCTAATATGATGCATGGAATGCAGCTTTCTTGCCATATCAGGCCAAGGGTAAAATTTATGGAATTTCATAAACCATAAGGAGCAGAAAATACAATAGTCAATCAATGTGAAATTATATCAAATGTAATAGAAAACAACATGAACAACAATTCCCATCCCTGGCCACTTGGTCATTTTCCGTATGTGTGGTGATCAACCGCAAGCACGGCTATTAAACAAGAACTGACACATTCCTCATATCTTATCTACCAACCCAAAACAATAGAACAAATAGAAAATAAATCCCTCTGATACCACTTTGTAATGTCCCGTCTCGGCTTACCATCGAACAGATGGCCGGACCGGTAGGTCACATGGCCTCAAGTGCGTCTCCCCGTATGCCAGAGGCTGCCAACTAGCAGCAAGGGTCTCGAGAGGTAGCGGGGAGACTATACCCTCATATTAGAGTAAAACAGTGGTATCATCAATGTAAATAATATTCATTTGAAGAAGTAGTAAAAAATTGAAAGGATGAAGAAAAAGACAGGTTATAAACATTTTATAAGGGGAAGCAAACCTAGTTTACAATGCATGCATGTATAGATGACAATACAGTTAGGAAAGTATGATTAAATACACCATGTTTACAAACAATACAAATATAAAGGACAAAAAAGCCTGATCGAAATCCCCTGAGCATCCCAAGCTCCCACTTGGTCCTTTGCTCCTAACTCCTCAGGTACAAATGGCACATCACACAACATAGGTCTTGCAAGAAAGAAGGTCTACTCGGGTACCCCAGTGCAATGGCGGCACAAGTAGGTTGTGAGATACAAATCTCAGTAGATCGGAAACACCAATGTCAAACCCAATCCAGACAGTTTATAATAATCAAACAGTGAAAAGGTATGGAGAAATAAGAAAGCAGAATTACATAACTAAATAAAATCCATCCAGGTTCCCGAGGTACACCTTACGGTTATACCAGTTTCAGCTCATTGCTGGTAAAGTAACCTGATCATGTAACCATATATATATATATATATATTAATATATAAGAATTTATATCATAGATGGCATGGGGTAAGAATTACTCCTACCCATTAGTAAGATTAGCGGGCACGAGCTAAGAATGCCTCTCATCCCTAAAGGTCAACTAGCAAGGGGTAAGAATGCCTCCCTTCCATAAACGTATAGAGAATAGTGGGCATGAGGTAAGAATGCCTCTCACACCTATATGTCAATAGCAAAGGGGTAAGAATTCCTCCATTACATCACATTCATTCAACCAGTATGGGGTATAACTGCTTCCCATCTACCACATTCATAATTCTGGAATGGGGTATAACTACCTCCCATCCAAACATGTAATCATCATTAGAAGTCAACTGGAAAGTGGTAAGAATGTCTCCCTTCTAGACATGTACTGTCACACTGGCATGGGGTAGAACTGCCTACCATCCAACCACGTATCATTCACTAGGTGGCCTCAGCATTCACTGACCTTTGTTATCTTTCATTATGTGGCATCTGCATATGCGAACTCACATTATAAACATGTCTATAATATATAGCTTATGGAATTACATCATAAGCATTCAAAAAATCATACCACATACACATAATCGAACACATTCAGGTTCATACGTAAGGCAGCCCGTTTAAAGTATCTAAATCAAGATATTCACACAATCATTTTCCTAACATAATCCATGCTCATTACGTTATCCCAAGGCGTGGTCGTACCACCCTAGTCTATTCCTTCCTAGTCTCAACATTTAATCTTAAAGGATATGTTTATCATTAGTTAACCCTTTGATACCATCTAAAGGTAACAAGTAATTTAGTCTTAAGTCATCCTACTATGGTTATCATCTTACATAATTTTCCTAAACATGGTAAATTGACCCAAAAAGAAAAATCACAAACATTTCATTCCCTTTGTCTCAACAAAGAATGTTCACATACAATGCATCAACGACGCACCACAACAATCTAGCAGGTAAGAAAAAAATTCTATCACTACTTTTTATCTTGACGACAACACACCTTTAATCGAGTGGTTTTATTATTAAATAGTTATTTTTGTGATCAGGAAAAACTTATATCTTATCTTTCATTTCACACTCTTTTATAGGCATCAATTAATCAAAACCAGATTGTTGAATAAAAATACCCAGGCATTGCAGTGTTAAACTAATTAATACATTACTTCAATTGAAAGGGAAAGGAGAGGGACCCTAACTCTAGGTGGATCTATCCGTTATATCCGACTCTTGGATCTTTCTAACTAAGAGCCGCTACTACTCCCCCACTATGGCTACACAGGCGAGTCACATTGTCTTTGGCGACTCGAGACCATGCCAAAACCTTCATCGCACTAACATATAAATACAAGGAACCTTAAAAAATTTAAAGGGACCATTCTAGGTGTTGCAAAACCAAAAGCGTAACATAAACCTCACCTCGAACCAATACCGGCAACCAGAACCGCCTGAATACACCTCGACTTTGGCACAGGATGTCCAAACTCGAACCCAAGTGTCCCGAGACAACCTTAATACAACCCTAGAACAAAGGAAAAAATAGAAATCAAGAAACCCAAAATACCTAGGGTTTGTCCGAATCCCACGGGGTAACGGAAGGGCCAAAATCTGGCCAGAAAACAAGAGGAGATGGAAGTGGGGAACATTCCACGGAGGATTGGAGAAAAAATCATGAAAAAATTGGAAAAAACGGAGGAAGGAGGAGGCCATTGGAGGAGGGCATTGCGCAGCTCAATGGGGGAGCTCCCTGGGTGCTACGTGCGGGTCTGGAAAGAGAGGAAGTGAGGGAGGGATTTGTTTTTAAGTTTTTATTATTTTATTTTCAATTTAATCAAATTCTTTTAATAGACTAGCCCGCACAGTATGATCCACACAGTTTTCCAAACCCTACGAAAACCATGTGGCACCCACTACCTAAGAGAGACCACTCTCACGGACTAGATGAAGATTTTGGGAAACTGTGCACATCCCATGGGCAATCCACTGCATCTTTAAATAAGGCCGCACAATTTTCCTACAATGGGCCACACGGTTTGGTCAAACCGTGCACAACCCATGTGCCTTCCTCTACCCATTAAAAACCTGTCTCTTTCTCAGGACCGAAACATCCAAGACCTATCGAGACACTTGGGAAACATTTAGGTCTTCTCCCAAGCCCAAAACCAAAACAACAAACCATTCCATCTCTTGGAATTATGTTCCAATGCTCGGTCTTAAAAACAACCAGTTCAGTAATAGAAAAAGATCCAATTCATTCGGGTTTTAGTCCTGTTCACAACGCATGTCATTTCAAAACCTAACCTGAATAAGGACATAATCCCACATACGCCACACCATTCAAAATTCCACGAGAGAGATCAAGTTGAGTGGCTGAGAGAAAGAATAGTTGAACCCAGGCTATGACAGAAACCAAAATGTTTGAGCATTCTTACATATCGCATAAAAATGGGAGTCAATCCGTACGTAGTTCTCTAGAGGAAATGATGTTTTACATCATGTGATAAGAACTTAGTAGATCATAGTTTATATTCATTGATCTAGGACTGCAGATGCCCAGATTATAGTCTTGTGTGTGGGATAGAAGGGTGGAAAGGGTGAAACACCAAACCTATCATTTGGAGAACTTGGAACGACAATAAATATTGAGGATAACAATTAAAAATGTTCACAACACAATATCCATATCTTGTGAGCATGAATAAAAATACACAATTTCGAATCGATCATTGACCATATTTGCAATGCAATACATGTGTAAAATTATCATTCGGGATCCTCCGAATGGTTGGACCAAAATTTTTTGATAGCCAATGTGGCATGAGAACAGACCGAAAAAGCGGTCCTTTTATATGTGGAAGATGGAATCCCAAATGGCGGGACCCTTTGGGCATGTAGATTCCCGAGAAACCTACCATCTTGTAGAATGATATAAAGGGTTTTTTTTAATGTATTGATCTTCTAATTTTCTTGTGTATGATAGTAAGAGGTGTGATGAGAAAAGATATTTTTCTTAGTGTACATTTTATTTAGTTCAGCTACTCAGAAGTTGGTGTCATTATCAGTGAGGATGGTGTGAGTGACTACAAATTGGTAGATGAAGTTAGAGATCACAAATTCAATGATATAATGATCCTTGACTTCATTGAGCAAAATTGCCTCTTCCATTTTGAAGAATAAATCTATAGAGATCAAGATGAAGCTACACTAGCGAGTCATCCCTAGTGGATTTTTGTATCTCCCCAAAGTTTTGAAAATAAATATTGAATTCATTTTATAATATATCCATTATGGTATAAATTTCCACTACTATGTTTTGAATTTTGAAAAACTGTCATCTAGAGTTGTGACTAGTTAGTCATTTGAAGTGTCATAGAACGAAAATGATTTTTAGTGAATAGTAATATACCCTTATGAATTTTAATAATAATAGTAATATGACCCTTAGAAATATTGAATATTTATTTTATTTTATTTTCTTATGTTAATAAGATAATGATATCTTAATTTATTTTTCATTGTGATATAAAACGAATTACATCATTAAAATTTTTATTTTCTCAATTAACTATGATTTTATTTAAAATTTTAATTAATAATATTTTGATTTTTATTTTTAAATATGGAGTTCATTTTTAAATTAAATACGTTGAAAAATAGTAGGGGTGATTTTTGGGAACTTTCTAAAAAACATGAATTTTTCGTGAATAGTAAGAATACATTTTTGAGTTTTCAGAATATTTAATGGCATAATAATTATGTAATAATAAATAAAATATTTGTTTTGACTTGTTTAAAATATAATAACATATTAGGTGTCCCAAGTGGCTAATACCATGGTCAAATACCCTTGGCAAGCCCATGGTTTTACAAAAACCACTAATGAGGTGTCTTTTTAAATTAATAAAAAACTCTCACTCTTTTACTATAAATACCCACACATCCATTCCTTTTCATTCATTCCATATCCATTATCATCAAATGTATAGATTTTTTACCTCCCATGGAGTCATCCCAAGGTTTCCTTAAGCCCTCAGGGTCCCAACCATCATGTTTTATGAGTTCCTCTACAAAGTAAACAAACCCTTCAGCCTCCTCTTTTAGTCAACACATATTTGTGATATCTCACTGAATTTCCATTATCATATGTTGGGGTTTGATATTATGTATTCCTATTACTATACATTTGATTTCCATATTACTATATACCATTTTTCTCTCATAAATTAATTTTATGAAATTTTAAGTGACATGGTTAGGGTGTCGATTTTTCATAAGGAACTCTCAACTTTTCATTCATATTCAAGTTAGTCTCTTTTCTCTTTTATCTCCTCACCTAATCTATAAAAATGACCATGATAACTCCAATATAATATATATAATGTATTTATATAATATTAATGGAGTAAACATCTTCAATAATATTACTCCTCCCTTTTAATTTTATAAAAAAAATCAACGTCCATGAGGTTCCAATTTATAACCATTGTGGACGATGATGTTTCAGTATTAAATTTCTCATTCATTACTGTTAATGAATCCATTTATAAATTTTAACTAGACTTAATTATTTATTATAACCTAATTAATATTCAGGAACCAGGATATGTACAAATTATTAATTTATATGAAAAAACAAGTTCATATAAATCCAAATACCACTAAATAATTGAATTGGTAGTCATCTAATGATATATCCTCATTCCTTGTAAAAAATCATAGAAATGACAATAAAAAATAATTTATTTTTATAAATAATATTTATTTTTAATTTTGGATATTTAAAATCATTCCACATGAACTTTATTACTTAAAAACAAGTGAATCGATTATAAAAATCAAGAAAACAAACACTTCAGAATGATAGATTTCAATATAATAACTTATCAATAAAGACATAAATAAACATAATAGAATTATGATAAACTGAAAACATGTATTATAGGTTTTGAATTAAGTTATTAATGTGTCTAATTTCATATTCCAAGATATTTAGTTCAAGAGAAGGTCACATTTGAACTTAATGTAAGGGTTTTTCCACCCGAACATACATTAGCATTTAGGTTACGTTCAATATCTAATTACCTCATTGAAATTATTCTGTGCTACTATGTACTCCACATAAATTATTTTTGAGTATTCTATATATGTAAAACAATCATAATCCTTCCAAATTTTATGGATAGTGACAGATTTTAAAAAGAGTAACTTTCAAAATTGTTTCCAAAATACATGCCCGATTCTAGGGAATTTCTAAAAAAATTACCTATTTTCAAGGGCACTCTATAATCTGTTGTTGCAAATAATTATATTTATAAAATAAATAATTTTATTATAGAAATACCATCATACTTTACATCTGTTTTTATAAACAGATTTTTCCAAAAGGATCCTTCTTTTCGAATTAGAAGAGTATTTATGTCAATAATTGCTTAATGATTTTATAAAATTATTTTCATCTAATTCAACACTCATGACGATTCTTATGAATTATCGGGTTTAATAATTTATGAAGTCATCTAATATATTATATTTAATTATTTTTAATATTTTTTTTGTTGAATATATATCCTAAAATCATTCACCATATTACTTAGAATTGTAAGTGTTTTATGATTGGGGAAAGGCATATACCTTTCATATGATAGTTTCAATATGAATGTATTTGTTGTTTATGTTTATCCCCTCTCATATGAGGAATATATTGGACTTATTATTTGGGTGTAGGGACTCTATATCCCCTCAATGCTTTGGTAGGTCTAATAAGACAAATAGAAAATGAATTGACCGAGGCCTTCCCAATTGTGATATATGGATTTGGCTGAGGCCTAAATCATTTTTAGACGTTTTGGTTGTGGTATTGACAAAATGATTCAAAATGTCTGACATATGAACTTCCCTCAATATGAAGCTAGTAATTAAAAGTTCATGTGGTTACTCAACTATTAGAATACCCATGATAATGTTTTATTATAGAATTAATTACTCAACTCATATTTGTGCCATATTATGTTCTTGTTTATTTTTTAAAGGCATGTGTTTTTAATTATTCACCATTTCTATTTTCTATGTTATATTTCGTTGTGTTTCTTAATCTTACTGAGCATTTTTCCTCACACCTTTCTTTTCTTTCATTTTCTCAGGATATGAAGAATTAAATTATAAATTACTTGCAATAATAATCTAGAAGGTATGGATATTTCTAATTGAATAAATTATTTTTGTCTTCCTTTCAAGATTTAATGTTGAAAGTATTTATGTATCTTGTTTCAAAAAGTTAATTAAATACTTGTTACATCAAGATGCATAATCCATGTATATATGACAACATAAGAAAATAAGGCACCAGATCTGGGAAACTGGGGTCATATCCTTAAAACATGGTTCCACGACATCAAGTCCGAAGAATAAAATTGGCGAAGAGTAATTGTTTGTGTGGTGAGATTCTGGCTGCCAATGAAAAAAATTTACCATGGATTGGGCAAGCAAGGAACATCATGGAAACCTGATACTATCATGGATCATAGGGGGAAAAATACATCAATCTATGTATCTGATGAGAGATTCTCAGCCTTATTTAATAAACCTTATAGGACCCAGCATGAACCTCCATCATGACCTGAGAAATCTCACCACCCTAAATGAAAAAAGTAGAATCCCATCAAACCCACTTCTGTATAGAATTATCTCAAGACCCATACCACTCTTGAGGGTGAACCACAATGTGTGCCATTGGATTTTCTCACACTCGTCTCGATCTTAAATGATATTATCGTGATGAAGATACATTATAAAGGGGTCCTCAGGCTAAGATTCACTTCCAATACCGCATTAGTGAGATATGGGGTTCCTGATGTGGAGGCACTGGTGTTATGGTGGCATACCTGTGGTATATCATTTTGTTCTAGAGTAATAGGAGAGATGAATATATGATGTGTCACATGGATAACCAAATCATCATGATCTGTCTCCGCATTGGATGTTGAAAGGTAGTCCAGGGCATCTTCTCGACTATTCTGTGAATGAGGGACATGAGTAACTTCTGGCTAAGAAAGGAACTAGGCCATCAACATGTGGGTACACTCTAACAATGGTACAAACCCTGAATTATAATGACATTGTCACCTTTGATCAACTTTATGACTTGTTCAGAGTCCACATACCCATGAAATTGATTAACTTTAATCCCAAGGGATAGATTGAGACTAGTATAGAGAGATTGGTACTCTAACTCATTATTCTTTTAGCCTTCTAACAACATGAATGAATATGGTAAGAAAACCTATTTAGGCGTGATGAAGAAGATACCCAGGCCCACCCTATTGAGTCTGGGATCATTGAGTATTTTTTCAGTATGGAGTCAGGATGCTCTATCAAAGTGCATTTTCCAAAAAATAATTTCTTGATCTACCGAGATGATTTCCACATATTGAAAATAAAGATCCAATGGTTGGTCCACGTGAGTTGGATGGAAAATAAGGAAAAATTCCAATGAATGTCTCTTGAAATCCATCATAGGGAAAAAAATGATGTCAAATTGTTATAGGATAACTATGAAATGAGCTAGTGGCCTATAGACATGGGTTGGTTCAGAATGTAGTTTAGTGGATCCACTCAGGACATGAGTCATATCTCATGGTGCTGCAAGTAATGTCACAATTTCAGCACTGTAAATACCATCACATGGAAGATATTATCTATAAAGGAATATCAGGTCTCTTTATCGAGGAGCATGCATATGATATAATTTAAAATATTCTCTGTTCCATCATTGTTCATTGGGAAAGGGGGGTACTGAGAGATTTTTCCTGAGCGGTAACATAAATTGCAAATGGATTTCTAAAAATGGGTGGCATTAGAATCAGGGGATGTAGTAGGTACTAATTGAATTCATTAAAATAAGTCTATCACTCCTCATCCCAGCAATAATTGGAACCTTTTTCATGATCTGGGAAATGGGATTACACTTTCTATCCATATTTTTGATGAAAATTCATATGTCAGATAAGTGGTCTTCGAAGCCTCAGAGCTCTCGAATGTTGCTTGGTGGATTCATCTAACTAATGGCATTGATATTCATTAAATCAATCTTAGTACCTCAATATATGAGAATGAAGTTGAGAGAAATTCTAGAGGATACCCCAAATGCACTATTCAATGGGTTCATCTTTAGATAGTAGGAACTGGGAAGCCAAAAAATATCTTAGGATTTTTCAGATGATCTTTAAGCAGGAATGATTTGACCACCAGATCATCTACGTAGCATTCCACCAATTTATCAAGGATCACCTTCAACATTCAAGGATTGTAATGATGATAGGTGGCCATTGCATTCTTTAGACTAAAGGGTATTACCTAGTATCATAATGTACCTTCTAATTTCCTAACGGTGGTAGACTCTTTATCCTCAGGGTCTATCCAGAATTGATTATACCTAGAATACATATCTACGAAAGAGGAAGTTTTGTACATAGTAGTGGCATCAATCAATAGTTCTATAGCAGAAAGGGGAAAATAATTATTCAGACAGCGATGACTGAGATCCCAAAAGAAAATGTAGACATTGATCTTTCCAATATTCTTCATGATGGGTGAAATTTTAGCTAACCATATGGTATTGTAGACCTCTATGAAAGTGTTGTATCTGATGAGCCAATAATCCTCAGCCCAAATCCTCTTCATCATTCACAGAGGAGAGATCCTCAATGGGAGGAAATTCTTCCAAGTCGACAGAGCCTGATGGGACACTACTACCATCATGATTAGTGGTGGATACCGCATTGGGGAGCTCCTATTCTGCTGAAACCATTACAAAAAAAGCTATCATCCTAATCCCATCCGGTCTTCAAACCAATAGTCCATGTTTGATGATATCAAATCAATATTGTTGTGTCATCTTGAGCCGGTTTATCCCGGCTCAATGAAACAAGTAAGTTTGATGTATTGTTGTTTCCATGGTGTAAACATCCTAATACCTTATGGGAATATGAGAATCAAGTAGCACATGAGCCTGATTTGTATTGAAATATGAGGTTACCTTTAGGCATCCCATAGTCTTGGGAATTGACTCCCCTCTAATTCCAGATACAATAAACCATTTCCCCAAATTCAGGTTCGTGGCCTCTAATTGGTGGATTGGGAATGTGTAGGCATCATCCAAGTCTATCCATAGGATGGTTTTAACCATAGAAAGTTAAACCTTGTTATCCAGAATCTGAATTTATTTTCACTTTTAATAGTCTAAATCTAGGTAGTGGGCTTTAAAAGAGGTAATGGAGAATGGATAACCATGGATTACACCTACTTGACTGTTGAGGGAGTACTTAATGAATTGGTTCTATAATTAAGGGACTGTCACATGTAAGAGGATTCATCGCCTTCTCATCAATGCATTGTAGATGGTGTCTTTTGAGACAACCATGAACAATGTTCTAGCACCCAGGCAACAAAATAAGGCCTTTATGTTGATCTTAGAAAATGTTTTCAATTCTATCCTTCCATAACCGTGAACATTTGTGTCCAAGGGACTCAGATCAACCTCAAACAGACACACAATTTGGAGTATCTGGTTTAGTATAAGTTGATCCCAAAGCCAATGTTGAAAATGGAACAACTAACCTCTACACCATTGAAATGGACAGTGATGTACAATGGGTGGATGTGCCCTTGTATCGGAAAACCTTCTTCTTCTCTACAGAAAGAGATAATGGACTAACATTCTCCATATCCACTGACAAGCTAAGAGCCTCAATGATAGAGAGCTTCACTGGATTTCTAGAATGATTCATGAAAATGTTATAGTTCCAAGTGAGACGTCAAATTCTACTGATAGAAGGTCAGTCTATGATAGAAGGTTTGATCGGCCCTTCTGGTTGAACATGTTGCCAAATCATGCTGGGAACGTCCCATTGCTCACTAGTCAAAACACATGTAGTGAATAATAGATTAAATCCTGATGACTGATGTCAATACACAATAGAAAAAGTACAATTGTAGCAAAATCATGTTGACTCTGCCAGATCAAGTGTCACAAATGGTGGTGGAGCAAGATCTGATGAAAAAATAGTAAAATTCTATGTGGGTTGAGCTCAGTGCTAGGCCTACTGTCTAGTCTCTATGCCATGTACAACATGGAAGTATGTACTGGCCAATGAATTATGGTGACTTACATATATGATGCTCTGTCGATGATAGCAGAGACTTGGGAATTTAGGAGGGTCCATCCTATGCTCTACATCATCCGGAACCTTGTAGGGATTTACTAGCTCTATAGTGTTAACTGATGTCTACCCTTGATCAGTTCATGGAGAATCCTCCATCATTGGGTAGATTCTAGGAGTTATCTCCATCTCTTGGGGCATGCAATTGAATAGAGTATGAGATGATGATAGCATCATTGGGGGGTTTTTATTTCCCTTGATTCTCCAATTATTACCCTCCTAGGGCGAGAAAAATCAAATTGTGGACGCAGATGTAGTGGTTGTAGGAAATTCAGTGACTTCAAAAGCCTCAGGTTGATTAAAAAGATCACGAATAATACCATGGGCATGCAAGACTACATTGTGATCCATCTTGTCATTGTATTTTTGAGAATTATGGTCAAGAACCTACTACCACTCACTTTCACTATCTCAATCGGTCTTAGGCTTTATGAATTCACATGCCAGCTATGTCAGGGATGGACCAATCCAAACGATGTTGGTATCAACCTAGATATGGATGTAGTATTTAAACACATATAACTTTTTAAGTGTGTTCCCATATATCTGATGATAGAGGTATTAATTTCATGATCAGTGAGATCCATCGCTTCACAAGGGTGGGTGGTGATCGGTTTCTAGACATAGAAACTTGGATTATGTAAATAATGAATATATTCTCATTAGTACAGACAATAGGAAATTGATTCATAGTTCCCCAAAGTTGTTATCTATTCCATATAATGATTGAAATATCCATGCTGACAACATCATAGACTGGAAGGCCCAATGATCAACTACCCCAGCTTTGTTGAGTATCAGGCCATGCACACTATTTTCTTGGTGGGATCTAGAGCCGAACATATTGACCTGGGGAAATTTTTTTCTACAAATTCCACTTACGATAATAATCTCCATATTGAAAATCATACCTTCAAATTGTGTTCACCATTTCTATTTCTGATGTTTTTTTGGGCACACATCCATATGTGAGGATGCACTGACTATTTCCCAACATTCCTGCTTTCCAAAGGTGGGTATCATCCATCACTTATTTAGAGATATTTTTTCTTTGATTGAAATGGGTTGATGGTTTTTCGGTATATCCAACATTGGTTTCTTCATATAAATTTATTTCTTAGTCCAGGTCTCCCTCATAGATTTCAGAGGTTTTTCGTGAAGCACTACCTGGTTCGATATCAATGTGGACACATTTTTATTACACTTCTCCTATTAGGAAATTCCATGGGGTTTGGTTAGGGTAACAACCTTTCATTAAAAGAGTAGTCACAATGGGCATCGTTGGCATGTTTGGGAACTGTAACATTGGTACATATGAATTTATTCACTTTATTATTGGGTTCAAAAGGGTGTTTAATCCTGAGGAATCCCACATAGAGTGTGGGGAACTATATGAAAAAGGCATGTCACTATGGTTTTCCTCAGCTTCACATGTCTTACATGGGGTATGCAGTGACTTTAAAGTATATAGGAGATGGTTCAGAATGATCATATCACATGATAGGAGTTGAATAAATGGTTACACCCCTAGAAGAGATCACCTAGAAGGTTTACTAGATGGGTATATCAGAACACCTAGAAAGGACAAAAGTTAGGTGGTGTGTCCTGTAAAGGGAGGATGTCTCACTGTAAATGATGATTTGCACACCACTAAGGGTAGATTGGGGAATGTAAACCCCAGAAAGTTGGACACCATGGTTTTACATTGGGTGGGATTGATCCTCATGGAGGTTTTATACATACCTTGTGTAGATGACAGGGATAAAAATTAATGTAGTTTGAATGGGTGAGGCCTATTATTTGGGTGTACACAAAGGAAAAACACCCGATGACATGATGGGGCTCACACATGGATAGTTACCCATCACAAGAGGAATACTCATGGTTGGATTATTATGGATTATGAAAGGATTATACATGGTTAGCTAATTAGGGTCCACAAGGAGCAGTGATTAGATAGATTACCTGATCTCATCAGGATATGGCGGCCCGAGTTAGGATCTAGATGGATAATGAATGGTTGTAAATTGTAGATGGTTGGAATGGGGTGGAACCGACTTGGAGATGTTGGTGATTTTGGTCTTGAACCTTAAAGATGCTTCTTTAATATCCCCATGTAAGGGAATAGTCCACATAGTTTAGTGGAGCGATGGGACACTTGAGGAGGCGGCTCATGAGAATGGACGCCTGTATGGGAACCGAAAGAAGTAGATCCTTCATGATCGGGAATGACCTCTCCAAAACATAAAAGCTCAAGGGAGATACTAGGATAGAACATGAGAGTTGTTATTGAACATCAGGGAGGATTCCTATATTTCTTCTTGGAACGGAATCAATGTCCATGTAGTTCTGGAAGAGGAATGGAATCGTGGTATACACAAAGGACATTGACCCGATGACACATTGAGGGGTAGACGTGTTAAGAAACCCAAGAGTTGGTTTAACGCCACTATGGGGCAGACCAAGGATGTGTGTCCCAGCTAAGTTGACACTTACATTTAGAAATGTATTTGGTTGATCCTCTGGGAGGCTTATTATATACCCTATATAGGAGACAAGTATCAAAACCCACATAGTTCAAATATGTTTAATTGTTATTATATTTGAACCTCAGAGAGGATACCTACACACCCTTCCTATAAGACAAGGATCAAAACCCACATAGTTTGAATATGATTAACGGTGATAGGGTTTTATCCTTAAAGGTGGATTCCTATGTATCCATCCTAGGATAAATGGATCAAAACCAATGTAGTTCAATAGTATATAGTTTAATGTCATTCTCGATAGGGGTGAACCGACATGAAGTGGTCAGGACCGATGGCTGATTGCATTGAACAATGAAGAGGATTCCTACATACCTCTCCTAGAGAAGGAAAGGATCAAAGTCCACAAATATCAATATGTGGAATGGGGATTAAAAACTAATGAAACTCAGGAAAGGGTGTGATGGTGGATGCTTATTCTACGCTCACTTGAGTCATGCTTGGTATGAGATACATGAGATAATAAAGACCTGATGAATGCACCGCGAATGGTGAACCAATGAGGAATGGAGCAGGGCTTACGTGTGGTTAGAGGCTTAAGAGTTGGTCTGACACCACTAAGGTACAGACCAAGTATATGGGTCCTATCAATGGGGACACTGATGTTTACAAGTGTTTGGGGTTGAATTTCTAGGAGGCTTCTTATATACCCTATCTAGGAGACAAGGATCAAAACCCACATTGTTCAAATGAGTTTACAAGTGATTGGGGATGAACAAATTGAAAGATTTCAACATACCCTTCATAGGAGACAAGCATCAAAACCCACATAGTTTGACTAGTTTTTTTCTGTGATTGGGGTTGATCCTCCGGGATGCATCTTACATACCCTACCTCAGAGACAAGAAAAAAACCAACATTGTTTTAAAGAATACATTTTCAAATCGTTTGGGATATGGGTGAACTGACATGCAGTGTTCAGGACTGATATCTGATGGGATTGATCCTCAGAGAGGCATCCTATGTACATCTCCTAGAGAGGGAAAGGATCAATGTCCACATTGGTCTGTATGGGGAATGGGGAATACACACTAAGGAGGCTGAGAAAAGGGTGCCAGGGTCGATGCTTACTCTAATATCACATGAGTCATGCTCAGTGTGAGAAACAAGAGGAAAAAAATTCCTAACAATTACACCACGAAATGCGTGGCTTTGGGGAATGGAGAGGTGAATATGTGTGGTTAGCGGCCCACAGGATTGAGATTGGTACTTACTCAGGATGGAGGCCAGATAGTGATAAATCCAAATCGGAGAGGGATCAGGTATCAAGATCCCTCTATCCCCATATCTCCTCTAGTCCTTGTGCACGGAATAAGTGAGGAGTAGTATGGGAGATATATCCAAAAATAAAGGCTATGGGCTTACACTAGGATGGTTTCTCTCCCTCACAGACAGATGTCATTCCATTCAAGGTGGATGTCATTACATGTGAGGAAGATCTCACTCCATTGGAGACAAGTGGCATGGAAAATTTCGGATATAAAGATTCCCTTGTATATTGTATTGGGCAGGGCTATAGTGTAATGTTATGTACAAAGGAGGATGACGCTTGAAAGTTTAACTTCATGTAGCTCGGACAATGAGGATTCTCTCCCACCCTAAGGACATACATAACAAGTACACTTTACCCCTTGGTAAAGATAAGGCACCATCAATTCTGTGATGAAATGGGGTGGCAGAGTGATCCACTAAGGGTATAACGTTAGAATGACTATGTGTAGAAGAAATAACCATTTTCATGTTTATGCGACAAAGATTGAGGCTGAGTAACGCAATATAAAGCACCACCAAAGGGAACATGAAATCATTTCATATAAAAATATATGGCTATATAAGAAAAGGGTTTATTATGAAAAGTGGTTCATAGTAAGGGACCTTGAAAAACTCTAGTTCTCCACAAGGTGGAGGGACTCTGTGTCATGGTATGCTTCAAAAAGTGGAGTGGTCCCGCAAATTTATGGACTATACATGCATATAAACAGTTCTTCGAGAAGTGCAAGGGCATTTGAAAAGTATGAATTTTATGTGTAAGGGTTCCTTGTAATGTGCGGCATATCAATTTAATGTGTTTCACAAATCATAGTGACCCCACCTTGGAAAGGGGTTCACATGTTCATGGAATGTACTTCATGAAGAATGAGTGTTTTTTAAAGACCATAGTTCCCATCAAGATCTCATTACTTTTTTATGGCCCATGTTATTCATGAACGACATCTCTTCTTGAAGAGGGCTCCAATATGAGGAAAGAGAATGGTATTTCTCAATGCTCATATACATAAAGAGTTCATTTCTTCACGGTTTCCCAGTAGTAGAATGTGATTCATGATTTGAGAGATGAGAACAAAAATGCTCTGGGTATATATCATTTTGGTTTTGGGGAAGCATTGTTTTTATAGGATAAAGGTGGCCCAAATCTCAATGGTCAGGTCGCAAATGAATTGGACCTAATATTTATAGGTAGATCTCTCATGTTCATCTGAAACACA
This sequence comes from Viscum album, assembly GCA_963277665.1. Lineage (NCBI taxonomy): Eukaryota > Viridiplantae > Streptophyta > Magnoliopsida > Santalales > Viscaceae > Viscum > Viscum album. Next base: position 200,274,330 of record OY728137.1, on the reverse strand, counting down.
GATCTCTTTTTCAGCTACTACGTGGTGCTCACTGAGGGTTCTCTCCAGGGCGTCAAATTCATGGAGGGATCCCTCAGCTACACTGTGGTGACCATAGGGGAGTCTTTTCCCACTGCTTCATATTAATTATAGAGCTGATGAGGCTTTACGAGGCACCATTGCGAGGATGATCAATGATTTAGGCCTCCTTGGATTTTTTTTGGAGTTTGGTTACCATAGGGAAAAATTTGGCACCAGCATGTTTCTTATGCATCAATGATATTAAATATTCAGAAATAGAATTATTCTACAAAATATATTTATTCAGAAGCCATAATCGTTTCACTGAATATATAGGTACCTTTATTCTAAAATAACTAAAATATATATGAATCATAAAGTTTTTCGTTAAAAATTCTCACATAAATAGATAAAAATGATGGAAAGGCATTGGATAAAACAAATCCAGGGTTATGAATTCGCCATACACTACCACACATGGATGGAAAATAAGATGGTTGATCCATTGAGTAGGAATGTTCATGATGTTTTTGACTAGAATGAGGATTGAAAAAGATACAATATTCATGGATTTAGTAAAGTTAGTTTTGTAAATTATTAATGAAAGGAAAACATCAAATCTGTTTTAAATTATTTTGAAAAAAAATAATATTTAAAAAATAAAAAAAATCCCAACATAATGATAAGAATATTTAATAGAAAATAAATGTTATTTATGATGGGAAATTAATATACTTCAAATATAAAGATAATATATTGAAATTTAGATTGTTGAAATGTTTTCCATTGACCCCTAAGCTAAAAATGGAATTATTTGATGAAGCACAAAAAACATTATATATACTCCATGATGAAATATCAAATTATTATAATTTGGTGAATCACATTTGGTGGGATGATATGAAATGTAAAAGTAATGATTATCTATCACGATACTTCGGTTTTTGATAGTTAATGCCAAAAAGATAACACCACAAATGAATCATGAAAAATCTACCTATTCTTGTGTTTAAATGGAATGATATTTCTATCTACATTGTCATTCGTTTTCCTAATACACCTAAAAGGAATAATTCCATATTTATTATTTTTGGTCATCTTACCATGTTCTAAAAATCTCTTACTCTATGGGAAGATATACCTCTTGAGAACACCATGTTGATAAATATTATAGAGGTTGTGATACTTCATTGTGAACTTCTTTTTATTGTATCTAATCATGATTTGTGGTTTAAATATAAATTCTTGAAGACTCATTATATGTCACTTGATTTTATGATTCATTGAGGAACTTCAAATTATCCTCAAAATTATGGGAATTCTTAATGGACTTTTCATACAACCGACCAATTATTTATTCTATTTTCACATGACTTTTATAGTATGTGGGATTAGTATTTCCCTTTTATGGAATTTTTATGAAATAATTCCTTCCATTAAAGCATTCAAATGGTATTATATGATGAATTTTATGGTCTGGGTTTCCATACAAAATCATTTTTGTATAATCTTCGTGAAAGGAATCTTCTAGGACGAGATCTCATTGAGGAGACTATATGAATGTAAAGACCAATCAAAGTAATATTAATATAGATCAAATTATTAATGCATTATGTTGATAAATGAAGGATGGGTTTATTATTTCCATAGGTATATCATGTTTCATTGAAGGTGTCTCTATGGAAGAGTGTTATATGTGTTCCCATTAAAGGGAAACCATGTCCTTGGGGAATAGGGCCTTTTGAAATTCTATATTGAATTGGATGTGTTATTTTCAAATTGGATGTGAAACCTAACCTATTTAAAGTACGCGATATGTTCCATATCTCATTATTATGGATGTAAAAGTGTGAAAAATTCATGTCCTCTCTAGTGAGGAAATATATTTTGGAACATGATTTATTTTAATATAAACACATTATCTATATTTTTACACTTGATAAAAGGGTTTCTGAATTAGAGGAATCGAATGGTGAAATTGGTTTCGAAAACTCATAAAATAGAAGCGGAAATGTGGGATTATGAAGAAGTAGTGCGGAATAAAGACCCAATTATAATAATTTTTTTATATTATGGAAATTTCAAGATTAAATTTTTTAATGGGGGTGGAATAAAACACTTGATATTTAATTATAATAAGTGATGTTTCATTATAAGGAAACAATAGTACAAATAAAATAGCATTTTTCCAGAATGTAATTAAAAAATATATTCCAAAAAAATTATAAATTTAATTTTATGAAAAAGTTCCATTTTTAAATTCCCTGTTTTAAAATTATCTTTGGTTTAATTTATGTAATTTTTCAGAAATAGATGATTTTTGGGTTAATAGTGAAAATAAATTATTTTTAAAAAACCATCACTTTTTGGAATTATAATAATATAATAATATATATAAATTATATGAATCCATTTTATAGAAAAAATAAATATTTAGTTACTAATATAATTAAAATAAAAATATAAAGTTCAACTCTGAATAATATTCTTATAATTATAAAAATCAATTTAATGTTTGTATTAATATAACATTTTTTCATCTCTTTTAATTTTTATACATGGTTAATTATTATTTTATTTTTGGTTCAAACAAAAAATAATTTAACACTGAATTAATATAAACATATTAATTATATTAGATTCAACATTATACTTTATTTTTCTATAAAATCATTTTTATGTTTAAAAAAAATCTAAAAATGGGTTATGAAACATTTTATGAACAAATATTAAAATAATTTTTCACTATATATTGAAGATAAATAATATAAATTGGATTATATATATATTTTATAATAATTAAAATTAGATAATAAATTAGAGTTATATTTTAGTCATAATGAATTGTAAAAATAGTAACTATTTGTTTCGACAGTGAAGGTTAAAGGGTTTTTCAGGGGTTAAACTAGCGGATACATATATAAAATAATAAAAATGGTTTTATATTATTGGATAAATATATTTAGTCATTATATTATCTTTACTTAAAATTACTTCTCAATTGGTTCCACAATCACCTACAATGACATTATATTACTTATATATTTAATGTAATTCAATGTTTCTCCCTCCCCTCACTTATAGATGGTCATCTATTGTCCATAAAAACTCACAAAAAACATCCCCTATATCCTAGTAAAACATTCCCAAATACCATCCATGAATCTATCACTTTGTTTTTGATATTATTTTCTTACCCTTAGACTGTAATGGGAAGTCTTATAGTGTAAGCCAATATGGGCCACTCAATGAAGAGGTAATCATCATACATGAATATTTTAATGATTATTTCGTCTTAAAATTACTATAAATATGTTATATCCATCCAAAAATAATTAATTTAGTATTAAAAGTATTATTCATTGTGTTATTTAAATGTAATATACACTTTTAACCTCATTCCAATCAAATGGGAATGGAATTTCTCACTTGCGCGTACATATTGGCTACCACCTCCACATAACAATATGATTCATTTTCCATCACCAATCACATTATTTAATATAATTATCGATTTCATAAATATATAAATAAATATTATCGTTAGAATAAAATCAGTATTATTTAATGATAAAATATTTTTTATCTTATTTTGCATATTTTCATTGAAATGGAAAATAACATTCATGTTTACATAAAAACTACCATATCCAAGAAAGGTGTTATTATTTTTTCAATATATCCTTTTTATGGATGGTCATAAATATTTATATAATTAATATACATGATATTGTTATAATTATTAACATTTATGATAAAATGGAATCGTGATCATGATACATGTTCCAAAACCTCTGAATCAAAACATACATAAAAGCAATGTAGTTAACACCTAAAAAAATTATGATTGGTCAGGATAGGAGTAAAATAGTGGATGTTTGGGTTGATGGTAAATCCATGACATTGCCTTAATATGGAGGTGGGAGGTTATCTAGAAAAGAGGTTGGGGTTTGGATGGGTGACATGGTGAGTGACCCCCGGGCCACATATTCTTCTGGGGTCAACCAGCTAGAAGTTGATCCAAGTTTGGTCCATGGGGTGTTAAAACTAAAAATTATTTTGAGTGTCTGGATACTGAGGTGCTCCCTCATGAGGCTTCCTATGATCTTGATGGAAGCAGTTCATAAGGAGTTGTGTATGAGTAGGTTGAAGGATTATCTAAGGTTCTTGAGTAAGGTATGACCATGAAGAAGAAATGAATGGGACACACAGATTACCTAGAAATTCCAAAATAGATGAGACCTCAGTCAGGTGAAAATCAAGACTTATGTGTTTTTAGCAGGGAAAAGGAGTCTAATGTTTATAAGGTAGGGATTGATGGTGGTTCAATGGGAAAGGCCTCTTCTAACATCCATGGAACTGTGGTTCAATTACTTACTCTGATTAACTCTAATTTGCATCCCATACTGCTGAAAAAGGATGGATGTAAGTGTAATGAAGTTGAAACTAACATTGATAAAGGAGGGGAGATGTTGGCAAAAAGAATGTGAGGGGCATGGACAGAATTTCCTTGAGTGATATTGTGAGAGGTGGAAAATCAGGGATACCCATATGTGAAAACGTAATGTCATCTCCATCCTGGAGAAGGATGAGGAAGGATTATTCTAACATGCCGAAACCAATGAAAACAAGGTCCGCCTCTAAGAGGGGAAGAGGGGTTGTCCTTGATTTTGGGAAAGATTGTGTGTTCTTCCTGATATGTTCAGAAGCGAGTTCATTGGAGGCGACAAAGAATAACAACTAGTATGTTAATCTCTTGTGGCATTATGACCCAGCTTATGAGTGGAAATCATCCACTGTAGAAGAAGAGCCTTTTGGCGGATGTTGTGAGGTTTATGGCTATTATGATAAGTAGTTGTTCGTGCAGTCTTCGTTTCTCACTTCCTCCTCTATGTGTTTTGAAAATAATAAAAATTTAATTGTTGTAATATTACTTTCTTCCATGATATTTAATTTCTAAATTTCAGATGATTATATAATATAATATATCATTCAAAAATAATATATATTTTTTATCCTCTAGTTATTTCCGAAAATTAATCTTTTCCTCTAATTTTCCTCTATTTAAGAACTCAAAAGTACAAATGACTATTTTTATTGAATCCCAACATTGTTTTTCTATTTAATCAAATGTAAATTTTTCCATGTAAATAATATCTATAAAATATTTTTAATTATGATTTTACTATTATATAATGAAATAAAAATATCATTTATACCCATTTTTAATTTGAATCTAATGTTTTAAAAGGAATATTCTTCCCATTTTCTTGCCAATATACTTTTTAACAATGTGTAAAAACCTTTGTTTAACATTTTATATTTCAATTCCTTTCCCAACATTATTAATATTCATGAAATTTAATAATTAATAAAATTATTACATGTTCATTTTCAAATAAACTATTTAACCTTATATTTTCATTTTTTTTATTTTTAATAAGTGATTTTATAATTAAAAGCTTATTTTCAACAACAAAAATAATCAAGTGATATTTTTCAATTAATTTTTTCTATGTAATAATCATATGATGAGTCTTACAATTTATTGGAGATATAATCTAATGATACAGTTATTCATATTACACTATGTCAATTATGATCATGTTTCTCTAGTGTTTGGCTATGGAAAATATTAATATTTCCTATGTTAGTTTCTCAATATGATTGTTTGTGTTGTTTTTCAAGGAAGTTTTATTCATTTATTTCACATGATAGATTTATTTGATATAGTAAGTGATAGGTTGGTCTTGTAATATCCCCTAAATTCATCGATAGGACTCATGAGTCAAAATAGTGAAGCTATTTTGATTATTTCCTACCTATTAATATAAAATGTGTTGGCATCATATTCTGGTGGTATGATTATAATGTGTAACATTATGTAGTCAATAATAGAGGAATCAGTTTTGATTATACATATGATTACTTATTTTTTTATTTCATTCACATATTTATTCTCATTTATGGTATTATTCGAATGATATATATGATTATTGTACGTCTTTACTATATTTTTCATTAATTATTAATTTTATAAAAGCTGATATTGTATTTTTTTTCTCATTCTATGAATCTGAGTTCACTTCTTATAATGTATTACCTTCCCTGAGATAATAATAAGGGATATATGAATGATTTAATGGATTAAATAGATTTAATAATAGTTTTCTCAGAATAATATTAAGTTATATTTTATTTTTTGAAATATAATGTGACAATTATGTATGTATACCATCTCTCATGACATATAAGCACTTTGATCATTTAGGATTTTATATATTGTATATTTAATCAATATAGTAACAAAACCACCATTTCAAATTTTATATAGTCAGGTTTTTACATGATCGATTTGGCTTCAGGATCAAGAATAATGATTAATGGAATATTTTATTGAAAAATTATTATCTTCATTGAAAGATCCTTTCACAATGACTAGAACATGGTGGAGGATTATGTTTGGGTCTGAGAATAAAACATTATAGTTTATTTTAATTTATATAAAATAGATACAAAAATAATTTTTTTTAGATTTTCATATTATGTTATAGGTTTCTTGGAAATTAGGGTATTTGAATATATACAAGAAATCTCCATGTATTTTGAAGTTTGACATAGAGTATTAGAGTTTTGGTCATTGATGTTAGAGAAACTTATGATGTAGTATTTGAAAAACTAGATTCATAGGCTTAGTATTGAATATATATCCTAGATAGATTACTTTTATAATTCTTTTGTTTTGATTAGTACTACTTAATTTAAAAAAAAATTGATAACAAAAAATCTAGTGAGAATTTCATACCCACATTGATTTTAAAAATTTAGTGTTAATTATTAAAAGGGAATTAGATTAATTGTATTGTAATGAATCATGGGTTCTAAGAACTCTAAAATTAGGATCGAAAGTGTGGGATATTATGTGGGTGTTTTATTTAAAGGAATAATTTGATTGAAGTAATAGGTATAAGCCTAGGCTATTGTTGAATTGATTAAAATTAAATTAGAATATATTCCAATATATTTTCACTCTTATTTAAAAACAATACCATCCAATCCATTAATTATTTGGTTTCTACTGATGATTTCTATAGGAAAAAATTATATGGAAAAATTTTATACATTCATGGGTATTTGAAGGAGTAAATTTACATGAAGAAAATATTTGGTTTTAAGGTTTAGTCGATTGTAGACATGGAAAATATGATAAAACATACTATTTATAGATATCAATAGGAACTAATAGAATGAAAATGTAAATTCAATGAATATATGGTTTAAATGGGATTCATTTAGAGTAACATTTCTCACTATATATAATGGAATTTGTTTTATAATGAGTGTTTTATCATCACGATCCTTAATATTGAAAACATTCCATTGGTAGGACAATAAATATAGTGGATTCAAGGTCAAAAGTGTGAGTTATGAAGATGTTATAAAATATAAGATGTAAAATTAGTGATTAAAATTCATGGGATGTGTATTGAATGAATTTGTAAATGAGATGTTTAGATTCCTATTAATTGTATTGCATCCTAAATTTGAGCAAATAATTCAAAATGATGATATGAAAATAATTTTTAACTCATTTGGTCAGAAACATGGATCATCGAAAGTGGTAAGTATGAAGAATGAAATTTGAGGCACAATACATAATAAAATTTTAGCTTCTTCTGTATTCTAAAATTTAATGAATCTTATGATATGTACATACCATTACACTTATATGCTAGGGAGAGTCCTCAGCCATTACATAGGTGATAAATGGATGTAACACTAAGAATCCAGAAAATTGATCATCAAGTTTCTCAATAGAAGATAGGATGCATCCTTATGCTAGGGGTTATCCAAACCATTATAAGGTAATGTTGAAGATGAATTTTGGGGTATTTCAAATACTTGAAAGTGTAAAACTGGTTATGTGTATATATTAATAGGGATTAAAGTAAACTAGATGTAAATGTTGTAACAATTTATTTCACTCCCTACTAAAGGAAGATGAATATGCGGTCAAAATGATGGCACTATAAATGTTGGTCAGATTGATGAATTTCTTGCTGGAATATAAGGTGTTCTAGGAAAATTGTACACTCCACTATAGTCTAACTAAAATAAAATTGTGGAAAATTCAGTTCTTCCTTGATTGAAAAAAAATATTAAAATGAAATATCACAATACTTGGAATTTGATTAATTATATAGTTTTAATTCTATATAGGATAGAAGAGAATTAAAATCCAACTAAAAAGTGCACCATGGTCTTCTCTATGAAATACTATGTAAAAATTTTCCATTGTGGGATTATGGTGATAATACGATTGTGGAGATAACTACACACTATGAAATACGAATTATTTATTTAATATATTCTAAGAGGAAGGGGTGTTTAGAATTCCATGAAATAATCTCTGAAAGGGATATTTTTTGGACAAGTGAAGATAGTTTTATGTTGTGGATTATTTAACTGATAGGAGAAAAACATAAGATATATATTCATTGATGGTTCTATCTTATGAAATCATAACTCTAATGATCATTAAGTTAGTTAATATTTGTAGCTTATCATTTTAGTATACATTCAAGATAGTTAATCAGAAGGTGGGGGTTTTCAAGATGATTAGTCTGCTGAGTTGCATGACGTGTTCCATTTCAAACCGTTAGTTTTTTAGATGAGAAATTCTATAAGATATTGGTGGTTATTTTATTTCAATAGAAGTAACTCACTAAATTCATAGGGTTATGTTAAAAAATTAATAGTTATACCTCTCTATGAAATAATTTTGGAGACACCTTTACACGTGGCTTGTAAATATTGCATGTTTAGTTATCTATATTTAAATAATTATAAAAGTTATTATAAAATCTTATATCATATAATAAAATAATAAAATGTAGTATTGTTCTCTCATTGATTTATGAAATGGTTATAAAACCCTATACAATCAAAGTGTCCTTAATTTTGGTTTATTTTTATTCTTGGTTGTATATTTGTGTGTATGGAAATGATGTAACATTTAGTGTTATGATTTAGGGTGAATTGTACTTTTTATGTTCTATTAAACTAATATCAAATATGTGAGGTTTATGTTCTACAAAATATGATTTCTATAGGGAGATGTTCTAATGGGTTAAAGAATTATGGTTTCAATGAATTTAAATTTTATTCTTCTTGTTGTTTTGGAATCATCACTCTCTGAAAAATCATACATTGTCTTATCAACTGCCGACCATGTGGACAATCTTCCTTGCCAATATAGATAACATATCTTTGCTATAGTGAATTGACAGGAATATTTTTTCCTTCCCATTTCTGTAATCCAGCATACCACTCAGCCCAATAGGTATGAGCCATCATATCCCAACAATGTTCTAATACCATTATCCCTTTAAAATCCATTTTTTCAACATAAATGGTGGACTAGAATCTGATAAAAGAGGGAATTTAAAACATGGATCAATAACGTTCTCTCCCTTATCATTCACTCCACTCCCACACTAATCTTCTATTAATAATCAAAACCAACAGCCATTGTAAATAACCTACAAGAAGGAAATTCATACCTACCACCATCACAGTTATGTATGTCATTACTCTTATAAATTAAATCAACATCCTACATTTATGACACTACTTCCATGGAATCATTTCTACTACCTCTCATGGGCCATGTCTCATGGTTGTTCATTCCCACACATAGCAACTAACACTATATTTGGAGGGCATGTTCCACCCATGTAAGAGAGTATATGGAGAAATGAGTCAAAGGATATGAATCCAAACCAGAATGTAGTGCCTCCGTCTATGGAGTACATCTTCCTAACATGTTGAGTGGGATGTGAAATGGGTTTGGTGTTGGGTTTAGTAGTTGGTTCTTGGCTACCACCCAAATTTAATTTCTTATAGATAAATTTATTCAACAAAAATGAAAACAAAAGATTAAGCATAATTGTCTATATGAAATACATGACAAAAAAGACATTTTAATAATGAATAGAACACTATAAACGATTAGAGTTTACAAAATTTATCAAATAAAATAGAAAATAACTACATATAAATCACTGTCATTATTCTAGATTGATTTCTGATTAATATTGTGCATATATCAAATTTTGGTGTTGATTCCTTGATTAATGTATATTTGAGCTATGGAATTTCATGAGCTCCCTAAACCACTTCATCCCCAAATTATGGAATATGTAAATATAAAAATATGTGGTAATAAATATCATTGAGTATATGGTAATTATGGTTTTTAGACAAAGTCACATTATTTATTTTCAATTTATTAAATTAAAATTGGGATAGCTTATCCCGAGGCCCTGGGTGCAAAATAAAATTTCATAGGCCCTAGGGGAAAACCATTATTATGAACTCATTGTAAGTTTGAAAATACACATAATATATTACATTGAGGACATATAAATAAATTCAACTTTTTTTGGGGATAAAAATAATATATTTTTTGTGAGAATCAGTGAAGCTCAAAAATCTACAATGTCATAGAGAATATTGTTAAAAAAAATTAACATATTCTTATACGTTTATTGGAAATATATAAGTCCCTACATAATCCCCACATTTAAACATTTTTTCTATGAAAAGATAATACCTATAGATACTAAACTAGGAATGTATAGGGATATCTCATTAGAATGGAAATCTAGCATTATACATAATTCTCCAATCTAAGGACATATGAGTTCTAATTATATATAATTAAATATCAAAAAATAAGGAAACATCTTATTTAATACCCTAATCTATTATATCCTTCCCATTTCTTTGAAAAATATTAATATAAACCGAGACCTTCTTTTTGTGAGTCTTTATAGGCTTCCACACCCAAAACCTTTTCTCATTCAATGGTCATCGTACTCTATGGTATGAAGTAAATCCATGAGCCCCTAATATACACAATGATTACAAGGATTATTCTCCAATGATCATAAAAAATAAAATATTTAAATATCCTTCCAAATGGTTTTTATAATGGAATAATACATAAATTACAAAACCCCACTATATAAGATTCAAGAATATTCTGCACCAACTCTAGGAGAGACAGAAGGCAAATAAAATATTTTTGATTTGTGTCATCTAGTTCATTCATTTCTATTAAAAATGAATTGAAACATATTTTTCTAGTATGGGGTTGTAAACTTATGGTAAATAAACTATAATACGAGGGTGAATTTTATTTTTAAAATGAAGAACAATTTTTATCCTCCTCAAAATATATACCAATTGGTACTACATAGAACCACTAAACCCATGGAAAATTAATTGTAAATTTATAGTAAATTTATTTAAGTATTATTATTTAATAGTTACCTATTAACTAAATGTACATAGTAAAAATATAACACCTCAAAGTATTGTAATCAAATACTGATAAAATAAACAAAAAAAGGAAAATTTAAAATAAATTTATTCCATACAACTAATTAAATAATTACCTCAATTGAAATCCCAGAATGAATATAGTGTTACTTTAAAAACAAAACATCGATTATTGGATAGAAAACTAAAAACACCAATAAAAATACATTCTAAAAAGACAGGTTTAAACAAAAGTGAATTGTATATCTCCAGAACTAATTTGAGAACTCCCTAACATAAAACTTGTCAATGGGTATCTTCTTCTTAAGGACTAAATCATGGAACTAATCTCATTATCATAGAATCAATCAATCCGCAAGATAAATATTTCATACATCAAAAGATGAATATCTATTCACCAATGATATTAACTAGTCACTCGACACTTCTTCTTAGACAGATGGCTTAGTATACTAACTACAAGAACCTGGATCTCGGGTTTTTCTTTTAATCCATCGGTATCCCTATACATACACATTCAACGATAAAATAATCTAAATAATAAAACATCATAGATTTATAAGGAAGTCCTCACAATGGAATCACCTATCTAATTGACTAAAAATTGAAAATGTTACAAAAATCATATGTTTTATCAACCACATAAAATTTATATTCTTCATAAAAATCAATAACATTGATATGGATTGAAAAAACATCGAGTAACTTGTATTAAAAATGTAGTGCATATAATTATTAATTATAGGTCTAGTTTATAGGATTTGTTTAACAAACATCAGTCCTAAAATTCTGCAATGCTTAGAGTAAGTTATAAATATATTAGCAGAATCATCTTTATATTATGATCAGATTAGAATCTCCACCCATCTACAGATGATTTTAATTAGCACCATTTTATTTATATTCAAAATAGGTTAATGAAATATGAATTTTATTATTCAAGTCACTAGATTTACCTGAGAACACTAACCTTTTGTTATTATATAGTTCTTTAGGATATATGATTTTCCTAATTAAGTGCATTATGTATTTCATTATTCCTCATGTTATCTATATTTTATTTTTTAGATTTTAATATATTTAAATCATTAATGGCAAAAAAATAAACATAAATTTGATCAAATTATAATTTAACGTTGTCATGTTTTGGAAAATTAGTCAATTAATTTCAGTCAATGAATCAACAATCTTCCCCTTTCTGAAAAAAAATATAAAAACGTACATTTTTATTGAATAAAAATAACTCATGTATTACGTTAATAAGAATATATTTTTTTCCTTATTTAGATAAATTACCACTTTTAAAAATCATGTAGATTATAGTAATGATGATTTAAAATTATTCTCCCCCACATTAATTTTAATTCCACCTTTAAATATTAATTTTTAAATTATTTATCCACATTTGTGTTTAAAAAAAATAATGATATGATAATTATATTTCCCATAAATATTTATGAAAAAATATTTGTCACAATTTTAAAATATCATTTCAAAGAAAATTATTTTGTCCACTTTTAAATTATTTTTCCCATTCTATTTATATTTAAATAGATAATAAAAAATGTTATATAAGGTCTATGGAAATTATCAATGGGAAACAATAATCAGGTTTCACCTATACAAATTATAAAATACTATAAGAGAAAAATTTTCAAGAAACATCATCAACATAATTTAAAAAAATTCTTTATAGAATAAATTTATAAAAATACACGAAATATAAATTTTAATGTGAGGTACTTCTAAAGTAATTTTTCAATCATTTGAATCTTTTTCAAAATGTATTTTTAATTTCACATTAAGATGGTGTTCATAGAATATTATGTTCTCCTCAAGCATGTATACCTTGACTGTAAATCATTCATCTAGATATAACAATAACTAATTTTTTTTGACTACATTATCTTCTACCTAAATAATCCTCCTTGTCTATTCATTATATATATATATATATATATATATTAATTCTCATAAAAAATTCTAATTAATTTTATGATTATTATGAAATATAGTAAAATTAAATACATCTCCAATTGATGAAGTTATTTCATCAACCTGACGTTTGTTATCATTTATATCATCTTTCAGAACAATTGATTTCTCATTGAAAATATCATAGTTCTGGTCTAATGAAAATGTGTATTCACAAATTAAGTTCATATCCTTAACTTTATATTTTAATTACTTGTTCATGTTCTTTAACATTTTATCATGATGATTTGTTTCTTCTCTAACATACATTAGATCTAACTTAATATTTTATATAGAATATATGAACTAATGTTTTTATTTGGAATTCTCCTCGTGGAGTATATAATTTTGAATGCGTCATAAAAATTTATGTAGATTCCTATCATATTAATAGTTTGACTCATTCATGTTTTCAAGATAATAATAGATTCCTGATTTTGGTATAAACATGATATTTTAATGAAAGTACTTGATTCATATGAACTACCCATTTTATTCTCTAGAAATTTAAAAACCATTAATTATTTTTTTTCATTTCAATGAAATATTTATGGGAATATTATTCAATGTTATTTATAATATTAGTAACTTCAATTTTATCATCAAAACCTTTATTGTATTGATCATATGAAATATTAAATCTAGAACATTCTTTAGACAAAGCTGTTTTTTATGATCGTTCTAATAGAGAGAGAAGTTATAATGACAAAAGAAGTATAATCTAAATACTCCAAAAGAGATAAATATTAAACTGAATTTTTATTGTATGGATATTAATATTTCATCTTAAAGTAATTTTCAACAATATATTTTGATAGTTATTTTTTTTGGTGAAGCATCAACTTCAGCTGATGGATTATGAGAAACTTCATGTGGATTAACATTAGTTGATTGGACATCAGCAACGTAAACATAATATCATTACGCAATTGAAGACTTTATAACAAGACATAATGTAATATTTTGAGGTGATTATAATGTAGAGTAATTTTCAGAAAATATCTTAGGTGACTTATTTTCTATTGCTTTCAGTTTTCATCATTTTTTCAATGATTCTCTAGTAGGTAGTTTTTAAAGGGTAATTCTAAGTTGGGCAGCTATTGAAATTTGGGATCTCATCACCTTTAGTGCATATTTATTCTTATTATTATATTCCATAAAATTTAAATAAATATATTATTTTATAATCTTTTCCTCTTATTTTTATTAACTAATGTAAGTTTTCCCAACTACAATATATTCATTCTTCTTTTTTCAAGTATTCATCTTTTTATTTCAAAAATACTCCATGAGTATCAATTATCTTATTGATTTGATCATATAATTTATTAATTTTACTCATAATAGTCTATTTAATTTTCTTTACATGTGCATCGTTTTTTATTTTTTTTATCATAAAAATAAATAGGTATAATCCTATATTCAACATCCTCAACTGATTTTTGTTCCATTATCTTAGGATCCATATATAAAATAAGAGACACATAATATTGTATTTTAACTGGTAATTAATCTTCCCAAATTTGATCATATAGTTAAAAAAATTGTGTATATCATTAGATTAAACTATCCATGAATATTCAACAAACATTTTAATAATATCCACCTAAATCAATCCCATTTACAGGATTTTCTCTAAATTGATTGGATTATATTTTCGTTTTACTAGAAGATATTTATTATCCATATATTCTTCATTTGGATACAATATAAGAAAATTGATTAGAAAATGAACATATTGTAAGATCATTTTCATAATTACCCCCATTAAAAATATCTTTGATGGAATTCTATAAGAAAATTTTAATATTAAAATATTTTAATTTTTAATGATATTCTACAAAGCAGAAATCATGAATTTGAAGAAAATTATTATCACCATTCATTATTATTATAAATGATATGATCTTTTAGAAAACAAATATAACATTAAAAATTAGTTGGTCAGACATATGAACAATTTCATTTTCCACAAAATGATTCTTTTCTACATTAGTCTAGAGGCATTCTCCATAAACATTACTGAATTTATGAGACACAAATAAAGTATCTAATAAAAATGAAACTTCAATAAAAAAAATTAATGTTAATAATGATAAGGTAATCATTTATGAAAATAGAAAAAAATTTACCATCTTTGACCGTTATTATTTAGAAATATTAGTAAATCCATTTATCTCAAGAATAAGCAATTGGTAATATTGTTCATATTTTTCAACAATAGAAACAATATTTCTCTATGGGAAAATGTGATTTTATCCTTTATAAAAATGTAATAGTTAGCAATAAAATATGAACCAGTTATCATTTCATTGACAATTTTTCTAGTGGAATGTTCTTTGTATGATATCATCATCATTCCTGAGAATGGGAAAACCATATCTGACAAAGTACAAGAGCATCACTTCCAATAGTGATGAATGAAACCAAAGAACGCTATGCCAATTTTTTTTAAAATGATCTATTTGAATTTATTATTCAATATAGATATACTTAATCTATGATATCAAAACTTAATCCTTACATATACATATGATATCATATTTATTTTTAATGGACGTTTTTAGTTTCCAAATTTATAATTCTTTAAAAAATTTAAAAAACATATGGTAAATTCTTCAATATTTTATTATTCAGAACAATATTATTAGATTTGAATGAAAAATAAATTGTAATTAATAATAAATTATTGAGAACTGAAAAATATTTCTAAAAAAAATATATAAATAATTGTTCTTAAAAACACATTTATCATAAAATGTTTTCTGGAAAAATCAGAAGTTATCATCCATTAATGAACATATTGATCTTCTTCATCCAAAGACGGTGTGATGTGTATTTTGACATAAAATTTATGATATATGGAAAATATATTGAAAAAATTAAAAGTAAACTTGAAGAAATTAATAGATACTCCCCATAAATAATAAGAATAATGAAATATATTATAAAATTAGAATTTGGTGTATTTACAAGAATTTCATTATTAAATAACAGAGGCACTAATGATAGTTATTCATATTATGGTGTGTGGTGATTTAATCATTATTAATTATACATTTGGTATATATACCACATTTGATATGTTAGATATATAAAAATATATATTTGAAACACATGCATGCGTTGTTGTCTCATATTGAAAGGCAGTATGCCCTTTTGACATAAATTCATGATGTCTTGTGAATGATTGAACTGTATTCACAAAAACAATTCCACTCTAATGTCCTCCCACTAACACATACAAAATATGGTTTCCTTATTTATAAAAAATATTTTTTTAGTATAATGGAATTCCAATGGTTTTACATCCTAGTCAAAATAAAGGCATTTTGGTATAAACTATCCAAGAATTCTCAGGAATTGCAATCTTCCCATTGTAAAATTTATTAATGATTTTTTCATACATTCAATATCTAAATTTAGCATGATACAATCATAATCATTATGAGTAGAATATATATTCATCATTTTCATCATATAATTTTCCATCCTCCAATTATATAACATTGGATAATATTCTATGGAAATAACATAACTCTTCTCCTTTCAACTCAGAATTGATCTTCATGGTTTTTTCAATGGATATATCCAACTAAGCAATGAGTTCAGCATTTAATTTTATAACACTATATGTTTATCTTCCACCATTAAAAAGATTAATCTCATCCATTTTGTTTCAAAATTTTGATAAGTGAACCTCATATAAAATTTCTGATAAATATATTCAACTTCAATCACATAATACTCTATATCTTGATATGTTTCTAGTACCATTTCTTCCTAATTAAAATATAATGATCCTTCATTATAATTATCACTATTAGTATATGAATTATTGAATCATTAATAATCAGAATTTAAAATTTTAACATATTCAGTAGTAACTCTTTTCATTTACATTTTTAAATTTTATATATATTAGCACAGAATTGAATATTTTTTATGTTTCCCCTCATTCATTAAATAAACTATCGGAAGTCATGTCTCCACTACAAGAACATTATGTATCCATATCATTCATAATTATATTCCTTATATTTTCATAATACATTCAAGATTTTTTATTATCTTTGTTACTACATTCTTTATAGTCTGGTTGAATATGTCATTTGTTTCAATATTCAAATCATGTAAGTTTAGAAAAATCTTTCTGATAAAAATAATCCATTTCCAGTTTATATCATCCAAATAATAAATATAAAAATTTATTTTCATTATCATTTTTCATTCCGAAATTGAATTTTTAACATTAGTTGGTTCTCAATAAATGTGTTCAATAAATTAATTTTAATTTCATTTAGAAATATATATTTCTGATGTATAATAGAAAGATACAAGATTCTAATCCCAACAGACCACTTTGATTAGTAGTTTTTGAAAGAATTCCATGTTGTTCCTTATGATGACCAGTAGTCAAGAACCAAAATTTCTTACCAAATCAGTAGAATTAGTTATTTATATCCTTTAATGATGTTTTAATGCATGGAATTCCCCAAAAAGTAAAATTCATTTCATGTTGATGACAACATCATAAATTAACCTCCAGAATTATTGCACACAACAAAATACGTTTGTTCGTTTCCATAGAGAGAATGTATTTTTTGGGGATATAACCTCTCACTACCACAACATAGTTTTTGTATATTCTCTATGAAATTAACTACTTCCCCAAATTCCAATGAGATTATAACCAAGTGGTAAAGGCTCCTGCTTGTCATCCAAAAGACCTAAGATAAAATCTGAGCCGAGACTAATTCCCGGGTACTATAGCAGAACTGTAGCATGTCACTTCAACAGTACTGTAGCAGAAATGGAATTGTTGCAGCGGTAGCACTGTAGCAGGGGAGGCACTATAGCAGGGAAATTAGTGGCGGCGGTACTGTAGCATGTACTGTAGCGGCCTAGGTACTATAGTTTCACTATTCACTGAAGGGATCTTTTGGCCAAAAAAAGGGATTTTAGGCCCTGTATTCAGACCACTTGGTCTTGGGCCTTCAGGCTATGTAATGGGTCCCCCTCTACCCAGTTTGAAAGAGGTCATTGCTTTAAATAATTAGTGAGGCTTCGGCCCCAACCTTTAAAAACACTACTTCTCCAAATGGGCTGAGGTGATTACACTTAGTTAATTATGGATGATGATTATGATCAGTTTTGTGAATTCTAATATCATTACAAAATATGGTGTCCAGTACAAAATATTGATAGAAATTATAAAAACGTATATTACACCTGTTGGTGCCAAAATATTGCACGAACGAAAGGGATGAAAAAGACGGCCCAGACACTGCCTCACGAAGCACCGACGCGAAGCACCCCGGCCATCACGGGTCACGAAGCTCGAGAGGCGGTAACTCTCCATGACCGAGTTTTATGTTGGCGAGCCCGCTGCGAAGCTCCGAAGGCAGTAACTCTCCGCGACCAAGTTTGACGTTCACGAGCCCACTACGAAGCTCCAGAGGCGGTAACTCTCCGCAACCGAGTTTGACGTTCGTGAGCCCGCCGCGAAGCTCCAGAGGCGGTAACTCTCCGCGACCGACGGTGACGTTTGCAAGCGCACTGCGAAGCACCTAAGGTGGCGCGCGAGTTCTGCTTCACAGTGCCCCTTGCCTATAAATACTGGACTCCCCCTAAGTCCCGAGGAAGGAAAATCTGACCTTTCTGCTTCTCCTCTCCCAAATCACGAAGCACTCTTTGCCCCCAGGAATCATGAGCTCCGCGAGATACTTCTACTTCGCGTGACGCCTTCACTTTGACTCGTTTTGAGCCCCTCTTCAGAGAGGGATGCCATTCGCGATGCTCAAGGGCATTCATGAAGGAGGGTGATTCCCAAGGGAACCCAGGTAGCCGCGGAGCATTTATGCTTCGCGAAACACCCAACATGTACTAGTGATCCCTATGCTAAGGCAGAAGCGCTACACATTGCGAAGCACACTGCTTCGCACCACCCTACTTCGTGAGGCACCTCTTCTTCGCGAGGCAGTGCTCCGCGAATACTGTTACACTTCGCGAAGCACCCTCCACTCACACCTATGCCCTATGCTAAGGCTAAGGCACTCCGCTTTGTGATGAACACTCCTTTGCTTTGAAATTCTGCTTCCCGTGCGACCCTCCAGGTATGCACGATGTAATTTCGAAGCCCCATGGACAATACCACTCGTATCGTTGCTTCGCCTAATGAATCTTCGCATAGGCACGCTAATGGCTATTTCTTCTTTGCATAGTCATGCTAACATGGACCCCTCGATGGTTCGCTCCACAACCCCCCTTGACCACGACCTTACTGGTACCTTTCCTCCCCCAAGTAGAAAAGGGTACCAGTTATGTATGTTCTAGGGGTGTGGAGTGAACCCGCCTCGTCCGAGCTATAGGACGTTAAACTGCCAAGAACCACGTCCTCAACACATGATGTTAAACTATGACCCGACCTCGTGCCTCGCACGAAGGGTCCCCCCAGCTCGAACCTTTTGTACGCCACTCGTCTCCACGGGAGTGGAATCACCCATCCACAAGGGATGATATCCTTTTTATTAGAGCTGCGTATGTTCTCAGGAGAAGGCCGACCCTAGTTCCCCAATGGATGGCTGCACCCCTGCATCTCCGTACTTCCCCACTACCAAGGTCAGTGGACGGCATGATAGGGAATGAGGCACCTCCCATAATTGGTCCCAAATCTCTCGTTCGCTGCGCTCTGTCGCACTTCGGGCCTCCATCCTGGAGTATGTCCCAGCACTAATGGGCCGCCTAATGCGTAAGCCCATCTTCGCTTCTCACGGACGCACCCTTCGCGGTGTGATCGTCAGGTCATTGTTGTCTCTTGTTTCTCACACCGAGCATGGCTCACGTGGGCTTAGAGCTGGCATTGGCCATGACAATAACTCGTCCTGCATGACGTTAATATGCATTCCCTCGTCCAGCACGAGGTTAAACTGCATGCCCTTGTCCAGTATGACGTTAAACTACATGCCCTCATCCAACATGACGTTAAACTGGATGCCCCCATCCCGCATGACATTAAACTGCACACCCATTTGAAATATGTGGTCTTTGATCCATATTAAGGCATGGTATGTAGGAAGACTCCATGAGGTTCAAGCCCACCTGTCATACAATTCATGTCGAGTTCTACCTTCGTCCATCATGACGTTAAACTGCATTCCAGTTCGACGACAAGTTGTTGTCACCACCCAAACTACGAGGACTTTGATCCATGTCAAGACATGGTACGTAGGAAGCCTCCCTGAGGTTCAAGCCCAACAATCATTGGCCCAAACCGTCTCCTTGTCGGTGTGCCAAGCACCCATTTTCTCTCGAACTACGAGGACTTTGATCCATGTCAAGGCATGGTACATAGGAAACCTTCACGAGGTTCAAGCCCACCACATGTGGACCCCCGGGTTCACCTTCACGTCGGTTCACCGACGAAGCCCCTCCGAACTACGGGGACTTTGATCCATATCAAGGCATGGTACGTAGAAAGCCTCCACGAGGTTCAAGCCCACCGCCCATCGTTTATTCACGTCAGGTTTCACTCTCGTCCAGCATGACGTTAAACTGCATCCCAGTTCGACGGAAAGCCGCTGTGACCATCCTGAACTGTGAGGACTTTGATCCATGTCAATGCATGGTACGTAGGAAGCCTCCACGAGGTTCAAGCCCACCACCCGTCGTTTATTCACGTCGGGTTTCACTCTCATCCAGCATGGCGTTACACTGCATCCCAGTCCGACGGCAAGCCATTGTGGCCATCCCGAACTACAAGGACTTTGATCCATTTCAAGGGATGATACATAGGAGGCCTCACGAGGTTCAAGCCCATCTCCCATTGGACCAAGGTCCCTCATTTACGTCGGGTCTCTGACACCCACCGCCCTTTTGAACTACGAGGTCTTTGATCCATGTCAAGGCGTGGTACATAGGAATCCTTCATGAGGTTCAAGCCCACCACTAGTGGACCCCTAGGACTTCTTTCACGTCGATTCACTGATGAAACCCTTTGAACTACGAGGTCTTTGATTCATGTAAAGGCATTGTATGTAGGAAGCCTTCCCATGGTTCAAGCCCGTCTCTCATCGGACAAGGGTCCACTTTCACGTCAGTTCGCTGATGATGCCCATCGGGTCAAGGTCCACCTTTACGTTGGTTCACTGACGACATCCATCGGGCCAAGGTCCACCTTCATGTCGGCTCGCCGGCACCATTCTAAACTACATGGACTTTGATTCCTTGCCACGGGGATACGTAAGAGGTCTCTTTGAGGCTCAAACCCAACTTCACCGTCGCCCTTACGATGGTCCCTTGCCATTCCCCTCTCCACTTTATTCATCCATCCATCTGCTCCTCTTCACAGCCGTCGATAGGTTTGTCCTGGTATCGACACCCCTTCAAGGGAAATCCCTCAATCCAATCCATTCTAGCTAAGGCTCTGATCGGGCTGATCCATCTCCGCTAGACGTTAAACTCGCGGCATACCCTGTGTTAAACACATGAAGATGAGGAAAACATCAGACATGTGTCTATGACATATAATTCCCCGTGCTCGATGTGGGATGACTTGGGTTTCCACACCCTCGAGAAGCTCTGTGACCAGGGATAATAGACAGACATGCCAGGTCCTCAGTAACCAGACATGCTACTGATGCCTCAACATGACTAATCCCCCGACTGAAGGTTGCTGCCCTGACAGGACCCTTTGGAATTTCTCGATAGAAGCAGTGTAATTAACCGGCGTCCATGGAAACATGGCACTAGGAAGAGTTTCATGAACAACGTATTAAATCTATGAGGGAGACCCGGACTAGGTGAGGAGTTCTGAGGAGGAATCCACGAAAGGAAGAACTGACATCCCATCATCCAGTTTCGATCAAGGAGCAGACATTCTTGAATAAGGAGTAAATGCCACCTACCTTTGGAAAGTGGGAATGCGGGGCAACATCGCAACACGTCCTCCTCCGCGGACGGACGGATACGCGCACCACGGCGAAAGCGTCGGAAACAGAAATGGTGAACCCGACGTGAAATTATTCTCCTCAATGTGGAGATTAGTAGCGTTCGAGACACCAGAAGATTGACGTGTCACCGGATCCAGATATCTGGCGCCTGGTCCTGTCAAGAAAATAGCGGTCCTGTCGTGAAACTCACCGGCAGTCGGGGAAGTAGAACGTGGGGCACTCCATTCTGCAGCATGTTGGCGTGGATCCTTCTAACAGACGTGGAGAATGGAAGGATGCTGGGGAACTGGTTGTCAATCCTTTTCCTCACATTGCTGATGAGTTGATCCCTTCGTTTCTCTGGAACCAGGTTGCTGTTACAGAGACACGATCACTGCCCGCTCGCCTACGCAGGGGCAGGGGAAACACCACCACAGCCACCCCGCATGGCACCGCTACCGCCACAATGACCGCCACATCGCGGAATACGGGGCACCCATGTCCCCTTTCCCCATCAGAGGTGATCCAGCGAAGGGTGATCAACAACCTCGTACGCAGGTACAAGAAGGAAGGGGTCATCCCAACTCGGGATATGGCCCACCTGGACCTGGAGGCATCTAGGCCCCGCCGTCAACACCGCCCTAACAGGCCGCGCAGGGAGCCCCTTCTCCCCACCCCAACGTTCAGCCGTTTCAGGAGCCTGTCCCCAGAATGCCTTGACGACTCCTCGCCTTACGCTGATGAGGCGGGCACCGTCCAGCTCGGCCCACTCAGGGTGCCGACCCAAGGGCTCCAGGAAAGGGCTCCCGTCCGGCCGCGTCAGCGCTACAGTCCGACTCCGCAGGAAGAGCAGGCAGGCCATGCCCCTGCACCAGCTTATCTGACCCGACATCAGCACCGGGCCCGGGTTGAGGACGCTCACCCAGATGCGTCGACTTCAATAGCTACAGTGGCTCGAGCCACAGCCGACATGCATCATGGAGTCTCTGCATACACTGAGCAGGGGCACTCCTACACCCAACCAGGATCGAGACCCCAACCGCCCCACGGGCAGGCTGGGTTGACTCTCTGGGTTGCAGGCCCGAGTGGTGATCGCTGCGAACTAACCCGTGGTGATGACACCCCGTACGGAGGCCCTCCCCATACCACTACTCCACATAGTTTGGTCCTTCCCCGCTTTGAAGTTCGTCATGGAGGTATACCTCATGCTACCCCCATCCCGAAGGAAGACATGCCCCGCGGCAGTGACGCTCCGCGCGGAAACCTTTCACGCGCCCACTGTACAGGGTATGGAGTCCATCCTCCTGCCCCCGTCCGCCGATCTGAAGGCACTGTCCATCCAGTCCTTCTCCAACGTGGGGGCCCTCCCTACGTTCTCTCTACAACGGGCGAAGGTCCTCCTCGCCCCAGCAACTCGAGGATTGAAGATCAGCCTCGCTCCACCCACATCAACCATGGAGGTCCTCCCCATGCTCCTGCCGATTCCAACAGAGGCTCCGCGCACATTGGTGCAGTCCATAGAGGTTCTCCCAATGTACCCTTAGACACATTCCATGGTGCCCCTCGCACCTCGGCTATCTCGAGCGGGGGCCCTCTCTACCACGGCGCCAGCGCCGCCCCGAGACTACTTTATGAGAATCAACCTTGTCCCAAAGAGCCACCCCAGAGCAGGCGAGTGGGTTGTCGCTGCCACAAGAAGAGTCTTGTGAAGGCCCGGGTAGAGATCAAACCTGCCCGCTTCTCAGACTCTAAAGAGGAATGCAACTCAGTGATGGATCCTTCTCCACGATCCTCCGTATCAAGGACTGGGGCAGGAACCAGGCACGTTAGCATCATTCTCTTGGAATATGTGGTCCACCAGATTCCCATCTCCCTCTGGAGGTACATCTAGGAGGAAGAAATCGTGGAAATTCCGCAGGTCTCGACCGTGAAATCACCACCATTTTCAGAAGAAGCGCCCACTACCTCTACCAGAGATCACAGAGAGCTATTTTGGGGACCAACGACGGTAGAGCAACGACATGACCTATCGCCGGAAGTCACGATTCCTATGCCGGAAGCTGTGTCTATCAGCCCATCGTATCGTGACATCATGGCCAGGTCACCTCACTCTTCAGAGGATGGCCCGGAATTCGGTGGCCAGTCAGCTCGTTCGCCGTATTCTCTGCCGCTGAGTTTACTATCCCAAAGGTCCACCTCGGTACCGCTACCGGTCCCTCAGCCGCCCCCGGTTGAAGACTGGGGCAATACAGGGCCAGACCTCGAGTCCGAACCCAGGATCTTCTGGAGCATTCTCGCAGCGGATTACTTCCCAAAGAAGTTCTGGCCGACGGTGGCGCTGAACATTCGTGCACCAGAGTCCCGCACCCTTGAAGAAGTGGGGTGCTTTTGTCGAACCCTATGGGCGACACACTTCCGCCTTCGTTACGAGCGGGTGGTGTACCCCAGAAGTCAAGAGCACTTTGAAGAAATCGGTGAGCACCCTGAGTCACCAGTCCGTCAGAGCACCCTTCAATGCAAATGTGTTCAGAGTTTCAAAGTACTCCGCAGAGTCATAAGAAAGGATACCCCCATGTGCAAGTCCGTGGTTGGGGACACTATTCCGCTCTCCTCTTCGACCCTATCCAACGACAGCCCGATTCACTATGCGACATTGAGGTAATTCCCTCGAGAGGGGTCGCGGTCCACATGGCTGACGTAGTGGACAAGGAAGACAAGCTTAAATTTTATGATGGAGACTTACCCCCCAAGGGCGTACCGCCACTGCTAGACCCATCAGGGAGGGTTACCCATCAGTAGAGGAACCTTCTAGGCCTCCCCGTACCCACCGATTCGCAGGTACTCAGTCGAAATACCGACAAGGGTAAGGAGCACGTCGGAACTATCAAGCACTCCGACCCGTCTGCCTCTGTGCAGAAAACGGACGAAGATCCCGAGAAGGTGACGTTACGCCAGCAGCTTGCTGAGAAGAAGAGGCTGGTTGACAAAATATTGGCTGAGCGCGCTGCAGAGCGGCAACCCGACTATGGTAATCCTAGGCCGGGGAAGTAGGGGCAGGAACAATTTCCCCCCGGTGAGATGCCTCCGGGCAACCCTGATCATGCTACATCCGCAGACAGGGCAGAAGCCGAAACTTACGGCAAGAGGGCGCGATACGTCTCCACAAGCTGCTGAAACCATCTACCGTGTTAAAGAACCTGGCAACGCACTTGTGATTAGGGATCCCCGTCAAGACAGGGACCCCCACCCAGATGATCTTATAGCGGCACTCATAGCCCGCCTCGAAGCGTTGGAAATGCGGCAGGGGTGGTCCCACCGGATGACAATCCATATCCCGCATGGGTGGATGATATGCCCGCGCGCCCAGGTTTTGGGAACCCCACTTTCTCGCCCTTCAACGGTACTGGTGACATGCCACAACACTTGTATCATTTTTCTTCCAGGTGTGGCCCCATGCTGGGGACCCTGGCCCAGCAAGAAGCTGCCAAGCACTGATGTTTCGTACATACATTGGAAGGTCCTGAATTCGTCTGGTACAACCAGCTCCCTATCGGATCGGTGACCGGTTGGGAGGATCTCCACCGGAAGTTCTTATACTATTTGAGCTCCACCACGGAGAAGACCGACATTGCAGACCTCTTCAAGTGCAAGCAAAGGCCTGATGAGTGAGTCGCAGATTTTATCGCTCGGTGGAAGGGACTTACGTATTCCCTCGATATGCCACTGACTCAAGAGCAATTACTGACGATGTGGGTGGGGAACGTCAAAACAGAGCTGGTACCCTCCCTAATTTCACAAAACTACCCTGGAGGGTTCAGAGATTTCTCAGATAAGGCTCAGCGCCGTGAGGAGGCTCTGCAACAGGCTAGTCAGGCACGTTCGTTGCCCCCAATGATCCCAGTCAGGAGGACCGCCAGAGCCGAACCCACCACGGTGGCCCAAATAAAAGCCCCTAGGTAGCTGGAATTACTACCAGTGGCACCACCCCCACAACCCCGTAGAGGTCCTCCACCTCAAGCGCATTCTCCCGCCCAGTAGTGACTGCCTCAGAATCGACAGGTTCCCCCGCGCAATGCGCCACCTCTACCTAGGCGAGACAATCAGGCGCCACCTCCTCGACAGGCCCCTTCGGCCCCTCATTAGGGCTAGGCCCCTAGGGCCCCCTATCCGGAAAGAAGGCACCAGACTTATTCGTTCAATGAAAATCAGGTCCCTGACTACTTCTGAAGTGCTCTAGAGCAAGGGATTGTGCGCCTGCCCGAGTGCAGAAAGCCGACAGAGGCGAATCTCACCGATCACCCCAACTACTATCCTTATCATCAGATTCTGGGGCACACCCTCAAGAAATTCTATGTGTTTAAAGACTGGCTTCAAGACCAGGTCAACAACAACATAGTCAGGTTGAGCCCAGCACCAGCACAAGTTGCGAGTGTCTTTGTAGGGCATAGATCGGCAGCGACAGAGAAGGTGAGTGGCAACAGGTTCCCAGCCACAAATCCCGGAAATACGATGACCGGATGACTCAAAAAACTGTTGTTCGTGCCCGAGGTATCATCTGGTCGCGCCTGAAGCATCCAAAACCTTCAGAAGAAGTAGCCGGTACCTCTTCATCGTCTTCACAGTCGACCTCTTCCCAAAAGAACCATCAGCGACGACGCAAGAAGAAGCAACGTGCTCCACCGGTGTCGTCGTCATCCCGCAATCTCGGTGTCTTTATGCCCCCTGAAATGGGGATTCCTCCCAGAATCCACCCGGTGGTGGATGACTCCTCGAGTGATAGTCAGGGATACGCTTTGGTTAACACCGTGGAGCTGGTAAAGCCTTATATGACTCCCGACGAGGGGGTAACGCCAGGCGAAACTCCCCAACGTTTCCAGCCAACGTCAACGTCAGCGGAATCGCAATCGCGCCAATCATCGAGGTACGTCAGCAGGCACTTTCAGCCAAGCTGTTCACGCTACTGAGACGAGACAGCATGCTCAGCGTAGATCTCAGCACGCGCAACCCCATCTAACGCCCCTAGCTCTACCTCCACCGCTGTTTGTGCTAATAGATCAGAGAGAGCTTCCTCGTTCATATCACAGTCAGTCATGCCCGGCTATAGACCAGTCTCCGCTGTCTGATCCTAGTCTGGCGACTACCCTCCAGGCTTCAACTAGTAGGCAGCAGGATGTACCCAGTACTAGACAATCACCGGTTCAACCGGCATGACCTGCTATGCCTCCAAATGCCGAACGACCTCCTGTAGGTAGAGGTTCACGTTTGGCACGAATGTATGATGTCCTAAAGCATCTGGCCGACATTACGGCAAGGATTTATATCCTTGAGGGCCTTCGCCTATCACTTGAAATGTGCGAGGCACTTGCCGAGGCCCTAAAGAGCCCCCTCTAGTTTGAGAAGGAGGTAGCAGCTGCAGAAGCCTTCCATACCAAGACAATTGAGAATGCCGAATGTCAGGCGGTTATATCGTTCTTTGGTGAAGATGAGGACCCTCATATAAAGGGGCATATTCACCCGCTTTACATCACTGGCCACTTCAATGGGGTGGAAGTTTGTCGCTGCCTCATTGACACGGGTTCCGGAATCAACCTAATTCTAACTCGAACATTGCGAAAGCTGGGTCTGTCTGAAGGTGATTTAACTCCCTCTAACCTCAGAATCCAGGGGTAGGATAGGACCGAGAAAACCCCGGTCAGCAAGATCCTCCTGAAGAATCAGTTTGGAGGATTAATTGCTAGCACTGTGTTCATGGTCGTCTCTCAGGACACTGCCTACAACGCGTTGATGGGTAGGCCATGGCTCCATCTGCATGCAGCGGTCCATTCGTCGTATCACATGTACCTCAAATACTCACTCAACGGTCGAGTAGGCGTGATCCAAGGAGATGCGTCTCCTTTCGCCTCTTGTGAGGCCCGCTATCTGGATGCTGATTATTACAAGATTAAGGATATTAAAATCCTAGTAAGTGAGGACGAACCCTCCCCAGTCACAAGTGATCCCTGGGCAAGCATGGATGACCCCAAGTGTCTTTCCAACATTATGCTAGTTAGGACAAAGAATGGGCCGATTAGAGTCTACATCGACTTCCGCGACCTTATTCGCCACTGCCCAAAGGATGACTTCCCACTCCCAGTGATGGAGTTATTGATTGATGCCACGACCGGGTTCCAAGCTCTCTCTTTCATGGATGTGTATTCTGGGTACAACCAGATCCGGATGGCCCCTAAGGATGAGGAATCTACTACCTTCAGGGCTCCCCAAGGTACCTTTTGCTACCAGGTTATGCCATTCGGCTTGAAAAATGTAGGTTCCACTTATCAGAGGGTCATGCACCGCATATTCAAGCCGATTCTCGTGACGCTGGTTGAATGATACGTAGATGACCTAGTGGTCAAATCATGTCAGTGCTAGGACCATCTCAAAGACCTCAAGAAGTTGTTCGGTTTCCTCCGTTCCTGCCACCTGAAGATGAACCCGTTGAAGTGTGCCTTCGGGGTCACCTCTAGGAAGTTTCTGGGCATTGTTGTTAGATACCGAGGCATTGAGATCGACCTAGAGAAGATCAAGTCCATCAACCAAATGCCTCCCCTAAGCAACATTTGGGAACTTCGAGGCCTCCAAGGCCACTTAGCCTATATACGCCGATTCATCGCGAATCTAGCCGGCAAGTGTAAGCCCTTTTCCCGGCTCATGAAGAAGGGCGCCGCCTACGAATGGGATGAGGAGTGTCGGACCGCCTTCGAGGAAATCAAGTAGTATCTTCTCCAACCTCCGGTTTTGATGCCACCTATCTCTGGAAAGCTTCTGGTCCTTTACGTGACCTCCCTGGAAATATCCCTCGGTGCATTGCTCGCCCAGAAGAATAACGAGGGTACCGAGAACAGTCTCTACTATCTCAACCGCATGCTTCTTGATACGGAGGTCAGATACTCCCTAATCGAAAAGAGCTACCTTACAATCGTCTTCGTCGTGCAGAAGATGTGACATTACCTGAAGTACCATGAGGTGAAATTGGTCTCCAGGGTAGACCCACTGAAGTATATCTTGAACCTCCCCATGTTGACTGGCTGACTAACACGGTGGGCGGTGATTCTCAAGTAGTTTGATATCAGGTTCGTACCTCAGAAGGCCATTAAGGGATAGGCATTGGCAGAATTTTTAGCTGCCCCTCCAACCTCTGCAGATCAATCCCTGGACCTGTAATTTCTTGATCAGACGATCCTCTCAGTCGATCATGTCGTCCCGTGTTGGCTAATGCATTTCGACGGTGCCTCCTGGAGCCCCACCAGTAGGAGGCTCAACGATCCTAATATCAATAGAGTGGGCCTGGGAATTGTCATCATTACCCCGGCGCAAGCCATCCTGACATACTCGTTCCTATTTTGAGAAGGTTGTACGAACAATGAGGCCAAGTACCGGGCTCTCAACACCGTCCTCGAGTTTCCCCTTGAGATCCATGCGCCCCATCTACATGTGAAAGGAGATTCCAAGCTGGTAATCAAATAGGTTAATGGAGACTATGTCGTCAGGAAGCTGGAGACTGTACTGTTTCTGGAGTACACCCTCCGCCTAATGGCCCAGTTCTCCTCTCGACCAGAGATTACCCATGTCCCACGGTCACAGAACGGTCAAGAAGATGCCTTGGTTGGCTTAGCCGCATCGCTCGCAGAACCCGAGCAAGATGATTTGATCATACATGTGGCACACTAGAGAGTCATTGCCCCCATCACCCAAGAGGACAATGATGGCCTGCGGGTAAGTCATCTCACTACCGGACCCTCTACGTCAGGGGTCCCGGGTTCGTCAGACATAGTGGTTGAAGCCACTCTTGACTGGAGGGAACCTTTTTTCAAGTATCTCCAAAATGGTCGCCTCTCGGACGACCGGGACGAGCGCGAGCGAGTCCGACGCCGCGCGCTGCAATTTTCCCTCCAGAGCGGCCCAGTCTTGAACAGATCATTTATAAGCGAAGCTTTGATGGAATCATCCTCCGTTACATTCAAGGAGTAGAGATTCCTCAAGTTATGCAAGAGGTTCACGCCGGTTCCTATGGCGCCCATCAAGCTGGGCTGAAGCTGTCCCATCAAATCCGGAGGTTGGGGTACTTCTGGCCCTCTATGATCCATGATTGTATTGAGTATACCCTTAGATGCCATGCGTTCCATGTTCATGCCAGCTTCCTGCATTAGCCGCCAGAGGCCCTCCACCCCACCAAGTACTCTTGGCCATTTGCGGTATGGGGACTTGATGTATGGGGACCGTATCCACTGGCAATAGCCCGCCAGTGTAGGTTCATCATGACTACTACAGACTTCTTCTTCAAGTGGGCAGAGGCAGTTCCACTCAAAGAGGTCATGTCCTGTTTCATCGTCGACTTTGTGAGCTCCAATATTATCCACCGGTTTGGGGTCCCTCACGTCGTCCTCACCGATAACGGCACCAACTTCCGAGCGGCTGAACTGATGAAATTGTACGCCAAGTACGACATCCGTTCGAACCATACCTCCCGCTACCATGCCCAGGAAAATGGACAGATCGAGGCGTTCAACAAAACCCTCTCAAACATTCTGTAGAAGACGGTTGGTCAGAACAAGAAAAGTTGGCCGGACAAGCTCCCCAACGCCCTCTAGGCTTATCGGACGATGACTCGTAACTCTTCCCAGGTGACCTCATATTCCCTGGTGTATGGAGCTGAGGCTGTCCTATCCATTGAGATCCAGCTGCCATTATTACGCACTGCGGTCTATGGTCACCAGACATCAGATGAGGTAGCCGAAATCCATCTAGCTGAATTAGAAGCACTGGACGAGAACTAGCATCGTGCCCTGCACAATCTGGAAAGGCATCAGGATAAGATAGCGATGGTTTTCAACAAGAAGGTTCGTCTACGCTCTTTTCTATAGGGTGACCTAGTACTGGCCCTTCGAGCACCAATGATTCCCAATAGGAAACCGCCCATGTTAGAACCCAAATGGGAAGTGCCTTATATCATCCATAAGGTTTTCCCCAATGGGGCGTACTCCTTAGTGACCATGTATGGAGAGCGCATAACCCCTCCCAATAATGACAGGTTCCTCAAGCGGTACTTCTCCGGATCTTGTATGGTCTCGCAAGGCCTTAAACTGCATGGTATGGTCCTACACGACCTTAAACTGCATCTTCGACCTGCAAGACGATAAACTGCAAAATGGTCCGAGCTCTATGACCTTAAACTAAGATCTCCCCCCTGTCCTTACTGAAAGACGTTAAATTGCAAGTCATTCAGGCCTTCCTGACCTAGGCTTAGACTCAGGCCCCTTGGCCTCCTCAGGCCCACGACCCCCGTCTTCACTGCGAGACGTTAAACCACAAGCTGGTCAGGTCTCCCTGACCGCGGCCCGGCCTCTGGCCCCTTGGTTCTCCCCGACTTACCCTCTTGCGGAATTGTACGGTATGGTGTGGTACTAGGTCCTCATTCACGTCAGATTACATGCCGTACCTTACATATCTCCAAATGAGATGCATCCTCGTCCCGCATGACGTTAAATTGCATCTCAAGAACTACGTGTGGCTTGATTCTCATCTTAATGGGAAACGTAGGAACGCTCGGACACCTCGTCTTGAGCCCTGCCCCAAGATTTTCTCTTCCACTATCCCCCCTGGGAATAGTTTCCTTGGAGGATCTTTGTGTAGAGAGGAGTAGGCTTTCTTAGCCCCGCACATACAACTCCGCTCATACAAGGATTGTAAGGGTTGCACCATGTTCCCACTCCCGTTCTTCTATCCTTCCACATCCTCACCACATGACGCTAAACTGCATGGCCTTCAATAACTACGTATGGATTGATTCACATCCTAATGGGATACGTAGGAACGCCCGAACATTTTGACTGTTGGCCCAGCCCAAAAGCCAAAATCTTCCCCTAGGGTCAAGACATATGGCAGGGTGCAAACTTTTTCCCCAAATCACATCGAGCAAGCCCCGACCCGGCTGCACGTCCCCCTTGGAGACGTTCCCGTCATTCGTGGATGGATATAGCTATGCTTCACCCACTCCTTAACTAGGATTCCATCATTCTTGCACACCCGGAGGGACCCCCAAGAACGGCCTGGATAAAACGTACAAGGGCTCTCCTACCGATATGGGCCAATGCCCCTGAGGGTTTTCAAGCAACAAGCCGATACAAGTCCCATGTTGTGAATATGTTCAACGGCCGACGCTCATTTGTTGCTCCTATATCAGGTCACCATAAGAATTATGTGTTTCGAACATGGTCAACAATGTCCAGGATCTTCGGGTCCGCCCTGAGATGTCCCAAACATTGAGTGCAGTAATTCGATCTACCCCATCTCGAAGTGACAAACTTCCCCCCGGGTGGTGCTAGTGGTCGGGCCCACGACCCCGATCCCCTCTAAGGGGTGTAAGGTGTGGTGTGGGACTATGTCTTCATTCACGTCGGGATCATGTACCATGTCGTACGCCTTCCCATACGAGGCACAGCCTTAGGCCCCTTGGCCTCCTTGGGCCCCTGGCCCCCATCCTCATTTAAGACGTTAAACTGCAAACCAGTCAGGCCTACCTGACTGATGCCAGACCTTAGTCCCCTTGGCCTTCTCGGGCCCCTCCGCCCAACCTCTTACCCGGGGTGTACGGTGTGGTGTGGGACTACGTCCTCATTCACATCGGGATCAAGTACCATGTCGTACGCCTTCCCTTACGAGGCCCAGCCTCATGCCCCTTGGCCTCCTTGGGCCCCTGGCCCTCCTTCTCACTGCAAGACGTTAAACTACAAATAAGTCAGGCCTTCCTGACCAATGCCTAACCATCAGGCCCCTTGGCCTTTCCGGGCCCCGGCCCAGGTCCTCTCTTATAAGAGTGTATGGTGTGGTGTGAGATTATTTCCCCATTCATGTCGGTTTATTCTCCGTACCGTACACCTCCCTTGTTTTGGGGGTATATTACTCCCCTCCTCGTCTTGTATGACGTTAAACTACATTTATAGAACTATGTGTGGCTTGATTCCTATCCTCATGGGATACGTAGTACCACCTGATTGTCTAGGATTTGGGTCCATCCCCATCTCTCGGGAATCTTCGTCCCACCTTGGCCCCTTGGTCTACCCTTCATCCATGGGAGGATTATATGGTGTGGTGTGGGACTACGTCCTCATTCACGTCGGTCTCGTAATGACCACGGCATATACCTCTCCTTCCTGAGCTGCTTCGTCAACCCCTTTTTGGCGGTTCACCGATGTGCTCAAGGGGACTGTGGTCTATTACCTGGAATGCCAAACTTTACTCGGACACATCCGCACCCACATTACAGGCTTTGTGTACCCCTACATCAGGGCTTCCATCATCTTTCACACCCAGAGGGACCCCCAAGAACGGCCTGGATACTACGCCCAAGGGCTCTCCTACCGTTACGGGCCAACACCCCCGAGGGTTTTGGACAACAAATCAATAAAATCCCGTGTTGCGAATATGGTCAGTGGTCGATGCTCGTTCGTTGTTCCCACCTCAGTCTAAAGCGATATGGATGCTGCGTTTCCACCATGGTTAACAGTTTTCCTCTATCGCCATGCCAACCCATTGAGACCAAAATGTAGGGTACACAATTCACACCCTTCATCACTTCATCATGTCCAAGTAGAGTCTGGGAACTCTTAGTACATTTTCCCTCGTGCACGTCTGCGCGTTGAGGAAACAAGCCACGTCAAAGGTGTCCTTCGAGGCTCTCTAGCAACTCCCATTTCATGGGTTCCCCAAGTATTGCGATAAGGATTCCCCGCCCCCCCATTATTTCCCACATCGAGTTTAACTCACGTGGGATTAGGGATCGGTTTGACGTCTACGCTAGCTTGGGAAGTTGTTACCATTCATGGTTTGAGCTCTAGGACCATAAACTAAGATCCATCTAGAACTACGTTCAGCTTGATTCCCATCCTCATGGGATGAGTAGGACCGCCCGGATGCCCTGTCTTCAGGTCCAGCCCATTTAGGGAGCTTGTCTCTCCCCCTGTTTCACCTCTTACCTTTATATAAGCCCCTCGGCCTAGGGTCTCCTTCTCTGAGTGGCGTGAAATGCGATGTGGGATCATGTCTCCATCAATTGTGTTTTATAACACTGTGCACATTCCCCGCCTAGCATCACCTCTGCTACGTCTGTGCTACATGACGGTAAAATGCACGCTCGGTCCTGTCACACGACCCCAAACTGTGACATTATCATCCTGGCTACACGACGAAAAACGGTACTACATTGTGATGACCTTGTTATAGAGGACATCATGTTGGGTATTGGTCACGTGCGATGCCATTTGTCAACACCTATCACGGCTTGATTCTTGTGGTGACACCATGACCTACTACTCTAGGCTTGTGGCTTCACAAAAAAACCACTCACCTTAAACAACAAACAAGATTTATCAAATTCTGCTTCTTTTAGTGCATGGGCCACGCCCGAACTCCCCTTTTCCCCAGGAACTGGTATCTTACCATGTCACCTTTCAGAACTACGTATGGCGTGATTCTCATCCTCATGAGATATGTAGGAGTGCCCGGGCACTTCCTCACGGGCCTAGACTAACCTTCATGTTCGGCCCCTAGAGTCGAGCATTTCCATATAGAACGCATGGTAAGTAGGGCTTAGGTCCTCATTCACGTCGGCATTTGTAACCGCCTTGCCATGCATCCCCTACTCCCTTTACCCATTCATGATCCAAACTCTAAGACCATAAACTAAGATCCATCAAGAACTACATGAGGCTTCATTATCATCCTTATGAGATATGTAGGAGCGCCCGGGCACTTCCCTACGGGCCCAGCCTAACATTCACTTTTGGTCCCTTGACCCAAAACCTCTCCCAAGGGGGTCGTGCAGTGTGATATGGGATTATGCCCTCATTCACGTCAGGTTGTCACCGCACCATACACACCCCCTATCCCCATTCACGCCAGGTGTTTGAGTTACTCCACCATGTGCCTCTTATGTTTTCTCACTCTATCTAATATGTCTCGTTGTCGTATTCAGATGTTTTTCGACAAAGAGCCCGAAGTGTGGGATTTTCATACGGACATTCCTCTCGTCCCATGACCAAGCTTCGTGAGCTCGCTATTTGGATCCTCATCCTCTTCCACATCCAAAAGGACCCTCAGACGACATGGATACTAGGCTTAAGGGCTCTCCATGAATGTTGGAACTAAGGGCCCTCCAATCGTTCAAGCCAACGTCCTTACGGATATCTGACAACATTTATGACATGGTCCTGTGTCTCGAACATGGTCAATGGTCGACCCTCATTTTTCTGTCCCCATTCTTGGCTAATGCGATATGGATGCTGGGTTTACGCCACGGTCAACAGTTATCCTCCATCACGCCGCCATCATCGTGATCTGAATCTCGAGCGCCATGATTCACACATTTCCACTTCCTCATGTTCAAGTGGAATTCCATCATACTCAGCTCTTTCTCTTCGCGCATCTAGGTGCGCTAAATGATTGTGTTAATGTCATTGGTCCGGTATTCACCGAGCGTCCCTTTGCCCTAACCTGCCCTTTTCTGTGTTGGGAAAGACCCACCACTACTTCTTGTTTCCCACACCGAGCATGGCTCACGTGGGCTTAGTAGTTTTGGTGGGATGTGTACCAACACGGCTGGGCTTCTCATCGTCCCGCATGATGTTAAACTATGCTTCCAGAACTATGTATGGCTTGATTCCCATCCACATGGGATACGTAGAGACACCCTAGTATTTTTCCCAAGCTCCAGCCCACAAGAATCATTAATCCCATCCTTCCCCTTTACGGCCCCCTGGCTGGACCCCTCGCTAGAGAGGCCCTGTCCCAAAGAATGAAGGATCCATGACCAAACCAACACACCCATCAGGCATACTCCAACCACGGTGGTGTAACTACCTAAGTGTTGGATTCTGTTCGGACAAACCATCACTCCATATTCCACACTTGGTGTTCCCCTTATTCGGACCCTCATCCCCTTTCATGTCAAACGGGACCCCCTAACGGCCTGGTCTCATGCCGCATCGTCTCACCTACCCTCTTGGGCCAATGTTCCAGAAAGCTGGTCATGTTTGCGAGGACTCCCTGATAGTATGGATGTTCGACCTATGGTCCGCCAACTATCTTGGGTCAACGTCCCAAAAGATTGACCGACAATATTTGTGACATGGTCCCGTGTTTCGAACATGGTCAACGGTTGACCCTCATTTTTTTCCCCATTATAGGCTAACGTAGTAAGGATACCGCTTCTCCTCCATGGTTAATAGTTGTCCCTTTTTGTCACTCCATCCCCACAGTGCTCCAAATCTTGGGCATCGTAATTCATGCTTCCTGTTTCTGTCTGTTCGGACTGATTCTAGTGCCCCTGGTGTTTCACCGTACGTACATAAGGGCACACCGAAGAAATGGTAATTCAGCTGTTCTGATAAGTTCAATCTCTGGTCAAGCCTCTCCCATATTTCAGAAATACAGACTGGTAATCCGAATCCCTGATGCCCGGAGCATGGTATCCACAACTATGTTAGGTGGGACGAGAAGGAAACTACCTCCTATTTCTCACATCGGGCTCGACCCACTTGGGCTTGGGGAATTATCGTCGAACGTCCCGCAGACATTGTAGGGATGTAACGAGGCGATTCAATCAGTGGAAATCATGCGCGCTATGACATTAAAAACAAAGAAGGAAGAAATTGAAGCAAGAAAGTACCAATAAAAGGGGTTTTCATATGTTACAATACTCGGGGGTTGACTCCCCCCATGGACGGGTTGAAACCGTCAAAAGAGCATTGCAGCTCCGCCACCCGTTGGCTTGTGGCATCCAAGGCTTGTTGTCGCTGACTCAGCTCCCGCTCCTCCTCAGCAGCGGCGGGGCGCAGTTCGTCAGCCTTGGCTCTGGCCCTCTCTACCTCAGCCTGAATGGAAGCCATCTTTCTGGAGGCCTACCTCATAAGCTCCTCTTCATCCGCCAACTGGGCCTTCAACCGGGAGATCATCTCAGATTGCGCATTCAGAGAGGGTGAGTTCTCATCCACCCAGGTCAACAGCTGTTAGACCTCTCTTTCAGCCCCACAGAGCTTTGTGACGTTTGTCGCCTTCCTACGCTACCATCCCACGCTAAGCCCATGATCATGCTCCCGGATCTTCTCAGCCACGAGATCCCGGATGAACAAATGAGGACGTTGGGAATACACTCCCCCAGCGCATAGTTCGCGCAGCCGCGAGTGATGTCTGTCCATTTCGTCCAGCCACAGCGATTGGGGGGTGTCCTTGATGAAGCGCGTGATTAGCTTCCATGACCGGCAGCGGACAATGCTATTGTCTTCCTCGTCGGAGGCTGTTTCGTCCCAGTCTGCGCGATTGGCAGGCTCGTACGCAGGATACGCCTGCCAGAAGTCCTCGGTGGGATCTGCATCTGGCGTTGAATCTAGTGCGACGTCTGGCGCCAAAACAGGCGCGACAGAAGTAGGGTCGACCGACCGATCCTCTTCATCGGAGTCCACCTCAATGACCTCAGGCATGACCCAGCTGGTGGTCCCGCCGGTGATGATGTGTGTTGCAGCTTGAAGAGATGGGGGGATTATCGCCACCATCACTGGAATGCCCCTAGGGGGGACGCCACCAGACATCCCGACTAGCCTTGCCGTAGCAGCCCAGGCAAGTCGGAGAACTTTACAACAAAGGGAGACATAAACATTAGATGGCATGGTCTACATATGACGACAAGGAAACCGGTAGATTAAACTTATGGAGATCGACCTCCTGGTGTTGCTCTTGAGCCAGTACCGACGGGTCCCCGAGGCGAGGCCCTTCGTATACTGTTGGAAGGACTAGAGATTCCGGGGGAGCCATCTCCGTTGCTTCGGTCGCACCAGACGCGGAACTGGACGCCGCCATAGGCGCGGGTTCTGACAGTCCCGCATCATCACCTGCTGAGGGGTGAGAATGAGGATGAAGAACAAGTTCCTCCTACGTGGCTCAAACATCAGTGAGAAGTCCATAGTGGCCCAAGAACGGACCGCAAGGAAATAATTTCGGAATGCTACCTCGAGAGCCTCTGTGAAATCATCGGAATCTGGGCCTTGATCTCCGACCTCCCCCTCCTCCAATGGGCTCCCTCCTCCAGCCTCATCCTCCCGAGTGGAGTCCTCTGACTCTTCCAGTAGGGGGAAGCACTCCCTCAGATCGGTGGCTGATGACTGTGGGGGGACTGTTCGATTCAGCAGTACCCTCACCCGGTCTGTCATTGGGCGAGGGACACCACTAGAGTGAACGTAATCCTCCAGCTCGTCCAGGTATTGCCCTGCCTCCACCAGAGATGCCATGAAGCCGGCCCGGACTGGGCCTATGCCCAGTAATTCCATCCCGAGGCAATTCAGGTGGTCCCGTATCTCAGACGGGATGAGGAATTTCCGGTTGACATCCCAAATGTCCCAGGCTTCCGGGAAGATGGCATCCTCTGCCATGTCGATATGACGCATCCGCTTCCCCGGGGCCTGAGTGGATATCCTACGAAATCCCCTCGGTGGCTGCCCCTCCACATGGCCCTGATCTTCCGGAATCACCGGATCCGCCGCTGTTGCCGCACCCTCGGCCGGTACGAGTCTCACCGCCATGGCAGCCCTGCTACCGCGAGAGGCCCTAGCTGCCCTCTGACCCTGACCTCGAGATAGAGGAGGCCCACCGTCACCGACCCGAATAGTTGGCTGCTTCAGCATCTCCCCTGGCTAATCAGCTTCCCAAATAATGGCATACTCTCTCACCAACCCGAAAGTGGCAGTGGATGGAGGCAATGCAATTCGCATCTTCCCGTCTTCTCGTGTGAACATGAGCCACATCTGCCTCATCACACACGGGTGTTCCTCGTTAAGCACCTCCCAGTAGACCTGCGGGGTCAGCCGCTGGAGGCACCAGAACTGCCTCGCAAACCGATGTGGGGTGTATGGTTTGCAGAGTGGCTCACGATCCACTCGTTCCACCAAAACTCCTCCTCGAAAGTCTAGGAGGTAAGCCCTATGTTCCTCCATTCCCCGCCCATCGTCAGTAAGTATCCCCATCGGCAATGGGAAGGGTTGTAAATTAAACTCATCCGCCCTCCACACCTGATTCAGCACCATCGGCATGGTTAGTTTGAACGGGAAGCTCCCGACTGCATTCAAGATGGAGGGGCGGAAGTTTGATCCCGGAGGTGAAATAGGGTTTGGATACTCATAAATCCCCCTGATGTGCACTGCGATCCACCCATACAGGAGGTGGAAGGGCCCACATATAATTGGCGGCTTCTTTCCCTCGCTAATGTGCCACATCATTCTATACAGTTTGGCGATCATTGGAATCCCTAGATTGATACGCTGCCCCATGCCCAGTATGGACGCCATGATAAACGAGCTGGGCCACACCCCCATGCTTGTATCTCCCACCGGTATAATCCAACCACAGATGAGAGCCGCGATGAACACCGCCAGCCTGACTATCAACTGTTGTTCAGTGCTGACACTGAAACCCCAAGTCTTCCATTGGCTGTCCTCCATGACCCGCCAATACAAGTTCCCCTTACCCCGTTGGGCCACCCTCGGACATGTTTGAGGCCTATGAGGGAACTCTAGATTTTCTTGGAAATTCAGGAAGCACTTGAACCATCTCCTAAAGTGGACATCCCTCACTACCTCCTTGTCCTCTCCAGGGACGAGTGCCATCAGCACTGACGCCAGTCGAGGAATTTTCTCTATATCCTCCCACGCGCTCACGATGGGGAGGAACTCATCATACATGGCCCCCAAGATCAGAACCCCAGAAATCTGGTGTATATCCCATAGGCTGATGCCCACCTCCCTGTGATGCAAGTGAAAGTATTGGTCCTAGACGACCATCTGCTCAGCAATTCTGGCATCAGTTTTTTCAGCTGGTAAATGTGGAATTGGGAGGCCCATGCCGCCTCATATAACCCCACTCTCCTCAGCTCGGCCCCAAACTCCTCGCATGAGGCACCTACCTAGTAGGACCAAGCCCAGTCATCAATAAAGTTGCCGCCCTGGCATAGGTACCACTCATCGGACCATCCCTTCTTCGAATCCTGCAGAGTATCCTTCAGCATGGTACGGTAGAGAGGAGGGGACGTCTCCGGTTGTAGCGGCTTCCCATCAATATCGTTCACATGGTTGTAGAGACAGTCAGCGGTGACGGGTGTGAAGTCCTCCTGCGCATGACCATCGGCCACCCTGAACCATTGGTGCTGACATGGTGTGCTCCTGAACCAGCAAGCTGGTTCGTCCCTACTCACCTCAGGGATGAAGACGTCATCCCTCAACCCGAAGCCGTACAATGGCCACTTCTTACACTGCAGATAATTCTTCTGAACCTCTGATAGCAGATCTGTCAAAGAAGCGTAGTCCGAATGGCTTCAGACCATCTCACCAAGGCATGGACAGTTGGCCATCTCATCCTGACGGGTGGCGTCTGTAAGCACCCCCAATAGAGCTTCTTGATGGGCCATTTCAGTTCTGGCACTCAAATAGATTTTTATTTCAGAACGAATCACAAAGGTGGATCGAGAAGACGGATCACGAAGTTCGGTCGTGAAACAAAGCTGCGGAGTCTGGCCTAGGCCGTTAAACATTAGTTCACTTGGTGTGGTCGCAGAGTCAGAGACCCGTGGTTCGCCGTGAAGCCCGATTCGCGGAGTACGCGGAGCTTCACGAAATCGAGATCACAAAATGACAAGGAAGTCGTGTGAAGACAAAAAAGTTCAACCCCTTATTTATAGGCGGCAACCCCGGAGCATCGCGGCGCGCCCCACCCGCGCAGAGCATCGCGGTGCGTCTGGATCTGTGGCCCCTGTCAGCACCGCGAGCCCTTTTCTCAAAGTCGTATGGTGAACCGCCGACAATTTTGGCGATTTTCCCTATGACTTCCACCCTTCACCCTCCGCGGCTCCAAGTCCGAGGGGGGGGCATTTGTTGGCGCAAAAATATTGCATGAATGAAAGGGACGAAAAAGTTGGCCTGGACGCTGCCTCGTGAAGCACGGACGCAAAGCACCCCAGGCATCACGGGTCGCGAAGCTCCGGAGGAGGTAACTCTCTGCAACTGAGTTTGACGTTCGTGAGCCCGCTATGAATCTCCTGAGGCGGTAACTCTCCGTGACCAAGTTTGACGTTCGCGAGCCTGCCGCTATGCTCCGGAGGCGGTAACTC
Source organism: Viscum album (assembly GCA_963277665.1). NCBI lineage: Eukaryota > Viridiplantae > Streptophyta > Magnoliopsida > Santalales > Viscaceae > Viscum > Viscum album. The sequence goes on along the minus strand of OY728137.1, from coordinate 200,232,894 downwards.
TCTGCGACCGAGTTTGACGTTCGCGAGCCCGACGCGAAGCTCCGGAGGCGGTAACTCTCCATGACCGACTGTGACGTTCGCGAGGGCGCTGCGAAGTACCTGAGGCAGCGTGCGAGTTCTGCTTCGCGACGCCCCTTGCCTATAAATACTGGGCTCCCCCTGAGTCTCGAGGATGGACAATCCGACCATTCGGCTTCTCCTCTCCCGAATCGTGAAGCACTCTTTGCCCCCGGGAATCATGAGCTCCTCGAGGTACTTCTACTTCGCGTGACGCCTTCGCTTTGACTCGTTTTGAGCCCCTCTTCCGAGAGGGATGTCCTTCGCGAAGCTCAAGGGAATTCGCGAAGGAGGGGGATTCCCAAGGGAACCCGAGCAACAGCGGAGCGTTTATGCTTCGCGAAACACCCAACATGTACTAGTGATCCCTATGCTAAGTCAGGAGCGCTACACATCACGAAGCACACTGCTTCGCACCACCCTGCTTCGCGAGGCACCTCTTCTTTCACGAGGTAGTGCTCCGTGAATACTGTTCCACTTCGCGAAGCACCCTACACTCACACGTATGCCCTATGCTAAGGCTAAGGCACTCCGCATCGCGAAGCACACTCCTTTGCTTGGCAATTCTGCTTCCCATGCGACCCTCCAGGTATGCACGATGTGATTTCAAAGTCCCACGGACAATACCACTCATAGCGTTGCTTTGCCTAATTCTTCTTTGCATAGGCACGCTAACAGCTATTGCTTCTTTGCATAGCCACGCTAACGTGGACCACTCGATGGTTCGCTCCACAACCCCCCTTGACCACGGACTTACTGGTACCTTCCCTCCCCCAAGGAGCAAAGGGTACCGGTTATGTAAGTCCTAAAAGTGTGGAGTGAACCCACCTAATCCGAACTGCAGGATGTTAAACTGCCAAGCACCATGTCCTCAACAAATGACGTTAAACTGTGACCCGACCTCATGCCTCGCACGAAGGGTCCCCCCCAGCTCGAACATTTTTTACGCCACTCGTCGCCACAGGAGTGGAATCACCCATCCACATGGGATGATATCCTCCTTATTGGAGCAGCGTATGTTCTCAGGAGAAGGGAGACCCTAGTTCCCCAATGGATGGCTGCACCCCTGTATCTCCGTACAACACCACTACCATGGTCAGTGGAGGGCGTGATAGGGAAAGAGGCACCTCCCATCATTGGTCCCAAATCCATCTTTCGCTGCGCTCTATCGCACTTCGGGCCTCCATCCTGGAGTAAGTCCCAGCACTAATGGGCCGCCTAATGCATAAGCCCCTCTTTGCTTCTCACGGACGCACCCTTCGCGGTGTGATCGTCAGGTCATTGTTGTCTCTTGTTTCTCACACCGAGCATGACTCACTTGGGCTTAGAGCTGGCATTTTCCATGACAATACATCATCCAGCATGACATTAAACTGCATGCCCTTGTCCATCAGGACGTTAAACTGCATGCCCTCGTCCAGCATGGAGTTAAACGGAATGCCCTCGTCCAGCATGATGTTAAACTGTATGCCCTCGTCCCGCATGACATTAAACTGCACTCCCATTTGAACTATGAGGTATCTGATCCATGTCAAGGCATGGTACGTAGGAAGCCTCTACGATGTTCAAGCCCACCCGTCATACAATTCACGTTGAGTTCTACCTTCGTCCAACATGACGTTAAACTGCATTCCAGTTTGACTGCAAGCTGTTGTCACCACCCGAACTACGAGGACTTTGATCCATGTCAAGGCATGGTACGTAGGAAGGCTCCCTAAGCTTCAAGCCCAACAATCATTTTCCCAAACCGTCTCCTTGTCGGTGTGCCAAGCCCCCATTTCTCCCAAAATATGAGGACTTTGATCCATGTCAAGGCATGGTATGGAGAAAGTCTTCACGAGGTTCAAGCCCACCACAAGTGGATCCCCGGGTTCACCTTCACGTCAGTTCGCCGACGAAGCCCCTCCGAACTATGGGGACTTTGATCCATGTCAAGGCATAGTACGTAGGAAGCCTCCATGAGGTTCAAGCCCACCGCCCGTCGTTTATTCATGTCAGGTTTCACTATCGTCCATCATGATGTTAAACTACATCCCAGTCCGACGGCAAGCCATTGTGACCATCACGAACTACGAGGACTTTGATCCATGTCAAGGCATGGTACGTAGGAAGCCTCCACGAGGTTCAAGCCCACCGCCTGTCGTTTATTCATGTCAATTTTCACTCTCATCCATCATGACGTTAAACTGCATCCCATTCTGACGACAAGCCGTTGTGACCATCCCGAACTACGAGGACTTTGATCCATGTCAAGGAATGATACGTAGGAGGCCTCACGAGGTTCAAGCCCATCTACCATTGGACCAAGGTCCCTCATTTGCGCAATTGCAATGCTACAATAGAAAATCCTTCAGTCAGACCTTCGAGCTTTCATGAAGCTCATAACTCAACTTGTCGTAATCACAAAGCACATTGTCACAATATTTTATGACTTTGAGAAACAAATATCATGAATCCTATTTCTAAAAAAAATAATTCCATTTCAAAAGTTCCTTAAGGACTTCAGGAAACCAACTTTTGGCTAAGCTTTCTATTCTCCATATTTTGGTCCCAAAAATTTGGCAAACACTGGAAAGAGACTCCACCTTCCAAACGACTGATTGATGGAATTGTATGATCCATTTCTTTATAATTTCCTAATCATCCACTGGTCATTCATGTGAGGATTGAAACAAAATACAAATCAAACCCAATTTCCAGCAATGAACATCCTTTGTTCCAATATGTATCCCTTATGTGATATCCAAAACATCAATATTAATAATCACCATGAAAATATCTATCCAAGGTTGACAACGTCTCACCTAGGACGGATCAAACCCATCTAACCCAAGTACCACTAATGAAAAGATTTTTCTAGGACCTCATTAATAATTATACCATAAATTACAGGGCACTGATATCTTAGTAATGAGGACCCCAACTGTGGAGGTAGTTCCAGGGACCTCCCCATTTCAGATAGTAAATGGAAGCACATTATATTTTCATTGATGAGATATATTGTCTTATTCTTCTCTCTTCCTAACTAGAACTATGAATTACTAATCCCTCATAGAGTAATCCACTAGAATTTATTATATGGTGTTATATCCCTCCAACTTTTCATATCAACACCCTCACCCAGTAGAGAACTGGGGGATATTTATTGATTTTCCATATCTTCAACTTCCTCATAGTTATCACAATGAGAGTACCTCATGTGGTATTATATGTCAGTGGTGATATTATCACCAAAACAATAAAACATCAACTTTGGCATATCACTTGGTTTTATTCCCGAAATGTGTTACCATGCTATCAATGATACATATTCCCTATAGGAAAAACTGTTATAGAGTCATATTAACAATGAATTATACTAAAAAATTCACTTGTATATTTAGGAAACAATCATAAAAAATACATGATATTTTATTCTATAATGAGGGAATACCTTGTAAGCCTCGATAAGGTTTAAACCCAAATATTTTATCCAACCATCATTTTTTACTTGTCCATTATCCAGTAAGACCAAATTCAAAAGAAGAGGTCCATACTTAATTTAGGCCCCACCATACTATCCTCATATTCCCATATTTTCAATGAGATTTATCTTCATAAAACTATATTCCTTTTAATATAAACCTTATCTCATCAGGAAAAATTCTCTATAGGATCACCATTAAATGGGATTATCATGAATAAGTCCCAATCCAACTATCATTGAAATTATTTTCCTCAACATCCTCACTATATGATAGTGTACTTCTTGGTTTTTTCCTTGTCATGTGGCCATAAAATGTCTAACATATCCTATTATGTTGCACCAAACTATGTCGGATCTGATTCCTTTAATAAGGAACCATAGGAATCCTTTCACATAGGAATTATCATGACATCGAAAAACTCCAACCACCTATATAAATGAAAATAAACTCTAGAGTTCCCAATTATAAAGCATTATATCATTATTATTAATATAAACAATTTGCATGTAAATAATAAGACAGTATGTATAGCCTATGATACATACATATTTTTTCATATATAAAGAAACATTTATACATAAAAATGGTTAAAATTTTATGTATATGTAGTTGGCTGATAAATTTAATGGTTAACGAACTAATTATATGTTTTTATAAAGGATTTATGAAAATGACATTAATAGATAATATGGCCCTATTGTAGGTAATAATTCCCCCCAAATGGTGAAATTAATCTAACCGTCTATCCTCTATACAAATGTGAGTCCTCAAGCCTAATTGGAAAAATACCCCTTGATTTCATGTTTTTGGAAAGTAGGTACACAACAATTATACTGTAATAATTGAGTGTTTCTAGTTACCCAAATAAACCATATTGGTAACCACCTAAAAATGTATATGAAATAATGATACAAAACCCAACAAAATATATTATCAAATCATAATGATCCCACACCTAATCAAAAATTATGATCATGATGTGATTTTAATCGATGATAGACACAAATGGAGAGATTAATCATAGTTTTTATGGAATATATCACTATTCACCAGATGGACTATTTGAGTTAGTGATTGAATTTGACCATGTGAGAGTTAACCCATGATATCATATTTCTATGGAATTATCTCAATTCATATCACATGGTGGTGTAGAAAAATGATACTGACTAACTATTGTAAAGATGTTCTATAATGTGATATGAGGAACAAAATTTTTGAATAACAGAATCGAGAAAGAAAAATTGATATTTTTATTTATGGATGTTAGTGGAGTTTGAGGAAAGATGGGATAGAATATTTACAAATGAGTGTGAGGACATCTCTATGGAGGGACGGTCGCTAGAACGAATTGGTGGTCGTATTTTTAATGTTCATTGATTTGGGTGTTTTAAAAACTTATCATCTAGAAGGATTACTTTCTTTCAAGTGTTGGGTAGAGTTATGGGATTTTATGGTTTCCATTGTAACTATTTTTTTCAATTAATGTAAAATATAAAATGTGTCCTTTTATAGAGTAGGAAATAAATATTACCTTTGAAATTTCTATGTATTGCATCTTCTAATTTAAAACTGGAGGATTGTTTCTTGATATTTTATTATCCAAGGAATCCGTTGTCTGATTTTTTGTGTGTATTTTAGTGAAATTTATTAGGTTTGATTTTTTCTATGATCATTTACATTTTTTTCGTGGTGTTCGACTCAGTTCTAGTTAGTTTTAGGCTTATTCTTCAATTATATGTTTGAAATTCATTCAATGAGTATCCATTTGAGAAAAATCTGTGAAACAACCCCAATAATGTCATTAAGACACCTGTTCTGGTCTCCATGTTTAGATAACTAATCTTGAGACCCATTTGAAATCACTACCTAAAATTTCAAGACCAGTCATCAGAAACCCATTAACTCTAAACTATATCGCTAGGATTTAAATAACTCTAATACCTATCTAACATGACCTAAACCACCGGGGCACCTTATATGCAACCTATAAAATGAGTGTTCCATCTTAATCATAACTCCAATAGACCAGGGGTTTGTGACATGAAATGATTGTGGAAATCACATAAAATAGGAGGCCATATCCCCTGCAAACCCACTATATTAACATATGATCAAAATATAAAAAGAAAAATACACAAGAAATATATATACATATATTTGAATAATTTAATAAACTACATGAAATTCATGAATGAGACATCAAATCTTATGTATATAACTAGATATGAAATTGAAAATATAGACTGTACATCTAAAAAGTCTATTTAACCCAATAAAAATGAACAGGGTAAAATCCCTTGCACTAAAGGGAATCCTACATATGATTTTTACAATAATGTATATCACCAGTATTCTAAACCACTATGTTTCACAATGTTATATTATGTGTAATCACTCTACATTCCAAACCATAATCACATATAGCTAAACCAACCTTAAATTATGTATAAACTATATTGAAAAAACTTATTTAGACAAAGATCACATATTTTAGTGAGTATAAACACTACCAGAAAGATTCCATGAGATATTAAATAAAAGGAAAATAATAATTTATACCATATTTAATGAAAATGAGGGTAAATTTATGAAAATAAAATAATACATATTTTCTCTATAATGATATTTCTCACCAAGATATTCATTCATAAAAATCCCAGCTATATTCCTTGATGGAAAAAATATTTGAATAAACTTATGATTACTATAGTACCAGAGAACTTACCATGTATTATTTTCAATATCCCAACTATATCTCATAAATTAAAAGTAAATAATGATTTTTTGATGTACCATTAGTATCATATTATATTAACTACTCATCATATCCATGTTACCACTCTAATATATAGTGGTGAAAATCCACTCCACATTGAAGTATTTCTTTTATATTAGTAATTATCTCATCCAAATATCAAATCATACCATATCAATGATCTATCTACATGTTTGGGGATCCTACACCTTTTTTATCATAATCAAATGGACATGGGACTACTAACTCCAATGTTCCATAACTAATGAATAAATATATACAAATATCCTCTCACTAATTATATTGATGTATCCACAATTTAAAAAATACATGATTGTCAAGTGATCTTAGATTTTTTAAGGAGTGCCTGGTTCTCTTTGAGAAAGTACATTGGATATTAGAGTAACTATTTAAATATGTTGAGCACCTATTCCCTGATAATTTTTTGAACTTCTATTGAGGGAGTACCGACTAATTATGTCATTATAGAGGACTAAATCCTTTTTAGCTATATAAAAGTAATCACCCCATCCCTATGTTTTCCCAGGATGATATGCTAAGAATGTCATGAATTGGGGATTGATTGATCAGTTAAAAATATTTATGCATAATTTTGAATTACAGTTTAAAAATAAATAGAATAATTTTTATAGTAGTTGGAATCAAATTGATCCTATATTTATTCTTCACTTATCTATAATACTTGAGGAAAATGGTATCCATTACCAATACACCTACCTTTTTCAACCCTTGAGGCGCCACCCATCAATCTTTCACATTATAGTTGGAGGCAAAAACATGGACAAATACACTATACACATAGTTTTAAATAAGACAAGAGTTTATTTGGTTAGGTAAATTATTAATCGAGATAAGAGTAAGACAATAATAATAATAATCAATACAACTCAATAATTAAAGAACTATAAAAAATAAAGAGTAGAATTTCCTTTTATATGGATGAATTTCATCAATGTTTTTTGCATGATGAATCTCAATTAGTGTTAAAAACCAATAAATAGTCTTGATAGTAAAATTTAAATTATTATATTATAAGTCATTATTAATTAGGTTGTGTTTTTATATGGTTCATTTCATATTTATTTATAGTGAAATATCTTATTTTTAATTTCATGGTTTTTCCAAAAAAAAATTATTACCAGTTTGATCATTAATGTTTTCCTAATTTCACAATGTTCATCAGAGATTTAAAAAAATCATAATTTCTCGTCATGTGGTTTAAACCTTCATATATTAGAATAAAAAATGGAATAAAATACATATTTAATAAAATTAAACAATAATAAAAACATCAATGGTATAAAAGAAAAATAATTTGTCATTAATGAAATGAAATCATTCAATCTCTTTCCTCCTAAAAACCAAATCTATAATAGAAAAATTTTATAATAGTAGAAAAAACTATAAAAGTAATATGAAATTATAGAAACATTACAACTAATTTTTTTTTAAAAATATATACTTCATAAGTATCAAATATGAATTCAGGAGGATCATTTTATAAGTTCTTTTATGTTTTTAATGACTAGGTTGGCCTTCATAAGTTTCATATTAGACATTATAGGGTTTTAAAAATTCATTATAAGTTAATATATTTCTTAGTAAGGATCATATATATCTTTTTTAGATCAATATATTGAATGGTTATGGGGACGCAGTGGATGCCGGTGGTCCAGGTAGTTTAAAATATTTGTCGGTGGATCAACGCTACATGTTGATTTCGAAGATCTGATCCCTGGAAAGGTACAAGGACATCACACAAATTATTAAGAGGAAAAAATTAAAATCAAAACATACATGTTTCAAATACAATGTTGCGTCGACTGCAACTAGTCGATGGAGATTATCGCATAAAGGATCCAATGTAATATCCCACTATATCGTTCAGACTAATTTCAAAAACCCATGGGAAAGTTTATCGCCAAATTCAAGGTGTTATCGCCGAGATCTGACGATGCTTTCGACATCCCAAAGATCACCGCAATGAGATGCCTTCGATGCTGAAGATAAATCTTGATCTGAGCTTCTTCGATCGAGAGCTTCTCTATCTAGAGAGCGGTAGGAGAGAGAGGATATATATATCACTCCATGGAATTAATGAAGAGAAAATTTCAAACCAAGGGAGAGAGCCTCCTCGATTATTTATTTTGGAATTGAAAAAATACCCAGTTTGGTTCCCCTACCGTCATTTATTTTAACATCCATTAAATAAATAATTTCAACGAACTAAACTGCCCCAAAATTATTTTTTATTTTATCACATACGTGTAATATATATATATATATATATTATGTGATAAAACCCAATGCATTTAACTCGACTCACTGAAGCTCTCAATATTAAATAATCATTTAATATTAAAATAATATTCAATCGATTAATATTTTTCTCGTATTTACCAAACATGTATATACATTAAATAAATTTAATCCAATATATTCATAACTTGAATATTAATGAATTTATTTAATTCTATTAGTGACCAATACTTTGGACTACACTCAGACCCCATAGTGGGGCCCACTATGTCCATATACCTATTCTACTAAATAGAGCCGATTTTTGAATACACCATTATGTGTGACCCTGAAGGCCCTTATCTCAGTAACAGCGAAAAAAATCCACAGACCAAGAGAGGTGTCTAGAAACCCATCATGGCCCCTAAAGAGATAAGGAATATCATAGTAATGACAATCAACCTACGAGCACTAACTTTGTACTATAATCTCCTGGTCATTAATTAACTCATAAATATGGGCACACAATTGTTTAATCACACTTTTCTTTATTTAGTATTTGTTAATATAACTGGATGGATTTACCTTTGTACTATTTTGGACAAAAAAATTTCAAGGAAGAACCATACTGATCAACTATGCCTGATATATACAACTTTCTAATCCTTCAAGCAACAAAACCATTCATGGCCATTCATCCAATGTCATACCACCAATGATTCACCCAACACAAGCCACCTTGCGATAATTTCAATACCATGGTTTTCCCCTAACATCAATGTACATAATCAAATGATACACATTGGTAATGGTCTCATGTCTAGAATCCAATACAAATGTTCATTGAAAAAAACAACCAATGACACCCAAAACATGTGGTGTTCCTATTGGAGTGTCTATCTTCATGATCTCACTATTAGAGATCACCAAGTGAGAACATCATGAGAAGAAAAATAAATGATTATGAGCCCCCAGCACCGGATAGTCATATGTATTATGTGTCCAGTCAGTGATATGTATCTAGACTATGAAACATATATTTAAGATTATTGTCATTGTATCTCGAGATTCTAATTATAGACAGGGATCTTCTATAACCTCTTGATAAGATAATTAAACTTTGTAAATTACCATTATAGTAGTGGGAATAGAAATTTATACACTATAATTCTATGATTACAGTAGGTATAAATAAATGTATACCTGATATGGTAATCAAAATTACATCATTATTGGGTCTAGGGAACCCACTATTTCAATAATCCCATTTTCACTATAGCCAATTTGCTAACCAAACTTGTTAGCTACTCAAATAATAAATATCATGATTCTATAGAGTAATGGCTTTAACTGATAGGCCTTACATGTTTTTTCTGCATGGAATATCTACTATATGCGACCTCATCTCCTTGAATAAAACCTCTCAAGATATGGTATCCCTGAGTATGTCACTTTTTTTCGTTGTCATAACATGAAAACGTGGCATGTAAGAATATCATAATTCAAAAGATGATAATAATTTTTTCACTTGGTGAGATTCCTAGAACTGGAAGAAATAATCGAGATTTATTAATGCTTCCTAGAAACATTAGAAGCTACAACATACTCGGTATTTGTAGGCATGCCTACGAATAGCTTTTATGAGCTCGACTCACTCATTAGCTTAGCCGAACTACGATACTAGAACAAATTGATCTAAGGATTACTATTTTGTATCCCACCATAACTATTATTCCTTCTTCTCCATATACCAAGCACATATCATGTGTGCTCACTAATGATCAAGATGATAGCTCTGGATACAACACTCATAGTTCACATGGATATAATTGATATATTCCTATAATAAAGTATATACCGAAAATATTAATTATTGTACATAGCATGGAATATGTGATTGATCAATCACTGAATAGTATGAGATCAATTCACAACATTAATATATAAAAAACTCTAAACATGTTATCCTAGAGAGATTAAGCCATGTGACATTAGAAACATTTATGAAAATTGTTCCAACATGTATTTTTCAACACAATGTCACTTTATGTACAATTTACTAGGTCCAAGAAACCTATGTATGTACCTCTATAGATCATGTTCTCTAGAACTCAGGCTGCTACTTAAATTAAATCATTGGAGAATTTATTTTCTTCTTATCTTATCAAACTGTAAAATCAAGATATTTTTTCCATATGTTGTCGATCATATTTCACTTGGAAGACTTTGGTGCTCCCACTAAACTTTGGTAGACACAAAAAAAAGATTAATTTATAATGAATGCTCTAAGATCTTGTTTCTTAATATAATCTAGAACTTGAATTCAATAACATGAAACCTTTATTGGAATTCGATGGTTTCATCATCCCTTTTTGGTTCATTGTATATAAATCTTCCATAAAAGATGATCATGACATCCAATGACCAATATAATGATCTTAGAAGTTAGCTATGACATGTTATATTTTAATGGATTTTGGCATGCTGACTTGGTATAATCAATTGAGACTTGTTGGTTCGAAGCATGTACCATCCACATATCATGTCATTTTAACACCCACCACAATATTCAATTTATAATCCCATTTGAAATTTGATACATGGAATCCATTATTGAATTTTAATTGATCATGTCAATCTCAGCTTATTACCATATACTGCAAACTTGTAGTATTTATTATTCTTAATGAATAATTTTTCACTGGCCATATTAAATATAATACCATCACCATGGTTTCAACCTTCTTACGAGTATGTATCAGTGGAACATGCATATTCCACGTGCACATGTGGAAATTGTTCCTATGTCAACCATTTCTGCATCTCGAGCATTGACTAATTCCATGTCAATTCATCTCTAACAATCTCTAATAGAGATGTTCACCCTTATATATAAATGTAGTCTAATACTTGACTATAACTTCTCTATCATAGGTATTCATCTAATATCCTAATCAAATTATAGGATAATTACTTAGATTTTCCAAGTATTTCGCTTAATGCATGTTTGTTTATATCTAAACAAACTCTTTTCATCCTTATACATAATCTATAATATAATGGATTTTCATCGTACTATGAATCATATGATAACCATTAATTCATTTTAGTTGTCATATAGGTTATGTGATTTACATCGTTATTTCCAAATCATGTCATGATATATAATGGAAGTTACTATAGGATGTAACATTAATACAAATTACATCATAACATTGATGTATAAAATGTGCTTTAAGTAATTAATCCATAGAAAATTTGCATGATCAATGTGAACATATAAGCCCTTATCATCTATCCACTTTATGAACATTAATATGGTGATGTAGATTTGGTAACATACCTTAGAAATTACTCCATGCTATATTATCATGACTGACGAATGCTTTGTTCAATATATTTTTTGACTTTCCAATCTGAAACAACTTATATCTTGTCACCATGCATATAATTCACTACAAAATTCCTTAATAACTAAAAGTAATCTTATTATCTATCTTTACATATTTCTTTCTTTGGAATAGTTCACACACTCTTGTTGAACTACCCTTAGAATCTTTGTGGAATTCTTTTATTTATAAAGGATTATTTGTCAAAACAAAGGATGTCAATAATAAAAAAGTTGTTTAGGTGTCCCGAGACTAAATTAAATATTATGTATATTAATGACATTCGCTTTTAGTTTTACATGAAAACAAACTATGTTCCCACATTTGGGTAGGTCTTATATTTTATATTCATCACCTATTTCCTTTGATTCAAGTAGCAGTTAACTATTTATTGATTATGTTACCACAAACAATAGTCATTACAAAAATAAGAATAAGGTCTCCTTATGTCCAAATGGTCACATGAGATAAATGATTTGGTTATACTCAACAACTAGTTCAATTCAAATCAATTACTTGGAAATTAAATGTTATGTGTTTCTCACCACTGTCTTAGGAATCACCCTTTCTATACTACATAGGGAAGACACATTACATTTTATTAGGTTTCTTTACATGGTTATTGTATTTCAAAACATATATGTGAAAATAAAGTTTTATTTAATTCTCATGAAGAATGTGAGAAACAATACTTTATATTGATGAATATAAACTGAATGAGAAGTGGGTACTTTCTTCTTCAATTCTGTTTATTAAATTTTTAAACATTCCAAATTTATTTCAATATATGTTGAAAATAACCTCTTGTTAAATAAGCATCCACTTTTCATTGAATGAAGTGACGAAGTTTCCATTGGCATAAAATTTAAAAGGCCTTTTTTCCTTTTCTTTCAGTTTTTCCAACATAAGGACCAAATATGGTACTTTATTTAATATTCTTTATTTATTTGAGAATTTTACCTTAAAGGTAATTGAGTGATTACTCTATAAAAAAATTTTATATCCTTAAACGAAGCTAGAGTAATTGGGTGTAAAATTTATAAGAATGGGATGACATGAAAGATTATGTACTTTCTTTCACATTACACAAACTAAGTGCAATTATCACATTCAAAACATGCATCTCTTTCTCCATTGATATTCTAGGAGATGAGACTACATGTAGCATCATCCATTTCATGTTGTAGAGACCGCAAATAACATCAGAAATTGATGATATCATTATGATAAAACAATCAATTTTATGATTCAGGAGTCTCATATAAGCAATTTTAAACTGTCACTTGATGAGGTGTCTTAACAGGTTGGGACACAAGCACCATGAATTCCCGTTATAGTAGTATTGTGCAGAAGTGCCTACACAACACATGGAATTGCATGAATTTTTGGAAATTAACTTAGTCCAATACATATCGCAGTTTAATTTTGGTATTTCTTATAATTATCTACAAATAAACATTATCAGATTGTACTTTAAATATTGATTACCAAATGTGACATTACTGATTAATTTAATCATTAAATGTCTCCCACTAATTTTTTGTATTCTAAAAACACACTATAATTGAATCAATAATACTCTTGATTATTATAGAGGAAAGGATCCCTGAACCTCTCTCATAGACTATAAGATATGGATACGCCACTATTTGGAGTGTCCAATGTAGGATTTTTCCTGGCCAACCACATTAACTCACAGTTCCTTAATCTGTTGAGTGACGTCCTAGCTTCAAAAATCATTACTGATTTACTCAATTATTGACTCTAATATTAAAACTAGCTATCTATTTATATTTATTTACTGCAATTTTAGTTATGTCAACCCATCACCCTAACAAGGAATACCCGGTAGTAAGTGACACCCTCAGCTATGGCATGAAAGGCACCATGAACACTCGGTTTTGATCAAACATGAATGATGTAAGGAAATTGTGACATAGTATTTTCTTTGAATTTTTTATTGGTTTCTCACAACGAATGTGATACATTTCTACTAAACATGATCATCTATGTTGTTGTTCTCACAATATAACTTTAATAGAAAAACAAATGCTGCTTCTTTAAGCATTTTGTTATCTTTTATTTTATATATTTCCCCACTGTTCTAAAATGATTAAAATAATAAATAAACATATAATAGATAAGTAATACCCAACTGGTCTTGAGAATTCAAATGACCTAATGGTGTCATACCAAAGTCAAAGTGTGACTCTTAATGATGATTGTCTCTTGTATTGCATGTTCCATTCACTTCTGAAACATCACCTTGTCTTGGTGGGGTTCATGTCACATCTTGGAGTACCTCCTCATCTAAGAAGAATCCATATGTCGTCTTACACCGTCTTCATCAACTTGCACTGCCTCATCCTGGCATGGTCCACGTCATTCGTCGTCTTTATTTGAAGTATAAAATTCCCCATGTGCAGGCGAGGGGAACTCGGGTATAAATGTACATATAATGATTTGGACATGCATGTACTTATACTCATTAACCAAAAAAAGACGATGTGAGGACCGTTTATTTAATTAATTACAATAATCGTTTACAGTTAAATAATTAATTAATTAAATAAATGAAAGTAGACACACAATGATCAGTTCTCAAGACCAGTAGACGGGTGCAAATGCATGGTAAAATTAAAATGAATTAAATATATATGAGGGTTTTATAATTGAATTATATTAATTAATAAATTCAGATAATTTAATTGTTCATCTGTCCACCAATTAATATAATTTTAATATCAAAATTAAATTAATTAATCTAATTCAAATTAAGAAGCAAATTGAATTAATTTTATCTGGGTATTAAAATTTATTTTTTCTCATCCACAATTAATATATTAATTTTATTTAATTTTATTATACAAATAAATAAATTATTTATATTAATTGAAATTAACCATCGGCCATGAAACACCATCTATGGTCCATTGTGGGTTTCACTGGACTTGTTTAGACTCGTAATGAGTTAGAAAACCCATACTAGGCTATGCTAAGTCAGACAGATCTTCCCAAACCAAATATGGTTTCTCAGACCCACTAAAACCCTTCATGGGGGGATTTGGGTGGGGCACATATGTTTCATGCATAAATTACGATCAGAACTGATTGCAGGTGTCACGGAAGGCCAGGAAGAGTTTGGTGTGGCGGCCTGAACAAAGGCCATGCAGGATCTCAGGTGATACATCATGGCTCTATGCCGTGACCTACTGTGCGTGGGGTGAGGGCATCGATATGGACGTGAAGGCCGAGCGGTGGCCGGGCCGGGTGCTGCAGGGCAGGCCTAGCTTTTCGGATGCGAGGAAGGGGATGGCAGGGACACTTTGGAGCACGCCAACTTTGGCGGGTGGCAAGACTGGGTGGGCCGACATATAGTGCTTGCCGAGATATGCTGCACCACTAGGGAGGGCTGAGGAAACATGAAATGTTGGGCATCACGGCCTGATGTAGGTGGGAAGAAACCCAACAGGGTGGCGTTGAAACGAGTTGGGAATCGGCCTTGCATGCCAGGCATGGGAGGAAGATATGGGGTCCGCTGAGGAGTTAATTTTTTTTTTACATTTTTTCAAAAAAAAAAATTTAAAAATACATCGAGGTTTAAAAAAAAAAAAATTTACATCCTAAAGGCGGCACATGGTGTGCCGCCTTCGGTTCGGTTTCCGCCGGGCCAAAAGCGGTTCTCCAGGAACCGCCTTCCACCATTGGGGAAACGAAAGGCGGCACACCAGTGTCCGCCTTTCGAAATTATTTCTGCGAAAGGCGGCTCCGGAAGAGCCGCCTTTCGTGTTTTAAATGGCCGAAGGCGGCTTCCCAGTTGCCGCCTTCGCCAAAAATTTCCCTATAAAAGGGCTCCGCCCCTCCCACCCTTCCTCACTCAAAAAACCCTCTTCTCTCTAAAATTTTGAGAGCTCCTCTCTCTATGTTGAGTTTTTCTTCGTGGTGCTTCCGGAGACGCAAAGAGTACAAGATTTTTGTTTCAAGCTTCATTTAGAGGTATTTTTTTTTATTTTAAAGTTATTTATTTATTTAATTGTAATTAGTTAATTTTAAATATTTAAGTATGTAGTAGTAGTTATTTAAAGAAAAGAAATAAATAGTTATATTATTAATGTTTTAATTAGTTAATTAGGGATAATAATAATTTATTAATATTTTAGAGATAATCATAGACTAATTAGATAATGATTAAGGAATAATTAAGTCATGATTAAAGGGGTAATTAACCATGGATGATTAATTAAGGAATGTTTAAGGGGTGATTAAGTGATGATTAAGGGATGATTAAGGGGTCATTAAGGTAATTAAGGAATGATTAATTGATGATTAAGGGGTAATTAAGGAGTGATTAAGGGGTGATTAACTAATGATTAAGGGGTAATTAAGGAATGATTAAGTGATGATTAAGGGGTAATTAAGGAGTGATTAATGGGTGATTAAGGGGTAATTAAGGAATGTTTTAGGGGCGATTAAGTAACGATTAAGGGGTGATTAACTAACGATTATGGGGTGATTAAGTTGTCATTAACTAATGATTAAGGAATGATTAGGGGATGGTTAAGGGGTAATTAAGGAATGTTTAAGGGGTGATTAACTAAGGATTAAGGGGGTGATTAAGGGGTCATTAACTAATTAAGGGGTAATTAACTAATTAAGGGGTAATTAAGGAATGAAGGGGTAATTAAGGAATGAAGGGGTAATTAAGGACTGATTAAGGGGTTAAGGGGATGATTAAGGGGTAATTAAGGAATGATTAAGTGATGATTAAGGGGTAATTAAGGAATGTTTAAGGGGTGATTAACTAATGATTAAGGGGTAATTGAGGAGTGATTAAGGGGTGATTAAGGGGTCATTAACTAATGATTAAGGAGTGATTAAGGGGTGATTAAGGGGTAATTAAGGAATGTTTTAGGGGTGATTAAGTAACGATTAAGGGGTGATTAACTAACGATTAAGGGGTGATTAAGGGGTCATTAACTAATGATTAAGGAATGATTAGGGGATGGTTAAGAGCTAATTAAGGAATGTTTACATGATGATTAAGGGGTAATTAAGGAATGTTTAAGGGGTGATTAACTAACGATTAAGGAATGATTAGGGGCTGATTAAGGGGTAATTAAGGAATGTTTAAGGGGTGATTAATTAACGATTAATGGGTGAATAAGGGGTGATTAACTAGGGATGATTAGGTGATGATTAAGGGTTCATTAACTAACGATTAAGGGGTCATTAACTAACGATTAACGGATGATTAAGGGGTCATTAAGTAAAGATTAAGGGATGATTACGTGGTGAATGACCAACTCCTAACTGATTAACCAGCACTTAAGTAGTGATTAACCAACACTTAAGTAGTGATTAACCAGCACTTAAGTAGTGATTAACCAGCACTTAAGTAGTGACCGACACTTAACTAGTGATTAAACTGCACTGTAATGAATCTTATTTTTTAGAGATCATTGAACATATCTTTAGGAAAGTTAAAAAATTGTTCTACAAAACATTAGTGGCTTAATTTAGGAAGGTTTTAAAATTTTGGTGTCATGAAAGTTTATGTCGTTATCTAAGCAATTAAATCCCTGTCTGGATACTACAAGTGGATGATGTGGCTCTGGCACAGCTGTACCTAGGGGTGAAAGCCCCGACAAGGAGTTTCGGGCCTGACCCGGGGTATCCTGGTACACGACAACGGGCCTTGCTGCACTCCTGGTTTGACACTCCCGGGGGATATGTTTTAGATGATTGACATTTACTTCATGAAGTACTAAAATACCTTTAAGAAGATTAAAAAATTTATTTAACACGTAACAAAACATTATTGACATATTCAGTGATCAATAAACATTTTTCATGTAGAGAGACATGTTTGCTTGTGTTTACTGCTATGGAAAGGTAATTCAAACCGAGCAAGGAGCTTCTTATAGTATACAGCCAACATCTATGGTTAACACATCTGATTGTGTTACCATAACTGATCTTCAAGATAGAATTCGTGGTTTCTTAAATCTCGGTCCTCATCAAGAGATAAAGTCTATTAGTTATAGACATTTGCAATTCCCTGCCACGTTATGGCATCTTGCTTGTCCATTGGCTTCTGATGAGCACTGGGTCCAAGCGGGAACTTTATTTTCCCAACGGTCTGATGGTGCAATGATGGAGTTATATGTTGAAGTTTCTAATGTACAAAAACATCAAAATGTTCGAAGTCGTAGACATGCACAAATAGTTGTTGAAGAAGCTTCATCCCAAGAAATTGAGGATGTTCGCCCTGTTGTGGAGGAGGACAACTTAGATGATCTACCAGATTTACATATAAATCATTCTTCAGATGAGGAATTTAATAATGATGGAACAGACGGAGAAGACAATGATGATGGGGAGGGATATGGAGGTGGGGAGGGAGCTGGAGAAGATAAGGTAGTAGTTTCTCGAAGTAGAGTAGTTCAAGAACATTCTCGACCAACATTAAATCATCCACCACCCTTTGAATCTTGGTCTGAAGCAATGGAACGTGTACCTGAATTTGACAACAATGTTCTGACACCTGCAACAGAGTTTCCAGGAGTTATAGTGGACAGGTTTAGTGAGTTGGACAAAACATTATATAATGGAAGGGATTTTCCAAGTAAGGATGCGTTGAAGAGCTTCTTAAAAAGATTTCATATTGAGAGGCATTGTAGATATGTAGTTGAGGCATCATGTCGAAAAAAATACGTTATAAAGTGTGATAAATTTGATGAAGACTGTAGATTCCGGTTGAGGGCGATTCCAGACAGTGCATTTGGTGGATGGAGAATTTCAAAGATTGAGGCAGCTCATTCTTGTGTTCAGCCAAATTTGACACAAGATCACACTGCTTTGGATGCCGAATTTGTGTCAACTGTTATCGTTGAGATGATTAGGACCTGTCAAGATGTTCCTATAGCCCTTGTGCAAGAGAGGATTCTTCAAACTTTTGGTTATAATATTTCTTATAACAAGGCATGGATAGCGAAACAGAAGGCAATTGTGAAGGTCTACGGTGATTGGGATGACTCGTATCGGGTGTTGCCGCAATTATTAGCCATGCTGAGCCACAACAACCAAGTTGTCTACCATATAAATACGAAGGAACATGTGTTTGAAGATAATCGATTGGATCAATCTCATGTTCAATTTCATCGGTTATTCTGGGCATTCCTCCCATGTATTTCCGCATTTCGTTTCAGTAAACATTTCATACAAATTGATGGAACATTTCTATCTGGAAAGTATAAGGGCGTATTGTTGATTGCGGCAACCCAAGATGGGAACCGTTCACCACTTCCGCTTGCATTTGCAATAGTAGAGAAGGAAAACTATGAATCTTGGAGCTGGTTTTTGGCATGCATCAGCAACCATTTCACACGCATTCGAGGTGTATGTTTGATATCTGATCGACATAGGGCAATCAATGAGGCAATCAATGCGGATCCCGATTCATGGAGGCCCCCAAATTCACATCATCGATACTACATTAGACACATTGCTAGTAACGTGCGCAAAACCTTCCATAATGAGGCTATGAAGAATGCAATCACGAGGCTTGGTAAGCAATGTTGTCATTGATGTTTACTATTTTAATGTAAATAAAAATATATTTTCTATGACCTGTGATCATATTTATGTAGCATATGAGCCAGATCAACGAAGGTTTGAGGCGCGTTACGAAGAAATCCGCAAGGCTAACCAAGAAGTGTATGATTATATGATGAAGATTCCAAAAGAGAAATGGACACTGGCCTATGACGGGGGGAAGAGGTATGGACACATGACCACAAACATTGTGGAGTGTATAAATGGCATCTTCAAAGGGCTTCGCAAGCTACCAATTACTGCCCTAGTTCAGGAGACATTTTATCGTTGTGTCAAGTACTTCGTTGATAGACAAAAACTGGCCTCAGATAGGATTCAACAGGGGTTAAGATTTGGAAAAAACTTTTAACGAGATATTGACAAGAACATTGAAGAAGCTTCCAGTTATCGAGTGTGTCTATTCCGTCGGGAAGACTCGGCATTTGAAGTTCAAGAGTATTGTAACCCCATTACAGGTAACAGCGGTGAAAAATTAGTGGTACTTCTAGAAGAAAAACAATGTCAGTGTGGAAAGTTTCAAGCATTAAGGTTTCCATGCGCACATGCCATCGCAGCATGTGCGTCTGTGAACGTATCATGGGAAGCTTATGTTGATCCAGTATACCGATTGGAGGCCATTGCTAACTGTTATGCTGCGCCATGGACGCCTGTTAGGGAGTTTCGATATTTCCCAATGCCTGAAGACCAGCCCATACTGATTCCTGACATCAGTAGATTACGACCACGGGGAAGACCTAAGACCAACAGGATACGAAATGAGATGGATTGGCCTCAAGAACAAGGGAAAAGGTTGAGATGTCGTCTATGTCATCAAGAAGGGCATAACCGGAAACGATGTCCTAACATTGCTGGATCGAGTTCACACACTCAGCCACAATGATGTGTTGTATCCAACATGATCTTTTCATGTAGTCAGTTATATGTTGTTAATATCAGATATGAGACTTTGAAAGCCTATAAAATATAAACTTAATGACTCATATAAATGAAACTTAGAACATAGATTAAACATATAAGAAGTAGTAGAAAAGTAATTAGTTAATTCTGGTGAGGGGGAAAACTGTTAGACCCTGGAATTGAAGGATAATGGGGATGACAAGGAAACATCAACCCCCACACCCACCCCTTCCACCCATTCAACCAACTTCGGTAACTCCTATAGAAGTAGCTTTTCAAAAAAAATGAAATGTCACCCCACCACAGCTTCCTACATCCATATTAACCCCCCAATTCAGTTTCATTAAATGTGGACAGCCCCCATTTTTACCAAAGTCAATGATGTACTATTAAACCATCACTTTTCAACACCCGCCTCAATAATACAAAATGCTTTGAGGGATGAGAAATGATTCGGTGCATTTTAGAACATTGAAATGCGTCGAATCATTTCTCATCCCTCAAAGCATTTTGTATTTTTGAGGCGGGGGTTGAAAGTGGTGGTTTAATAGTGCATCATTGACTTTGGTAAAAATGGGGGCTGTCCACATTTAATGAAACTGAATTGGGGGGTTAATATGGATGTGGGAAGCTGTGGTGGGGTGACATTTCATTTTTTTTTGAAAAGAGACTTCTATAGGAGTTACCGAAGTTGGTTGAATGGGTGGAAGGGGTGGGCGTGGGGGTTGATGTTTCCTTGTCATCCCCATTATCCTTCAATTCCAGGGTCTAACAGTTTTCCCCCTCACAAGAATTAACTAATTACTTTTCTACTACTTCTTATATGTTTAATCTATGTTCTAAGTTTCATTTATATGAGTCATTAAGTTTATATTTTATAGGCTTTCAAAGTCTCATATCTGAAATATTTTTGAGTTGAAAGAAGTATTTTTGAAAGCTTATAATTGTATTTCATCAGCAAATTTTAAGAAATGGTTTTTATTTTCAATTACTTATTATATGTTTAATCCATGTTTTAAGTTTCATTTCAATAGATCTTATGGTTTTTATTTTATGGGCTTTCAAAGTCACTAACTTGAATGATTTTTGAGTTTTAGAAAGGTGGTTTTGAAACCTTTTAAATTATTAATCAGATGAAAACACCAATGATTCCACATAGCCCAGTAAAAATGGATTGGAATCTTGCTATTGGGTACTTACACTATTTGTATCATTCTTACGTTAAGGGGTATTTCAGTGAACATGAGATTAGTAGTTTTTTCTTGGAAAATGATGATCTTATATGTTCATGGTAATGTGCATATTCAAAGGAATGAGGTTTTACTTCCCCATAAAGTAAACAAATTGGTTGAAGTGTTTGACATTAATACATGGAAGACATAAGACTATGTGAAACTTAAGGTGGATTATCTCCAGCCTGAAAATTTTGAAGGAACATGCACATCTAGTGGGGAACTGACACATTTCATTTAAAGGTTTGTCATAGCATTGCACATTTCTAGAATCTCTCTTCCTGATGGTATAATACCTCCCTTCTCATCTCACCTTACCAAGAAAAATTATCTAGAACTTTTGAGGTTGATTTATACTCAGGGGCATGACAAAATTTCAAAGATGTTTCTATTGTGTGTAAAGCACATAAGCTGGTTGAGGTTTTCATTGTTGGAATGCATCTGAATGCTACGAAAAAGTTAGAAGAACTAAGTTAAAATTAAAAAATTTATTAATTTCTTATATATTTAATCAATGTTTAAAGTTTCATTTATATTGGTCTTATAGTTTATGTTTTATAGTCTTTCAAATTCGTGTACTTGAAACATTTTTAAGTTTCAAGTAGAATGTTTTGAAAGATTATAAATTAATTTTTATGGACATTTTTTAGGAAGTTTTTGTTGTTTCCAACTATTTCTTATATGTTTAATCAATGTTTAATGTTTCATTTCTATTGGTCTTATAGTTTATGTTTTACCGTCTTTCAAAGTTGGAAACTTGAAACATTTTTAAGTTTCATGTTGATGGTTTTGAAAGCTTATAAATTCTTTTTGGTGAACATTTTTTATGAAATTATTTTTGTTTTCAACTATTTATTATATGTTTAATCAATGTTTAAAGTTTCATTTGTATTGATCTTATAATTTATCTTTTATAAGCTTTCAAAGTCACGTACTTGAAATATGTTTAAGTTTCAAGTGGGTGGTTTTGAAAGCTTATAAATTAATCTGTATCAACATTTTTTATGAAATTATTTTTTTTTCAACTATTTCTTATATGTTTAATCAGTGTTTAAAATTTTATTTGTATTGGTCTTATAGTTTATCTTTTATAGTCTTTCGAAGTCGCGTACTTGAAACAGAATCACACATCGGAAACGCAGAATGTACTGTGCAGGAAAAGGAGAACCAGAATCCCACATCGGAAATGCAGTATTGTTTTCAGGGAAAACCCCCTTATAAAAGGGAGTCATGGGTGAGGGTATCAGTTAGAATCCAGACTGCTGTAATGGCAGAACCGCTGGATAATAAATAGCAGAAAAATTATACTGAAAAGTTTTGTTATATATATATATATAAAACAAAACAAAACCAAAAAAATAAAATAAAAATTTAAAAAAAAATTTTAACCAAAGGCGGCACCTGGTGTGCCGCCTTTGTTGTGATTTTTTGGGCAAAGGCGGCACATGGTGTGCCGCCTTTCCCTGGGCAGAAAATTCCCCAAAGGCCGCACACCAGGTGCCGCCTTTAGGGGGTAGAAAAATAATTTTTTTTAACCTAGACTTATTTTCAAATTTTTTTTTTTGAAAAAATGTATATAAAAAAAACCCTCCGCTGAGTGTTGTTGTAGACTCCAGAGATAGGTCTAGCAGCACGGGGATCCCAGGCGGGAGATGGATAGGACATGCGAGGCACTGGGAGGTCTAGGTTTCCTGAAATGGGTGGAAGGTAGCGGGCCGACAGGATGGTGAGCAACCGAGTGAGGGTCGGCATGAGGCCCTAGTGATGATCACCTTCTAGGAAGGAGATCGGGGTCCCAATGGGGTTGATGGTAGCAGTGGTTGGGCCTGGTGTGCCACCTGTTTCTGTGGAATCCCGGAGAAGGAGAAGTTGGGGGTCTTCCATGGACCCCCTTTGCCACTTTTCTGTTTTCATTTCTTGACCCACAATGCTAGCCCCCACATTGTTTTTAAGACTTCTTTGGATGTTTTCCCCCCTAATCAACCATTTTTATATCTTCTAACAATTTTATGGTCATGTAACCAATTAAATATTTTGTGTGTATTTTCCACACACAAAATTTCTATAGGAAATTTAGCATTTATATTTAATAATAGTAAAGTTATTATAATAAAATAATAATTTATTATTATTAGACTATTATAATAATTAAATAATAATAATTGAAATAATAAAAATAAAATTATTATGAAAATCTTATTATTAAAAATAAAATTTTCACATAACATTATTTTTCTAGGATTAACTAAACTAATTCAAATGAACCATGATTAATTCTTCAGGATGAAATAATTCAATACCAAAGATCAAACAAGATATTCTATCCAATCTGAAAAATTAAACTAACCATAACTCGGTCATTCGACATTGGATCGACACACGGTTTGAACCTATGTGACCTTTTTATAACAGTCTACATAATATTAATGAAAATGTAATTTTCCAGGCTCATAAAATTTACACGATCACTTAGATACCACTAAAAGGTTTTGGGGCACGCTGCGGTAGCTGATGGGCCAGGTTGTTTAAAATTTTCATTTTCGTATCGACAGTACTTGTTGACACTGACGATCAGTACCCCAGGGAGGTCTGAGGATCCTGCATTAATTATTAAGGGCACAAAATTAAAATTAAAACATAACCATTTATTATCCGAAGTTTCGGTTGACTGCAACTAGTTGATGGCGATCGTCGGTTGAAGGATCCAAAGCTAGAACCCCCTAGATCATGCACACTAATTTTAAAAACCTGTGGGAGCATCAATCGTTGAATTCCAGGTACTAGCATGGAGATCTGGTGATTCTTTCAACGTCACAATGATCACCGCATCGATATTCCTTCGTTGCTGAAGAGAGATCTTCATCCAAGCATCTTGGATCGAGAGCTTCTCTCACTAGATAGTGGTATGAGGGAGTGGGTCTTGATTTCACTCAATGTAATGAATGAATAGTAAATTGCACACCTAGGTAGAGGGAATACTCTCTTATTTATAGTGTAATTGATAAAATACAAGGTTGGGTTTCCTAGCCCCTATTTATTTCAATATCCAATAAATAAATAATTTTGATGCACTAAATTGTTCTAAAACTGTCTATTATTTTATCACATAATTGTAAAGTGTATATATATATATATAATATTACGTAATAATACCCAAGAAATTTAACTCGACTTGATGTCCCACTTGATATTAAACAATCATTTAATATTAAAATAATATTCATTCAATTAGTATTTATCTCATATTTACTAAACATGTAAACAAATTAAATAAATTCAATACCAAATATCTGTAACATGAATATTAATGAATTTATTTAATTATTTTTGTGATGATACTTTGGACAACACTCAGAACCATTGGTTGGTCCCACCATGTACATATACATATTAAACTGAATAGGGCAGATTCTTGAATTTGCTATTTTGTGTGAATGTCTAGGACCTTATCTCAATAATAGTGAATAAAATCCACAAACCAAGAGCTGAGTCTAGAAACCCATCATGGCCCATAAAGAGATTAGGATTGTCATAGAAATGAAAACCAACCTATGAACACTACTATGTACTTTAATATCATTGTCATTAAATATCTCATAAAGTCGGATACACACTTGTGTGATCATCCTTTTCTTGCTTTAATATTTGTTGATCAAACAGGATGGATTTACCTTTGTACTAATTTGGCGAAGGACATATGAAGGCAGCACCATCCTGATCAACCAGGCCTGAGATATACAACTTCCAAAACATTGAAGTGCCATAACCTTTCTTGACCATTAAACTAATGTCATACCACCAAAGACGCACCCAACACAATCTACCTCACCAAGATTTCAATACCACGGTTTTCTCCTAGAATCAAGGTGGGTAATCAAATGATACACATTGGTAATAGTATCAAGTCAGGATACCAATACACATGTATGTATATATGAACAACCAATGACACCAAAAACATGTGGTGTATAAATTGGTTGGTCTGTCCTCATGATGTAATTACAAGAGATCACTAAGTGAGTACTTCATGAAAAGAAGTCTCAATTCTTATGATCCCATAACACTTTGTAGTCATACATCTACTTTTTCATGTTAGTGAGATGTATATAGATTATAAAACATATATTTAAGATTAATTTCATAGTATCTTGAGGTTCTAATTATAGCCTAGGATCTCTTATAACCTCTCCATAGGAAAATTAATCTGTGGACATTAACATTATAATAGTGGAAGCAGAAAAGTCTACACAATAATGGTAATGTTACGTCATGTATAACTAAATTTACACATGATATGGTAATCAAAAGTGTGTCATAGTCGGTTCTAGGGAACCCACTATTTCAACATATATATCCTCATAAGGTTTGTATATATAATTGAGAGGTTCATATATATCATTGTAAGTCTACATAATTTTCTAAAGACACTTTGTAATGTTAATATAGAATATTCATGATGATAAATTTAAACATCATATGTTTTTTAGAAATATTTATCTTATAAATTCTATACATAATAAATATTTAACAAAATAAAATCATAATATTTTTATAACTTGTATTCTAATTATTGAAAATAAATATAGAATGTAAACATTAAAAATTGAAAATAATTTTTTTAAGGGTCAAATTTTTTCTTAAAAATGAAACCAACCCACCATAAATTAATAATTTCACAAATATAATATATTTCTGTAACATTTAGAATAATAAAACAGAATATTTTATTTACCAAAATTAAAATAATAATAGATTATAATGAAAAATCAGATCAAATATTCATATTTCAAAACCAAACAATCTCACCAGTTTAAATTATTATAAAAAAAATTGCTAAAAAATTACATTTTTAGTTAATATCAAAAAATAATTTAAAAAACAAAACAACTAATTTATACAATATTAAAATATCCTCATCTAACAAAATTTTAACTCAACTACAAAACATTACAAAAAACTCATCAAATTAAGTTAAATATTAAAAATATTAAACATCTTTAAAAATACTTTAAAATAGTCAATATTCTCTAACATATTTGATAATTGTTTACAATAGTATAAAAATATTTATAGTTAAAAAAATATATAAATGTTTTGAAACAGTATAAAAAATTATTTCTATTTGATCTTGAATAAATATACAAGTATAATTTTTAAAAATCTCATGTATAAAAAAATATTCTCCCAAAAAAACTGAGAACTATTGGAAAAAAATTTAGAACTATTATAATTCCATTTATTTATCTTAGTATTCCATATTTAAAAGGTTAAATATAATCATTTAGATAATTTAATTATCAAATGGTTTAGTGAAGATATATACTATTTTATTATCTATAGAAATATATTCTAAAATAAATCCTCCCATTTATATATAATCTTTGTTAAAATAATATATCACTTTAATATTTTAAATCCAATAATGATGTATGTTTATCATAGAAATATAAATAAAAATTGAATTATCACAAAATGTAAAAAATTAACAAAATATTTTTTATCCATAATGATGGTTTATAACAACTAGTATCACTAAGGTTTTATGCTAATGCAGTAGATAATGTAACTGAAAACTATTTCTCATTACTCTATGAAATCAAACAAATTCGTAAAAGACCAAACATATCAGAAGTATTTATAATGTTAATTTTTAAAGCTATAAAATCAAAATAATAAAATAAAATTAAATTGAAATTTGTTTTTATTAGATAAAATAAATCGTGATTAAAAGTTCTCTTAACATAAATAATAATTAATTTAATATATTTATGTGAATTTAATAAAGTGTATGTTGAATGATTTTACAAATGTATAAATTAATCATTAAATTATCTATACTTGAAGTTGGATAAATAATATTACCTGTCATTCCTTCAATAATCTTAACATCTACTAAATTACAAGTAATATCATAATCTAGTTCACATATTGTACACATAGGGGTTCAAAAAGATTTACTAAAAACAATTCCAAATATGTTAACTATTTTTTTATCATTATTAAAATAATTTTATAATATTCCACTAGTTCATTGAATTATTTGATGTCCAAACGCTATTTTAATGATCCTATAATACACTTATCAAAACCATTATTAATTGAATCAAAGAATTCATTAAATAATAATTCCCCAGGGGATCTAAATTTGACATCAACAATATAATTTTTTATTATGAGAATATTTGGATAAATATTTTTCATAAAAAAATATGACGTACATTTTCATTTACAAAAACATTTTTTATCGTAATTAAGATAATATTTGATTCCCTACTGTAGGGGTTTTCTAAATTTTATATAATAATTTTTAATAAAAAAATTACATAGGTTAATATTCATATTTTAACCCATGTGGTTGTTTAAGATAAAGTCATTTATAATTTAAACATTTTTAAAATAAACTTTTTTTCAACCATTTGATAAATATTTAAACATCAAAATTCTTTACAAGCTAATATAATTGATATATAATCTAATAAAGAAAAAAGTTATAAAAGAATCATCAAAATATTTTATTTCTACTTGAAAAACACAATATTAAACAAAAATTTCATCATTTTTAATAATAATTGAGAACCTGTCAAATTAATTTCTATAAATACACATAGTTCTAAGAAAATGTGAATTTATATATGTTGAAAATAGATCCCAAAAATAATTTCATGAAGAGTACTTATATTCCTATTATATATAAAAAATCTTATTAAAATATTTTAATTCATAAAAATATTCATTTGGTAGAAACAATAAATGAAAGATTACTGACTACAAAAATTCCTATAATAATTTCTAGTCTACACAATATAATTATCATGAAAAATAAATATATTAATATAATAATATTTCTGAGTTGTAACTTTTAATTTAATTAGGGTGGTCTTCTTTATTATTATAAAATTCATTTTCAGTTATATATTCTCCAAAATTTACCTCTCTAAAATATAATTCTATCTATATGAAATATTAATTCTCCCATAGTAATTTATTTATTTAAAATTTTAAATGAGAATATTCATCAAAAATAATAGTTATGTTACTCTATACACTATAAGGATTAATAACATTATAAAACCTATGAAAATTGTATTATTAAATTAAGAATTAAATTTATCTAATGAATTATTAGTATTTAAAATATTACATTAAAATAAAAAACACCACATAAATCTAACATTTCGATTCAATCATTTTTATAGTTGATAATTGGATTTCATAATTATATATTTAACAATAATTATCAAAAGTACAAATAAAATATTATTTACTACTTCAACCATTAAATATTTAAGTAGATTAATTTCATTTGAAGTAGATCTATCCATTTCTACAGTAGTCATAATTTATTCTTTCAACTAATCCTGTATATTTTATTGATCTAGGTGTAGTTAAATTATGAAAATATATAATATAGTTAAAAAAATTTAGGTGACATATTTTGGAATTCAATATCACTATATATTTTCTCAATAATGTTAAATATCCTTTTTCATTTTAAAATCAATTGTCGAAAATAGGAAAATTCAATAATTATTCATTTTTTTGGGATAAAAATAAATCATTATATATCTTCTAAAATAATAAATAATATCAAATTTTTATTCATTAGTGGCTAGAATTTATATTTGATTTTTTCCAAATAAAAATAATTGATGTATTTCAAGGAGTCTCTCTTTTTTCATATATTTTAAAAAAATTAATCTTTAATTTTTAATTAATAAATTTTATAAAGGATTCATAAAATAAAAATGTATCTATATTGAATTCCTAAAACTGTTTTAGAGATTGATGTTCTGATAGCTTATGAAAAAATATAAAATTATCAAATATATGTAACTTATTAGATAAATAATTATCTTCTTTTAATACATTAATAAATTCATAATTTTTTTATATTAGTAAATTCAATTTATACATGATTCATTTTATGTTTGTAATAAATACAAAAATAAATCTTGAAAATAAGGAATTTATCATATTCAAATTTTATAAACATGTCATAAAAAATTTATATGAAATACTAATTAAATTATTTATTAATCCTAAAATATATAATAATTTTTAAATAATGACAGATTTATATATACTTACTTTACCATTGGTTTTTTAACTATATCTTTAGAGTTTTCTCCAACTCTTACAATGCCTCTATCAAATTGATTATATGATATGATTGTTGATATAGCTCTAGTCATGATTCAAGAGAGTCCACATTTCATATATAAAATGTAATTTTTTAGACTTTTGATGAATTTTTCTTAAAAATATTTTATAAATTATTTATTAAATCCATTAAAATATAGGTGAAACTAGATTATTAAAATATTTTCAAAAAAAAATTAAAAAAAACATTGTCTTATGAAATTGTTAATATAATTTTTTTGAAATAAATTATTTTCTATTAACTAATTATTGATTAAATGTTAATGAAAATTCATTTCATAGTATCCTACCATTATTTGTCTAGAATATGTAAACATTTGTATAATTTTCTATGAACTTTTATGATTTAATGTTTTATATAATTTGTGTAATTAATTTTTATAGCATAAAAAACATTTAATTTTATTCACATTATCAATATCAATCATTTTTCATAAATTAATTTATGTGAATAAAATATTTACATAACCATTTAATCTTACATTTTTTCATTAAACATATCATTCTCATTATGAGTGATTTATAGATCATCATAATCAATATCATTATAAAATAATGTTTTTTAGGGTTCACATTTTCCCATGAAATATTAATATTTTCCTCAATAAGATTCTTATTAATTCCATTTAATTTTTTTCACAACTCAAATTTTATTAATATATCCTTATATTGTGTTTTTTTATTCATATTATTTTTATTAATAAAATAATTTTTATATTTAAAATAATAATCATAATTTCAACTAGGATCAACACATTTGTATATTCCATTGAACACAAATGAATATAATATTTTCTGTTTCATAATTCATCACCTAAATGTTATTCCTCTAGAAACTCTAGGACACTACTAAATATAATTTATTCTATTTAGTATTTTTAAATATTCTTCATGATTAAGTTTTTCATAGTCCATCTTAATTCGAAATTCATTTCTACTGTCGTAAAAATTAAATATTGAAACATTATTATAAGGACATGACTTAAATTTTAGGTTTCCTCCCTAGTAATCCTTTGAATAATATTTTCTATATGATATTTTAATACAATATTTACTTTTATTTTTTTGTAGAAACATTTCACAAAATGATATTAGTCATATCTTTCTACACCTATAATTTCAAAAATAAAAATTGTTGGATGAAAAATTTGTATTAGATTTTAACAAAATAGATTTATTTTTTTTGTCACATAAATAGAAATATTCATTAGCAGTGTTCATACTACAGTACTGGACATGTGAGTTCACATAATTTAATTTTAAAAATTCATCCATCCATTAAACGAAACATTATTCACATTCCATTTATATGTTAAGAAACTTTATATACTTTTAAAAATAAATTTTTTGTCCGTTGATTTATGATAATAACTCATCCCAATTATCATTATTGTAATTATATAAATAATTTTATTAATATATTTTTCATCTTCCATATTGAAAAATTGAAATTTAACGAAAATAATTAACATTTTAGTCATAATTAAACTAAATATTTCCTCATGTTTAACATAGATTAAATTCAAATACAATGTTTATCATTTTATGTTGTGACATGAATAGAAAACCTCTTATTATCCCACAGTTTATGATATTCATAAGTTTATAGTTTAAAATGTATTTTACCACATCATTACTAGTCATGGAATCTAGGTAAGACATGTATATTCTATTTTTTTTACTGTTACTATCCAATGATCGATACTCTAGTGGTTTTAGTAGGATTTTTATCGATAGTGCATGTATCCATAATCGTTTCAATTGAAATAAGGTGTCTTGTTAGAAATCCAAAAAAAATTGGAAATAAACTATGATATGTAAAAAATGTATCATAACAATAAATTGAATTATCCATAATAATGATTAGATAAACATAAATATAATAATAAAACTAGATATAGCTCTAAAAGTTAATATCTTATACCAATTTTTTACCTATGAAATGATGATATGAAATTAAAGAGGGGATGAATTGACCAGTTAAAAACATTAAGAATAATTTTGAACTAGTTGTTAAAATATAAATCTAATAATTAATGGGTAGAGGAAACATTAAAATGAACACCAAAATGTTTGTAATAGTTCCAATAAAATTTATTATACACATACTCTTCAATTCTCTCTAATCCTTTAGTTAATGGTTATCCAATATAACCTCATTTTTAGAAATTCACAACCCTATTATAAACATTTATTTTTTGATTATAGAGAACAACCAACAGTAACTCCCATATTTTTTTATTCATATAAATGAACTCTATATTTCATTTCATGAACCACACACAACATCTAGCGCAAATAAACTACAATCTACTATAGAAATATTATTATTTAAATATAATTATTATAATAAAATTTTTATTTTACTATGTATAAATAAGAATAATCATATTTTGATATATATGTTGAAATATTTTCCTTAAAAAATGAGTTATCAACCATTCATTGATTTTCAATTGGTTTGAAATGAAGATGAAATCATTTAATGTTAAAATTAATGTTTTTCCAAAAAAAAACATTTTTATGTGCGTAATGTATTTTTAAAGTAATTTATTAAATATATCCCTATTAATATATATTTATAATAAAATCATAAAATTATATATCAAATTTAATATATAACCATTCAATTAATTTTATTATTAAAAAATGAGTGAGAATAATTTCATTTTATTCTTCAAAAATTCACCTTCTTCAACAACTTTTTTTGATGATTTTTTTCCACTTGGTATAATAATTTATTTTTAGTAAATTTGTAAACATTATTTCATAAAATTGATATATTTTTTTCAATTATATTTTATGAATATTATTTGAATGAATTTTTTTCATTTTTTCTGAAAATATTTTTTTATTAAATATAGAAAAAAGGTGCTTTTTTGTTAAACTAAAATTTATTTTATTTAAATTAATAGATTTAAAGGTAACATAATTTTTTTGATTTTTATTTAAAGAAACATCGTATAGATTTTATGAAATATAATCTCATTAATTCCTTATTAGTCATCATTAAATATAATTTTGATTTAGGATTATTTTCATGCATAAAACAACATTTTATCGAAATAGTTTTCGATATATTTTGTTTACATATAATAAAATACATTTTTGCCTAATATAGTTGGGCTTAATGATATGAAATATTCCTCATGATCACTAAGAAAATTGGGATTTTATGTGTTGTGGGTGATATTATAGGGCCAAACATTGTCTTGGTGAATTTGGAAAGAGGTACAACAAATCTTGCAAATTTCGTCAGGTGGTTGTCCTCAAAATAGGGATGGGGGCTCTAACACCCATCATTAATCCATATATCATTTTGGATGGATTGGAACCTATCCTCTTTGATTTCATCATAGTGTTTAAATAAGAATTATTGGAGCATCAGGTTGACAATGTAGTTATCATTCATGTATCATTAGGTGGGTAGCTTGAAATGGTGATGGGTACGCTGGCACCCATCATCTAGCCCCCCACACTCCAATGTGGGATGGAGGGTGATCATGACTTTTTTTTAATACAATATGGAAAAATAATCTACATGGGGTGATTCCGTATTCTTTACTCGATTCATTAATGTTGTAGCTCTTGTAGGGGGAGTCAAGAATTTATATTTGGTGCATGAATTTTACTAGTTTTTCATTAGCCTTCAGGGAAGTCCTTTTAATGATAGATTTTTTAGTCTATTGACCAGTAGGTCTTTTAGACCATTTTGGGAATTTTCTTCATGGCTATCATGGATTTATGTTCCATTAGGCCTAAAGGACCATGTTTTGGTTCCCCCTTATCAATGTTTAAATGTGTGTTTCATTTCATATTTTTAATATAGTGGGCTAGACCCTCAACCTATTTAAAACAATCCACCTATTTTTTGAGGTGAATGTATAAAAATGATTTTCATATATAAAATTATTTGCTTGAAATTTTTTAAATTGTACAATTTAATTTTAAATTATAATTAATAATAACCATTGTAAAATTTTAAATCCACATTCATTGATAATACGTGTTAATTATGGTTATGACTACATCATAAGGACATAAAATCAAACAAAAACATACGATTATATAATTTTATGAGTGATATTATAAAATAAACATCATAAATTTTAAAATATTTCATTTTTGATCTAATTGAATTAGATTATGACCTCAATATTATTTTGAGTTAATATATATTCCAAAATGTCAAACTCTATAATATAATATCTTTAATATGGTATATAGGGATAAAAAAATAAATTAATTATATTAAATGGTTTTTGTATATGTGTATTTATTTTATATTCATTATTTTATTTTTTATTTTTAAAGGCCATGTAAATTCCCTAAACTCCTTCGAATCATCAAAGAAATATTTATTTAAGTAGTAAAAAAATCAATTAAACAATATTAAAAATATTAAGAAGGAAATATTTTTACAAAATTATGGCTACCAAAACATTTTATGGATAATTATAATTTATAAAAATGTAATTCAAATTTAACCTATAATTCATGTTTCATTTATTTTTCACCTTAAAATTTTAATGTTACTTTCATGACACTTATATCGGATTGTTTGTTAAATGGTTGAGATTAAAAATGGATAACAAGGGGTTAACACAAACAGTATAGTATAAAATGACACATAATCTAATATAAATTTTATTGTTTGATTATATTTCAATTTATCCACCAAATATTATAATCTATTAAAATTTTGATTCATTTTACATTAGTGCGACATGTATTATAAATAAATATTTATTGTATTAAAATTATTTCCACCCACCTTACTAATGAAAGAGAATCCCGTATCCTCTCATCCTCACACATATTGATACATTTATATTGAAAAATCCCCACCCAAAAACATTCCCAATATTCCTCCCCATACCGTAGAGGGTCTGGTGTCATAACAACACCATCCAAATTTGGATTTATGTGTAAGCCAAATGTGGTTTTACATTGATGATGTGTAATTATTATTTTAGTGCTTCAAGATTCATTTATATTAATAATACTAAAAATATTATTTAATAATTATTAAATAATAACCTCACAATCATTTATATTCATAAATTTTATTATACTTTTTGTAAAACCGTTTTTCAGAACTTTTTCTTTACTATGTAAAATAAAATTGTCGTGCATGCATCAGTTTGTATTTCCACCACAATGAATCAATGCATTTGGTTTTTCATCACAACCACATAGATATGGTTATAAATATAAAATTATTGAATTTATATGATTTTAATAACATCATTGTGATTATATAAATATAAATATTACTCACCTTATTTCTTTTATCATCCATTGGATAATTAGAACATAATACATATACATGTGTGGAATTACACCTCTATGTAGCAGCGATAATCATTTTTTATTATCATATATCTCAGATGTACAAAATAATAGAATAAAGGAAAAAATATGAAATTTCTAAATAGAATATCCTCAAAACGTCTAATGTGATGTTAAAAATTTATGAAATTTAAAAAAAACATGGTAAAAATGAGATAATAGAAATAATAATAATGGATTTATGATAAAAAATATTTCTCATGACAAATTAAAAAATTAATATAATTTTATTACTTATATGGGAACATATAAGAATGAAATGAGTCAAGACTTGAGGTAACATACATTATTTAAAAATATTATCTAATTGTTTTATTTTTATACATTTTTCTAAAATGATAAAGTTCATTAAATTTTTTGAAGAATGAACTTAATATTTCTAAAAATGTTGATAAAATTTATTGTTGAATTATTTTTGACATTTTTTACAATGTATTATAAATTAATATTTTCAACAAATTTTATATGTTTTATTCTCAACTTTTTGAAATAGTAGAAATGAATGTCTTTATTATAAATAACATAGTCGCCCTATCTAGGCATGATATCTTTTATTCATTATTAATATCAAGTTACTATTTTCCAGGGCTATTTTTAGAGAAAATATTTTTCTCTATATTATATAATATTTTTCTTTTAATTTTTTTTCAATGGAAATGAAAATTCATTCTCATTTTTTAAACATAAATGAAACTATTATTTCATAAATGCTTGAATGATAATTCAAATATGTTTGAAACTAAAAATAAAATCTATATATGTATTATTCAGTTGACAGTTCTTGGTAATTTTATATTAGTTTTGTGATATCATGAAACATCGATTATTATGGGTTATCCAAATATGGAATTATTGTGCATTGGGTAATGTGATGGATTTTACAGACCTCGAGTAACTCATAATAGATTTTTTAATTATAGTGTTCGGTGATTCAATTATAATTGTGTTTATAAGAATACATTACTAACATACCTACATGTCATATAAATGATTTCTATTTTTTATAATATAAATATACTAATTTTATAATATGAAAATGAAATAATGAATTAATAGGAGATTATAATCATATAAAGTTGATGTGTTTATTTTTATGTTTTCTTATATTTTTATATATATGTTTTCAAGACTATGATTTCATATAATTATTTTATATATATATTTTAAAAAATATAGTCCATGATGATTATATTAATAGTATGTAAATTCTTATTTAGAGCTCAAAAGTTTATTATGTAAAAATGGAAAAAGTCTTTATGAGTTTTGCTAAATTTTATATGGCTTAATCGGTTTCCATACATTTTTATATCCCTTAATATATTTATTTTTTCTTATCCCATGTTTTCAAATGTCTATTACAAAGGATAATGATTTTGAGGTATTACAGAAAGGTAAATGCTGATACATAAGAATAAGTAAAATGTGTCATGAGTGAAAGAGAAATGTAAACATATGAACCTTTTTTGTGGAAAAATTTATATTTTGTGGATTTTTTCACTTTATTATGTAAGGGATTGAAAACTAATATTATTTCCTACTTATACAAAACTACAGTCCAAAAAGATCCTCAAAATGTATGTTTATGAAACATTTGATATAGATCTTGTAATTATGGGGTTTTAAGTTATGTGTTGTTATAGTTGTTATTAAAGGAAATGTTTAGGAAAAGTTAGATGATAAAATGATAAAAATGAAGATATTTTATGAGTTTTATATACCTTCATTGGTTAACAGGACTGTGTCTGATCATAATTTTGACGGAATAGATATTACTTTTTATGTTTTATGTTATTGGAGTACTATGATAAATATTTGTTGAGTTTTAATAAATTTTAAATTTATTTGTTATACTAATGTTTTATTTTTATTTTATTGAAAATTTTATTTGAGGAATGATATTTTTTATTTTTTTATTGATAATAAAAGGTATTGATAAACATTAGAGTTATTATATTATTTAATTTTGGGATAATTATGTATAATTGGGATAAAATTATTTTTATTATTTTTAAAAACACATGTTTTATCATATGGATAACCATGAAAGTAAAATTGACTTGGAAATAT
Source organism: Viscum album (assembly GCA_963277665.1). Classification (NCBI taxonomy): domain Eukaryota; kingdom Viridiplantae; phylum Streptophyta; class Magnoliopsida; order Santalales; family Viscaceae; genus Viscum; species Viscum album. The sequence goes on along the minus strand of OY728137.1, from coordinate 200,195,642 downwards.
GTGATAAAATAACTTCACCATATTTGAGAAGTTATATTATTTAGTTAAGTGGAAATATTGTTTGATTATATTATGATTTACTTGTATAATAATCTGAAAATAATATATGATTTTAGTATATATTTATATTAATTGAAGTTATTTATGAAAAATAATATAATATTTTAAAGATTTTATAATTAGGGAATATATATTTTTAATGAGACTTTAGGAGGGATTGATGTTATTTGAAAATAAATGTTATTTTATTCTTGGAAAAATAAGTAGTAAAATCATTTTAATATATCTTTTCAAATTTTTTCAAGAATATTTTGCGGATCAATATGTTTATATTTTAATGGAATATTATAATATTGAGCATTGGGTGTCATTATCTAGGATTTGGGTATTATTTTACTATTTATTCATATGAATATATATTATTATTGGATTTTATCATATCATGGGAAATATTTACACTTTGTTAATTGAGATAAATTTGATAAATAACATTTCATCCTTTTATAGATCTTTTGATCCATTTAATGTTACGTTTAAATATTTAGGCATAAATTTTTTAACATTTATCATATAGAATATGGGATGATGTAGATATTGAAAACATTTTGAAACACAACAAAATAAGGATATTGAATTTAGGGATTTGAAGAAATCATGAAAGTATATATCCTCATGTTCTCTCTTATGATAGTAAAATAATCCGACAATCTGGATAAAAATGGTCTCAAAAAGAAAATATTTTCCTCTAAAAATCATTTTCGATAAATTTATTGTCACTTATAAATTTGGGGGATGGATATTTAAATTAAATTATTCATCCTCGATAAATTTAGTTATTTCATAAATGTATAATATTATTTATATCAATTATATCCACTGTTGTAGTGATTTGTCATTAATTTCTACATGTTTACATCCCACCAATGTTCCCCTTATTTGGGTAATTAATTATATGTTATTATAGATGATCATTATATATTCCTTCTAATTTTTTCAAATGTAATTTTCTTATTCCTTTTCATGTTTTGGAATTTAATTTTTTTTATTTGAAATATTAAAGTGGATTTCCATTCATGATTATATGTTTTGTATTCTACTCCGTAGAATTGATGTATAAAATGTTTTAATCTCCTTTAATTAAACATAAGATAAAATTGTGATGAAAAAATTTCTTTAAGGGGTAGAATTTAATACCAAATATTTTATTATATATTTCAGTAAATTAATTCTATGTCTAACTGTGTGTACCTCACACAAAATTGAGTATAATTGAACCATTATATACAGAAACAAATAATTATTTATATATGTCAATGATAACATAGATGTTGGACTAGTTTCAATGAATAAATATAAAAATATAACTTTATATATATATATATATATATTAATTAATAAAATTAATAAACAAACATTCCTTTATTATGAATTATTTGGAGAAGAATATAAAATCATTTATTGGTAAAAGAGATATTTTTCATTAAAATGTTTTTATATGTGCAAATTAATTTTTTCATAATTGATTAAATTTATCACTAATGATAAATTATTATAAATAAATTAATTTATTATATCTCATCTTTATTTATTTAAAAATTATACATTTATATTTAAAAGTCTTGGAATTAGAATACTGATATTTAAAACATCAAAAATAAGTTTTTTGAAATTGATTTTTATTGACTTGTTTATATATTTATTATAAATAATTTATAATAATTTAATATACTATAATTGATAAAATGGATATAATTTTTTAAATTCTAAATTCCAAATAATATTAGGATTATATTTTAATTCTTTTATAAAATGTTTGTTTTTTAGTTTATAGTGAAAAATACAGAATTTTTTTTGAAGAATGAAATTTAAATTTCACAAACCAAGCATTGTAAAATTACTGAGATGTATTTTATATTTTAATAAGTAAAATAATATGACTTTTATTAATAATAATCTAATTATTTTCATTTGAATAAGTATCATGTTTTATTTTGTTATGAGTTAATTTTTTGGTCAAAATATATTTTCTATGAAATGATTCGATGTGTTTTAAGTACATATATTAAAAAAAATTATTCCAGTTCCTTGAAATAATTACATAAAATGGATTTTATATTTATATTAAATAGGGTGATATTAACTAAAAATTCCTATTTCATTTTTAAATATAATGGACAAAAATCATGGTAATCTTTTATCATCATGATCAAGGGGAAAACATGTTATTTAATGTTAAAAATATGGGAAATGGATTTGAAATCAACCCAAAACATTCCTTAACTTAATTATATTATTAAATTTATACCCCCACCGTATTGATATAAAAGTATGGGATTTTTGTGCCACATCCATTTATTATGTTAATAATTTTCCTTTGTGTTAATGTTTTTTATAAAATGTCATTTTGGTTCATTCAATATATCTAATTTGATTATATATGTATAAAATGGAGATATGAAAGGTTATAAATTCTTATTTTTTGTATTATTCAAATTTTTTTAAAATTTTTTATTTTTAGAGAAATTATAAGATCTATAAACCCTTTCACAATGCTAACTCCTTGATTGTGGAACCAATAAAAAATAAATAAATTACATTAAAAACATTAAACATGTTATATTTTTGATTAATTGTTTCTAGATAAAAATTTCAGGGATAATAATAATTCATATGTAATGGTTAAAATGATTATGTTTGAATTAAATAGTTATCTATATGATTCTAAGGTCAAGATATGGAATAGTCTCACAAATGACCATAACTTTTATTTACTATTTAAATTTTATTAAATTCATTAGAAAAATATAACAAAAACCTATCTTGAAAAATGTGTATGGTATGTTATATTTATCTTAATTAATAATTTTTTTATTAGTAACATTTAAACATTAATATTACATTAGTAACTCTGAAATAGTATAAATTTTTTACAATAGTTATAGGTAAACAAGTTTAACAAAGGGGTTTACCCAAATGATAAGGTATAATATAACATATAAAACTATTAAATTTTATTTTATTAATAAACTCAAATTGTAATCATTATATATAAATCTATGGTTCTTTTTATCTCTTTGAGCTGATTTTGAATCTAATTAAATTTTATTATTTCATGTATTTATTAAATTTCTTCCCACCTCACTCATAAAAGGGATCCACCTCGACTCTCTTCCTCACACCTCTAAATCCGTTTATTCTAACCAATAACTTTTATAATATCATCATCTCCATGTATAATATGTTTTTTGATGACAAAAATACCAACCTAATAGGATTATGGTGTAAGAAATGGGATGTATTCCCAAAAACATGTATAATTCTTAACACAGTATTTCATGTTATTTTTTTGTTAAAAAACTATAAAATATTTTTTAACCACACAAAAATAATTAAATTACTATAATAAATATATTTAAATGTTATTATGATAAATTAATAACGCTTATTATCTCTTTTTACATCATATATGAAATGAAAACATCACTCGTGTGTATGTATTGACTACCACCAACACATAGTGATTTTTTTTATTTTCAATAATAACCTCAGATGGATGGTTATAAAGATAAAATAAATAAATATATTATACTTTTGTTAAATTATTATTATTTTTGATATATAATATATTAATTACCTACTAAACCTTCTTAATTTATTAAAATGATACCATCGCTCATGCATACATGTTCAATACCACCTCCACAAAGTGATGTGATTTAATTTTTAATCCTATATCACATGGTCGATCATAAGGATGGAAATAAGAAAAAAATAACATTTATAACACAATTATTCATCTTTAAAATAAAAATATTATAAGGCTTATTTCAATTCCCACTATTAGAAAAATGATTACAATACTTGTTTGTAAGTGGGAACTACAACAACCATGATACATCACATTTCATTTTCCACATCCACCTTCAACTAATGGTTATATAATTTCATCTAATTTTTATAAATAATAAATTTTTCCTGATTAATGTTATTTATAAGATTGAAACATGTCCAATTTGACCATAGTAAATATTTGAAATTGATTTTGGATTCCAAAATCATTCATTCAAAAAATATCATATGTCATGTTAACAATATTAGTATCTAAATATTACATGCTAAAAAATGAAAAGGGGAATAATTATAATGGATTTAAAATGAAATTGTTTCTCAAGATAGTAGAAAAATAGGATAATTTTATTACTTCAGAATGTATACATATGAATGAAATGAGTCGGGACTTGAGGTAAGGGTCTTTCTTCTAAAAATATTATTTTAATTCTATCCTTTCAAAACCATTTTTTCTATGTCATTGATCATTGAAATAAATCAATAATGTATATAATTATACCTAAACGGATCATGAAGGTAATTTTCAATTATTTATTTATTTTTATAAAATATATTAGAAAACAATATATTAGAAAACAATATTTTAATAAAAATCATCTATTTTATCTAAAACATTTTAAAAAAAATGTTAAAAATAAAGGTTTAAAAGTGTATAAGACTTTAAAAACCTTTACATCGATAATATTTATTATTCAAATCAATATTACTTAATGTTTTACAATGGATATAGTTTAAAAAACTATTTTCTCAATATTAGATAAATTTAAATTTTTAGAAATATCTTCTAAGGAAATGTAATTATTCTATATTTTTTAGGAGATTACTACAAATGTTATTTATATTTGGATTGAATGATAATTAAAATCAATTTTATAGTTAAACTATATATTATTTGTATTATCAAAATTCCACTATTCTTATACCTTTAATTTCAATTAATAATGATCTTAAAATATATCTAATGATGGGTGATCCTTATATAGATCTCTAATGCATTGGGTAAACTAATGGATTTTACCCATGATAGGTTACTGCAAATGGATATGATAATTATCTTGGTAGGTGGTTTATGTATAAGGGTAACTGTCAGGATAATGTACCGAGATACATGTTTGGTTTTTAGATGAATTATGTGGGATTTAAAAGAAATATTTTTATTTTACAAGGTACTAAAATAAACTCATATTTTGAGAAATTTATTAATTTTCAAAAGTTAAATGGGTTTTTATGAGTTCACATGTTTTCATAAGTAAATTTTCATGAATAGGATTTTTCTTTTATTCTTGAGTAAATAATGTATTTAGAAAAATATGGGCTTTTAAGATGATTTCATTAGTTACTAAATTATAATTTTGAGAAAAACGTTTTATTATGTAAAAAAACTAATACAAAATTATGGGTTTTCCACAAATTCAAATATATTAATGGTTTTCTATTTTTTTAATATCCCTTAGTTTTGTTTTATCTCTCCTAAATATTTCAAAGTATTTTGATAAATATTTTTGATAATTATGTATAATAAATTTTCCAATAGTTTTTACTAATTATGAAAATCAAAAAATATAAATTATCCATCAAAAGTAATAATTTAAATCTCTTAATATAAATCATCTATTTATGTGTTGTTTTTTTTACATCGAGTTATAGAAATATTATTTCCTTCCTACCCCTATTGGCATGACCAAAAATATATAATTTCACATTTAGGGGAACAATAAATAAAATATTCATTTTAGAGGTGATTTTTATCCAATATAATATATAATTTTCTTGAGTAAAATAACAGACTTGAAAATTTTAATTACAAATACAATGAAAGTAAATATGACTCATTTGTTAAAAAATATAATAGATCAAGTTTATCATTTCGTTTTACGTAGACCACTTTTAATGATTATTTTTTAATTATGAATCCCAATTATTTATCATCAATATTAGATTATTTTTATCAAAATAATTCAATTATAGTATTTTTATTCATATTATTCTATTATGTAGTCATTGTTCATATAGATCCTTTGATCTTTATTTATAGACAAATCTATAATGGTTAGTTCAATGGTGTTTTTAACTTTCTGATCGCAAATTGGATCATTCATGGTTTCCTAATTTAAATAATTATTTTTTGAAACTCTAAAATAGGTTCCTAATTTCCCAGAAGGATTTTTAACTCGATATGCAATCAGAAATAAAAAATATATGACAAAAATACTTATAAAAATAATGAATAATAATAATAAACCTCATTCTTAAAACAAAATATAATCAATTCTTCATAAATTGAATCACTCAATCTCCTCCATCCTAGAAACATATAACCTGTAAATTTAAGGAACTAACAATAATCAATTCTAAGTTACTGTTTGGATAATATGGATATCAATTCTATAATGTCTATAAGAAATAATAAAACATAAGAGGATAAAAAATAGATAATGTCATCATTTAAGGAGGAAGGAACAATTTAATAATACATTAGTGGTGATAAATATATAAGTGAAACAATACAGTTGAAACAAGTTTTGTTGATCTAATATCAATTTTTTAAAATATAGACATCTATGGTATTTTAAATAATCTCTTACCAAGTCATAATAAATTAGTAATTGAAGACTAATGTTATAAATTCATAAAAGATAAAATGGGTTTATTTGGTGATGAATCCTGGTCCCTGAACTACAATAAAGATTCATATAATGGTTTTAATGATATTTTGTAATACACTACTGAATAATGTAATAACATAATTTAGCATACCATTTAGATATTTTAAATTAATTTCAAGGTTCTCTGTAAATAGTATCTAACATCATTTTCTCTAAAAGGCATCAAAATTTCCAAAATATTGTCCTCACATTAAAACTAAAAGTATTAAGACATAGATTTGACGAATTGCAATATTTATCCCAAGAGGAATGTCATTGTAACCCCCAATAGTTAAATTTCCTCAATTATTATCATTTTTATAATGTTAAAAATATTTTAATTAACTATTAATTATGTTTTAATAAAATGAAACTGAATTTTTATATCATTAATTATGAAATAAATTTAAAAGGACAGTTTATAAAAATTATTATCTACATCATTCAAAAATAAATTGAAATAATTTTTTACAGAACAATTAAATTGTAATTAGTTTTAAAATTATCCACTCCGTGAATCCTCTTAAATCAACAGAAATCCTTTTTTGGGAAATATCAAAAGAAAATTTCTTAAATTTTGACCATAAAATAATAAATATGAATTTAATATATTTTTTGAAATATAAACCCCAAAATAATATTTTGATTTCTCTATATATAACTATATTTGGGAAATAAATATTAAAAATGTGATATGAACTAAATCTCATAATAATTTAAAATTTATTCAACTGATTTTTAATTAATTAAACAGGAAAATATTTTTTTTATTGTTATTCAACTTTTTACTTAATACCCTTTAAGAATCATTCCACCCATGGTCAAATATAATTCATTAATCATTAGATTTATTATCAAAGAAATTAATATTAAAATATGAAAAAATATATATTTAAAAATGATAAATATTTAATAAGGAATAAATTTTACTTAATCCATATTAAATCATACTAACTCAAAATTAAAATGCATATAAATAATATATGTATAATGAAAAATTGAAAAAAAGTTAGCAATCTAAATAAACCTATCTAAATCTCTTTATAAAAATAATATTTTTAAAAATGCATGATATTGATTTATGATTTATAACATCATGGTTTTCCTATGTAATATTAAATATTATGTATGTATTTATCTTAGAATGTAACAATTGTGAATTATTATTTATATCGGAGTCATATTCATTTACTATAGATTGGATTAGACATGAACTCCCACAATTTTTTTGAAATATATGATCCATTTAGTGAATAAAACATGGAAGTATGGGATATATCATTCATTGATTCCTTAAAAATATCTAAAAATGAAATATGATTTATATCTCAAAAAATGAAATGGTTTCCTTGAACATTTTTTACTCATCATTCATGGATTCACTTCTATTACTTCTATTTATGTTATATTGATATCAATAAACAATAATATTTTTTCTTCTCCCCACATTATGGTTTTTAAATCATTTTATCTGTTTGTTCATGAACTATATATTTTTTTAAAATATTTCAAAAAACCTATAAATAATAAAAAATAATATAAATTAGGTACAATGAACTTAATACTGGTACAGAAATGTGACGTTAATTTCTATGAAAAATTTTGTGTCAACTTTTTTATACCTAAATTAATTTTTATATTCTCATAAAAAATTATCAATTGTTATTTCAATGGAAAAAACTCTATGATAGGATAAATAGAAAAAATATAATGAAAATAAAGTGTATTTATATCTAAAAATCATCAATTCCATATACTCATCCTCCTTTGCTACTCAATCATTCCACATTACTTCCACTACCATATCTCAATATTTTTTTGATAATCATGTTTACTTTGTATTTTATATTAGTCGAATGTGTTTTATTTAGTAACTCATGATCATTTGATATGATTTATGTTCCATTTAATTTTAATGTACTCTATTTTAAATCTGAAAATACATATAAAAATCTATTTTCAACGTCAAACTACACTAATCAGGAGGACTTTAGAAAGGTTTGTTCAGAGGTTAAGGGTTTGTGGATAAATGATATAAAAAATAAATAGGCTTAAAAAGAGTCATAATTATTTATTTAAAAATCATGATTTTCATCATATTGAAAAAATACCTTATCATTATATTTCTGAAAAAAAATAATTTATTTAACCATTTTTACTTTTCTTTTTATTATCATTTCACAAATGGAATAGAAAAAAAATATCACAGTCCCACATTTAATTTTTCTCTAATTATTTTTTTTAAAATGATAAAGGAACCTTGAAATCATAATGAAATATTATTTTATGAAAAAAATATATCATAATTTCTCACATTATTTAATGTTGTTACCAATTATTGGAATATCACCATTGAAAAAATCAAACCATCATATTTTTAGATCAACTGAAATCATGCAATTGATCCAAGGGATTTTGTATGGAAAATAGACTCGTTATATATCTTGATTAATTAATTTTTTATATTTTCTACCAATTAAAGGTGATTCAAATAAAAGTTTGATCTATGTAAAAAGGTGTTAATATAATAGAAATGTACAAAATCATCTAAATAAGGTTTAAAATCTTCATGTTTTATAAAAACCCTTTGGACTATTTTTATAGTGATATATATTGTGGGAATCAATCGTGAAACAAAGTATTATATAATATATTTCAAATTGTTTATAATAATTAATGAGAATGACGTTTTTTGGATACTAGATAATCAACCATGAAATGAATATGAATAATTTGTCAATTAATACTTTTTTGACTATTAAAAATTTAAAAAAATTCAATTCAATAATCCCTTTGATTTAAAATAAACAAACATCAATTATATTTTAAAAACTCTAGAACTCTGAATTTATTTATATTCTAATGAGTGTCTGAATTTATATTAATCAATAGAATATTACCATAATAAGATTTTCCATTATAAATTAATTCATGACAAAAAATATTTTTTTTTATCTAGAGGAACTTTCACCATACATAAATCCAAAGAGTGTACTCACTATTGGAGTGAAAATTAAATATATTAATTATGAATTTGAAGTTAAAACATAAAAATTAATAGAAAAAATTAGTGATGTGTTCCCTAAATTTGGTGTAACTTATATTTCATTGATCATTTTTAAACTTTGGGTGTTATATTCCTAAAAAATCAATTCTATATAAAAATTGGTCATCTTCAGGTATATAATGTATTAAATTATATAAAAATGGTAAATCAATAGAGAAATTTTTTTCATTGAATGAAATATAGAGTCCAAATTATTTTACTCCATTATTTGAACTGTTAAAAGATATTACATATGATTATGAAAGATAAAAAAATTTACAAAATTTTAAAAAATAAGATATCAATAATCAAAAAAATTATACATTTTCCAAGGATATTCCATAAAGTCACCCTTATCCTTCTCCACATAATCATTTATTTTCCATAGTTGATTAATATTAGTTAACATTTATCATTATTCATGAAATTCAGTATTATATTAATCTTATTTTTTATAAAGTACATCATTGGCATATGCATACTCTATATGATGTGGATGATTAGTAATGGTTGTAGGAACCTTGAACACTCTTAGAGTGTAGGGGTAAATTAGGCTGTCAAATTTTACTTTTAATGTGATGGATCTTGTTCCCATGTTGGTAGAACACATAATACATGGATAATGGAATCATTTAGTTATAAGAAATTCATATGTAGAGAGAGAACATAGTATTTCTACTTGGTTCACCACTAAGGAAAATTCTATGCATAATTTTATGACATTGTGTCGGTTGTGCCTAAATAGAATGAGCATAACTAGTTATTATTTGGTAATGAATATCAGGAACAATCACACTATATGATCCAAATTTCATTTATACGAATTTAAGGATACCACATTGCTTACATTGGAACACATCCATTAACACCCCCTTTATCACTAACTTGGGTGAAGTTATACTATATTTAATGAAATGATGGTTTACATAGAAAAATAGGAATTTAATTCTTTTCCCTTGATTTGAAAGAAACCCTATATTAATGATATTACTAAGTTGATGTTGTAGAAAAAACTATCTAATTAAACCAAATGTTCAACACTACTATTCAAGAAGCACCCAGCCTTTGTGAAATTTTATTTATGATTCAAAGATACACTAGTCTTTTCTATTTCACACACATTCATAAAGTTACAAACCCTCAAAAATATCATAGCATACTCATAAACCAATGATTTCATGAAACTACGAGTCTTCATGGAACTCACTTCTCCATAATGACATTGAATCTGTTATGTTTTAACTCGAACATTCATGACTTTTATGATACGGAAGTGTTCCTGATTAATGAATCTCCCAACATTCATGAATTTATATAAATTATTTTTTTCCACAGGTCTCTACATGACTCAAATGGGGGAGGATGCCTATTTATATACATATCCCCTCATAATGATCAAAAACACCCAGTATCATTTTCAAAAACATATTCAACTATTCTCGTGAGTAACCTATCATTCATGGATCTCCAATGTATTTTTCCACTAGTGAAACCTCTCATAGTTGTGAGACCACCATATTTCCATCACATGTTTACGAATAACCATACCTTCTCAAAATGCCAAATATCATAAAACAGATGCATTTACTATATATGGATAGCTCAGTTCTAGAACTCAATATTTTTCAAATATCTACATATATATGAAACTCTAACATTTTTGAAATTTATGACCTATCTGTATATCAAAAGTACTGATCTAGGAAAGCCATATTTTTCAATTCATTTTCCTTCATTTGGATTTGAGCTCAAAAAAACGTGGAAAATAATGTGAAATTATCCCACCTTTAACATTGAATCCATATACCCTATAATATCACTTGTATTGAACATTAATTGATCAACCAATAATTGATTTACCAATAATATTAAAACAAATAGTTTCCACCTATGAAAAACCTTTGTTATAACAATATACCACTTTGGTTTTTTTTTTCATAAATATACAATTAAATTCAACAAATAACTATCCTTAAAAAGGAACCTAATTGGTGTGATGAAACTCATTTATCACACTATGTCTACTATCGAAAATATCAGATTAAAAAAGAGTGGGAAAATATATATGCATGACTCAAGAAACCGCCACCCAATCTATGCTACCATGTAACCAATTCATTGAATTTCATTATCTCCCTTGGTCAATAAACCTAATGAAGCAATATTTTTACCATAAAAATTCATCCCCCTTCATCATGTCTCCTACATTATCCTACACCTCATCCACAAATAGATAAAAAGTGTAAACAAAAATTTGGAGAGGGAAAAATTCAAACATCTCTATTCTCTTGGAGGTTTCTCAACGTTGACAAAAATATGATGTGTCTCAATCATTGGTTCCTCCAAGGGTATAATGTTGATTTTAGATTCTTGGTCATCAGTTCCAATATTCTAATTTAAAATCACATGTTGTTCAAATATTTTTCTGATGAATTGATATATAATATCAATATGTTTACTATGAGGGCACTGAAATGGATTCTTTATAAGATCGATCTCAGTCCGGTTATCATAGTGAATCACCATCAAATTTTTCACCACATCACCAATCTCATTAAATTTTTTCTTAACCACTAATTTTTGTTTTCATTCCTTTATAATAGAGATATACACCACTTTAGTCATACTAAGAGACGTTATTTCTAGTTTCATGATCAACTGACTAACACATTTTTCACTAATGATGAATTATCCCCCATATGTGTAATTTTTATTTATAGAAATTTCCACTTTATATACATAAACATTAAAACACTTTTTAGAACTATTAAATCATTAATCAAATATAATCCCAATATTATATTATTTTTGTGACATTGTATACATGGAAACATGAAAACTCCTACATAAGTGAGCTACATTATGTCCCCCAGGGTACTTCAAGACAAGAAACCATCTATGAAACATCATACACAATTAATATCATCAAAAAAAGTATAAGTGAACATAAAAAGATGTGATCTCAGATACTCAGTAATGGTAAACAAGTGAGACATGTAAGAATAAACCTCAACAAAAATATATGTGAACAAGATCGTACAAATTAGTGACCATACACAGTATATAAAAGTTCATAAACATGAATAATTTCATAAACATTGCGATTTTAGAAAACAGGAATCATATGGGAATCAAGATTATAAGACATGAAAGAATAACAGAGAAATAAGACATATAATTATAAAAAGAAAATTAAGAATACAATAATGATTTCCATAGTAGTTAAGGAATATATTCCAATGCTATCTTGGAATCATGGGTTCTCTCTAAATTCCATATTGGTAGTCATATTTCACTCCGATGACCATCTTAGTAGAATGAGTTCACTCCCCATACCTTCTTGGTATTAATGTTGTACTCCCTCTACAATCTTAGAAATCAAGTATCACACCCGAGGAAATAATTGTCTATCTCATTAGATATTAATATTTACCAAATGCATTAGATGGAGATATAGGTCCCACCCATATAATAATAAAAACATACATACATTTTCTACAAATTTATAAATTTTTATATCATATCCCTTGAAATGAAATGGGAATCATAAATATTTATTCATATCATAACCTATGGAAAATTGATGGGTTTCAAAATCATTTCATCAAATCCTAACACAAGAAAACGATTGTGGATCATAAATACATTTCCCATGAAAATGAAAAGGGGTTTATAAAAATTTAATGTGTAAAAGAGAAACAGTTTTCATAAACCAGAAACCATCAAAATGTAATCCATTTAGAGAAAGAATATGAATAGACCTTTATATTATTTCACAAAAATGAATGAATAAAATCAAAAGATGTCATCTTAGATAGAACATTGTAGAGACCCGAAGCTTATCGTACATGGACATTACATTACATTTGCGGAATACTTAGTACATAACAAAAACACACACACAAGGATCGTAATAGTTTAGTGTCTTTGGAAACTCGGAACGCAATCTTCTAATCGTGGTGAAAGATCTTCAACATCTCCCATAAAGATCTTTTTTTTACCTAAAACCTTTCTTTATATCCTGGGGAAAAGAAAACATAAAAGGGTGAGCTCAAATGCTCAGTAAGGGTAAACAAAAGAAATATCAATCACATCATATACATAAGAACATAGCTTTTGGAAATCTTAACCTGCAAAAGAGCTCATAATATCATAACATGGGATAAATCATAGAAGTGAAAATGAAACCATAACTTAAAACATTACTCATTGTGGCATACACACATAATCATAGAGAATCATTTCTTGTTAGTCAAGACTCATTGCCAAGACTATCTTAGTGGACAAAGTCCCTTTCTGAATCGAGTAATCCTCGTTTCAGTCCTGTTTCACTGAACCGGTATAACCTACCATTCCAGCCATGTCTATCTCATGAGATATGAAATCTTTACCCAATGCATTGGAGGGAGATATAGGTCCCACCCATCTCTTAATGAATCCTTTCTTATGTGTGCCACAAAATCATAAATCATACATCATTGCATAACCCATGTAATAAAAATGGGATTCTTAAACAACATGACATCATAAAACCATTCATATAAGATAAAGGAATTCATAAACATAATTCCATCACAACATAGTCAAATCAATGTAAAAATATGGATAGAAACAGAACCCTTTATTATCTTATATGGAAAATAATTTTGAAAAAACACTTGAATTGAATTCTTGAGGAAAATATCCTTTCTTCTTCAAAATCAATTTCTTTTCTCAAATCATCATGCAATTTTAAAAGAAAGAGATTTTATTGAAAATAGTCATGAAATCTTTTAGAGGAAGCTTCATGAAAATAAGGATTTATAAAACAGTATAAATCCGTTCGTGCCGTATAAGTTAAAAAAAACATTCTTCGTACTTTTGTCGGAAAAGTCAAAAAGTACCTCGTACGAAAAACGACAAAAGATTCCTTTCATACATATTACTAAAACTCACCGAAGGGTAAAAATGGATTTAAAAAATTGTAGGTGGATGGAAATAATATTACATATTGATGAAACATGGATGTGGATGATAAAATACACCCCAGTAAATACTTACGAATAAACAATCTCGGATAAAAATGAGATTGTGATATTTCCCTTACCTTAGGTCCGATTTGCTTCGTATGTGTCCGAACCTCCTGTATAATGATTTAAATAATGTTATTGACTTATTACAGAATCATATTCATTGTTATGATATCATATATGGTTCTCTTATGGCTTTATATTACCCGGTCTTTTGTAAATTCATGTTAAAGTAGCATTTTGGGTAAAATCGTCTTATTTGTCGTTCGTGTTTTTAACTTGTAATTATTAATATGATTACTTGGATCATGATTACTTATATCCAGAATGTAAAACATGATTTATATATAATATATATTCAGAATATACATATATATATAATATATTGATAATGGAATGAAATACACCCTTCATGGAGACGGTAGTCCGTACGTACGTATGAACGCTGTTTTCGTTTCCTTATTGAATTGAATGGAATTAAGTAGATGACATACATATAAATATAAATAAATCCAGTATCATTATTATGTCATATATTTCATTATTACTTATTATTTATGATTTATAATCATTCATGAATGGTTAATGTGGAGAATGAATCTCATCGCGTCGTGGAGACGGTAGTCCGTACGTACGCACGAGCGTTGATATCGTTCCCATGGTCGTGGAATTGTGTTAAAGTATATGCATATTATTTCAGTATCAATATCAATTTATAATAATCATATATAGTTACTCATTACACCATTATACCCATCCTATTAAGGTGGTCGCGGAAAATAGATTACACCACGGCGTGGAGACGGTATTCCGTACGTACGCACGCGCGGTGATTTCCTTTTTCTGTAGGATGGATAGAAGGTGAATTAGGGTTGATTCATAATAACATATCAGTATGTAATTGATACTTATGTTATTACTTTGTCATGAAACAACTAAAGAAGAATAAGTTGAAGAAGAAAGAAATTGAAAAGATCGGTAATGGATATTACCTCTTCTTTGGAACACCTCTTTGAATCCTCCACTTAGGGAACTAAGATTGGTCTTTGAAGAAGACCAGAACCTCTAGGATTATTCTAGGGAAGTGGAGAAGGGATTTTGGCAGGGGTTGGCCGAGCTTGAGTGCTCAATTTGGTGTGAGGAGGAGGGGGAGGAGATGCCCTTTTATAAGGGAGGACAGGGGCACCTTAGGAATTCTTAAAAATATTAATTTATAATAAATCTAACCCCACTTAAAAACTTCCAAAAATGACTCATATTCGAATATTAGATAAGATAAGGTTGTAATCTCATCAACCAATATAATTTAGACATGTTAGGAATTTATTTTAAACATTATCAACATGATTTATCCTTATTTAACCAATTTAATTTTATTTGTGGTAATAACATTCTAAATTTTAAATTATAACAAATAATTACTTATTTGTTGTGAATTTTCCATAATTGGATACTTAATAACATTTTAGATCATATAAATTTATAATTTTTAAATATTTTTGTGATTTTTAAACTATTTTATAATATGTTATTTTTATAAAATAACAATAGTGTCAATTTGGACACTATTCATTTATTTGAATAAAAATAAAATAAATACAGAAGATATGTTCGAACTAAAAGCTTTAGTAGATTTATAAAATGTCATATGTGTCTATAAAATTAGTTGAGCACATTAAATAGTTCATATAATATTTATTTTATTATTTTTAAAACCATTTATTTGGTTTATCTCTTAATAAAATAATTACTACATCATTTTTGTATAATTATTTAAAATACTTATTTGTTGTATAAAAATTTAAAATAAAATCCTATGATGAAGATATATATATTAACTTTCCCAATAATAATTGTACTCGAATTTATCATCTTAAAATCACAATATTTAAATTGTTATATTTATTAAATTATGAAGGTGACAACTTTGGCATCATTTAAAATAAAATAATATAAGTGTCATAATAGCTTGTATAAGACTCCAAATGGTCAAATATTCGACCATTGGATTATTATAGTTTCCATTTACATGACCAATAAGTTTTGGTTAGGGTTTGTGCCTTTTATGGTCACTATTAGTTTAATAAAAACTATATTCTTGATTTTTCACTAGATAAATAATTTCTGCATCACTATTGTGTCACAATTAATGATAATTATTTAATCCCAAAAAAATTCTAAATAAATTCTCATGATGTAGATAATTTTGTTAGCTTTCTGGTGACTATTCTTGTTCGAAATTTGATGATGTTTATCACTAATTTAAAATTATTATACTTATAATATTTAAGAGAGTGACATTTTTTCACTTTCTTTGGTTTTAATAATAATTAAATTATTTTCATGGCCAAAAGTCTATAAAATGAATCTAATCCGACCCTTAGTTGATATGGGTTTATTTTTAGTCATTCAATAAGATTTTGGAATGTTTTAGGGTAATTTTATAATATTATATTTACCCTTAATTACCCGATTTACCTTTAACTATGGTAAATAAAATTTACCGTAGTTACTATTCATAATTCCCTAAAATAAAAAGTAGCCTATTAATATAATTTGGACCCACTGATTCCAAATATGGAATCCATTTTTTAAAATTCAATACACAGAAGTTGCAGAAATTAAATTAAAATTAATCCCGTTGTCGAATAAAAACGGGTTTTTGTTTAAAACATTGCAAAAGATTGAATTGATTTAACCTACAAATTCAAGGTAAAATCAATGCTAATGACATTCATTATATTAAATGGTAAAAATATATTCTATTTATACTTTAAAACCATTCAATATTATAATTTAACCACATAAGATATTATGATGAAAAAAGTTGTTTTTAATTAAAATATAGCGTGTTTTTACTATTCATTAAAATATGAAAGTTATCGAAAAAATATCAAAACATTATCTAATGTAAATTTTTACATCCTGATTCAAAAGAAGAATTTTATTTTGTCAAATTGAACATATAAACATGTCAAAAACTATATTTAAGGTGGGTGCGCCATCAAAAGGCGACAAAACTGCATTTTTTAAAAAAATACTTATTTTACCTGAAAAATTTATTTTGTTCTTATAACATGTTCTAGAAAATGTGTAAGATGAATAATAATGTTATAAAATTTAAAATTTAGTTAATACTATTCATAACGGCTAGTTCATGACAATATTATAATATATCATTGTTTATTAAAACCCGGTATTGCGTACAACACACGCTATCGAGGAAGGTCGCGATTGCGTGTAATGCAAGCCAAGTCAGGGTTGCGTGTTGTGAAAGAATCCTTCGTTGTTTCGTATAACAGAATCCAACCATATTCCATTTATACATTTAATATATATATATATATATATATACTCAATGTTGCATAGAATAACTATTATCAAAATTGGGTGTAACACGGTCCATGAATAGTGTTGCGTATACTGCAAGCTAATACGGTGTTGCGTATAGCACAAGGTAATATTGGTGTAGAATACAACACAAGACATTAATTAAATTAAAAGAATATTTTTCATAAAATCTCGGGGTGTTACATTCTACCCCCCTTAAAATGAATTTCGCCCTCGAAATTCTTCGGGGTTATAAATGGTTTACTATTTGAAAGTTTCTTTGATAGAAACCCACATCGTAAAAAGGAAAACCAAAACTTATCTTTAAAAACAAAAGTATAAAACGTAATGGTTACCCAAGTTAACTAATCACTGGGTATCCACATAGGAGAACATAGGTGAAAATATGGACATGGAAGAGAAATCTAACCGTCATGTTCTGATGGAGAGTGGTAGAGGACATGGCTATGGAAAATCTAGCAATCACAAAGCCATACATTTGTGATGATCTAAGGTACCATCCGATTCATCAGATATAAGATCACTAGGACAACATTTTTGGTTTTCAATATCATTTCCCTAAAGTTGAAAAATTTGAATTAGAAGAAATACTTACATGATTTTGGTACAATCAAACTGTTGTTCGTGAATTTAACAATTTCCACTTCATCCCTTAAAGAAATGAAGTTGAATTTGTTATCCGTGATGTGTTAGCAGATCATGTGATAGAATGATGGGTTATTCCATCTCTTTCAAACAAAATATTAAAAAAAGTTATAAGTCCATCTTGTGGTTAGATTAATCATATATGGTTCCAAAAATGAACTTATACTTCATATATCATACCGCTTAATAAAATAAAACTAGTTTATACTAACCAGGGACTTCCTGTAGGCCAGTGGTAGGCGATAAATGCCAGTCGCACTTCGGTTGTGGGTTCGATTCCCACAGCCTTGTCTGAAGTGATGGGCTGTCGCCCGTCCTGCAGGTTGTCCTTTTTCTAAAACTACATTACTATAACATCCCATCAATAACATCGAAAAGCTTCTAACAATACTAACTTATGTCCAACATAATCCAGTCTAATCTTTAGGCTTATACATAATACTGCAGTCCACTCTCAAAATATAGTGACAACGATTACTAGAGATTTAATACTGTCGTTGATCCCCACATATCATAAGATATGTTTTGTTGGTCACATTCCAAACATTCAAAGTCCTTAATCATGTATTCTCTTGAATACCCATTGAACCTTATTGAAAACATGAGTGCTGTTAAAAGTTAACTCTTTCCACATACCAAAATCCTCAAAATTATTTATACTCAAACCATGATATCACTTAGTCCTTATATCAATCATGAGCTCATGAATACAATCAAACATCTCATTATCTTCTTATCCTTTCATTATGCACTTATCATCTACTTTCCAAAATATTTGAATCACTTTTCATAGTTACCGGTACCTTAAAATTATTGAAAACCACAATAGACCAATACTTAAATATTTCGACACACCATAAAAGTACCTCACCAACATTATTCTTGAATACCAAAACACTTCAGTCCATCCACATCAATGATTATCCTGGAATAAGTCCTTCCTTGATTTAGAAGTAACTTTTTAGGTCAGGGCATTGAGTTGGGTAATGCCCATGTTCTCCACAAATAAGACATTGAACTCCATAACAGTCTGTCACTCTATGACCCTTTTCTCCACACAGATAACATCGGTCCCTCCATTTGAGGTATTCCTCAAGGTTCTTCTTCCCTTCTTTTGAAATCTCAATCTTCCTTTATTTATGCTCCTCAACATGCGAACATGCATAATAGTCTATCTTCCTCTTCATTTATGAATTAGGCATACCGCTAAATTTCACCTTGTTAATCATATATCGCGATGATTGATTCGACATAATCACAACATCTTTCTCTATAGGCATTACACAATTTTGTTGCTCATAGTCACCAATTTGTCCATCGGATTCAATGTTAACTGAATTCCTTTTGGTTCCCTCCATTAACTAAAACACAAAAATAATTTTGTGAGAATCAAAAATCATGCTAGAGAAAACAACATAGTAAAGGGAAAGTATCCTCAATACCTAACTTCATAGGTTTAATCTAATATCGTTACCATAGTTCTAGGAATATATCCTATATGTATAGTTATCCTTAGGGACATCCCTAGACATACGTTAGAAATAACTCTAGCGATCTCACTAACGTTTTCGCATCCTAGTTTCCAAAGGTTGACTAAACCTTTCCTCTGATACCAACTGTAGAGACCCGAAGCTTATCGTACATGGACATTACATTACATTTGCGGAATACATAGTACATAACAAAAACACACACACAAGGATCGTAATAGTTTAGTGTCTTTGGAAACTCGGAACGTAATCTTCTAATCATGGTGAAAGATCTTCAACATCTCCCATAAAGATCTTTTTTTTACCTAAAACCTTTCTTTATATCCTGGGGAAAAGAAAACATAAAAGGGTGAGCTCAAATGCTCAGTAAGGGTAAACAAAAGAAATATCAATCACATCATATACATAAGAACATAGCTTTTGGAAATCTTAACCTGCAAAAGAGCTCATAATATCATAACATGGGATAAATCATAGAAGTGAAAATGAAACCATAACTTAAAACATTACTCATTGTGGCATACACACATAATCATAGAGAATCATTTCTTGTTAGTCAAGACTCATTGCCAAGACTATCTTAGTGGACAAAGTCCCTTTCTGAATCGAGTAATCCTCGTTTCAGTCCTGTTTCACTGAACCGGTATAACCTACCATTCCAGCCATGTCTATCTCATGAGATATGAAATCTTTACCCAATGCATTGGAGGGAGATATAGGTCCCACCCATCTCTTAATGAATCCTTTCTTATGTGTGCCACAAAATCATAAATCATACATCATTGCATAACCCATGTAATAAAAATGGGATTCTTAAACAACATGACATCATAAAACCATTCATATAAGATAAAGGAATTCATAAACATAATTCCATCACAACATAGTCAAATCAATGTAAAAATATGGATAGAAACAGAACCCTTTATTATCTTATATGGAAAATAATTTTGAAAAAACACTTGAATTGAATTCTTGAGGAAAATATCCTTTCTTCTTCAAAATCAATTTCTTTTCTCAAATCATCATGCAATTTTAAAAGAAAGAGATTTTATTGAAAATAGTCATGAAATATTTTAGAGGAAGCTTCATGAAAATAAGGCTTTATAAAACAGTATAAATCCGTTCGTGCTGTATAAGTTAAAAAAAACATTCTTCGTACTTTTGTCGGAAAAGTCAAAAAGTACCTCGTACGAAAAACGACAAAAGATTCCTTTCATACATATTACTAAAACTCACCGAAGGGTAAAAATGGATTTAAACAATTGTAGGTGGATGGAAATAATATTACATATTGATGAAACATGGATGTGGATGATAAAATACACCCCAGTAAATACTTACGAATAAACAATCTCGGATAAAAATGAGATTGTGATATTTCCCTTACCTTAGGTCCGATTTGCTTCGTATGTGTCCGAACCTCCTGTATAATGATTTAAATAATGTTATTGACTTATTACAGAATCATATTCATTGTTATGATATCATATATGGTTCTCTTATGGCTTTATATTACCCGGTCTTTTGTAAATTCATGTTAAAGTAGCATTTTGGGTAAAATCGTCTTATTTGTCGTTCGTGTTTTTAACTTGTAATTATTAATATGATTACTTGGATCATGATTACTTATATCCAGAATGTAAAACATGATTTATATATAATATATATTCAGAATATACATATATATATAATATATTGATAATGGAATGAAATACACCCTTCATGGAGACGGTAGTCCGTACGTACGTATGAACGCTGTTTTCGTTTCCTTATTGAATTGAATGGAATTAAGTAGATGACATACATATAAATATAAATAAATCCAGTATCATTATTATGTCATATATTTCATTATTACTTATTATTTATGATTTATAATCATTCATGAATGGTTAATGTGGAGAATGAATCTCATCGCGTCGTGGAGACGGTAGTCCGTACGTACGCACGAGCGATGATATCGTTCCCATGGTCGTGGAATTGTGTTAAAGTATATGCATATTATTTCAGTATCAATATCAATTTATAATAATCATATATAGTTACTCATTACACCATTATACCCATCCTATTAAGGTGGTCGCGGAAAATAGATTACACCACGGCGTGGAGACGGTATTCCGTACGTACGCACGCGCGGTGATTTCCTTTTTCTGTAGGATGGATAGAAGGTGAATTAGGGTTGATTCATAATAACATATCAGTATGTAATTGATACTTATGTTATTACTTTGTCATGAAACAACTAAAGAAGAATAAGTTGAAGAAGAAAGAAATTGAAAAGATCGGTAATGGATATTACCTCTTCTTTGGAACACCTCTTTGAATCCTCCACTTAGGGAACTAAGATTGGTCTTTGAAGAAGACCAGAACCTCTAGGATTATTCTAGGGAAGTGGAGAAGGGATTTTGGCAGGGGTTGGCCGAGCTTGAGTGCTCAATTTGGTGTGAGGAGGAGGGGGAGGAGATGCCCTTTTATAAGGGAGGAGAGGGGCACCTTAGGAATTCTTAAAAATATTAATTTATAATAAATCTAACCCCACTTAAAAACTTCCAAAAATGACTCATATTCGAATATTAGATAAGATAAGGTTGTAATCTCATCAACCAATATAATTTAGACATGTTAGGAATTTATTTTAAACATTATCAACATGATTTATCCTTATTTAACCAATTTAATTTTATTTGTGGTAATAACATTCTAAATCTTAAATTATAACAAATAATTACTTATTTGTTGTGAATTTTCCATAATTGGATACTTAATAACATTTTAGATCATATAAATTTATAATTTTTAAATATTTTTGTGATTTTTAAACTATTTTATAATATGTTATTTTTATAAAATAACAATAGTGTCAATTTGGACACTATTCATTCATTTGAATAAAAATAAAATAAATACAGAAGATATGTTCGAACTAAAAGCTTTAGTAGATTTATAAAATGTCATATGTGTCTATAAAATTAGTTGAGCACATTAAATAGTTCATATAATATTTATTTTATTATTTTTAAAACCATTTATTTGGTTTATCTCTTAATAAAATAATTACTACATCCTTTTTGTATAATTATTTAAAATACTTATTTGTTGTATAAAAATTTAAAATAAAATCCTATGATGAAGATATATATATTAACTTTCCCAATAATAATTTTACTCGAATTTATCATCTTAAAATCACAATATTTAAATTGTTATATTTATTAAATTATGAAGGTGACAACTTTGGCATCATTTAAAATAAAATAATATAAGTGTCATAATAGCTTGTATAAGACTCCAAATGGTCAAATATTCGACCATTGGATTATTATAGTTTCCATTTACATGACCAATAAGTTTTGGTTAGGGTTTGTGCCTTTTATGGTCACTATTAGTTTAATAAAAACTATATTCTTGATTTTTCACTAGATAAATAATTTCTGCATCACTATTGTGTCACAATTAATGATAATTATTTAATCCCAAAAAAATTCTAAATAAATTCTCATGATGTAGATAATTTTGTTAGATTTCTGGTGACTATTCATGTTCGAAGTTTTATGATGTTTATCACTAATTTAAAATTATTATACTTATAATATTTAAGAGAGTGACATTTTGTCACTTTCTTTGGTTTTAATAATAATTAAATTATTTTCATGGCCAAAAGTCTATAAAATGAATCTAATCCGACCCTTAGTTGATATGGGTTTACTTTTAGTCATTCAATAAGATTTTCGAATGTTTTAGGGTAATTTTATAATATTATATTTACCCTTAATTACCCGATTTACCTTTAACTATGGTAAATAAAATTTACCGTAGTTACTATTCATAATTCCCTAAAATAAAAAGTAGCCTATTAATATAATTTGGACCCACTGATTCCAAATATGGAATCCATTTTTTAAAATTCAATACACAGAAGTTGCAGAAATTAAATTAAAATTAATCCCGTTGTCGAATAAAAACGGGTTTTTGTTTAAAACATTGCAAAAGATTGAATTGATTTAACCTACAAATTCAAGGTAAAATCAATGATAATGACATTCATTATATTAAATGGTAAAAATATATTCTATTTATACTTTAAAACCATTCAATATTATAATTTAACCACATAAGATATTACGATGAAAAAGTTGTTTTTAATTAAAATATAGCGTGTTTTTACTATTCATTAAAATATGAAAGTTATCGAAAAAATATCAAAACATTATCTAATGTAAATTTTTACATCCTGATTCAAAAGAAGAATTTTATTTTGTCAAATTGAACATATAAACATGTCAAAAACTATATTTAAGGTGGGTGCGCCATCAAAAGGCGACAAAACTGCATTTTTTTTAAAAATACTTATTTTACCTGAAAAATTTATTTTGTTCTTATAACATGTTCTAGAAAATGTGTAAGATGAATAATAATGTTATAAAATTTAAAATTTAGTTAATACTATTCATAACGGCTAGTTCATGACAATATTATAATATATCATTGTTTATTAAAACCCGGTATTGCGTACAACACACGCTATCGAGGAAGGTCGCGATTGCGTGTAATGCAAGCCAAGTCAGGGTTGCGTGTTGTGAAAGAATCCTTCGTTGTTTCGTATAACAGAATCCAACCATATTCCATTTATACATTTAATATATATATATATATACTCAATGTTGCATAGAATAACTATTATCAAAATTGGGTGTAACACGGTCCATGAATAGTGTTGCGTATACTGCAAGCTAATACGGTGTTGCGTATAGCACAAGGTAATATTGGTGTAGAATACAACACAAGACATTAATTAAATTAAAAGAATATTTTTCATAAAATCTCTGGGTGTTACAAACATGATTTTGATATATTTTAAAAAAAATTTATTGAGGAAAATATTCATTCTTGTTTGAATGTTTTTAAATATAAATCCTTATTGAAAAAAAAAATTATTTGAAAACCAATTTAAAAATATTAAAAAAAGTATTGAAATAATTTTTGAACACGATTTACCATAAAAACATATAAAATAATCTAGAACAAATTCAAATCCCGTTTTCTATGAAAATAATTAGAAAAAATATAATGAAGGCTTGAAATAATTTTGAAAACATTTTTCATGGAAAACATATAAAAGAAGATTAAAAACATTTTAAAAGCCTTTTTTTCCATTGAAAATTACATAAAAACATAGAAAGAAGGAGTGATATAATTTTAAAAACCTTTTTCATTTTAAACTAATAAAATAATATCGAATCCATTTTTGAAGTATATTTTTCATTGAAAATACTATGAAAACATAGAATGAATACTTGAAAAAATTTTGAGAAGGCATTCCATTAAAAATGACAAGAAATATTTTAAAAAAATATTCAAATAATTTTTATTTTCAAATAAATTTATTACATTAAAAAATTTAAAATATTTTAAATCGTTTTCATTCAAAACAATTTTTAAAAAACATATATTGGATGTTTTCAAAATCATTTAATACACTTTTATTAAAAATATAAAATTTTTTCAAAACCTTTTCCCATAAAAAGCTGTTTAAAAATGATTTTCTATAATATTAGGATTAATTTTCATAAAGAGGTAAATTTTTTATATTTTAAAAGAATCTTTAAGGGAATGAAGGTCATGAAAGAGGTAAAATTCAAATAGGAAAAGAATTCCATTGGCAACATAAATAACTAGAAAATTTCTTTGACCGAAGTACAACAAGAGAATTAATTTTTTAAAATATTTTTTAAAAAAGTAAAATCAGATGAATTTATTTTAAATATAATATGATGATGGGATAATATAGTTTGAAAAACTTCTAGAAAACATGGTTTTCAAGGACAATGATTTTTGACTGAAGAGATTGGTGATGTCAGAATTTATTAAAAAATTTGATCATAATATGTACCAAATTGTGGAAAAGGGTACCATTAATTGGATAGAACACAAATAAACATGAGTTAAAAAACTCAAGAGAGTTATTTTTAAATGAATTTTAATATTTCATAAATGGGAGCATAATTCTAAAAAATCCTGATGAACTATGAGAATGTAAGTGTAAACCCTTACTGATTTGGTAAGATTGAATCATAACACAATGGAAAGAAGAAAATTTCATGAAGTGTAACATATAATCAAAATAAAAAAATTCAATAAATAACATTCCAATTTCAGTATATACATATAACTGAAAACTATAGGTGCATAACATGGCATTCGTCTCATCGAATTCAAATTTATACAAAATTACATTACCGGTTTGGAATATTTTGAAACATAAACCCCATGAAATATTTATAATAATATTTTTATGTAAATTCCCATAAATTTATTTATAAGAATAAATGAATACATCCATGGGAAGTATACACACCAAAGAAATAAATGAACGGTGGGTAAGGAATGAATCTCATGAAAATTAAAAGTGAGATGATATTTCCTTACAATTATAATGACTCTCATTATAGTCTTACAATATTATCAAATAATAACTGTCCGTTTATTATATAATATTTAATGAACCATATAATTAAATACACTACCATATGTTAATTTATTATTACTTTCTATTTCCCTCTCATCGATAATTGAATTTTAATGTTACGGTTCGAGTAATATCCTCCTTGTTTTTCGTATGGTTCTATATTTGTTTTATATTTGGAACTTATAATTATATAATGATTTAAGTAATATAAACCTTCATATAAATATAATTTATATTAAATATATTTTATTATAATAATCAATAGAATATATACATATTAAATGAAATGCACAACTCCTTGAGACGATATGTCATTCATACATATAAATGATGTTTCCTCTTTATTATCGTATTATCTGAGGGAAAGTAAAAGAAATATATATATATATATATATATATGTTTCATAATTATAGATTAATTTTTATATCATATATATATAAATATATATCATATAATTTCTATAATTCAATACTTAATACAATCCATGTAGAGTGTGAATGAATCTCATTGCTTTAAAGATGCGGCAATCCGCTCATCCAGAATTGATGATATCATATATAAACAAGATGGAATGTATAATGGTATGTGTCATAATTTAATTAGGTAATAAATTTACATAATACATATTATATATATCAAATATTAAGTGTATTTCCATCATAATTCTTAACTATGTTGTGGGAAGGGAAAATTAACAACATCATTTCATGAGGCCGTAGTTTGACATACATAAGACTGAAAAGATTGTAAACCATTAGATGGAATTGTGTGCAAGTGTAGTTATAAAACTTATAATAATAATATATCATTTTATTTATGATTCGAGTGTTATTATATAATCATGGATTGATAAGAAATTTTGTGGTAGAGAATGATAAAAATATGATATTGAGGAAGGATGCTACATCTTCTTTGGGTAACTCAATTTAGTTAGAACCAAAAGAAATAATTTGATTGATTTCATCCAAAAGGGAGGATTTTGGGATTATGTGATAGAATTTGGGAGATTATTCGAGTAGTTTTTGGGTGAGACAAAGGGAATTATTGGTGTGATGAAGGGGGGAGTGTGAGTGACTTTTTATAATTGAGGAGGAGTGGCATTTGTAAAAAATTTTGAAAAGAGAGTTACATCAAAATTTTTACAGAAAAATGTTTCTCCAATAATGGATAAAATTATATAAAACAGATTATTGGGTATAAATATGTCCATCCAATGGATTTTGGAAAAGATTCTATGTCATTTTATTTATTATGTTTGAGGTTTTTTTCTTTGGTTATGCTAATTTTTCTCTTAATTGTCATTATTAACATTGATAACATTCACAAATAATTATGTTAAAAAAAATTATAACACATTAAAATTTAAAATAATACTAATTAAAATCATGGAATTAGTCTTATCTAAATTTAAAACACTGTAATGGTAGAATGTAATTTAAAATAAATCCCATATAGGGGAACAAACTAAAGTTATTTAAATTAAAATGTTCCAATGATTGAAAAGTTTTTATATAAAATTTCAATGCTAAATTTGTTAAAATGACCTAAATTGGTTTAATTTATGTATATTTTTTTTATTATACTTTAGAAACAAGTTAATATACAATTTATTAAAATAAATAATCTATATTAAAAAGATTTTTTGTTTTTAAAATCATTATTTTTCGACATTCATCCAAAAATGACGTTTCTGAGAAATATATAAAAAATAACCATAAGATGATTTATAAATTGTAAATTCAAAATTGAAGTTTATTTAATAAAATTATATAAGCACCCGGCCTTATAAAGATATTTAATTTTTAATAACATTGAATAATTCACATTGAGGATCTTTTCAGGTTTAGAGTTTTAGATAATTAGGACATAACTCTTACATCTCAAAGATTACAAGGTAGACACATCTACTCAGTTTCCATTTTCCACAAAATTAAACTCTTGAAAAAAATATTCATGTCTAGTTCCATGTTTTAGACATCAATACATTTCCTTGATCCCATCCGTGACCGTATTCCATTTTAAGTCCTATGGAAAACATTTCAAAAAAACATGGGATGAGCTTAAAAAGCTCAGTAAGGGTTATAACAAAATGGAAAGTAAACATCAGTCCATGTATACATAAGAATCAATGAAATCATACTTTTCTCATAAAACATATGCAGTTTACCATACCTCATGAAATCATAAGATTTAAAAATAACTCATAGAAATCATAAGACATAAAGGTAACTTGAGGCATTCATAACATTCTTACGTAGGGAGTAACCCTCATGGTTATGTTTGGAATACCCATAATAGTATATTCACTAAATCCCTTGGGAGAAACCTTAGCGTTTAACTCCTTCGTGTTACCCAATGCATTGGAGAGCTATATTGGTCTCACCCACCTTTATTTTATATTGGAACCACCCATCTTCATAACAATGCCCAAGAACCATAACATATTCGTATAACATAAAACATGCATAAATTAAACATTACATTTCCACATTTCTATTACAAGATATCAATACAACACATTGATATAATAAAAACATTATGAAAACAATTTTCAATACCAAAATAAAAGAAATTTAAAACATGGTATTTATTTTTCATTTAAAAAAATTTTATGGCTTGTAGAGGAAGCCGAAACTAAAATAATAGTAACGGCGGCGAAGAAGTCTCTATCGCCGCATACGTACGATAAAAAATCATTCCTTTTGTTTATTAGTAAAACGCTTCGTATAAAAAAGATTCCTTTTGACTAGATGTAAAATTCAAAGGGGATTATATCCCTTATAAAAGAAATTTGTGTATAGAACAGAATATGCCTCAATGAAAGGAGATTGAGACAATGTCCCTTATAAAGAATGTATCTTTAAATTAATGATAAATCAATCTCATAATTATGTGTGAAAAATATAAATACACTAAATATAAGTGCATATTAAGTGTAAAAAAATAAAAGGTTATTAACACATATTCAAATGAAGACATATTCCATAACTACATGTTGAACCCAAACAAATCGAAATTGGGTTAAGAAGTTCCCTTGGTAAAATTCGACAGCCTAACGACATCACTTTAAAATTCATAAAATTATTTGATGAGAGAGAAAATGGTATCTCATCACTTGGACATAAATTTTACATCAATAAGGATATAGAATTACATATCCCAACATTAAAAGATGTAAATTAAAATACATAACAAAATAAGTCTTTTAAAAAGTGGAGGGTGAAGGGTTCCCTTACCAATTTGTGTAACTATCGAAACATACACCCCATGAAAGATGGGTCATACAATGAAGATGTAAATAACCATAAATTAAATTTTATTACAAAAATAATACAATAATGGTAAGTACATATACCACACAAAATGAAATAGTGGAAAATGTATCATGAATCTCACAGGAACAATAGTGAGATGAAAAATCAATTACAAAAACACGGCAGCCTAACGATGCCACTTAAAACTTCCAAAAATGGATTTATGAGATCAAATAGGGTCTATCATAATATAAAAAAATTATAGTATGAGTAATATAAAAGAACATCCCCAAACATAATAAATATGATCTTAAAAGAAATGACATAAAAGAGAGTACTCAAAATGAAAAAGAGAGGTATGATCCCTTACCTCAAGTCCGACAAGTCTTCTTCGGTCCTTTATATTCCTGAACAATAATATTTTGTTAATTTATAATTTCTTAAGGACCTACTTTAATTTTTATTATTCAATTCATATCACATATTATAATGTTATAATAATTAGTTAATTATGTGATTTCATATCAGATGTTTTTGTCGACATTTGGTACATGTGTCAAAAATTAACTTGTTTGAAAAGAATTGTCCCAATAGTTATAAGTACGTCATCTCCAGAATATTATTAATGATTTAAATATCATATATATCCAGTAAATATTCATTTTATACTATTACATAACATTTGGAGATAAAAATAAATGAAATGCATCGTTCATGGAGACGGTAGGTCGTACGTACGCATGAACGCTACTTTCATTTCTTTGTTATATTAATGGAATTAAAAATAATTGAGATATATTTATATTATAATTTTAGTATAATATATATGTTATATATGTCACATAAGTTCATTAATCTCACTCTTTATACATTCCATGTATTGCATGAACGATTCACATCACTTGAGGGGGCGGTAGTCCACAATTCCTCATATGAAATTATCGCATTTTCACAACATGCAAAGAATAAAGGTATGTTTTAAATATAAATCAAAGAAGCATATAGAAAACATAAATACCATATATATCATATATAAAATACATTTTCATCGTAATGTCCACCTTTAAAGGTGTTAAAAGAATATTGAACAATCATAGTTTTGGGAGGCAGTAATTCGCCATGCACAGAAATAGTATGTTCTTTAACCATTAGATGGATGTATGTGTAAGTGTAGCTCGAATCCTTCTAATAAAAACATAATAGTATATTTAAGATAATGGTTTTGTTACAAAATAAAGGAACAAAACTATTTTAGGGGGTTGGAGAAGGAAAATAACACAAAAGAACATAAGAGAAGACATAACTTTTGAATCGGGTAACTCCCTTTCATTTGAACGAAAGAGGTTTCGTAAAGAGATTTTTGCCTAAGGTTAGGCTTCGATGATGAAGAGTGGGATTTGGAGAGATGAAATGGGCAGGGTTTGGACAATACAACGACTTGAGAGGTGTGGGTAAGGTGGTAGAGGTGGGGGGCTTTTATAAGGGAAGAGGAGGGGTACTCTTGGAAAGTTATAAAATATTACATTATTATAAAATGATTTTTGGATTTTAATGGTCCCAAAATTATATATTTCGAGGATAAGTTGATAAGGTTTCAAAATCCACCCATCCA
The DNA here is from genome assembly GCA_963277665.1 of Viscum album. Taxonomy (NCBI): domain Eukaryota; kingdom Viridiplantae; phylum Streptophyta; class Magnoliopsida; order Santalales; family Viscaceae; genus Viscum; species Viscum album. The sequence goes on along the minus strand of OY728137.1, from coordinate 200,164,268 downwards.
ATTGTGTTTTTACAAGTCTAATACTTAGATTTTACCTTATCTTCTCATTTTATTTAAATCGTTCAATTATGAGGTAATCACTACATCATCACGGTGTCATAAATAAATTAATTTATTTAATGTCTAAAATTTATAAAAACAATATCATGATTTAGGAAATGTTTTTAGATTCATAATGAATATTTAATGTAAAAAATATGACTTGTATAACCCCATGTAAAAATTGTTTTAGTAAAACAATACATGTGTGTGACATTTTAATTTTAACTTTAAATAAAAGCTATTAATGTCATTTTCCTACCAAAGTGACTCCATGGGGTCCCCAAGTTGACCCATGGATTTTATTGGTCGGACATGACTCATAAAATAAGGTTATGACATGTTTCATGGTCATTTTATATTATTATAACATTATCTTTACCTTAAATTACACTAATTACCATAAATCGCGATTAATAAATCTTAAAAGTTACTATTCACCAAAAAATTATTTTAATACCATTGAACAAAATTTTTCATCATAATGAAAACCATGTATGTCAGATTTTTGAAATTCAAATCATAGAAGTGGTAATGTTTCATTTAAATGAAAAGTCAGTTTTTTTAACTACCACTTAGTGGTTTCACTATACATCAAAAATTAAAGTATTTAATAAAAATACCAAAAAATCACCCTAATCTATATTTGATATTCCAAATTCAAAAATGATGCCTATTTTACAAAATTTAAAACATATAAGATGCATTAATTTATTTAATAATTAATTCCCGTTGTCAGAACAAATAGCGTGTTTTTATGAAATAATATATAACAAAAGATTGACACTAGTTTAAGTCCAATTTCAAAGTGAAATTATTTCCAATGACCATTATTGGATTAATTGGTAAAAATATATAATAATTTAACTTTAAAACCAATTCAAAAGATAATATACTCATATAAATAAATTAGATTAAAAAGTTGTTTTGAATTAAAATACAACATTTTTCACTATTCATTAAAAATGAACTTTATCGGAAAAATACAAAAAATTTACAAAAATTAAATTTTGATGTCCCGATTCGAAAGAATAATTTTATTTGGTCCAATAATATGTATAAGATTGACCAAAACTATATTAAATATTTTTCACCATTAAAAGGCGATAAATCGACCGTTTAGAGAATTTTAGAGTATTTATGCCTAAAATTGAATTCTTTTTTTTATTTTAAGCCTTTATCGTTTATTAGATAAATGTAAAAACATTTAACAAACATATATAATCATATTTAAGTTATTTATATTCATTCCTGCCAATAAAACGGCTAGGCATTAACTACCAATTAGAATAATATTATTTTATTATTAGAGTGCAACGTAAGATTTCATAGAAAATCGTTGTTGCGTATTGGGTAAGTCATCGAGCACAACGTTCCCTTTAAAGTAATATTAATATTTTATTTCACAAATATTAATAAATATGGAAAACTAATATTTTTTATTTACCAGGGATGTTACATCCTTCCCCCCTTTTGGGAATTGCGTCCTCTCAATTTTAAAATCAGGCTCAGAAACATCATTGATAGTCCCACATCTGAACAAGAGTCTGTAAAACTGTCACTTTAAAATAAAGAACGCGAAGTAAAAAGGTCACCCGAGTTAACCCATACTAAGAATTCATGTAGGAATACATGGACATGGAAGAGAAAACAAAGGGTCGTGTTCTGATGGAGAGTGATAGAAAACATGATTAGGAGAATGTTAACCACCATGAAATCACAAAATTTTGATGGGTTAAAAGGTATTTGATTCCCCAGTAGGAAAAGTTAACATGAAACATTTTTGTTTTAAGTTAATTTTCATTGTGGAATTAATTTATGAGCAAAAAAAAATCATAAGGGTATATACTTAGTTTTCATGTTGACTTTCAACATTTACTAGATTTCTTACACAAAATCACATTTTCTCCAAAAGACGAGTATTTAGGAAGACCTATTCACATTAAGAGTACTATAATAAAATTCATGAGAATAACCTAATCTAAAAAATAACTATATAAAGTATTATCCTTTTGTGGGTTCGATTCCCACGGTTTGGTCCGACGCGACGGGTTGTCACACGGTCTGTGTGTTGTCCCTTTTTACAAAACTATGTAATTCTTAAAATATTCCCCAAAAGAGATAAAATATTCAAAAATAACAATAACATAATTTAACTTCAAGTTTATCTCTTGTCATTCATATTATATCATATCATATAGTAACCTATAATTACCTCAAAATTAAGGATCATATAAACCCAAATGGTTACCTTTATAATTATTACCTGAAATTCCGCATCGAGTTGGTTCTCTCATACATGATGAATTAGAGAACTCACCAAGGTTCAAGTGGATGATCTTGACTCCTTGATAGTTGGTTTAAAATAACCATGATATTCCTCATTGAATCCCCCATTTCATCCAGTATCTTAATTAGAGAACCACCACAGTTTCCTTCAAACCCATTGTCAGTTTAGTTCCTGCTAGATCCATCCATTTACTAAAACCAAAAATTTCAGTGTGAGTATATCAAAAAAATCATCATGTACTAAAAAAGAAGATAAAAACTAAGATATAATTATCCACGTAATCTCAATCTCATTCCAACATTCATATATAACAAAGACTCTATCTTATATAATAACCATTATGGTTATACACAACTTGTCACTAATGCTTAAACGACAATGTAACCTCTAAAGTTATCTAAACCGACCTCTGATACCAATAATAAGGACCCAACCTTATAAAGTTACATAATATTGAATTAAATTTAATAATTCACATTGAGGATCTTTTCAGATATAGATTTTTAGAGAATTTGGACATAAATATTACATCTCAAAGATTACAAGGTAAGCACATCTACTCAGATTCCATTTTTTCACAAAATATAAACTCTTTAACAAAAGAGTCATGTCTAGTTCCATGTTTTAGACATCATGAAATTTCCTTTATCCCATCCTTTACCATATTCCAATTTATTTTTTGTGGAAAACATTTAAAAAAACATGGGATGAGCATAAGAAGCTCAGTAATGGTTATAACAAAATGGAAAGAAAACATCAATCCATTTATTCATTTGAATCAATGAAATCGTACTTTTCTCATAAAAAATATGCACTTTAACATAACTCATGAAATCATAATATTTACAAATAACTCATAGAAATCATAAGAAATAAAGGTATCTTGAGGCATTTGTATCATTCTTACATAGGGAGTAACTCTCATGGTTACGTTGGGAATACCCATAACAGTATAATGACTAAATATCTTTAGAGAAACCTTAGTGTTTAACTCCTTCACATTACCCAATGCATTGGAGAGATATATCAGGATCACCCGCCCTTAGTTTATCACGGAACCACCCGTCTTCATAACAATTCCCAAGAACCATATCATAATCATATCTCATAAAACATGCATAAAGGAAAAAAACATTTCCACATTTCAATCACAAGATATCAATACAAAACATTGATATTATAAAAAAATGAAAACAATTTTCAAAACCAAAATAAACGAAAAGTAAAACATGGTATTTTTTTCATTTAAAAAAAAATTTATGGCTTGTAGAGGAAGCTGAAACTCAAATAATGGTCACGGCATCGGAGAAGTCGTTGTCGCTGCATATGTACAACAAAAAAACATTCCTTTTGTCGTTTAGTAAAACTATTCTTATAAAAAAATATTCCTTTTGACTAGATGTAAAAGTCAAAAGGGTTTATACACCGTATAAAAGAATGTTGTGTATAGAACAAAATATGCCTCAATGAATGGAGATTGAGACGAATTCCCTTATATAGAAGGTATCCTTAAATTAAGGATAAATCATTCTCATAATTATGTGTGACAAATATAAATACACCAAATATAAGTGGATATTAATTGTAAAACAATCAATTTTCATTCACACATATTCAAAATATGACATATTCAATAACTACATGTTAAACCCAAAGAAATCAAATTTGGGTTAAGAAGTTCCCTTTGTAAAATTCGACAGCCTAACAACGTCAAATTAAAATTCATAAGATTAGTTGATGAGAGAGAAAATAGTATATAATCACTTGGACATAAAATTTACATCAATAAGGATATAGAATATTATATCCCAACATTAAAAGATGTAAATTAAAATACATAACAAAATAAGTCTTTTAAAAAGAGGAGGGTGAATGGTTCCCTTACTGATTTGGGTAACTATCGAAATGTACACCCCATGAAAGATGGGTCATACAATGAAGATGTAAATAACCATAAATTAAAGTATATTACACAAATAATACAATAATGGAAAGTAAATAGACCACACAAAAGGAAATAGTGGAAAATGTAGCATGAATCACACATGAACAAAAGTGAGATGAAAAATCCCTTACGAAAACACGGCAGCCTAACAACGCCACTTAAAACATCCAAAAATGGATTTATGAGATCAGTTAGGGTCTCTAGTAATATAAAATTAAAAATTATAGTATGAGTAATAAAAAATAACATCCCCAAACATAAGAAATATGAGCTTAAAAGAAATGACATAAAAGAGAGTACTCAAAAAGAAGGAGAGAGGTATGATCCCTTACCTCAAGTCTGACTTGTCTTGTTTGTTCCTTTATATTCCTGAATAATAAACTTTTTCCAATTTATAATTTCTTAAGGACCTCCATTAATTTTTATTATTCAATTCATATCACATATTATAATTTTATAATAATTAGTTAATTATGTGAGTTCATTTCAGATGTTTTTGTCGACGTTTGGTACATGGGTCAAAAATGAACTTGTTTGAAAAGAATTATCCTTGTAGTTATAAATAAAAATATAGATAATATTATTAATTATTTAAATATCATATATATTCATTAAATATTCATTTTATACTATTCCATAACATTTGGGGATAAAAAAAAATGAGATGCACCGTTAATGGAGACGGTAGGTCGTATGTACGCATGAACGCTACTTTCATTTCTTTGTCATATTAATGGAATTAAAAATAATTTAGATATATATATTATAATTCCAGTATTATATATAAGTTATATATTTCACATAATTTCATTATTTTGACTCTTTATACATTCCATGTATTGCATGAACGAGTCACATCACTTGAGGGGGCAGTAGTCCACACTTCCTCATATGAAATTATCGCATTTGCACAACATGCAAAGAATAAATGTATGTTTTAAATATAAAATACATAAAAATATAGAAAACATAAATACCATGTATATCATATATAAAATACAGTGACATCATAATGTCCACCTTTAAAGGTGTTAAATAAATATTGAACAATCATCGTTTCGTTAGGTAGTAATTCACCATCCACAGAAACAGTAAGTTCTTTAACCATTAGATGGATGTGTGTGTAAATGTAGCACGAATCCTTATAATAAAAACATCCTAGTTTATTTAATATACTGGTGTTGTTATAAAATAAAGGAATAAAAAGAGTTTGGTGGGTAGGATAAGCAAAATAAAACAAAAGAACATACGAGAAGACATTACCTTTAAATCAGGTAACACTCTTTGGTTTGAGCAAAAAGGGTTTATGAAGAGCATTTTGCCTAAGGTGAGTCTTCAATGATTAAGAGAGGGATGTGGAGAGATGAAATGGGAAGGGTTTGGCCGAGCAAAAGGCTTGAGAGGTGTGGGTAATATGGTAGAGGTTGAGACCTTTTATAAGAGAAGAAGAGGGTCACTCTTGGAAAGTTATAAAATATTACTTTATTATAAATTGCTTTTTGGATTTTAAAGGTCCCAAAAGGATATATTTCGAGGATAAGGTGATAAGGTTACGAAATCCATCCATCCAATAGGTTTTTGACAAGTTTAAGACTTATATTTTACCCTATATTCTCATTTTATTTAAATCCTTCATTTATGAGGTAATCACTACATCATCACGGTGTCATAAATAAATTACATTAATTAAGGTCTAAAAATTTAAAAAAAATATCATAATGAAGGAAATATTTTTATATTCCTAATGAATATTTATAGTAAAAAATATTACTTGTATATCCCCATGTAATTTTTTTTAGTAAAAAAATACATGTTTGCGACATTTTAATTTTAACTTTAAATAAAAGGTTATTAATGTCATTTTCCTACCAAAGGGACTCCATGGGGTCCCCAAGTTGACCCATCTATTTTCATTTTCGGCCATGACTCATCCAATAAGGGTAGGACATGTTTCAAGGTTATATCATATTATTATAACATTATCGTTACCTTAAATTACACTAATTACCTTTAATCACGATTAATAAAACATAAAAGTTACTATTCACCAAAAATTATTTTAATCGCATTGAACCACATTTTTCATCCTAATGACAACCATGTATGTCAGTTTTTTGAAATTCAAATCACATAAGTGGTAAAGTTATTTTTTAAACGAAAAATCAGTTTTTTAACTACCACTTAGTGGTTTCACTATTCTTCAAAATTGAAGTTTTTTAGAAAAATACCAAAAATTCACCTTAATCTATATTTGATATTCCAAATTAAAAAATGATGTTTGTTTTACGAAATTCAAAACATATAAGTCTCATTAAATAATTTAATAATTAATTACTTTTGTCAGAACAAATGGTATGTTTTTATTGAAAAAAATATATATCAAAAGATTTAAACTAGTTTAAGTCCAATTTCATAGTGAAATTAATTCCAATGACCACTATTGGATAAAATGGTAAAAATATATTATAATTGGAATTTAAAACAAAATAAAAAAATAATCTAATCATATAAATAAATTACATTAAAAAGTGGTTTGGAATTAAAATACAACATTTTTCACTATTCATTAAAAAAATGAACTTTATCGGAAAAATACCAAAAATTTACACAATGTAAATTTTGATGTTCCGATTCTAAAGAAGAATTTTATTTGGTTCAATAGAATTTATAAGAGTGACCAAAACTATTTTATAGAGGGTTCACCATCAAAATGTGATAAATTGACCTTTTAGTGAATTTTTGAGTATTTATGCTTAAAATTTAATTATTTTCTTAATTTAAGCCTTTATATTTTATTGGATAAATGTAAAAACATTTAAAAAACATATATAATCATATTCTAGATATTTATATTCATTCCCTCCAATACAATGGCTAGGAATTAACTACCATTTAAAATAATATTATTTTATTATTAGAGTGCAACGTAAGATTTCATAGAAACTCGTTGTTGCATATTGGGTACGCCCTCAAGCACCGCGTTCCCTTTATAGTAATATTAATATTTTATTTCACAAATATTAATAAATATGAAAAATTAATATTCTTTATTTACCTAGGATGTTACAAATTCAATATCTATGTTTCACTAAAATAATTTTTTTATCATTTCATAGAATGATATAAAAATCAGTTCATTTGAGAAAATGGTATTTTCAAAAATATAAAGACTATACCAATATTACATGTGTTTTTATCAGTAGGTTTTACTTATATAAAAATTTTACTAATAATATTTCAATATTATTTAATTTTATTAATTTTACTATGTTTGATTCATAGTTTATTACAATCTTATATAAATAATTATAAAAATATAATGATGTTTCATTGAAACATGGTATTGTGTCTAACGCAAGTCCACTCCATGTTGCGTGTAGTGGAAACTAATAAAAGTATTGTGTGTAGTCCAATCTAACCAAAGGTAGTACTATAATATAAACAACTATATTTAGTGTTGAGTGAAATTAAAAGTAACAAATTTTTTATATTAACTTGAAAAATATATATATTTCACAAAAACTCAGGGTGTCACATTCAACCCCGCATAAAATGAATTTCTATATCAGAATTTGTATCTATTATTAATTGTTTAATACATGAATGTTCCTTTAATATAATCTCACAACCTAATACAAATTAATACTAAAACATACATTAAAATGTATTTTTTGACACATAATAGTTACACGAGGACACATTTAACCTGTATTCCACATAGTAGAACAAAAGTGGGAAGGGAAAATATGGTCCTTGAAGAGAAAAATAACTATTATGTTCTCATATAGATTGATAGTGAACATTGATCAGCAGATATGGGTGATCACAAAACCATGAATCTAAGTTTATCCAATCGACCATCATATTCATTAGAAAAAAATGGCATGGTATAAATCTTATTCAATATCATTATCAAATATTAAAAGAATTATTTTACTATCTATTAACATATGGAAATGTACTTACATGATTTAACCCCATTACATATGTAAAATAACACCCTTTTTCTCCTATATCAATACCCACATCATCTCTTACTAAAGATAATGATGGTGAATTTTTCATATCTGAAGAAGTAAAAAATTATGAGATCTATAATTATAATGATAATTAATTCCATCTCCCATTACATATCATTATACTGAAATTGAGATCACAAGTTATACAACATGAATAAATCCTTATATAGTGACATATTAATTTTGTGTTACAACATTCCATAAATGGTTAACTCTTCCAGATGAAAAAAACCGACTACATTAGAAAGGTCATGATATCATATTAACATTGATCCCCAGTACATCACAAAGTATTTCTTAATTGTCATACTCCTGTTATACGAATACTGTCATTGTAAATTCTCTTGAAACATGGTAATAACCTTAATGACCATAAATCTATTTGTAAGAAATGCATAGTTCTTTATTCAAAGGTTTAATGGATATATTCATTAAATCCAATAAGTTTTATACATCGGCTATATTATAATATACTACTTTGTTAAAAAATCACTAATGAGATCCTGGGTAATTAGTGTCATTTAATTAACTTTATCCAAATAAATCATCCCTTTTTCAAAGAAAAATGAAAATTTTTCAAAATCATTATCGCATTATGTGTTATCATCCATTAATTGAAATATAACTACTCTAATTCATCATCAGCATTAAAAATTTGATTTACAATACTTTTTGAAAAGAATATAATAAAAATAAATATATATTTTATGGGTCATATAATATAATCTCTGAATTAAGAAATCAATACACTTCAATCTTCCATAATTATTCTTAATCCACTACATTGGCTTCATCATATTATTCCTTAATACCGATTTTCTTGATTATGATATATGAATCTTATGGTAACTTCATCAACCAAAATCTTATCATGATTCCTAAATTTAGTATAATTAATATTTTAAGAACATCCCATACCTTTCACGTGTCTTTCTTAGAACCTTTTTTTGAGGTATAACAAATACTCATTACACCTTCATGATTCTTTTCACGAGATTTCTAATTAAGAAATCATAGACTGAGAAACACTATTCTATTCCATAACCTATATTTTTTTATTTTCTAACACTTTTAAAGGATATGTGTGAACCATAACAAAGTTTCAAATGGGAAAAACATTAAAAGGATTCCAAACCTCCACAACCCACTACATAAAAATCTAGAGTCAGGACATCAAGCATAAAAGGGATTCCAAACGTCCACAACCCACTACAAAATACAATGAGACCGGCCATCTCGAAAAAATTTGAATTTCAAGAAATCAATCGCCTCCATGAACGTGGTCCAAAGACTCCATAGAGCGGCCAAATCAAAAACCATTTCAAAATTTGAAAATTAAAAATAGAGAATCCATCATAATCCTTCGGTTTCTATCAACATGATATCTGTAACACCAATCACCATTCCTCGGTCACCGTCACCAATAGAAAAAGACTTCACCATCGTCACATTCGAACTACCTGAAACCATCTTCAACATTGAAACACTGGAAACCATATTTATCGTCTTCAGCATCGAAACACTGGAAACAATATTTATCATAGAGAAGCTGATAATGTCACCACAGAGACACTGAGACACATCTTCTCCATCGCATCAATGTCACCAAGCCACTGTAGATGTCATAAATAGAATCAGTGAAGGAGTCACTATGGGCAGAACACCGAGGTGCGCTAGTCGCTTCAACAGCAAACCGACAACATCGTTGATGAATGAGACGTCCACCAGAACCCACCACTATAGTCGAATACAGACCTATACCAGAGAACCACCTGATGAAGCCAACACCGTAGACTTCAACCTCACGCCACTTAAGAAGAAATACAACCATGGAGGGAGAACCGATCTGGGGAAAGAAGCCAAGGTGAGTCTCCTGGAAAAGAAGCTGAAGCTCTATCAACACTTCCCAAGCCACCCCGAGAGCATTCTCACTAAACCATAATGGGGTACAAAGGCATATGATCTAGTGGAAAGATCAGCGAAGAATCTAACAGATACCTTAACGAGGATCCTCATATGAAAGAACAAACATGGACGGAAAAAAGGGGAGAACGAGAATGAATCCCTGAGATCAAAACAAGGGAAGAAACTGCCGAAAGGGATGGTCCGCACACCACTACTCCCTATGCCATAATCCCAAACCCATCTAAGAAACCAACATACCTAACCAATATGGGCTCAAGCGTGTCGGGCCAGACCAGCAAAGTAGTGTGGGAGATGGGGAACAGACAAAACCAGAGGGCTCAGAAAGATGAACCATATAGAAAGGAAAAAAGATAACCCAAGCCAAGAAGAATGGAACCCTAGAAATGAGGGGATGATGAGAATAAGAGAAAGAAAGAGGAAAGAGAGAACCCAGAGAAGGATCCATCACCGTCATACATCTCTCGAAACCCTTGGAGGGTGAGTGCAGAGAATGAGAGATAGGCGAATGGGGAGCCATTAGAGTTGAGAAACACTTTTCATAATAGAAAACTATAAAACAATAAAAATATCTTATAGGAGGTCTAAATCTTGAAACCAAATTCTTCAATCTATGGAAAGATAGTTTAATCCCAGGAAATTCATGTCAATCTTTTATTTTAATCCTCAATGACGGTTCTTAAATTGTATTTGAATTCCCAATAGAATATCCCCCAGGATTGTCAATCCAGCTGTGCGGAAAGACCTAATTTCATATACCAGGTTATGACATGTCACAAATGGCACACCTTGTCTGAGTTATTAGCCATAGGTACATCTATTCCAAATCCACATACACATGTAGTATCCATATATTGAGTTATTTCTTGGAAACCACTCACTCTATATTTAAAAAAATTCTATGAAATTTTCTAATAATTTTCTTTATACAGAGACTTATCCTTAGACATGTCCTTAGGGTTCTCACTAAGGATTCCACATCCTTGTATCGAATGGTAAAAAAACCATCATACAGATACAAAATATAGGGACTCTCCGTTTATATACATTAACATTACATCACTTTTAAAAAATTCTCTAATCATTACACAAAAAAATTCCAAAATACTGTATTACATTAATGCCTTAAAAAGAATGGAAATATGAACTCTATTACATATGTGAGACAAATTATCTCCCACTAGGGTTTTCATGAATAGATCCCTTCTCAGACACATCATAATTAGTAAAAATATTTATATCTTTTGGATTGAAACATAAGATGGGTTAGCTCAAATGATCAGTAAAGGTAAACAATTGAGACATGTAAGAAAAAACATAATCATAATAGTATGATAACAAGATAATGAAAATAGACGATTAAACCCTTGAAATCAAAGATCATAAACATGAAGAATGTAAAAAATATTGAATTTTGATAATAAATAAATCCTAACAGAATCCATAGCATAACACATGGAATCATAAAATAGTTATAAAACATTGATTTGGATAAAACACCTCAGCATATAATATTTATTTCCACAATTGTCAATGAATCTCTAAAAAGGATTTATTAGTAGTTTAGGTTCAATCTTCATACCATATTGGTGTCCATGGATCACACCCATGGAGGTATTACTTGTATGAGTTCACTACCAATTCCAAATTGGTTGTCATGGATCACTTACATTTCCATCATAATAGTCACGGTTTTCACCAAATATCATCTTAGTCTATCTTATAAAATATAAATCTGTAACCAATGCATTGTAGGGATATATAGGTCTCATCCATCCTATTATGAATCCATATATACATGATACAATAGATCAAAAATAGTCAAATCATAACCCATGAAATGAAATGGATATAAAATCTATTCAATCATAGCATAGCCTCTGGAAAATAATCATGTATAATAATTATTTCCTCAAATCATAACTCTTGAAAAGATGTGGGTTTCATAAAAATATATCCCTCAAAATAGAAACCAGTTTCATAGATATATACCATGTGTAAAAGAAACATGATTCACACACATTACACCATCAAAACATAATATATTCAACAAAAGAATATAAATTGAACTATTGGGTTATATCCCAAAAGGCATCAGTAAAATCATCTGATTCCATATTATATGGAAAATAATTTTGACATATCATTGAAAAACATTTCTTGGGGAAAAAAATATTTCTTCATTGAAAAAAAAAATTTCATACATTAAAACGTTTTAAAATCCATTATCATTGAAAACAACTTTGAAAAAAAATAAGTCTTGAATTCATTTTTAAAAAAATTTTACCTTGAGAACATATAAATAATATTGAAAACATTTTAAAATAGTTTTTATATAAAAATGCATTTAAAAAAATGAATTATTTCATTAAATAATTTTAAAAACTATTTACCTTGAAAACAAATTAACTAATCTTGAAATCATTCTGATATCCAATTTTCATTGAGAATACTATGAAAACACCAAAATAGGTCATGAAATAATTTTGAAACCCATTTCCTTGAAAACATATAAAATAACCTTGGATATTATTTTAAATTATTTTTTCATTGGAAAAACATTTAAAACATAGAAAGAATCTATGAAATATTTTTTTGAAATATTTTCCATTTGAAAACTTATTGACTATGCTTAACAACAATTAAAAAACCGTTTTAATGGAAAATAAATCATAAAATTATAAAATATTGTAAAAATCATATAAATAATTTTCATTGACAACAACCATTTTAAAAAATATAAATAATGTTTTGAAAATCATTTAAAATACTTTTTAACATAAAAAATTAAAATATTTTTCATTGAAAAACACATTAAAATAGAAAATTTACGTAAAATTATGAAAATATTATCCTTAAAAATAAATTTGAATTATTTTAGAAGAAGAATTAATGTAATAACCATCATGGAGGAAGTTAAATTAGTATATTCCAAACATTTAATTGTCACCGTAAAATGTTTAAAAATGTTCCTCGACCAGAAAATGACATTAAGATTTCTTTTTTAAAAACCAATTTTTAAGGTGAAACATGGGTAAAAAATATTTTAATGGTCATAGGATAATATTATAATGTATTTTGGAAATATTTTAGAAAACATGGTTTGGATGGAACACATATTTCTGACCTAAGAGAGAGGGAAATTCAAACAATATTAAAAGCACATTATTGATCATATTATGTTCCAAATAGTAGAAAAATGATACCATTACCTTTATATATCATTAATATCTAGGGGATAAAAAATATAATTATATTTTTTCAAATATGGATCATAATATTTCATCAATGAGATCATATCCTAAACAATATCAATTAACGGTGTGATTATAGCTTTAAATTATTACGAATTTTGTAATATTGAATCAAAGAAAGATGGAAGGAATAAAATAAAATGAAACACAAAATATCATTAATGAAATGAGATTCATGATATAATATTTCAAAGTTAGTATATACACCTCAATAAAAAATATAGGTGCATAACCTATCAAGTATATCAATGAATAAAAAATGAGACAAACCTACATTAGATATTTATTATCCATTGAAACATAATCCCCATGAAAGAATTGAAATAAAATGGATATGTAAATACAAATAAATTTAAGTATTATAATAATATAATACATCCATGGTCGGTATAGTCACAAAAAAATATATGAGATTTTAGTAACACATGCATCTCATTAAAATAAAAGGACGAATGAAATTCCCTAATATTATGTCTTCACTCTCATCGTACTCCTACAAGATTCATGTATAAATGTAAGTTTATGATACATTTTTTATAAAAAATTATTTTTATAACCACTACCTTCTATTATTTTATTATGAAATTATGTTATCCTCCTATAAATAATTCCATGTTAATGTTACGCTTCTGGAAACATCCTCTTTGTTTTTTCACATGTGTCTTACTTTTTTTGATCTTTGTTCCTTATAATTTGATCCTTAATTCAATAGTTTAATGCATGATTTAAAATTAATTTTTATAAATTATATTTTTATTATAATAATTTATATAATATATAATTATGAAATGACATACACCATTCATGTAGATTGTAGGTTGTACATTAAAATCAACTTTGTTCCATTTTCTTGTCATATTGAAATAATTAATGTAAATGAAATATATGTAAATATATCCCTTTTATTGTTTCTAAATTATTTAATATACATACCATATAAGATTCCTAAACCCATCTTTTATACATTCTATGAATAGTTTTAATGAATCACATGGCTTTGAGGAGGTAGTAGTCCACACATGCAGAAATGATTTTATAATATCTACACAAGATAGAAGGTATAAAGGTATATTTTATAAAATATTTAATGAATCATAAAGAAATAATAAATATCATATATGTCATTTATAATAATTTCCCCCCTTAATTCTCATCCTTGATAGGTTGTAAAGGTAAAAAAACAACATCATTTTGTGAGGTTGTAGTTATCCATACACAAGAATGATATGTTTAATACCCATTCCCTGGAACTGTGTGAAATATATGTTATAAAAATTATAATAAAAACATGTTTTGAGGATAATTTTTTCTTATATAATCATGTAATAAGTATAATTAATGAGGGTTAAATATAAAAAAAAATTAATGATCTTGAGGATGGATGAATGTTTTTTGGATAAATCATTTTGGTTTACACCAAAGGACTTCCTTGATTGTATTAATGAAAAATTTGTGGCTTTAAAGATGAATTGATGGATTTTGGGATGTTTTTTTAGAGGATTATGTGTGATACAAAGGGTTTGAGATGTGTGAAATAGTAGAAAGTGTTAGTGCCTTTTAAAAGTTGATGAGTCATGGAGTTCATGTAAATATTTTAAAACAAAATTCCACCCAAACTTTTTCCATTGAATATGGCTCCAATAATGGAAAAAATTAGATAAAAGGGATGATATGGTCGGAATGTGGCTAGAAAATGGTTTTCCTATACGTTTTATTTTAATTTTGGGTCTTAATATTATGGTTTAGTCCATTACCAAGACACTTTTTTCTCTTAATCATTGAAATAAACTTTAACGAATATCACTAATATTTTTTATAAAAAATTAGATATTATAAGACATTATAAATTATATCTAATATAAATATGGAATCTAATATTCCAAATTCCAAAAAAATATAATTGTTAAAATTAATGATATATTAATCCAACAAACATGATGACATTGTGGGGTTTTAAAGTAACGAGTTGAAATCTTTACTAAATTTATATGTCAAAATTCAATGTCAAAGTAGTTCCAATGACCTAAATTGAATTAAATTTTGTATATTATATATAATTATAATTTAAAACAAAAATAATATATAATTTTATAGTATAAATAAATTAGATGAGAAAATAGTTTTGAAATAAAATTCATTGTTTTTCACAAATCATCCAAAAATAAAATTTCTTAAAAAAATATCCTCAATTCACCTAAATGTTATTTCAAAATTAAGAATTAAAAAATGATTATTATTTTACCCATTTAATTCACTAATAGTTCCAAAGATTAATCTAATTATGATTCAAATAAAGATTTAAAAATTAGTTCATTTGAGAAAATAGAATTATCGAACATATATATTCATTACCAATATTACAATTTTTATTGTCAATATGTTATACTATTATAATACCATTATAAATAATATTTAAAAATTAGTAATTTCTTTTTCATATTTATATGTTTAATGACTCAATTATAACTATCTTGTTTGAATTAATTATCACAATAAAAGGATTTTTCAAAGGAACTCGGTATTGTGTGTAACGAAATCCAACTTAGTGTTTCTTTTAACGCACACTAAATTACATATTAATTATAGTGGTCCCAAAACAAATGAATTACATTCATAAGAAAAACTGTATTCAATGTATTGTGAATTTTAAAATATTAAAAATATTAAATTATTCAAAAAAATATATTTCACAAAAACTATGTGTGTTACCCTTTCCACAAATCATACAGCCTAATCAGCATTGGTAAATACTGAAAATTAATTTTCTCTTCAACTACAGTGTATAATACAAAATAATTGTTACCTTATATATATCACTTAATATTTTTAACTACTAAAAATGGTCCTCCTTAGATTTACATTTGACGATATCCACAAAACATGTTGCAAAGATGATATCTAGATATGTTTTAGACAAATTCAATATTATTCTAATGATTCTCTTGTACAAGGTGTGGTCCACACATTTCTAAATCTTTCACATTCTAGTATTTTTTTGAACTAAAATCAGAGTCTACAATAGTCAGAGTAATTATTGTTTAAATTCTTCTAGAGCTCTATTGCATAATTTACCCTATAAATAAAGGTGTTGTAGTTATTTTAAACCACCTGTATCACAAAAATGTATGTTATTTCACCAATAATAAACATTTCAAATTTATATTTCATCAGAATAGAATTTTCTTCCACTAATCCCTTCTTAATTTTTCCAAAAACAACATCATCCACATGCATAAGAACAATAAATTGATCTTTCTTATAATTCATCACATAGAGATTATGGTTGACACCTCCTCTTTTAAATTTATAGATTCTAAAATAATAATCCAATCGATAATATAACTCATTTGGTTCTTGATTCAGACCATATAGTGCCTTCTATAAAATAAAAAACTATTCCTCCTCATTTCTTATTAAAAATCCCACTTTGTTTTGAATGTATACTTCTCCATCCAGATAACTATTTCCAGAATGTTTCTTTGAAATCCATAAAATATACCTTTCTCCCTCTTTAAATAAACTGGTAAGTATAATCCTAATTGGATCCAATATAGCTACTATAGAAAACTTTTCTTCAATATTAATTCACTCATTTTGTTCATATGCATTACACAACAATCATTATTTATTTCTAATCATATTTCTGTGCTCAACAAATTTATTCTTAAAGATCCATTTTAATCCCATAACATTGGAATTTTAGAGTCATTTTTCAATAACCCATGTCATGTTGTTTTCAATATAATATAGTTCATTATTCATGGCCATAACCCATTGTTCAAACATCATTGATTCCTCAAATATGTCTTGTTTAATAATTTATATGAAAGAAAAAATATGCGACATTCATTATTTTCATTATCTGTATATGTGTGCTAAAATATCTCATGGTGTGGTATTGATCAATCTCTACTCGTCTAAATAACCTATGAGGTTATAATAATTGTTTACATAAATAGATTCTTATTTTGATTCTTCTTCTTAATCATCATCATTTCTTTATCCCAAAAAAAATTTCAATCCTTCTACTATTTCTATATTTGAATCCATCCCATTTCCACGTTCTTCATGAAATTTATTCATATCAATATATGAGATCTTAAATTTATTAATAGTTTTATCCTCAATGAAAATTAAATAAATAATTTCCAAAATCATTATAGGAAATTTTAATGGTTTACTCTTTACTGGATATCCATGGAATATTCCATCATCTACAACATCACCATGCGCTCTATGATTTCCTTCATTGTTTCAAATGAAAAATTTAATTCTATAATTATGAATATACATAAAATATATATTCCTTCTATAAATATATCATATGGTGTCTAAATTTATCGTAAAAAAATCATTGTTTTATTTTGAGTGTAGATCACCACTTGAATAATAACTTTTCAAAAATGATGAGAATAGGACTCTCAGTAGGAATAATATTCGAAATATTATTGCCCTATCTTTTTGTTCATTCCACGACCCCCTTTTGTTGAGGGGTCCTCACTAAATACACATAATGATTTATCCCATGTTTTTAGAGGTAGTTTTCTAATTAAATAAATGCATATTCTCCCTTGTTTTTAGATCATCAATCATGTTTGTGCTCCCAGATTTAATCTCATTTATTTGATGATAACACATCATATAACCAATAACTTGTTGTTTCTCCTCTACAAACATCGCAAAATCCGTTCTACTATAATCATAAATAAGATAATTAAGTACTACTCTCCATATGTTCTAGCCATATATATTATACCACATATATCTATAATTATGAAATCATATAGATTTGATGCCCTTTCATTCATTATATGATCTGAACTTTATTCCATATTTCCTATCATGAATACATCACATGTTTTTCTTGGTCACACATAGGATTTAAAATTACGACAATAATCTTAATCATATATATTTTATTAAATATCTGTTGAGTAATGTGACCCAACATCTAGTGAAAAAAGTAGTTTTATTTTTTTTGAGATATCCATTTTCTTCCAATTTTGATATAAGGTCATTTGTGTATTTTTCCTTCTCCTTAATACTGCTTTTGAATTCCACAACATATTATATGCATTCATGATTGGTTAAATTTTATTTTTCATCTCCATCTAGTTGTTCAATTTTTTCCTTAATATGATCAATGTACTCTGATGAGACATTAATCATTGGTCCATATTTATAATTTCAATTCATTAAATATAATGATTATCAAGAGAATACACAAGTTTTTCTTTTAGGGAACTAACAATAATACAATGATTATATTCATATTATTTAGAATTCACCATTTATACTATATCCTTTAGGAACACTTTAAGCTCAAATTTAAACTCATGTTCTATATCCTCCAAAAGGTCATTATTAAAAAGTTATGCCATACAGAAAAAGATCTTTCTCTAAAATTTCTTTCTTTGCCTGATGTATTCCTTATTAGTGAACCTATTATAAGGGAACTATGTGATTTTTTTCTTCAATTTATGCATCAAAAAATTTCCTAGGGAATCAATTTTCAATGTGTCTTACTTTACAACACTGAATGCATGCCAAGGGATGCTTACAAAGAAATATCACTTTCCTCCCGTGAAGTATCTGGAAATTTTATTAAGAAATTCATCCTCCACTTCAAATCCATCATCACTACCATCGGAAATGTCCTGATTTTACAAGGATTTGAATTCAGTTTCTTGGATTTATAGTCTTTTTTATTATTCGGGTTTGGCTCTAATTTTATATTCCACCAGACTTCTTAGCAGATCATCAAGAGAATGTTTAAACCAATCACATTCCTGAAGGTCTTACACTTTTGAATTTTACAATGATGGAAGACTTCTAAATATTTTCATCCCAATGTTAATATCTATAATTACTTAATATATCCCATGAATTGATCTAGAAACTTTATTAAATGGGTTAAAATTTCATATTTATTTTCATCTGCATGTATTTTTAGATCATAAATATAATTGTGAAAAACATAATGTTTGGCCTCCTTCAATTTGTTTTCACCTAGGTATATATTTTCCAATGTCTCCCACATGGACTTGGATGATGTCTAACTGATCAACTAAATATAGAGTTGATCGTATACAACTATGGAATGTTCATTTTTGGATTTTTAAATTCCATCAATAATTTTCTCTATGTTCAAGTCATAGAGAATCTCTTGCATCACTAACCCAAATACCCTATGATGGGGAAATGAGAAATTATATCCTAAATGATCAAAGATTAGAACCCATTATATTATTTTAAATATGTATGTTTATTCCACCATGTATTGAAACTCTATTAATATTCAATAAATTCTCCATGAAAAAAACATAATACAGATTTAACACCAATAGCCTCCCTCTGATACCACCTATAGGTCCCTAGAAAATCCTCTGAGGGGAGGGATAAATCTCCATATCAACATTCTCTTTTTATGTGATAGATAATGGTATAAATTTTAAAGTAACTTGTAAAAACGTTATAATAGAATCATGTAGCCATTAAACTTTCATATGTAGAGGGGAAAAAAATACTATACATGGTTCACCACAAGGGGCTAGTCCAACGAGTATACAACAAAATGTGTGGGTCATAGCTATATCCCTTAAGCTTAACTAGTGATTATGGAATAAAAAATATCACCAATGGTCACCTTATTCCATGTACAATGGTTTTACAATTGATTTAGGTAATTTATATTACCTTCCATCAAACAGGTCAATCATCTTGTTAAGGAAAATTGCATGGGGTGAAGTCTTACCAAGTTTAATGACATGAAGGCAGACTTTGTATATTGGGAACCAAAGTGCTTTCCCTCAAATATAATGAGACTCTACATGTACTATATTCTACAATTGATGTATTTTGAAGCATTTTTTCCTTAAATGTAACACCCCAAGCTTCTACGGTACACATCTCTTTGAATAATGCAATAGCGTGTGTTGTACGCAACATCGAGTTCTAACACACACCACAACCAATCAAACTAGCCGTTATGAATAGTAATACCTACTTTTTAAAATTATAGAAATTTTATCTTTCAAAATGTACTTAATTTTTGGATTCGGAGTATCGAATTTTGCCTAAGGTGAAATTTTGGTACTTTTCGGATAACTTTAATATTTTGATGAATAGTGAAAATTACTAAATTTTAATTAAAAGCTTCTTTTTTAATAAAAAAAATTAACTGTGATAAATTATGAATTTGAGTGTTTTTAAATTATATTTAAAATATATTTTTACCATTTAATACAATTTTGGTCATTATACATAATTTTACAATTAAACCTGACATAAACAGTATCAATCTTTTGATAGTTATTATATCTTAAAAACACCCCTTTTGTTTTGACAACGGGAATTAATATTAAATTAATTTCTGCCACTTCTGTGTTTTGAATTTCAAAAAATGGGTTCCATATTTGTAGTCAGGATGTCCAAATTTTTTAAATAGGTAACTTATATTTTTAGACATTTTGAATAATTATGTCGGTAAATATTTTATTTACCATGGTTAAAGGGTAAATCCGGTAAATAAGGGTTAAAAAATACTATTATAATAATACTAAATTACCCTTAAACGTGTCATAACTTTATGGTGGATATATTTCCGACCATGGGCATCTTTGGGTTGATTTTAGGACACCATGTAGCCACTTGTATGTGATAATGACACTTTATATTAATTAAGTTAAAATAAATACAAAAATGACATAAGCATATATCTTTTAGAAAAACAATTTTTACATAGGGTTATATGTGTTGGATTTTCAACTAAAAATATTAATTAGAAATATAATAATATTTCCTACAAAATGGTATTTTATTTATAATTTTTAACATTATATAATTTAATTTATTTATGACACAATGGTGATGTAGTAATTACATAATTAATGAAAAATTAGAAAAAATGATATTATAAATACCCAAATAAACTTAATATGAGACTTTTCATTAATACCAATAGATTTAGAGGATAATATGACATGTTAGGATTTATTTAATTAACTTTTTTTGAGTAATCATTCTGTTATTATTTTTTAAAAAATAAATTATTGAATAGTGTCAAAATTGACATAAAAGAGTTTTTAAAAAAAGTTTATATTATTAATTGATATTAGATTCCTAATGAACTAAGGATCAGCCAAGAGACTTATATCATGATAGGTGCATCATTAATTGACCACTTGGGGGTCTCTTGGATGTATATAGTATGTTTATTAACGATATAATATAAAAATACAAAGAGACATTGTAAAAGTGAAACTAAATAACTAAGAGTTAATACATAAAGATAAGGTTAATATAGTGACCCAAACCTGTATAAATTATATTGGATGAGTGGTTTGCGACCTATCCCCACTTTAACCTTTAAATAATATACTTTGTATCCATTTGAAACCGAATATGAATTTATTATAAAATAATATTTCTATCTTTTCCAAAGATGCACCTCACCCCTCTTATAAAAGGGCACTCACCCATATCATTAATTTATACCTTCAAAGACTTTTGGATCGGTCAACCCCTGCCCAAATACACTCTAAAAATCCCTCACTACATCCTAGAGTCTTTAGTTTGATCATAAAGACAACCCAAGGAGCCCTTTTGATCAAATCAAAAGGAAGAACCCGAAAAAGAGGTAATGATTTCACCACCCCTTTTCAAGTTCCTTTCTTCTTCAACTAATTATTTTTTTGTTATTTATATTATAAAATAATAACTCCAGTATCTTATATATACTGTGATGTTATTATAAATATGGTACACCCATATTCATTATTCTGTCCATCCACTGAATGGGATGTCACCATACGTGCGTACGTACGGCTTACAGTCTCCACGTCGTGGTGTAATTGCCATTCAATAAATTATTATTTGGATGGGTATAATAATGATGTGTAATTCATGCAAATAATAAATATAACATGATAATGACTCTATATATATGATATACCATCTAATTAAATATTATTTTAATATCAAAAAAATGATATTGTTGCTCGTGCGTACGTATGGACTACCGTCTCCACGAATGCGATGAAATTCATTCTCCATCGTATCCATTCAAGTATAATTATCATTTGATGATTAATAATAGTATCTATGGACTTGATATTATTCTGGATATGAATATGATACAACCTATCCATTAAAAACCTGACTTACGTAACAAAACATATGAAAGAAAATGAGTATGTTAACACCTGAAACGACAATAATTCTAAGATATTATTAACAAATCAATGTTAAAATATCATATATCATATTAATGTATATGAATATTGTATAATTTAATAACAATTATTTTACCATTATACAGAAGTTTAACCTACCCTCAACCAAGGAAAAGTACAAGGTAAGGGTTTATTTCGCAATCTCTTCATTATCCGAGGTTGTATATACGTAATAATCAACTGGGATTTCTTTATCATCAACATCAATGTTTCTTAAAACATTATTTCAAAACATTTTTACTATTTAAAAGAATATAGGTTAAAGTCATTTATACCCTTATTTGACATTTTATATAAGGTTTATAAAGGAATCTTTCCGTCGTTTTCCAAAAAAGTTCCTCTTTAACCTTTTCAACAAAATTAAGGTAAGGATGTTTTTTTAACTTATATGGTGGGTGCATCTATTTTCCGCCATTCTAAAATTGTTGAAGCATCCATTACAAGAATATAAGAATATTTTCAATGAAAATTATTTATTTTATAAATATATGACTCTTAAATTATTTCAAAATAAAAAGAGATATTTCTCTAAAGAGAGTTTTGATTTCATCTATATCAACATCCTTTGATGGATTTTGCGTTTATTTGAAGTTTATTTATTATGATACAAAACTTATATATAGTATTGAAGGTTTTGTGATATGTTTGACAGTGGATGTGTTATTTTTATACCATGCATGGTTTATGGATGAAGTATTTACATTACATATGCTAGTTTTAATACGAATGTTTATGTTATGTTTAAACCTGTTCATATGAGGAATGCATTAGGCTTAATATGTGACAGATGGAGCCCGCTATAGCTCCTCGATGCATCGGTAGGTCTAATGAGACAAACTAGTGTCTTGGCACAAAGCTTTGACAAAATCTTATTTGTAGTCTTGGCATGAGGCCTTGGCTATGTGGTTATGATAGTCTAGCATTATGCATTCCATCATTATGAAAGTGGTTATTGATATTGTATGTGATTATTTGATTAGTTGAATATCCATGTGAATAAGTAAATGTAATTATTTCATTTTATTTTTTCCATGCTATGTTGAAGTTCAAGCTCAAAAGGCTTTTGTTTTAGTTATACATTGCCTTAAATGTTTATTCTTATTTATGAAAGTTTCGGCTATACTGTTATCCTTACTGGGCATTTGAGGTCACCCCTTTCTATGTTTGATTTTTCCCAGGATTGGAAGAAATAATTTATGAATGACCTGTAGGGATAGTATGAGGGGATAAGAGTGTGGACTATGGAGACTATATTGTTGTAGTTTTCATTTTATGATATAATGTAAAACTTTATGAATATATCTAGTGCTTCCAAGGCTACTAAACTAATCGGTCTTTCAAGATTTGATCTTTCTTGTGATCATGCCAATGTTATGTAATAACACACCGACTCTGGGTAACTGGGGTCGGGGCGTTACAGTTGGTATCAGAGAAAGTTTCGTACAAACCTTGGATGCTAGATTTAGATAAACTCTAATTAGAGCACATAGACCTAAGATGTACTCTGATGATTAGTATAGAAGAAAATTTTAGAATTTTGGTATTGTAGAGATTTTGTGAGTTTTCCAAGCAATACATCCCTGTCTGGATACGAGTATGTAGAGGCGGGTCTGGCATAGATGTACCTAGGGGTAAAACCCAAAAACACAGCTTTGAGCTAGACTTGAATGGGAACTGGTGCACAACAATGGGCCTTGCTTCACTCTTGGTTATGACACTCCTGGGGGATATGCTTAGGTTAACTCTCATTTTCTTTACAAATCATTATGAAGGGTTTATGAGTATATAATTCTCAAAAAAATTTTTTATGATTATGGATTGTATCCATAAATAGTTCAACTTATGTGAACTTTTTTATAAGTATGGAATTATGTGTTTTGATTCATAAATAGATCTAGTTTATGCCATTGTTTAGAAATGAATCCTAGTGGAAGAAATGGAAACTTAATGAATGCATGAACTCCATGTAGGGATTGGCCTCCTGCTCATGAAAATTATAGTGGAGCTGGTGATGCAGCTGGTGCCGATTAGCTAATCACCGTATTGGGACAACTTACTCAGGTTATGAATAATAACTTTACCTATATTGAGCACCCTGATCCACAGTATGTAGGATCAATGTTAGATCTCTTCATGAGGCAACAACCACCAATATTAAATGGGAGTAAAAATC
This sequence comes from Viscum album, assembly GCA_963277665.1. NCBI lineage: Eukaryota > Viridiplantae > Streptophyta > Magnoliopsida > Santalales > Viscaceae > Viscum > Viscum album. The sequence goes on along the minus strand of OY728137.1, from coordinate 200,139,392 downwards.
TCTTAGTAGCTGAGCAATTGAAAAATTCCCTAGAAATAATATTTCAGGATTTGGGGAGTAGTGAAATGGAAAAAGTTATCATGGCAGTTTACCGCCTCACTGGAGATGATGATCGATGGTGGTCATTGATTCAAAACATGAAGGAAGATGATGAAGTATCAAATATAGAATGGAGGGACTTCAAAGATCTAGTTTTAGAAAAATACTTTCCTTGTGACCATCGAGCAGATATGGAAAGGCAATTTCTGAGTCTGACACAAAAGGAGGATGAGAATGTCGCAAAGTATGAGGATAACATTACAAGGTAAGCAAGGTATGCTGGAGATTATATACATAACCCTTGAAGTAAGATTGATTGTTTATTTGATGGGTTAATACCATTTCTCCATCAAGCATTAGTCTCACAATCCTTCTCATCATACAAAGACATTGTTTCATGTGCTATCAAGACAGAGAAAGAATTCTCTAAGTCAGATGACTTTAAAGAAAAGTAAGAGAAGAAGAGATATGTTGATCAATAAGCAAATGGAAATAAAGGGAAGAAGGGAAAAGTTGAATATCCATCCTGCAGTAAATGTGGGAAGAATCACCCCGGTACTTTGTTAAAAGAAACGAGAGTCTGTTACAAGTGTGGTGAAAAAGTCCACCAAACTCTTGATTGCAAGGGGAAGAAGGAAGCTACCGATGTCCAATGCTAAAATTGCAGGGAGATGGCACATTATGAAAATGAATGTCCTAAGAATTAGGGGAACTTACCTCAGAAAAGGCCAAGGGGTCAAGTCCAAGCTTATGCTATCACTACTACTGAGGTAGAAGCTCCAAAAGGAATGGTGGCAGGTAATTTCCTGGTTTCCTGAAATTTTGCAAATGCATTATTTGATTTTGGATCATCGCATTGTTTTGTATCTCCCCAGTTTGCTAAGAAAATTAGATATTTCCAATTTGATTTAACAAGGGAGTTGTCAGGTAAAACTCCTATGGGAAGTATCATTGCAACAAAGTTTTGTGAATCAGTCCCCATTAGAGCACATAAATGTTCTTTTCCGCTGATCTCATCCTCATACCTATGATTGAGTTTGATATAATCCTCAGTATGGATTGGCATTCGGACCATGATGAAAATATTTATGTTATGAAGAAAGAGGTTAAGATTCTTGATGATGATGATAAGGAACACCTTATCTTTAGAGAAGAAACGTCACCACCTAATTCTTATCTAGATCCACCCCCAGTAGCTCAACTAAATTCAAATATCGGGGAGGAAGAGGATGAAATGACTATGTATGAGGAATGGAATGTTCAAATAGAGGATGTACCTATTGTGAATGAATATGTAGATATGTTTCCGGAAGATTTACCTGGACATCCTCCAGAATGAGAAGTTGAGTTTTCCATTGATTTAATTTCTAGATCGAGGCCTATATCGAAGTCCCCCTATAGAATGGCCACTGTAGAATTAGTTGAACTAAAGAAACAACTAGAGGAATTGAGTAATAAGGGATTTATTATCCCTAGTGTTTCTCAATGGGGATCCCCTGTTCTTTTTGTTAATAAGAATGATGGATATATGAGGTTTTTTATCGACTACAGGGAGAGAAATGCTATAACAATAAAGGACAATTATCCCCTACCTCGGATTGATGATTTATTTGACCAACTACATGGAGCTCAATACTTTTCAAAGATTGAACTTTGATTTGGATACCATCAGTTTGGTGTGAAGATGGAAGACATTCCGAAGATAGCATTTCGAACAAGGTGTGTACATTATGAGTTTACAGTAATGCCTTTTGGATTGACTAATGCACCCTCTGTATTCATGGATCTAATGAATAGATTTTTAAAGGAATATCTCAATGAATTTTTGGTGGTATTCATTGATGATATATTGGTAAACTCCAAAAGATACAAAGATCATGAAAATCACTTGCGCATTATCCTGAAGACTCTGAGAAGACATGAATTATATGGGAAGTTTAGAAAGTGTGAATTCTAGCTTCAGGAGATTTCTTTTCTTGGCCATATTGTCTCTAAAGATGGAATCTCTGTTGATCCTTCTAAGACCAAGGAAATACAAGAATGTCCAGCACCTACGAGTATAACTGAGGTACGAAGTTTTATTGGTTTGGCAGGTTATTATCGAAGTTTCATCTAGAATTTGGCCTGGTTGGCTAACCCATTAACGAAGATCACACGTAAAGGGGTTAAATTTGTTTGGAAAAAAGAGTGTGAAGAATGTTTCGATGAACTGAAGAGAATATTAGTCAATTCTCCTATATTGACTCTACCATCAGGGAATGATGAGTTCGTTATTTATAGTGATGCATCGAAGAAAGGACTTGGTTGTGTCCTTATGCAGAATGATAGGGTTATTGCATATGCATCATGACAGTTGAAAATTCATGAAAAAAACTATCCTACTCATGATTTCGTGATACCAACTATGATCTTTTCTTTGAAGATATGGAGGCACAACCACTATGGTGAAAAATGTGAGATTTATACTGATCACAAGAGTTTGAGGTATATTTTCTCACAAAAAGAACTCAACATGAGGCAAAGGAGATGGCTTGAATTACTCAAGGATTATGATTATACGATACACTACCACCTGGGGAAAGCAAACAAGGTGGAAGATGCTTTGAGAAGAAAAGGTCATGGAGTTTTGAACAATATGATAATTGAAAGGGATCCAATTTTCAGGGATCTAGTGATGATGGACATAGGAATAACCAAGGAAGGTGAAACATCAATGCTTTTTCAAATGGTTTCCAAACCATATTTACTAGATAGGATTAAGAGTTCTCAGACCGATGATGATGAATTTCAAAAGAAGATTAAAGCTGTGAATGATGGGAGATTGAGAGACTTTGTGTATAAAGAAGGAATTTTCAAATTCGGGAAGAGACTTTGTGTTCCCGATATACCTGATCTAAAAAGGGAATTACTAGATGATGCTCATAGATCCAATTTCTCTATACACCATGGGAGCACCAAAATGTATAGAGATTGGAAGGAATAGTTATAGCGGGACAACATGAAAAGGGAGATTCCTGATTTTGTGTCAAGATGTATGGTTTGTCAACAAGTGAAAGCTGGAAGGCAACAGCCTGGATGAGTCATGAAACCTCTTCCCATACCGGAGTGGAAATGGGACAATATTATGATGGACTTTGTCATTGGGCTACCAAAGACTCCTAGAAGGAACGATGCAATATGAGCCATTCTTGATCGTCTTACCATGTCAGCACATTTTCTTGCTATAAGGAAAGATTTACCCCTTGAACGGATAGCAATACTATATATTAATGAAGTTGTGAGACTTCATGGAGTACCCCATTCTATTTTTTCTAATCGTGATCCCCATTTTTACTTCATGATTCTGGAAAATTCATCAGAAATCCTAGGATACAGATCTTCATATGAGAACTGCCTACCACCCTCAAACAGATGGAAAATAAAAAAACTATTCAAACCATAGAAGACATGTTGATATCCTGCTCACTTGACTTCTAGGGTATGTGGGATAAACATTTACATCCGGTAGAATTTTCCTATATCAATAGCTTCCATTCGAGTATTCAGATGGAACCATAGGAAGCGTTATAAGGAAAGAGATGTCGCACACCAACCCGTTGGGATGACATTGGTGAATGAAAACATGTAGGCCCAGAACTAGTGGAGGAAACGATAGAAAAGTTAAAGGTAATCCAAAACCATATCAAAGAAACACCAAGTAGGCAGAATAGCTATGCCGATAATCAAAGGTAGGATTTGGAATTTCAAGTTAGTGATCATGTTTTCCTGAAGGTATCTCCATGGAAGGGAGTCATACGTTTTGGTAAGAAAGGAAAATTGAGTCTCAGGTACATCAGACATTTCAAAATTCTATAACAAATTGGGTCTGTAGCTTACCATTTGGCAATGCCGCCAAGTCTCTCCAAAGTTCATGATGTGTTCCACATATCACTATTGAGGAAATTCATGCCTAACCCAACGCATGTACTCACCTATGAAGAATTAGAAGTGGAACCCGATCAATCTTATTGCGAAGAGCCCGTTAAGATTCTTGATACGAGAGAACAAGTATTGAGAAACCGGACGACTTGTCTTGTAAAAGTCTTCTAGAGAAACCATAAGATGGAAGAGGCAACGTGGGATCTCGAGGAACTTTTGATGAAGAACCACCCGAGTCTTTTCATGTGGTAGTATTCTAGTAATTTCAAGAAAGAAATTATTTGAAGGAGGGGAGAATGTAACACCCCATGCTTCTACGGTATGCTTCTATTTGAATAATGCAATAGCTTGTGTTGTATGCAACATCGAGTTCTAACACACACCACAACCAATCAAACTAGCTGTTAAGAATAGTAATACCTAATTTTTAAAATTTTAGAAATTTTATCTCACAAAATAGACTTCATTTTTGGATTCATAGTATCAAATTAAGCCTAATTTGAAATTTTGGTACTTTTCGGATAACTTTAATATTTTGATGAATAATGAAAATTACTAAATTTTAATTAAAAACAACTTTTTTTATCAAAATAATTAATAGTGATAAATTATGCATTTGAGTGGTTTTAAAGTATATTTAGAATATATTTTTACCATTTAATACAATGTTGGTAATTATACATAATTTCACAATTAAGTCGGACATAAATAAGTATCAATATTTTGATAGTAATTATATCATAAAAACACGTATTTTGTTTTGACAGCGCAAAATTAATTTTAAATTAATTTCTACCACTTCTGTGTTTTCAATATGGAAAAATGGATTCCATATTTGGAATCAGGATGTCCAAATTGTGTAAATAGGTAACTTTTATTTTTAGACATTTTTAATAATTACGTCGGTAAATATTTTATTTACCATGGTTAAAGGGTAAATCCGGTAAATAAGGGTTAAAAATAATATTATAATAATAATAAATTACCCTAAAATTTGTTCTAAACATGTTGGTGGATGCAAGTCCGACCATGGGAATCTTTGGGTCGATTTTGGGACCCCATGGAGCCACTTGTATGTGATAATGACACTTTATATTAATTAAGTTAAAATAAATACAAAAATGACATAAGCATATATCTTTTATAAAAACAATAATTAAATAGCATTATATATGTTGTATTTTCGACTATAAAAATTAATTAGAAATCTAAAACGATTTCCTACATAATGGTATTTTATTTATAATTTTTAGACATTATATAATTTAATTTATTTATGACACAATGGTGATACAGTAATTATCTAATTAATGAAAAATTAGAATAATTGATATTATAAATACCCAAATAAATGTAATATGAGACTTTTCATAAATACCAATAATTTTATAGGATAATATGACATGCTAGAATTTTTTTAATTAAATTTTTTCAAAGTAATCATTCTGTTATTATATTTAAAAAATCAATTATTTAATAGTGTCAAAATTGACATAATAGAGTTTTTAAAACAAATATTAAATTATTAACTGATATTAAAATCATAAAAATCTACGGTTCAGACAAGAGACTTATTTCATGATAGGTGTATCCTTAATGGACCACTTGGGGGTCTCTTGGATGTATATAGTAAGTTTATTAACCATATAATATAAAAATACAAAGACAAATTGTAAAAGTGAATCTAAATAACTAAGAGTTAATAATTAATGATAAGGTTAATATAACGACCCAAAACTATCTACATTCAATTGTTTGAGTGGTTTTCAAAATATCCCCACCGTATCTTTTAAATAATACACTTTGTAACCATTAGAAACCTACTATTAATTTATTATAAAATAATATTTCTAACTTTTCCAAAGGTTCCCCTCACCCCTCTTATAAAAGGGCACTCCCCCTTCTCATTAATTCATACCTTCAAAGAATTTTGGTTTAGAAAACCCATGAAAAAATACTCTCTCAACTTCCCTCACTACAACCTAGAGGCCTATTTTGATCAAAAATCCTTCCCAAGGATACCTTTTGATCAAATCAAAAGGAAGAACCCGAAGACGAGGTAATGATTTCACCACCCCTTTTCATGTCCCTTTCTTCTTCAACTTCTTATTTCTTTGTTATTTCTATTCTAAAATAATAAATCTAGAATATTCTATATACTGTGATGTTATTATAAATATGGGACAACCATATTCAGTATTCTATCCATCCTTTGAATGGCATGTCACCATACGTGCGTACGTACGGTTTACCGTCTCCACGTTGTGGTGTAACTGTCATTCAATTAATTATTATTTGGATGGTTATAATAATGATGTGTAATTCATGTAAATAATGAATTTAACATGATAATTATTCTGTATATATGATATACCATCCAATTAAATTTTATTTTAATATCAAAAGAATGATATTGTCGCTCGTGCGTACGTACGGACTACCGTCTCCACGAACGCGATGAGATTCATTCTCCATCGTATCCATTCAAGTATAATTCTCATTTGATGATTAATAATAGTATATAAGGACATGATATCATTCTGGATATTAATAATATACATTCTATCCATGAAAAATAAGACTTACATAACAAAACATATAAAAGAAAATGAGTACGTTAACACCCGAAACGACGATAATTCTAAGATATTATTAATAAATAAATCTTAAAAGGTCATATATCATATAAATGTATATGATTATTGTATAATTTAATAACAATTATTTCACCATTATACAGGAGGTTAACCTACCCTCAACCAAGGAAAAGTACAAGGTAAGGGATTATTTCACAATCTCTTCATTATACGAGGTTGTTTATACGTAATAATCCACTGGGATTTCTTTATCATCCACATCAAAGTTTCTTAAAAATGTGTTTCAATTTTTTTTTACTATTTACAAGAATATTGGTTATAGTCATTTATAACCTTGTTTGACTTTTTATAAGAGGTTTATAAAGTAATCTTTCCATCGTTTTCCAAACAAGGTCCTTTTTAACCTTTTCGACAGAATTAAGGTAAGAATGTTTTTTTAACTTATACGGCAGGTGCGTCTATTTTCCGCCGTTATAAAATCGTCAAAGCTTTTCTTACAAGCATATAAGAATATTTTCAAAGAAAATGTTTTATTTTATAAATATATGACTCTTAAATTATTTCAAAATAAAAAGGGATATTTCTCTAAAAAGAGTTTTGATTTCATCTATGTCAACATCCTTTGATGGATTTTACGCTTATTTGAAATTGATTTATTATGATAAAAAAATTATATATTGTATTGAAGGTTTTGTGATATTTTTGACAATGGATGTGTTATTTTTATACCATTCATGGTTTATTGATGAAGTATTTACATTTCCTATTATATTTTTAATACGAATGTTTATGTTATGTTTAAAACTGTTCATATGAGGAATGCATTGGACTTAATATGTGACGGGTGGAGCCCGCTATAGTTCCTCGATGCATCGGTAGGTCTCGTGACACGAACTAGTGTCTTGGCACAAGGCCTTGAAAAAATCATATTTTTAGTCTTGGAATGAGGCCTTGGATATGTGGTTATGATAGTCTAGCATTATGCATTCCATCATTATGAAAGTGGTTATTGATATTGGATGTGATTATTCGATTAGTAGAATATCCATACGAATAAGTAACTGGAAATTATTTCATATTATTTTTTCCATGCTAAGTTGATGTTCATGTTTAAAAGGCTTTTGTTTTAGTTATATATTTCCTTAAATGTTTATTCATATTTATGAAGGTTTCCACTATATTGTTATCCTTACTGGGCATTTGAGCTCACCACTTTCTATGTTTTATTTTTCCCAGGATGTGATGAAGTAATTTATGAATGACATATAGGGATAGTATTAGGGGATAAGAGTGTGAACTATGGAGTCTATATTGTTGTAGTTTTAATTTTATGATGAAATGTAAAACATTATGAATATATCTAGTGTTTCTAAGGATACTAAACTGATCGGTCTTTCGAGATTTGATCTTTCTTGTGATCATGCCAATGTTATGTAATAATGCACTGACTCTAGGTAACTAGGGTCAGGGCGTTACATTAAACATGATGACTAATACTACTATTCTCAAATCTTTCATCCTTCATGAAACCATGTTATGTTTCAATGATAAACCATTTCTCGATAAACCACCAAAATTAAGAAATAAAACAACCGTCTCAAAGCTCCCATAATATGTGGAATGTTCATTATTCACTAAACAAATAGTCTTTATCAAACTCCCTTTTCTAAAATTCATTAGAATCAGTTATCTCTCAACCAGACCTTTCACGATGCTCATTCTCATGAACTATTCATGATTCACAAAGCTCTCTGCCATAAAAAATTCAGAGTGATTAAACCTTTTCTTAAATTAGTCATATATCTCAATGGAGTGGTGCCTTTATATTTATAGAATCATCCCTCTTTGACGATACCATAATCCTAGCATCTTTTTCGTGAATCTCTTCAAAAATTATCATAGATATCCTTTCATTTGTCAATCTAATGTGATATTTCTCTATTAGTGAAGCTTATCATTTTCCGGAGACTGCTGTATTCCCTCAATGCATTCACGAAGCTCCATACCTTCACAAATTTATAACCAGTCTAAATCCCAAGCCTGTACAATATATGTATGAGTAAAATTTGGATCTCCACCATTCGGGATGCTCTACATCTTCATGAAACATCATCCTTCACGAAATTATTGCCTTTTCAATAAAATAAAAGTACTAGTCCTGGAAAACCTTATTTCATGAGGCTTGGACCTTCCACTATATTTTGAGTTCCTAATATATATATAATGATAGAATATGATGTCACCATCAACACTAAATCTATATGCACTATACAATCAAAAGACTTACATACACCTTGATCAACCCAATTTGGATTGAAAAAAAAACACAAAAAAAGAACAATTTCCCACTATAAAAAACTATGGTTCCAATAATGGGAACCAAACAACACAAAAAATTATATTCTATGGATATATATTCATATGTAGATTGTATGAGAAGATAATTTAAATTTTTAGTCATGGTGAGAGTCTATATGATTTTTTAAATGTCATATATATATACTATATAAATGTGAAATGAATATGTGGTCTCATATAAAAGTGTAATATATGATTTGTTGTTTGAGAAATCACTATGGTTATCAGATGAAGTGTCTCTAAAGCTAAACAAATAGGGGTATGTTATATATATAACTCTATAATTCCTACAATAACATTCTTCTTCTTTTTCTTCCCAATAAAAACTTATCCATTTTTTAGATTTATTTGATAATACACTACAATACTCCTTTTTTATTCCCCACACATCATTTTTATATCCTCTTTATCATTTGATGCATGTATCTGTAGTCTATCAAGAATGGGATTTAAAAACTCAAGAAAAAAGTGGTATCAATTGGGTGTGTAAATCTATGTAATGAGGAAACCTCAATATCATGTATTTATTCTATGAGATGGTGTTAAAGTAGCTATCTTATTTTAAACTATTTTGATTTAATAAGTGAAAAATAGTAATAAATTATTTTTTCGGAATATTAACAGGAATGAAAATGAGTTAAAATGGATGGTAAATATTGTAAATACATCACAAATTCTTACAAATTACTCTATCATAATAACATATGCATATAAAAACCCTTAAATTACCTATTAAGTGGACTTAGAATATAGAATAATCACCATCACATAGTGTGTTTGGATTATATAGAAACATGAAATGGTCACTACATTTTATAGGCCGAACCTTGTTAAATGTTTTATAAACCACTGATAACTAATTTTCCAACCTCACACCCAAATACAGTATGAGTAATATGGAAGGATTAAATGGATATTGATGAAATACAAAAAAGACATAAAAAGATGAAGATATATGAACATGTATAGTGGTGACTATCAACTTCCATATTTTATAAAATAAACTACATAATAATTTTAATAAATAAGATATGTAAATAAAAAACCATTTGAATTCATGAGTGGGGATGAATAATGTTTTATAGTATCTATCGGAAGATGCTAAAATTTCTATTACAATAGTGGGAAAACATGTACAAATATAATAAATAGGTGTTCGAACATTAATATAGTCATTTCCATTACATTTTATATGGATAATACGAGTGTAACAGATAATTCCAAATGCTTGAATAGTTCCCACATAGGAATCCAATATTGTGATATTAATATATACACACACTTATGATTCTTCTCCCCAATTTTCTCTATATATATGAAAATGTGCTATCAACCAATGATCCTTGAAAAAGAATGGTTATTTCGATGTTCAGACATTGATTCTGTTATCCTAATTTGGCCAATATATGTTTTTACTAAGTTATTTTGGGTATGGATTTAAATAATTTTAAACTAATTCACTTGGATCTCTTTCAATGCTTCAAAATGAGTTATTTAATACTTCGTGGTTCTTATTGAGTAAGCCAATGGAAATTGGAATGATTTTTTAATGTTTTTCAATACTGAAGACGCATTTTATATGTTGTAATGGGTAATTTTTCAAATTTTATTAACCATTTTGTTCACATGGTGGTTTTCATCAGGTTCAGATTGCTCTCCCTGGTTATCTTTTTTCTAAAATGTATTCTAAAATTTTCATTTTTATGGGGATATAGTTATCCTAGTCGACAGTATAACCCAATAGAGTTTTAAGATCTAATATAGATAAAATGGTATTTTTCATCATATTTTGGCCAAATAGGTTGTATTATTAATGTTTCATAACATGAATTCAACATTTAGGAATTTTTATTGACATGAGATTTATTTATATTATTAAAAAAAATATAAAAGTTTCATTATAATATTTAATCACGAATTAAGTCATCAAATTATTTTATTAGATGACTGAGATGGTTTTTTGAGAGAATTTTTGTTTCAATATCTTATCATGGGATTTATAACACAATCTATTGGACGATAAACCCTGAAACACTATCCACTAATTCAAAACATCATCTTAGCAATCATAACAATTTTTATTTTGAATTTTTCTATTATGCTATCATAAAACTTGCTTTTAAGAAATAATCATCTTTATTTGACATGGATCACCTTAGGTTTCATTGAATATTTGGGGTCAAAAAAACCGTAACAAATTATTAAATTCATTTTTCTAATAGCTCATATCAACTTCTTCATTCTACCCATTATAAAAAAAACATATTAAGATATTAACCATCATCATTAAAACCAAAAAAAGTTAAAATATTCAATATTATAAGACAATTTGGTGACTTTTATCAGGAATTATTATATTATTCAAGTCAAATTGTACATTAAGGAATGAAAAATTTGAATGGGTGATTAACATTGAAAATCTATATAAAAAATATTTTAATTTTTATTTAATAATACCTCATACACATATATAACAAATCATTATAAACCTTTGTAAAGGTTTCATTTATTCAATATTTTTGAGATACAATTAAGTTAATTTTAAAATAATATATATTAGTTGGATCAAAATCCTAAGAAGTTGAACCTTCTTAATTTCCTCTATTAAACTCTTCATTCCCCAATTAAGTTTAACCCTCCCATAATTCTTCATATAAGAAAATATGATACATTATCTTACCATTATTAATTTTTGTCCAATATTCCCCTTTTTCCATTCAGTATTTAAAATAATTCACACTTAAAACATTCTTTTATAAACTAATAATTGAATATTATAACTTAATAAATGAATATCACTAATCTTGAACCATGTAATCATAAAATATAGGCATCCTCAATGTTTAATTATAATAATCATGATACGGAACTAAGGCCGAACAAAAAGATCTCAGATTTCTCCTAACACATATTCATGGATTTTGTTTATTATAGAAACATCATATGCCAATCCATCTCATGAAACATACAATTGTGTTTTAAACTACTAATTTTATTGAGATCAAATTAACTATGAAATTGTTTTTTATGATAACATAGAGAGATTTTACTCATTCAAAATAAACATGTTACCCAAAAAATGATTCAATTAAATTTAATTTCCCAATTTATAAATAAGATATTTAATGTTCCTCAGGTAATTTTTTCTTGTGGGAAAAGGATTATTTTGGTTTAAATAATTTATTTACCTCTAAGAAATTAAAATACGCATAGAAAATAACATGAAATAATAAAAAGGAAATAAAAAATTTTATATTACGAAACTAATTTGTCTCTTCTACCAAACATATTCATTTCACTACTCTCTAATATTTCAAACATGTACATATTAGAAAATTACATATATGGGATATTAATTTTTAAAAATAAGTGGTATGGAATGAGGAAACTATTTGAAATTATTTATATATATTAAATATGAGAAAATAGCCTTTTAGGTTAATCATTAAAAAAATCCCACTTAATTAATTCAGATGATGCTAATTCTCCATGTTGGGAATTAGTGACTTTTACCATGTAATTTAAACTACACCATATGAAATCATATTAGTTATAATATACAACACAGTCTATTTGGAACGAAAATAACCTAGTAAAAGAAATTTCATTGATGTGAAAAGGTTTATGATTTCCCTTAACATGAAAATATTTCTATTTCATAATGTTATCAAGGGTAGCTCGTGTTATTTCTTGGTATAGTAATGTATTTGTATATATCACTCTGTAAAGATCATCTAAATCCATTATTTGGAATCATCTATTCTATTCATCCATTCCCATTTCAAAATTCAAATTCCCCGTAGACAAATTTAATTTATCATTCCAATAAATAAGAAATTTAAAATTCTAATAAGAAACATATAAATGGGTACAAATGAAGGGTGATTTAAATATTGTATTATATTCCCACAATTTATCATATGACTTCTTAATCAAATCCATTAGGTTATGTTTTAATGACATCCGTGATATTCTTTTCACTTATCAATTGAATACCTCAATTCTCTATTTATAGTATATAATATTAAATTAATGTTTTATGTTAAATTGTATATCTCCTCATATGGTATTCCATAAATCGATTATAAAACATGTATTCCATGATCACTAATGAATTCCTTGGGCACTCAAAATATGGAAAAAATTGATCTGAGAATATCATTAAGAAATCATTAATAATATGTTAGTATGTATTAGTGTTGAATCCATTTAGATACATAATTCACTAAAAATAATTTATAAATGAATCCATACTAAAAAACAAAGGACCCATAAGATATTTAACCAAAACATAACTTACCAAAAAGAATACAATGTTTTTTGTGTAATTTTTAATCTTTTATATATACTACTAGAAAATGGAGATGTCTTACAATATTTCAATAAATTAATGGGAATCTATACAATTTTTAGGATAAAAAATTCCACACTCAAAGGCCTTTTAGATTAGTTTTTCTGAACTAAATAAACTACACTAGTGAGTATGTAATCGAAAGAGTAGATACAATGTACCTCATCAATGGGATCTCACTTCATGATAACTTTATATATTATTTATGTAGGTATCCAATCCAAAATAGTGTGTCAGCTCAAATTTTATACTGGAACACTGATTGTATGTGTATATAAATGATTCCTTATAAGTGATTATAAAATTTACCATATTTCTATACCAGTAAACCATAAAAATGTCCCTATAGAGTTGAACCCCATGTAGTGAATTATGTATTTGTATTTTGGATGGGATCTTGAACTCAACAGTAAAGTGAAGTATAATCAAATGATCTTCAACAATTATATATCATCCCTAATTATATTTTATCTCTACATCAAATTTCATTAGGAGTAATATCTTTAATAGAAGACTTTTTTTTACGTATTCCTTCATCACAATTTACCTAAGAGATGAATGGTCTCAACAAACTATTACTTTCATACCTAATAAATAAAAATTAATCTCCAAAAATGAAATAATAATGGGTGAAACACTTTTTTAAATGATATATAATTAATATATATTGATTTCAATGTTCAAAATGCATATGAAATCTTATACATACATTTGTAAATTATTTAGAATAATGTGAATCCAAGAATTTGGTTTCATGTATTTCATGTAATCTCAAAAGGTGAGTTCTATGATTATTGACTACGAATGGGGGTTGTGGTAAAACACTTCTTTATATTATAAAAAGAATCCACATATTAATGATCAATGTAAACATCCATATTTAGAAAATTAGATAATGGTATTTTAGTCAAGATAAAATCTCTAATAAATCTCTTACTAAACATTATATGACCAACAAAATTTTATAGTTTCCAAAAATTGTGTGAAATAATATTAAAGATGTGCATGACCTTCCCACTATTGAATACCCTAATAGTGGGGTGAATAACGAAACTATAGTTAAAAAAATCCCCCTTCTAATATTTTTCCATCATGAGACAATACACTCTTCTCTCTTTATCTGAAAAATATATACTATCGAATTTAAATCATGAAAGGGGCATAATAATTTTACATGGTTAACCTACATCAGGATAAGTATAAAGAAAATAAAATGGGGATGTATTTATTTATCAAGTCCACTAAATAAAATTCCAATTTACAATATTTGATGTTGGAATAATGAACCCTTACGTTCACAACCAATCATAATTTGTAAACTCACGTCTCAATCAACTTAAGATTTTTTCTATCCCATAAAAAAATATCTCATATAAAATGAATCCACCAAATTTAAATCATTATTGGTGGAAAATGAATAAATTATATCATAAAGATATGAATTTCACAATATAATTGAAACCCTGTGTAATTTCATTATGGAGGCCGAAAACCATTTTTTCACAAAAAAAGTTCTTGTATGACATGTACAATGAAATAATAGTTCATGTAAAGTAATTTCTATATGATTTATCTTATTATATAAAATACTTCATATATCACATATATCTTTTAACATTTATAAATGTTTTATTATATCTATAAATTATAATATCATTGCCCTATTTTTCTATAGAAATGATCTTAAAATAGGCATCAAACAACCAATCAATATATTAGGAAACACATCATATTGAGTTTGTGACCACAATGAATTCAAAAAAAATAAATTATTCCATCATATAACTTTTTCTATGATAAATCATCATTAGATAAAAATTTATATTAAATAATTACTAGTAGAATTAAAACTACTCCATAAGATTTCTTTTATGAATTTCTAATGTTTATATCAACTCTAGATGTTTCCCCAAATTTATTTTCAATAAATATAACCAAAATTCTGTTAAAGTTCAACTTAATTTTTTTTAAAATAATATCCCACTTTGGGATTCTAAAAAACACATAAAAAACCTTTACAATTTTTTTAGAAAACAATTTTACTATTTTCTTCAAATTTTATTTTTTATTTATAACTCCAGGTAGAAATCAAGTATTCCCTTAAAACATATTTAAATCGTGCATGAGTCATGATAAACATGAGAAACACGAATAATATGAAAATTATTATTTTTCAGTAAATTATAGAATATAGATCAAAAAATCTAATTTTACATTTTATATTCCATATATAATAGTGAAATATTCTCCCAACTTACCTAAATTTCTGATGATACTCTCCCCCTTGAATGGTTTAATAAATATCTCTCAACATTCAGTGATCATATCTCCATAAATTATTAACAAACCAAAAAGTCACTCCTTTGTATTCTATACGGTGTAGAAAGATATCTAACACATTAAGGGACAATTTAAATACCTATGGAGGCGGTGATGCTAAATCCACACATATTTATATTTAGGGAGTTCACTTGACTCTAAGAGCCAATCACTTCTCCTTGAATGTCCCCTCGGTTAACTCTATTTTCATGATATCTATGGAATGATGATTGGTCACAACATACTACATTTTGACTAATTGTAAATCAAAATTATCATTAATTAAGTGATAATTTATTTCAATGTATTTCATATTTATGTTTTTTTTAATTTTCCTAAATTATATCGAACCATAATTATCAAATTTTATTTTGATAGGATATGTCACTTCAACTCCATTGTCCTCATTTTGCTACATTATGAATAACAATTGTGTGAAATATGATGTGGTCATAATATATATAAATTTTATAGTGAAAAAATAAATGTAATAAATTTTTGAATAATCCATGAATTATATAATCATCAAATATATAATTCACTACTAGATTTTGGATTTTAATCATCTGCTTATGTAGCCCAATATATATTTTTATATCAAAAATTCAGTGAATTCTCCTTACTCATCACATAATTCTATTTTTAGGAAAGAATTGTTAGACCCCATGATTTTCAAATAACTTTCATATTTCATTCTTCAAACACTATGTCTCTATTATCACTAATTTATTATAATATATCCTATAAACAGAATTTCTCCACCACTCTGATTTGAAATTCGAAAAACTGACAAAAATGTTTCTTTCACTAAGATATTTACAGTCTGATAATACACACATAATTTTTGGAGAATAGTGACATACGCTTTTGAATATTAACATATCTTTATTAAAATTAATAAATAGTAAGGAACAATAAATATAACTAAAAAAATAAACCTCACCCAAGAATGTATAATTTCAATTCAGAAATTTTAAAAGTGAAAAGAACAATCACAGAATAATTATTGGTATTTTTGTATGTAATAAAAATTTTAATCACAATTTAATGATTAATTTTATAATTTAAAATGAAAATTTATTTATAAAAAAATTATTCATTAATAGTTACTTAATTTTCTTTTGTTTATAACATAATTATATAATTATTTTTTTGAAAAAAGTATGATTTATTTTAAATTAAATTGAAAATATTAAGAAAATAATGTTCAAAATTTTTATTTAATTTTTGAATTATACACATCAAAAAATGTATGGAGTAATGTTTTTTGAATTTTATAAAACACACGAATTTTATTATGAATAGTAAAATATTGTAAGTTACCGTATATTTAAATTATCAATTAAAATCACAATTCCTAGAATCGGGGAAGATTTAAGCACAATTGGTTCAATGTCACATGCACATATTACTATTAATGGTAACATGAATCTACATTATTGGTTTTCTTGAGGGGAAAAATAAAATAATGAATAAGATATTAAAAAATTACTCCACTCCACCACAAAAAAAACCTCATTCACTTCCCCTTAAATTTAATCCTCTCTTGATTTGAGACATGTAAAATTAAAGATCAAATATCCTCCCAAGCTCTTCTCCCATAACCAAAATACAATGGAATAAAAAAAAGACAAAAACAACAGCCCTAAAGAGGCTTCAAGGAACATTACTTCAATAGGTAAATTCCTCTTTTTATTTCTTTTATTTCAAGTTCCCTTTTATATAGTACGTATTTTAAGTTTCCATACCATGTTATTATTTACATTTTATTCTATCTCATAAAATTTTAAGATTCATTTATGAATGGGTGACACCTTTCCTATAACTTTTTAATTTTTTCTAAAACCATATTTCATACCCATTTGCGGCATGAATTTTCAAATCAAAATATATCTCTTTTCCAAGCACACTTATTTTGTAATAATATTTTAATTATAATTATATTAGGTTTAGTTGTTTCATTCCATATTTCCCTTAATGTACATATTTTTTAATAATTATTAGATACCTCTTTTCTCTTCGCAAAATATTTTATGAATTTTTAATTGATTTCATTAGGCTGTCTAATTTTCATAAGGGATTTATCAACATCTCTTTTATTTCGACTTCCTTTATTTATTTTATTCATTACTCACCCGATTTCATCCAAATGTTATGATAAATCTAGTACCTTAAATTTATTATAATGTATTTTTGATATTGGAATAATTCTTCATCATTTCTATTTTCCCATTCTTTTATATTAGATTTGAAAACACCATCTTCGATGTATTAAATTATCACATTCAAGGACAACGGGGATTCATTTTCTATTACCATATTGATTTTTTTTTTCAGAAAACCATTATTATAGTTAAAAAAGACTATAAAACATGTATTATTTCTTATATATAGTTTTGGAATATTTTGGTACAAATTGATTTGATTTGTTTAGTAAAATGGGATCGTTGTGTTCAAATAAACCACAAATTAACCCAAATGGATATCATTAAATAATTTATATAATGATTCATCGAAACATGTAGTAACAAAATTTAATTTACAACCAAGTAAGCTTATGGATGTTCCCAAATAACATATAAATTCTATTCTGGAACACAATGGTCATTTTACATGATTCTCCATTCTTGTATATAAGTATATCGAACATGATAAAACAGACCCGAACAATAAAATTGAACATATTAAACCCATCAGGAACACCGTAAATGAACTAAATAAGGATATAATAAATAAATTACATAAATAATAATTTCAATAAAAATTAATTAATTAATTTTATTAGGTTATCTAGGACACTAAGATCTAGTGAACAACAACATCGAGCTTAAGGTATGGGGTTTCTTCATCTCTCTTACATTTTTGTGAGATATTCTATATTTTCTACTATTACTTGTGTATAGTGTACGTATACTTCATAATGACTTTTAATATCATTAATATATTTATATTTATCATATTCAATATATCATTTGATGATTATTAATTTTGGGGGAATAATAATCAATTGATTATAAAGTTTTAAGTATTTTCTACACGAACCTCCATTATAATTCTTGTTTCTATTATTCTATATTAAACTTAATTAAATTCTTATATATTCATATTTAATGCTAATAAATTATGTGATAAAGTTATATATACATGTTCTAACTGTAATCCTTCATTATTTTGAGTGGAGGAACATATTTTAAAAGAATATTTCCAAAATTCATCTGAAATTCAACACTGATTCAAGGAACTTATTGAATTCTTACCAATTCTGAAGTTCACAATAATAATAATTTTTATGTAATATTTATATTTCTATAATCATATATTTTAACATGAACATTAAAATTTTGGTTCATTTATGGTTTTATGAATGGAAACATTACTTTTCTTGTCAAAATCCTTTAACATTTTCCTTCAATCTACCTAAAAAGTTTTATTCCAAAAGTATCCTTACAATCTATTTTGAAATTATTTCCACTCAATAAGACATAATTTGAGCCTAAAATATAAATTCAATGACCTTACCTATTATCTAATTGGATATAAATGATTACAATATGATTTCATTGAAATCAAAAATTATGTTTCAAAAGAACACTTCTTTGAAAAGTAAGAAGGATTTTTCTCATTTCATAATAACTTTTATGATGTATATTCCTTGTTGAGTAATTATTCCAAGCTTGTGGTGTATGTAATGACCATGTGTATTTCTTATCAATAGTATTTTTAATCTCATGATATTATAATTAATTATAATTTTATTTTTTACGGTGGTATCAGAAATATTGGAATGTCTAAGGATTATTTCCTTAAGAATTCTTGAATGGTCTCATTTAAAAGTATATTTATGTATGAAAACATCACTTGTTTAATATTTAAAATTGTTGTGATTTAACTATTATTATAACATATAAATTATTTTATTAAATGGTTTCAAATTAGTTTGACTATGGATGTGTTATCTTGATACCATTCAGCAATTTTTTCTGAATTATTAGTGTTTATGTTCAACAATTGGGGAATGTTATTTACAATTAATATGTAAGTTTTAATATGAATGTATATGTTGATTATGTTCAGCCCTTTCATATAAGGAATTCATTTAAAATAATATGTGATCAGTGGTCCCGTTATAACCCCTCTATGAATCGGTAGGTCTCTTGAGACAAATATATGTGGACTTGGCTAATGCATTTCCCATTTTGAGATATGGTTTTGGCCAAGTCCTTAATCATTTTTAGAAATATTGGATGATGCCTGATGATATGATTTATAATTTACCTCATATGCATTTCCATCATTATAATGCTATAAATTAATATTTCACGTGGTTATTCACAAAGTAGAATATCCATGGTTAGGATTCATTATGGTAATGTTTACTCAGATAATTTTTTCTATCAATATTTTGTTAAAGATTATTTTTAAAGGCATGTGTTCTCAATTATTAAATATGCCTAATGTTTAAGTTTATGATATCATCTATTTTGTTGTTTATTCTTACAAATCATATAATCTCACCAATTCTAAGGTTTAATTTTTTTCTCGGACAAGAAAAGATATATAATGCCTGACTTGTGAAGATAATCTTGGAGTGGTTAATATTTACAATGAAACATATATGTGGTTTTTCATTTCATGTTGAAATTATTGATCTAATGTATGTCTCTTGTTTCCAAAATATACTAAAATTATTTTTCCATCGGGAAGCATATTCTAATTTTATATGATAATATAAAAAAATAAGGCACTGGATATGGGAAAATGGGGTTGGGTCTTTATAGTTTGTATCAGAGGATGTTCTATAGAAAACATGGAAACAATATATAGAAAAAGTAGATTAGTGAACAAAAAACCGTAGATAGCCTTTTGGAATAAAAATACAAGGATAACCTTGAATATTTGTTTGAAATTTATTATTTTGTTTATCAATTAAATGAATCCTTGTTTGGATAAGAACATGTTGAGGTGGCTCAGGCATATATTTGTGAAGGAGTAAAACCCGACAACACAACTTTGAGCTAGACATGACTTGGATCTAGTGAACAACAATGGCCCTTCCTGTAGTCTGGGTTCAACACTCCAAGAGATATGATTTCTTAAATTAATAAACTTATTACAAACCATTATGATTTATTTATTTCCATAATATAACCAAAGAATACAGTTCTAGGATTTATGATTCATAAGTTTATGTTATGTGTTATATATGTTATTGGATTTAGAGAGTTCATAATTTTATAAGCTAATATATTATTTAGAATTAATTAGAAATTGAACCTAGAATAAGAAATGATAACTTCACCATTATAAATGAGTCAAGGAGTAATAAGGATCATACATTTTACAGTATTAAGCCACCATTTTGATGGAATATAGTCTCCCATGTGTTGTCATCATATATGGAAATAAAATCATGAGTTAACAAAGTATGAAAATATTTCTCTGAGTTCTATGGATTTGAAGAGAAGGGACAATAAAAAAATATGGATAATGGGAAGAAGGGAAATAAGTGTTTCCCCACATGTTATAACTGTGGATGGAAACACCTTGATATTCGCATAAGAAGAAAATATGTTATCCTAAAGTGTGGTGAAAAATCCCCCCATGTTCATAATTACATGAGAAGGAATGAATTTTCATATTTTCAATGCTTCAACTATAAGAATATAGGGCACTATAGAAATTAATTTCCAAAGAATCAGGGAAATATAAATCTAAAAAAGGAAAAGGGATCACTGGGAAGATTATGATGTTAAAAGAGGGGAAGTAAATAAATAATGAATTTATGTTTTTGGATTCAATAAATATATTATGATATTCTTGTAATAAGAATTATGAGATATAAAAGGATTGTACAAAAGTTCTATTTCATTATGTATTTGAGGTCATATGATGAATCGTAAAAGGGAAAAGTAATTTAGTAGAATGTCAAACATTTAAGAAGACACATGATTATGGGAAAGACCCCTAAATATATAAACGAAGATAAGATAATGATGAAGAATTGACTGAATCATATAAGTATTGAATACATTGGAACAAATTATTGACTTGTCTAAAATTGGTCTATACTATCATCAATGGAGTTTACAACACATATGGATGTATGTAATGTATCCAATATCATTTCTCTTACTTAAGAAATATTGAAGAATTCACGTTTTTAATATGGTTTTTATTATAAATCATGTTATTTCTAGATTTCAAGAGGATTCTTGATGAACTAATTCACATGATTGGAATGTAAAAATTTAAGGTGGACACACGTTGTTTAATGGAAAATAAGGTAGTATATGCATTGACAAGGATTAATCATGGAGTTCTAAACAAAATGAGTACTTTACAAGGACCCCAAATACATGGATTTAATAATGATGGATATGAGAATAATTATAATGTATTAGATCAAGATCTTTCAATAAGCTAAACCTTTTGTGAAATGGTTTATGTTGATAATTTAATGAGGTTTCATATCTCAATGTCACTACCTAAGGCATCTTGTGTTGAGTGATTCAATAATGATTGTTCAAGGAACAATCAAAGGACTATATTGTGTTTATGAAGTAGAAACATATATTTATACTCTTATAGAGTGGAATAATTCATCAACTCTAAGAAATTAGTCCTAAATAAAAACATTGTCTTAATATATATATATATATATATATATATATTCATGATATCAATTAAATTATTTGTAACTTTATTTTTTGTTTTTTTGGTAATTATATTTTATCTGAGAGTATTTTCTATCAATTTCCTTCATAAAAAGATGATTTTATTATTCTTACCTGACCATGTAATCCAATTAGAATGTGTAGTTTTTTAGTAAATGATTCATTTTCTTCTCCCACATATTAATGGGATATTTTAACAATATTGTTTATGTTGGTTTCTCAAAAGGTAATTTTAAACTATCAACCATTAACATTCTATGTTCAATTTGAAATTTCGAGGAAGAAATTTTTATAAGGAGGGGATATTGTAAAACACAAGATTTTGAAATTAAATTTAATATTGAATTCCTAAAAAATTAATTCTCTACAAGAACCACTTTGTTATAAACTATCTAGTAAAGATAATTTTTCCACCTCTGTGATATGAATTTAAAAAACTAACATAGACAGTTGTGTTCAGTATGATATTTAGAGTATTATAAGACAACATACTTTTTTGTGAATAATAACCTACACTTTTGAATAGTAATATTACATTATGTATAGTAATGAATAGAAATAAATATTAATGAATATAAAATCAGATAAAAAATATAAACTTCACCCATGAATGTATAAATACAATTCAGAAATCTTATAAGTGAAAAAATTATCATAGTATAAGTATTTGTATTTATCGATGTCATTAATATTTTAATTAAAATACTATGAATAATTTAACAATGTAAAATGGAAATTTATTTTCATAAAGTTTAATCAGAAATTTTTAATTCATTGTCATATGGTTATAAGATAATTTTTTGGGATCTTGATTAATTTTTCATTGTGTTATGAAACAGGTTATAGTTTTAGATTTTTTGGAATAAATTATGATTTTATATATAAAATAAATTAAAAATATTTAATAAATTATTTTTGAAAAATTAATGTCATTTTTAAATTCTATAGGTTGAAAAATATTTATGGTAAATTGTTTGTATTTTTTCTGAAATACTAAAAAAAATTTGAATATTAAAATACAACAATTTTCCATATATTTACATTATCGAGTAATTTCACGATTCCAAGTATCATGGATTATGTACTGATACATGGTTATAAATCACATGCACTTATTACTATTATGGTTTCATGATCAACACCATTGGTCGTCTTGAGGAAAATAATAAAATAATGAATAATGTATTCAAAAATTACTCCTCTCCTCTATTATAAAATCCCTACTCAATCCCCCGTCACATCACCTCAATCAAACCTTCTTCATTGTGTAAATTCTACCCAAATATCCTTCCAAAATCCAAAGCAATTACTATAATCCTTTGGTTGCATAAAACTTAAAAAATCCCTCTTCAACAAAGGCTCTCAAGGAAGATTAATTGAAGATGAATATTCTTCTTTTAATTTCATTTATTTCATGTTTTATTTAATGTGGTATGTATATCATGTTTACATAACAATATATTATTTGAATTTTATTATGTCCCAACACTATTTTAAGAGTTTTTATTAATGGGTGACCCCTATACCCTATCTTTTTATTATTTTTTGAAACCATAATTCGTAGTCGTTATGCTGTAGAATTTTCAACTCAAAATATCTCTTCTTTTAAGCACTCTTATTATGTTATTATTGTTTAATTTCAACAGGATTATGTTGTGATATGTCAATGAATATCCCCCTTAAATTAAATATTATTTAATAATTATTATATAACCCTTTTCTCTCAATAGAATATGTTATGAATTTTTAAGTGATGTTCTTAGGCTGCCGAATTTTTGTGTGGGATTTCTCAACTTTTCATATATTTCGAGTTCCATTATTATAGTTTTTTATTTCCTAAAATAATTTCATCCAAATGATATGATAATTTCAGTACCATAAATATTTTTTAATATTGTTGTGACAATGAAATAATTAAACATTATCTCCCCTTTCCCATTCTTTTATACTAGGAATGAAAACACCATCCAAGATGTGTTAAATTACCAGATTCAAGGACGATGAGTTTTCAATTTCTATTACCATATAAAATTATGGTCAATAAATCATTATTATAGTTTAAACTGACAATAATATTTGTATTATAACTCATATTATTGTTTCTGAAGCTTTTTGTGCTCGTGGTGTTGATATATTAAAAAAAATGGGTTAGTTTTGTTAAAAACGGCTAATTAACCAAAAAAATATCATTAAATAATTTATATAATCATTAATATCCACTTCTCGTAAATAATTGGAAATTAAAAACATGTAACCATATTTATGTTCAATAAAATCATATAACTTCAATTTGGGAAAAAAATATTAATTTTACATGATCTTCCATTCATGTATATAAGTTAACAGATTATGAACAAATGAACCATAACAACAAAATCGAACCTCAAAAACCCATCAAGAAGACCATAAATGAACATAATATGGCTATAATAAAATTATAACATAGGGAAGTGGTTCTAGATATATTAATTAATGAATTTAATTTGGTAATCCAGGACAGTATGATCTAGTTAAGATAACCATCGAACTTATGGTAATGAGTTTCTTCATCTCACATTAATTTTTGTGAGATTATCCAGATTCAATACTATTTATTGTGTATTTTGTTTGTATACATAAAATTGATGTTATATATCATGAATATATATTTTTAGAATAGTAAATTTTTCATTTTATAATTATTACTTTTTGGGGCATAATATTCAATTGATTACGAAGTTGTAAGTATTTTCTACCTGAACGACCATTTTCTTTCAGGTTGTTCTTATTCTCTATTCACCTCAATGAAATTATTATTTATTCTTATTTTATCACAATATATTCATTTTAAATTTAATATGTATTTTTAAAAATTTTAATCCATTGTTATTTTGTGGGTACTTAAATGATTTAAAATAATATTTAAAAAATTATTTATGAAACAATATCTTGATTAAAAGTACTTCTTGAATTATTACGTAGTTTGATGTTCAATATATAATCTGTTTTGTGTTGTATTTATCTTTATAAAATCACTAATTTTAACATGAAAATTCTATTTTGGTTAATTTATGGATTTATTGAAGCAAATATTCCTTCATTCTTTAAAATCCTTTAATATTTTCATTAAACTACACCAAAAGGTTTTATCCCTTAAGCATCCTTAAAAACTATTTTTAAATGATTTCAACTCAATAAAACATTATTTAATCATCAAATATAATTTCAAATACCTTATTTATTATATTATATGATATACAAGATTATAATCTGATTTAATTTCAAATATAAATGATGTACCAAAAGAAAAATTATTTAAAAAGTAAAAAAGAATTTTTCAAGTCTCACATTAACTTTTATGAAGTATATGCCTTGTTCAACACTTATATCATGATTTTGATTTATGTGAATCCCATGGGTATATCATATACATAGTATTTTTATTCTAATTATATTTTAAGGGATTAAAATTTTAATATTTCAAGGTGGTATGAGACACTTTGAAATGATTAAGAATTATTTCCTATGAACATTTTAATGGTCTCATTTTAAAGTATCTTTATCTAAGACAACATCACTTGTTGAATATTTTTCCCAATTGAGATATATCTATTATGATCTAATTTAAAATAATTTTTTATGTCTTTCTTATTAGTTATACTATAGGTGTTCTATATTGAAACCATTTACAAATGTATTCCAAATGGATAGTGTATATGTTCTATAATTGGGGAAAGTTATTATCATATCATATGTTAGTCTTAATATGAATGTATATGTATATTGTGTTCACCAATTTCATATGAGGAATGAATTGGACTTATTATGTGATGGTTGGGCCCGCTATAGACCCTCGATGCATCAGAAGGTCTCATTAGACTAATATACATGGTCTTGACTGAGGTTGTTCCAATTTTTATATATGGTTTTGGCCAAGGATTTAATCATTCTTATACGTCTTGGCTGACACACTGACGATATGTTTTTCAATTTTCAACAAATGAATTTCCCTCATTATGTATACAGAAATTAATAGTTCATGTGGTTATCTGGCTAGTAGAAAAAATATGGTAATGATTTATTATGGACATGTTTACTCATGTCAATTGTTTTTTTCCATATTATGTTCATGTTTATTTTCAATGGAATGTGTATTAAATTATTCCCCATTCTTTATTATGACATTTATAATATCTTCCTCTGTATTGATTACCCTTTCTGAGGATTTGATCTTACCCCTTCTATGGTTTTATTCTTTTCAGGATAAGAAGTGGTATATAATGACTGACATACCAGAATAATCATGGAGTGATAGAGGTTCCCAATGGAACTTATTTGTTTCTTTCCTTTTAATGATGTAGTTATTGAACTTATGTATGTATATTTCATCCAAAATAAACCTAATTACTTTGTCCTTTGAGATTCATATTCATTTTTTATATGCCAATGTAATAAAATAAGGCACCGTCATTCGGCAACAAGGGTTGGGTATTTACAAGAATTCACTGTTTAAAATTTCAAAGATGTTTTCAGGTGTATAGATTTAGATAATTAGGATATAAATGTTATATAATAAGTCCATATAAAAAAGGTGGAAAATCTACTCAATATCCTCTGTTCATAATATAAATCTTTTAAAATGAGACATTTTTTCGTTTTTGATAAATCATAATGACTTTAAAAATAAATTCTTATTTGTTCTTACCCATAAATAAACCCTATAAAAAAATTATAAACATGTGGGATGAGAAAAACTGATCAATAATGTATATTAAAAGATATATTGTAACCTGTTAGATAATTTTAAGACTATAAAATAATAAAAAGATATAGTATTTTACATAATAAAAATTGATCTAAAGAATATTAATTTAAAAAC
Source organism: Viscum album (assembly GCA_963277665.1). Lineage (NCBI taxonomy): Eukaryota > Viridiplantae > Streptophyta > Magnoliopsida > Santalales > Viscaceae > Viscum > Viscum album. Next base: position 200,112,278 of record OY728137.1, on the reverse strand, counting down.
ATGTGAATATATAATTACCAACATTTTTTTTAAACACATGTTATATAAATTCATAATGGAAAATAATAAACATAATTATTTTAAAGAACAAATGAGAAACCATTAAAACACCATCTTAAAAAAATCCTTTTTACCCAAAAATGGAATAATCAATGTTATAAAATGACTTTGATAAGTTGATTATACTAAGAGTTCATTATTAAATAATATATAGAATAGAAATAATTAAATATTAAAAATACTTATACATAAATTAATCATTGAAAATAATCCATTAAATATTGTTATAAACAATGAGCTATGATAGAATCATGGACATGGTATGTTATACATATGCATGAGTAGCCTTTTCATTTTTTAATCAATAATTATGGAGAAATGTACATATTATTTTATCATAAAAATATTAATTATATAATAATATAAGATTAATTCTTGAAATTAATTTCTATTTATCAGCAAAAAGTTGTGTGTTCTAAAAAAGAATTCAAATGCTTCGTGGAGGTTGTTTTCCACTTGTAGGTACTGACAACGCTTTCATTTTTCATTGATTAAAATGTATGATAAAATATTAATTTTTTAGAATTATAAATATTTCAATAATATAATATTTATTAATTAAACACATAATCATAAAAATTTGTGAGAGTTAGTAATGGAAAATTAATTATATCAGATTATGAGGAAATAGATCCCCATATAAATGAATGATGGTCTCATTTCCAATTTGATCAAAAAAAGGTGATAGATATAGGTTATTACATTAATTTAATGAAATTTTAATGTATGGTTAATATTTATGTTATTTTGTAATAATTGTTTAATATTATTTAAATGGGGTGGAAGAATAAATGAATCTAAAATAATCGGTTAAAAGTTAAACCCCCTATTTAGGAAATATCATTTTTTATACACATTAACCCCCTTATGGTTAATATTCTGTAGATAAAAGGCATATAGGATGATGGGAGGGACTGTAATAAATTATTTTGTCAGAGATTTTCATAAGAAAAAAATTTTAATTGGGAATAAAATAAGAGAGGTTGTTTCTTTTTATAGAGGAGAGGATGGTCCGTTGTGAAATTTGTTAAATTGTTAAATTAATATAAATTGATTATTCAGTTCAAAAGGATATAAATCTATATTTATTAATCTAATATTAGATGGAGTCATAATTATCTTACAAATTAAATTTTTTTAATGTTTATATTATGGTTTTACACTAATAGTTTGGGTTTAATTCATGTTAATCAATATTTATGATTGGTGCAAAAATTTGTTTTACATATTTGTGGGTTCAGATAGTTACTATAAATCTAAATTAGTAATATTAATGTATTACGGTTGATATTATAAATCATATCCTAATAAAATGAATAAATATATTATTTTTTGTAATATTAATTCATTTACGAAATTAGTTTTTCTTATAAATTATCAATAATGTCGATTAAGAACTATTTATTTAATTTGATATTGAAAACTGCAAGAAAAAAATGGGATTAAAATTTAATTAATTCATGTAACTGTAATATGTTATAATTAAATATATAATTTGTGTAAAATATTTACCTAGTTAAAAAATATATTAAATTTTGAGTTTCTATTATCATTTACATGATTCCACTACTACCTACACACGCAATAATCAATTGTTACATTAGATGTTATGGTAACTATGTTATCACTAGTAATTATAAATAAATTATCATGATAATGAAAAATAATTTATATTTCAAATCTTTCATTATAGCTATAAATTATTTTAATTGACCCCTTTCCCGAAATATTATATATACTAAAAGACAGAATGTGAAATTTTGGGAATTATCTTTTACATAAAAAATATAATGGTCATAAAAATGGAACCAAGAATCCATTTTTTTTAAAACTTATGTAAATGAACTAAATAAATTCATAAAATATGATAAATTTGGGTTTTATGGTAATTTTCTATTAATTATCATAATATTTTTAACCATAATGACCAGGTTTACCCTTATTGTGATGATAATTATTTAATAAGGTTGCTAATAATTATGATAAATAAGATTGAACTATTTAGTAAATTTTAAAAAATGTTTCAAACTATTAATTCCTTTATCTAACACTTAATTTATATTAATGTAATAAATTAGTCTATATTTAAACAAGAAAACCAGGATGAAAAATATTTTTTCAGACAAATGATATTTATATATAAAAATATTTTTATAAAAACTAAAGAATAAAATTAATTACAAATAATATAATTTGGTTTTTATTAATAAAAAGTATAAAATTAAATATTAAAAACATCCAATTTAGAATTTAATTTTGTAAATAGTTGAAAAAGTATACTTTTCAATAAAAACAAGTATTTTTAGCTATTCAATGAAACATCAATATTTTCATAAAAACATGTTTACACTATAGTAAAATTTCAATTTACTAGTTTCAATAATGGATATTATTTTTAAATATTAATATTCTATAATTTATAAAATATTTTAAATAAAACAATATATTACATGAAATCTCAATTGACGTAGAAAAAAGATATTTTTATTTTTTTTCTAAAAAATTAACTACTATTCTTATAATAATTATAACTCCATAAAATATAATTAATGACTACGAAAATTATTTATATTAACCTTTCTTGGGTTGTAAAATTCTTTTCCCTTTTGGAAATTGTGTCCTCAATATTTTATTTACAAATTAAACATGTTTGGATATCTTTCCCTAATATAATTTTTGAATTACCATGTTTCTTCTTTAACCATATGGTATTTCAAAAAACACAACATTGTGAGTTAACTTAGTTGAAAATACATTCTCTATATGTCCAAGAATCTCATTGAGTTGTTCCTTGTAATAAAGGTTATCCTCTAACTGTACTACTTCATAGCTCAATACATTAGATTAATCTGGAACATTTTTTATTATAATTGTAACTTGAAAAACATTATATATCTAGGATAAACTCATAATAAACACTCCTCAGTTAGAAAATAATAAAACATTTTCTATTGTTTAATATAGATCAATTAATTATAGAATTAGATTACCCTTTTGAACTAAATACATTACACTTTTTAATGGGGACACATTAAAAAAAGGGTCACCTACCTCGAATAAAATATCTTTTTTATTTTATACAGATAACATTTTTATATTCTCTAGACATACTCATATGATGTTGAATAATAATCACCTTCCTAATGATTTACTCTACATACTCTATCCTAAATAATATTATTTCTCATCCTCCATTAGAAAATGATGGCATCCAACACTGTTATCCATATAATACTTAAAAAGGTTTCATCTATATAATTTATTAGAAGATGTTGTTATATTAAAACTCAACGAACAAATATTTTTAACCCACATACTCTGAGATAAATTAAACAACAATAAATATTCATTTGTGGTACTAATTTGTTTTCTCATACATTCCAAAATAGTTAGGATGAAAAGTTGTATTGAACATTAATTCAATATCGAATGAATATTTTAGCCTTTATAATAATTATAAGGGAACCTGGGATCATAGTCAGATACAATTGATTGAGAAACCTTACGTAACATGACTATGAATTTGAGATAAATTCAATAATGCTTATTTAAAATCATATTATCTTCAGTAGGAAGTAAATGAGTATATTTAGTTAATTCATCATCAATAACCCAAATTGCATTATTACCTCAAGATTCATTTTTCAATCCCACAAATAAATTTAGTGATATACCCTCTCATTTCCACTCTATAATTAGAAAAGTTTCAATCATCCACATATGTAATTATTCATATCCTTAAACCTATTTAATTGTCAAAATTTCTAAGGTAAATTCAGAAATACATATTTTTATTCCATCACATTATTAAAACTTCTAAAGGTATTTGTTCGTCTTTCTAGTTCCATGATGAATAGATGATGGGGAACTATGAGATTCACTGAATAAATATTAATTTAACTGTGAATTAGAAGGCAAACATAATATTTATCAAAATATGATAAAAATATATTTAACAACATTAAACATTAAAAACATAACCATCTTAATAGATTCTACCTTTCATTTAAAACTTGATCCTCCTCTATGATTGCTTTAATTTTTTTATAGAAATTACTATACTGAAATGTAAAAAAATAGAGGATGTTCAGAAAGGTGTAGTATCTTGGCCAAAATATATAAAATTATTAACCAAAGTGTATGATTCAAACTAACATGGTAAATATAGAATTATAATTATGCATAAAAGTACCAGATACTATTTTCTCTTTTCTAGGATGGAAATGAATCATGTAGACGTAGTCCTTAATTAGTTTCATCCATCTTTTCTACATATTTTTCAACTCTTTATGACTGAATATATACATAAATTTTTTTTATCATTATATTTTATCACAATTTACACCTTATAAATTATGCCTACAAATTTTTACTTAAAAAAGTAAACAGAAATTCCAAATCATGTGTAGTATTTTTTATCTCATGAGGGTTCAGTTCTTAGAAAGCATAAGCAATTACCTGATTATAATATATTTGGAAACATCCTATTTTTATGAATGAATCATCAATGTAAATGATACATTATCCAATTATGAAGGGTAAGGAAAAAAAGAGGGCATTCACTGATCTCCTTTTTAGTTCATAGAACCAATCATCACAATACTTTTTCATATGAATTTAACTATTTTTAAAGATCACCTTGTCAGTGGGATATGTGACTAAGAAAATTTTCAATAGACCACCATTAGTAACCCTCTAATATATGAAAACAAAAATTATATATGAAATTTTTTGGCCTTTCTCATTCATTAAAAACATCTTTTAGAAAATTTTAAGGATTTTACCATCCTTAGAAAAAATATTAGCAATGAATAAAATTTTTCCCAACCATAATACATAGTTAAAAAATTTATCAAATCAATAATTATAATTTTAAATATTTCAAAAAATCCCTTAGGTTTCATTCATGTTCCTCATGAATTATAGAATATAAGGAAATTTCATCAATAAAAACAACTAAAATATATCCAAGAACTCATGGAAAACACTATTCATAAGGTATATAAATACATCTCGTGTACTAGAAAACTAAAAGGGAAAAAGAAAATTCATATAATATAGGTATATAATATAAAACATAGTCTTAAAGATATCTTCATCCTTTACTTCTAAATTATGGTATCATGACCTTTGATCACTCTTTAAATAATATTGTTCCCCAGGAAGCTAATCATATAAATCTTTGATATGCAGTGAAGTATACTTATTCGTAACAATGATATAATTCAAGGTACTAAAATTAATTAAATTATTTAATTAAACATCATTATTTTCATTAAATAAATCTATGGACCCACATGATGATGTGATAGAATGTATGAAACCAATTTTATAAAATCATTCAATTAATTTTTGAATTCCAAAATCTCTAATTGATCCATTTGATAAGGGGTTCTAAAATAGGCATATCATTGGGAAAAAATTCAATAGTTATGTCAACATCTTGGTCCAGAATAATAATAAATAAATAATCCTTAAATACATCAACAAATTCATTTACTATTGGGACATTGCTACTCTGAATTATTTTGTTCTTTTCGATAACAAAATATACAGAACATTTACTACCAATTCTAATCAATTTATCAATTTCTTGAAATTTTCCCAGTAATTATGGATTGTGATGATTAAATGTAAAATAGGGAATAGACCTAACTAAAAAAAATAAGTGTTATATTATCCACCATTTCATTAGATGGAACAAAATCAACTATAACATTAAAAAATGATCTTTCCACACCATTCTCCCATTGATCATGATTATTTCCACCATTAGTGACTAACGTCAGAAACACGATAACATATTTCCCCATTTAATTTCAACTAAATCAACTTACCATCATCCATTAGTTATTTTTTTGATAATTTATTTACATTTAAATGACACATATGTACAATTTATACATCAAAATATCACCTAACATTTTATAATAAATTCTCTAGGTTTTTTTTACAACACATATCCCAATACGAGAACATGAATTTATTACATACATGTTTGTTTGATGGATGAACCCCCTTTCCATTCATATTGACTATTTTATAATTGTTTTCATGCGTTAAATAATCACCGAAAAAATTATATTTTTCCCTCTCGAAAATTAAGAATGATTCACATAAAAATTGAAGTCATTGGAATCTAATTTCATTGGATATATTGGTTTCAATCTTGTGTAATACTAATTAATCTTACTGACATGATCTGAGATAAAATTTCATGTGTTCCTTTCCAATTGAGTGGTGTTTTCTTTATATGTAGGCACTAAATATTCCACCATCGGTCTCAATTCGATGAATTTTTTTATCCTATGTCATATATCCTTCATAAAATACATCTCAATGAAAATATTCAAAAATTCATCCCATTTTAGGGTATCAATATATTCAATTCCTCTAGTGTTCCTATAAATTAATCAACCCTCATTATCTTCACCTGAAAAATAATAAATAACAAGTGTTACCATTAGATTCTCTAATACATCAACGACCTCGAATATAATTTCTTGGTATTTAATCTATTTCTCAGCTACCATTGTTTTAGGTAATCCACTCAATACTAGAGTCTATTATTTCATCAAATTTTCAATTCTTGAAAATTTATGTTGTGGTGAATGTGGTTACTATCAGACATAGATTCCAAAACCATTTATAGATTATGTAAACAGAGTTATGAGATCCATAATGTGTCTTTTTCCAATTCCACAAATTTTTTGTTTTTGATTTGGAAGGATATAATCCTATTATTTCCTTCCTACATCATATTCCACGTTTCCTCTACCGAAACCAATCAAATTATAATTAATTTTCTCGAAGAAATATAGAAATCTTAAAATTATATATTATTATAACTAGAAATTATAATTTATTAATGTTATTTAATATAATTATCATAACCTCTAAAATTATCTAAACCGGTATATAATTCCAACTATAAAGACCATATATCTATTTAACCCATAAATCAATTTTTTATATAGAATTAACATTTTTGAATTTGGTAGATATTTTTTGGTAAAGAGTTTTAGATCATTAAGTCATAACTATTTCATAATAAACCCATAAATTTTAAAATGGAAAATTATAACCAATATTTATTTTACCATAATATGAAATATTTAAAATAAAACATTTTTTCTATTCATGAATTATCTTCTCATAAACTTTATATTAAATTCTTCTTTTTTTCTTGACCATAAAGAAATGCTATGAAAATAATTTAAAAAACATGGGATTTAAACAAGAATCAAACTATGTTTTATAAAAATAGAGAACCCAATTAGCCTACTTTAACTCTATAAAATCAAAAAAAAATCCATTAAAATAAAAAATCATGAGAACAAAAATTATCATTAACATAAAAATGAATCCCACATTTCTACCTAATGAATTTCTGAAAAAACATTATAATAAATCAAATATTTGAAACCATGAACATGTAGTTTTTATAGAAAACCTGATACCCCATGAAAAATATCTCATAAAAACATAACTTTTACACAAAAATATCATAGTCATTACTTTCAGATAATTGATATTTTGGATTCCTTTTGTGATCATGAAATTTACATGAAAACTTATAAGATGACCTAGAAAATTAATATAGGTCCATTCAGACCTCATCATCATTGGACCCTTATATTAACTCATACATTAATTCTCTCAATTAGAACATCCACATAATGGAATTCTAATACAATTCTCTAAATAACACTACCAGATTCTATGTAGGTCGATATCGGGCTCACCAATCATCTATGTTATAGCAGGCTTACACATGAGGAATATGGGTCTCATTGGTTATCAAAAATAATATATATGGACCATATCACAAATAAAACAATTGAAAATAATTTTTAAATTTGTATGAAATAACCATTTTGAAATCCAAGTATCCATTCCATTTAAAAATCTCATTTCAAATATTAAAAACCCAAAATAAGTTAAATTGGTTTTTTCATTAAAGAAAAAATGAAATGTTTCGAATGGGTAAAAATATTAAATAATAGTTATGTTTGTGGGGAAAATCAAATTACATTTTATTTTTTAAAATATGAAATTCTTTTTGTCTTTGGAAATAGAAATCATATTATTATATATAAAATATAAAAATGGGTTGATTTTAAAAACCTTAAAGATAATTTAAGATATAAATAAAATAATACATTATAATTCTTTTATTTCCATCAAAATATAACCATGAAATTATTTTAAAAATATTCACGTGGATTGAAGTGTTTAGAAAATAAATCTTTAAAACGCAGTAAATTAAGATTTTAAATTAATGTGTCGATTACGTAAATTCTAAATCATCATGTACATTATTTATAACAAGGAATAATAATTTCTTTACATTTTATACATTCATGAGAACCATTTTCTAGTTTATTATTCAATTTATTTTAGCTTTTACAAATCTATATTTAATTAATCAAACAATTACGTTTACATAGAACATTTTGATGATATTTGGATTGTATATCCAAAATGACTTCATTGGGAAGACTATGGTCAAATAAATCATTTTTCCATAATCTAATTAATAACTATAATGTAATATTTATCATATTTACATATCATTTATAATTTTAAAACCATCTATGAGATTTTTTTTTGAAAAACAATATATGTTAAAATCACGGAGAGGGTAGATCATATATATATATATATGAGTAACATTTACATTTTACTACGACCATTATTAAAAGAAGTTATGTATTATTTTAAAATTCTAAAATATTAATTATATAATAAATTCCATATTAATTCTTAAAAATATATTCTATATTCCATTCATAATATGTGGTCATGAAAAATGAATTACATCACATCCTGAAGGTGGTAGTCTACACATACGCATGAATGACTTTATCATTTCATAATAGATAATAGGGTATGGAAATATATTACATTTCATATTTGAAAAATATTCCCTTAATATAAAATTTATATATTAATTCACCTATTATAAATAGACAATATAGGCAGTGATGGAAAATTAAAAACATCGATTCACGAGGTAGTAGCCCTCCATATAAAAAAAATTGTGGGTTTTTATCCAATTTGAGTTAGAATAAAATGTATATATGTTATTAAATTAATATAATAACATCTAAGTAAATGGGTGAAACAAATATTTTTATATCATAATTATTGATAAAATTTTAAAAAATTTGTATGAATAAATAAAATAGTGAAAAGCTATAAATATTCATTAGAACACCTCCCCTCCATTACCCAATGTTTTTGTAAGGTTGGTATTATGGATAATCAAATACCATTTGTAACACCCTAGGTAAATAAAGAATATGAAATCTTTATATTTATCCATATTTGTGAATAAAATATTAATATTACTTTAAAGGGGATGCTATTCTCGATGGCATACCCAATACGCAACAACGAGTTTCTTGGAATCTTACGTTGCACTCTAATAATAAAATAATATTATTTTAAATGGTAGTTAACGCCTAGCCGTTGTAATGGCGGGAATGAACAGAACTAACTACAAAATTATTGTATATGTTTGTCAAATATTTTTACTCTTTACAATAAATGTTAGAGGAATAAAAATGCATATGAATCCAGTTTTTAAGTGTAAACATTCTAATATTCTTTAAAAGGTCGATAAACCGCCTTTTGATGGAGAACCCCTTTTAAATCCACTTTTTGAAACTTTTATAAGATCTATTTTTCAAAATAAACATATTATTTATTATTGGGACATTGAAATTTACCTTGGGTTAATTTTTGGTATTTTTCTGACAATGTTCATTTTTCAATGAATAGTGAAAAATACTGCATTTTACATCAAAACTGTATTTTCATATAATTTAATTATATGGTTATATTATCTTTTTAATTTGTTTTAAAGAGTAATTAGAATATATTTTTACCATTTAATTCAATTATGGTCATTGGGATTAATTTCACTTTGGAATTAGGCATAAACAAGTGCCAAACTTTTCATAAATATTGTTTCTAAAAAACCCGCTATTTGTTTTGTCAACGGGAAGTTTTTTTAAATTAATTATTACAATTTATGTGATTGTAATTTTGTAAAATGAATTACATATTTGGAATCAGAAGGTCCAAATTATGTAATTAAGACTCTTTTGTTTTTGGATATTATGAATAGTAACAACGGTAATTATCTTTAATTATCTTGATTAATGAGTAATCAGGTAGTTAAAGATAATAAGATAATATCATAATAATAAAAAATGACCTCAAAATGTGTTGTAAGGCTACTGTTTGTCTCATGGACGACCATGATATTCTTTGTGCCAAACTTTGAAGCCCCATGGAAACACTTTTGTGAGAAAGTGACTTTTTATCTTTTTATTTTTTAAAGAATGTTAAATGTAACAAAGAATGTATCAACTGAGTAAAATATTTTTAATTTTGTCTACATAAATGATATTTTCGAATATAAATATTCATTGGAAATATAAAAAGATTTCCTACATAATAGTATTTTTTTTATTTTTAGACATTAAATAAATTAATTTATTTATGACATCATGATGATGCAGCGATGACCTCATTATTTAACGATTTAAATAAAATGGAAAGATAATGTAAAATCTAAGACCTACACATGTCCAAAACCTATTTTATGGGTGGATTTCGAACCCTTATCACCTTATACTCAAAACACATCAATATAGGACCAATACAATCTGAAACTCATCTAAAAATAAAGTACATTTTATACCTTTCCAAGAGTGCCCCTCCTCTCCTCTTGTAAAAGGCCCCCACCTCTACCTCTTTACCCACACTTCCAAAGCCTTTTGATCGGCCAAACCCTGCCCATTTCAGCTCTCAACATTCCTCTCTAACTCCTTGAAGCCTTACTTTGGGCAGAATCTATTCCAATGAAGCCTTTGATCTCAAATCAACGGAAGTTACCTGATTTAAAGGTAAAGTCTCCACTTGTGTTCTTTTGTTTTATATTCCTTCTCCAACCCCCTAAACTCTTTTTATTAATTTATTTTGTAAAAAATACAGTATCTTAAATATATTATGATTTTTTTATAAGAAGTATTCGAGATACACTTACACACACCTACATCTAATGGTTAAAGAACATACTGTTTCCGTGGATGGCGAATTTCTGCCTCCCGAAACGATGATTGTTCAACATTCTTTTAACACCTTCAAAGGTGGCCATTAAGATGTCACTATATTTATATATGATATATAATATGTTTATGTTATCCTTAAGCTTCTGTATTTTTCATTTATGGCATATCTTTATGGTTTCCATTATGGGTAAACGAGATATCTTCATTTTAGGAAGTGTGGACTACCGCCCCCTCAATGTGATTTGATTCGTTAATGCCACATGTGGGACGTATAAAGGATTGAATTAATGGTATTGCATATGTTATCCTGCTGTAATTATAGTATACCTTTATATCTTTATTATTTCATTAAATTGAATACAAAAAAATGAAAGTAGTGTTCATGTGTACGTACGGCTTACCGTCTCCATGAACAGTACATTTCATTTCTTATATCCAAATGTTATGTACTATAATAAGTAAATATATATAATGGATATATATGTAATATATTACATCTAAATGATGGGTATCATTATGGAATTCCAATATATATATCTCTCATTTTGTTTTAATTCCATTAATATGGCAAAAAAATGAAAGTAGTGTTCATGCGTACATACGGCCTACCGTCTCCATGAACGGTGCTTTTAATTTTTTATCTCCAAATGCTATGGAATAGTATAAAATTAATATATACTGGATATATATGATATTTAAAACATAAATACTATTCTGGAGATGATGTACCTATAACTACATGGGAAATTCTTTTCCAACAAGTTCAATTTTTACTCATGTACTGAACATCGACAAAAACATCTAATACGAACTCACATTATTAACCAATTATTATAATATTATAATATGTGATATGAACTGAATATTAATATTTAAAGGATGTCCTTAAGAAATTATAAATTGACCATATTTTATTATTCAGGAGATTAAATAACGATCGAGTCATGTCGGACACGAGGTAAGGGATCCTACTCCTCTTTTTCTTTTTAAGTACACTCTTTTATGTAATTCCTTCTAAGCTCATATTTATTGTGATTGGGATGTTCTTTTATATTACTCATTCTGTAATTTTTTTGTTCATATGATGAGATACCCTATTCTCTCTCATCAATCCATTTTGGATGTTTTGAGTGGCACCGTTAGGATGCCGAATTTTCGTAAGAGATCCAACCTCTCTCTTTCTATTTAAGTACTCTCCTTTATGTCACTTCTTTTAAGCTCCTCGTTGTTATGTTGGGGTATGTTCTTTTTTATTACTCTTTCTGTAAACTTTATGTTGATATGATTTGAGACCCTATTTCCTCTCATCAATCCATTTTAGAAGTTTTAAGTGGCGTTGTTAGGCTGCCGAGTTTTCGTAAGGGATTTTTCATCTCACTTTTATTCTCGTGCGATTTATGCTACATTTGCCACAATTTCCTTTGAGTGGTGTATGTACTACCCATTATTATACACTTTGTGTATTATAATTTCATTTATGGGTATTAACATCTTCATTGTATGACCTTTCTTTCATGGGGTGTACGTTTCGAAAGTTACCCAACTCGGTAAGGGGACCATTCACCCTCCTTTTTTTTAAAAGACTTCTTTTGTTATGTCTTTTAATTCACATACTATTATGTTGGGATATGTTCTTCTACATCCTTATTTATTTAAATTTTATGTCAAAGTGATGAGATCCCCTTTATCTCTCTCATAAACCCTTTTTTGTAAAATTTTATGTCACACCATTAGGCTGTCGAATTTTACCAAGGGAACTTCTTACCCCAATTTAGATTTCTTTGGGTTCAACATGTAGTTATTGAATATGTCATCCTTTGAATATGTGTGAATAACCATTGATTGTTTTACACTTAATATCCACTTATATTGGGTGTGTTTATATTTTCCACACATAATTATGAGATTGATTTATCCTTAATTTAAGGATACCTTCTTTATAATGGATTTTATCTCATTTTACATTTCTTTTGGGACTTCATTGTTGGTATGCACCAATTCACTCTTAAATGGTGTGTATAATATCCTTTGTCATATTATATAATGAATCCCTTTATTCTCATGATATTATAAAGTTCTGCTTAAATTTTCTTCTGCTCTTATTTTTATTCAAGAGTCTCTCATTTTGTTAAAAACTATTTAACAAAAATATTGTTTTAAATGTTTTAAAGATTTATTATTCTAAATCTTTATCTTTAATGTCCATGTTTTCAAAATGGTTTTCAGTATTTATTTATATGTAAATTAATGTTTTAAAATTATAATTCCATTAAAAGTTTCAAAGTGGTATGGGACACTTTGATTCAAAAATATCTTTTAAATGGTTTTTGAAAATGGATTGATTAATTCAATATCTGGGAATTACTTATTGTGATTGAAAATGAAATGTTGTTATTGAAATGTTTATATTTTCAATATTTTATGTGTAATGATGGTACTTGGAAATTTTATGGGTGGTTACGTGATAAACCATATGACAGGTGGTGCCGTGAATACCAGGATGGGTGGTTACATTATAACCTCCAATGCATTGGGTATGGAAGTCGGCTGTATGGCTATTCCATTAAGTATGTGTGGAAGTCGGGCGTATGGATATTCCATTAAGTATGTGTTGAAGTTGACCGTATGGTTATTCCACTTAAATATGTTTATGTCCCACGTTACCTTTATATGTTATGTGATCTTTATATGGGTTTTACGGTAATCTTTTGGTTACTGAAGGGTATGTAATGAACTTTTATTCAGTGAAGAGTTTTTACTACTTCGAAAAGGTGAAAAGTATTACTTTGATAAAGTATACATGGTTTACTTGTTGTTTTGAAAAACTAACAGTTTTTATTCTTTGTGTATCCCTTACTGAGCTTCTTATGCTCATCCCAAGTTTTTGAAATGTTTTTCACAGGACTTAATGTGGAATAGGGTCAAGGATGGGATCAAGGGAAAGTCATGCTACCTAAAACATGGAACTAGACATGTTTATTTTTAAGAGTTTTTATTTAAAGGAAACTTATTAGAAGTTTCTACTTTGTAATCTTTTGAGATGTAATAGTTATGTCCTAATTCTCTAAAACTAAAAACCTGAAAAGATCCTCAATGTGAATTATTCATTTAATTCAATATTAAGTAAGGTTTAAGGTCGGGGCCTTATAGTTGGTATCAGAGGCCGGTTTAGATAACTTTAGAGGATAGGGTATCCTCTAAGCATAAGTGACATTACCATAATGGTTAGGATTTCAGAAAGAGTCATAGTTTTAGATAAAGTGAATGAGTAAGTATATATTAGTGTTTATCTTCCTCATTAGTACATGATGGTTTTGTTCATATACTCACACTGAACTTTCTGTTTTTAGTGAATGGATGGATCTAGCAGGAACCAAAGAGACAACAGGTTTGAAGGAAACTGTGGTGGTTCTCTGTTTAAGATACTAGATAAAATGGGGGATTCAATGAGGAAACTCGTGGTTGTTATAAACCAACTATTAAGGATTCATGATCAACCACTTGAACCTTGGTATGTTCTGTAATGCATCATGTACGAGATGACCAATCGATGTGGAAGTTTAGGAAATAATTATAATGTTAACCATTAGAGTTAATATGATCCTTACTTTTGAGGTAATTATGGGTTATTATATGATATGATGGAAAATGAAAGGCATTAGATAAACTTGAGGTTAAAATATGTAATGATCATTTTTGAAGATTTTATCTTTTTTTGGGGAATATTTTAAAATTATATAGTTTTGGAAGAAGGAAAACACGCAGACTGTGTGACAACCCGTCGCGTCGGACAAAGCTGCGGGAATCGAACCCACAACCAAAGTGCAGTTGGTATTTATCGCATACCACTTGACTACGTGAAGTCCTTGGTTATTTTGACTAATTCTTTTTAGTTACATGATTTTAGGAATTAAGATAAAGTTTATTTTGGGTTATCTATGGAAATTTATTAAACTATCATGGAGGATATGTTATTAGGTTAATTACTTTTCAATATGAGACTTTAAGAGCAACTGATGTTGTTTGGAGATTAATGTTACGATTTAACTTGGAAGACTATGAGACTAAATCTTTGGGTTTCAATCTTATATTGGTTTACTTTGAAGAATTTTATGGACAAATTTATTATCGAATGGTCCTCGTTGAACTTTGGGTTTTGTTGGACAAATTTTAGAGATTAAGAATATATTTTCTTTTTAAAAAGGGTTATCCTTTTCTAGATTATCTGATCTTGTACTAACCTTTTTGGTTTTGGTTTTGGTTAAAGTCTAAAGACATGGGGAGTATATAGTTCTATTTTTTGGATTAGGTGATTCTTTAGAAGTTGATTATAGTACTCTTAATGTGAACAAGTCTTCTTAAATACTCGTCTTTTGGAGGAAATATGAGTTTGTGTAAGGAATCTAATAAAAGTTGAAAGTCAACATGATAAGTGATTATGTTTCCTTATCAATAAATTCCTCAATAAAAAATAACTTAAAACAAAAATTTTTTCTATTAACTTTTCCTACTGGGGAATCGAATACCGTTTAACCTATCACAAGTTTGTGATTTTCTTGTGGTTAACTTTCTCCTAAACATGTTTTCTATCACTCTCCATCAGAACATGACCCTTTTTTTTCCTCCATGACCATATTCTCATACTTGGAATCCTAGTATGGGATAACTTGGGTGACCTTTGTACATATCGTTCTTTATTTTAAAGTGATTGTTTTACCGACTCTTGTTCCAATGTGGGACTTTCAAGGATGTTTCCAAGCTCAATTTTAAAATTGCGAGGACGCAATTCCCAAAAGGGGGAAGGATGTAGCACACCAGGTAAATAAAGAATATGACATCTTTATATTTATCCATATTTGTGAATAAAATATTAATATTACTTTAAAGGGGATTCTATGCTCGATGGCGTACCCAATACGCAACAACAAGTTTCTTGGGAATCTTACGTTGCACTCTAATAATAAAATAATACTATTTTAAATGGTAGTTAACGCCTAGCCGTTGTAATGGAGGGAATGAACATAACTAACTACAAAATTATTATATATGTTTTTCAAATATTTTTACTCTTTACAATAAATGTTAGATGATTAAAAATAAAATGAATCCAGTTTTTAAGCGTAAACATTCTAATATTCTTTAAAAGGTCGATTAACCACCTTTTGATGGAGAACCCCTTTTAAATCCACTTTTTGAAAATTTTATAAGCTCTATTTATTAAAATAAACATATTATTTATGATTGGGACATTGAAATTTACCTTGGGTTAATTTTTGGTATTTTTTTTGACAATGTTCATTTTTCAATGAATATTGAAAAATACTGCATTTTACATCAGAACTGATTTTTCATATAATTTAATTATATGGTTATATTATCTTCTAAATTTGTTTTAAAGTGTAATTAGAATATATTTTTACCATGTAATTCAATTATTGTCATTGGGATTAATTTCTCTTTGGAATTAGGCATAATCAAGTGACAAACTTTTCATAAATATTGTTTCTAAAAAACCCGCTATTTGTTTTAACAACGGGAAGTTTTTTTAAATTAATTATTGCAATTTATGTGTTTGGAATTTGGTAAAATTAATTTCATATTTGGAATAATAAGGTCCAAATTATGTATTTAAGTCTCTTTTGTCTTTGGACATTATGAATAGTAACGACGGTAATAATCTTTAATTATCTTGATTAATGAGTAATCGGGTAGTTAAAGATAATAAGATAATATCATAATAATCAAAAATGACCACAAAATGTGTCCTATGGCTACTGGATGTCTCATGGCCGACCATGGTATGCCTTGTGCCAAACTTGGGGGCCCCATGGAATCACTTTTGTGAGAAAGTGACATTTTAACTTTTTATTTTTTAAAGAATGTTAAATGTAACAAAGAATGTATCACCTAAGTAAAATATTTTTAATTTTGTCTAAATAAATGTTAGTTTGAACTATAAAAATTTATTTGAAAGATAAAAATATTTCCTACATCATAGTATTTTTTTATAATTTTTAGACATTAAATAAATTAAATTATTTAAGACATCATGATGATGCAGCGATGACCTCATTATTTAACGATTTAAAAAAATGGAAAGATAATGTAAAATCTAAGACCTAAACATGTCCAAAACCTATTGGATGGGTTGATTTAGAACCCTTATCACCTTATCTTCAAAACACATCAATGTGGGACCAATAAAATCCGAAACACATTTGAAAATAAAGTTACATTTTATACCTTCCCAAGAGTTCCCCTCCTCTCCTCTTATAAAAAGCCCCCACCCCTACCTCTTTACCCACACTTCCAAAGCCTTTGTATCAGCCAAACCATGTCCATTTAATCTCTCCACATCACTCTATTACTTCTTGAAGCCTCACTTTGGGAATAAGTCTTCCCAAGGAAACCTTTGAGCTCAAACCAAAGGGAGTTACCCGATTTTATGGTAACGTCTTCACTTGTGTTCTTTTGTTTTATTTTGCTTCTCCGACCACATAAACTCTTTTTATTCATTTCATTTGTAAAAACTACAGTATCTTCAATATACTAGGATGTTGTTATAATAAGCTTTAGAGCTACACATACACACATCTACATCTAATGGTTTAAGAACTTACTGTTTCTGTGGTTGGCGAATTTCTATCTCACGAAACGATGATTGTTCAATCTTCTTTTAAACACCTTTAATGGCAGCCGTTATGATGTCACTCTATTTATATATGATATATATTATGTTTATGTTTTCCTCATTCTTCATTATTTTTCATTTGTGGTATACCTTTAAGGTTTCCATTGTGGGTAAACACGATAATTTCATTTTAGGAAGTGCGGACTACCGCCCCCTCAAAGTGATGTGATTCGTTAATGCCATATGTGGGACGTATAAAGGATGGATTTAAAGTTATTATATAGGATGTTATACTTGAATTATAATATGCCTATATATCATTATTATTTCATTCCATTAAATAATGAGATAGAAATGAAAGTAGAGTTTATGTGTACGTACGGCTTACCGTCTCCATGAACGATGCATTTCATTTCTTATCCTCAAATGTAATGTACTATTATAAGTACATGTATATAATGGATATATATTATAAATGATACATCTAAATGATGAATAAAATTATGGAATTAAAATATACATACCTCTCATTTATTTTTAATTCCATTAATATGACAAAGAAATGAAAGTAGCGTTCATGCGTACGTACGGATTACCGTCTCCATGAACGGTGCATTTCATTTGGGGATAAGAAATGGTCAGGGGTTGGCCGATCCAAAGGCTTTGGAAGTGTGGGTAAGGTGGTAGAGGTGAGGGCCTTTTATAAGAGGAGAGGAGGGGAACTCTTGGAGACTAAAGAAATGTTACTTTATTTTAGAATGAGTTTCGGATTTTAATGGTCCCACATTGATGTGTTTCAAGGATAATGTGATAAGGGTTCGAAATCCATCCATCAAATAGGTTTTTGACATCTGTAGGTCTTAGATTTTACATTATCTTTCCATTTTATTTAAATCGTTAAATAATGTGGTAATCGCTGCATCATCATGGTGTCATAAATAATTTAATATATTTAATGTCTAAAAATTATAAAAAAATACTATGATGTAGGAAATAGATTTACATTTCCAATGAATATTTATAGTCAAAAATATGATTTGTATAACCCCATTTAAAAATTGTTTTAGTAAAACAACTCATGTTTGTGACATTTTTATTTTAACATTAAATAAAAAGGTATTAATGTAATTTTCCAACTAAAGTGGCTCCATGGGGTCCCCAAGTTGACCCATGGATTTTCTTTGTCGGCCATGACACATCCAATGAGGTTAGGACATGTGTCATGTTCATTTCATATTTTTACAACATTATTTTTTCCTTAAATTACAGTAATTACCTCTAATCGCTATTAAAAACATAATAAGTTACTATTCACCAAAAAAATTATTTTAATCCCATTGAAACACATTTTACTTCTTAATGACAAACATGTGTGTCAGATTTTTGATATTCAAAACATAGAGGTTGTAAAATTTCATTTAAATGAAAAATCAGTTTTTTTAAGCACCACTTAGTGGTTTCACTATTCATCAAAAATTGATGTTTCTCAGAAAAATTCCAAAACTACACCCTAAGATATATTTGATATTTCGAATTCAAAAATGTATTCAATTTTAGAAAATTAAAAACATAGAAGTTGCATTAATTAATTTAATAATTAATTCCTGCTGTCAGAACAAATAGCGTGTTTTTATGAAACAATAAGTATCAAAAGATTGACACTAGTTTAAGTCCGATTTCAAAGTGAAATTAATTACAATGACCAATATTGGATTTAATGGTAAAAATATATTCTAATTTCACTTTGAAACCAATTCAAAAGATAATCTAATCATATAAATAAATTAGATTAAAAAGAGGATTTGAATTAAAATACAACATTTTACAGTATTCATTAAAAAATGAACTTTATCGGAAAAATACAAAAAATTTACCCAAAGTAATTTTTGGTGTCCTGATTCTAAAGAAGAGTTTTATTTGGTCCAATAGAATTTATAAGAGTGAAAATACTATATTTAATGACGATTCACCATCAAAAGGCGATAAGTGAACCTTTAGTGAAAACTAGGGCATATACGCCTAAAATTGAATTCTTTCCATATGTTAAGACTTTATCCTTTATTATATAAAATTAAAAACATTTAAAAAAGATATATAATCATATTTTAGTTATTTCTATCCATTCCCGCCAATACAACGGCTATGTGTTAACTACAATTTAAAATAATTTTATTTTATTACTAGTGTGCAATGAAAGATTTCAATGAAACTACTTGTTGCGTATCAGGTACGTTGTCGAACATAGAAACACTTTTAAAGTAAAATTAATATTTAATTCGTAAATATTAATAAATATGAAAATGTTTTATTCATTATTTACCTAGGATGTTACATCCTTCCCCCTTTTGGGAATTGAGTCCTCGCAATTTTATTCACTTATCCAAATAAGTGCGTGTATTTATCCCTCATAGCATTTTCAAATTCCCACATTGCCTCTTCAACCATATGGTTTTCCCATAAAACCATTACCTAGTGAATTAACTTATTCTGAAACACCTTCTCTCTACGGTCTAGAATCTGGACTGGTTGTTCTTCATAAGAGAGATTCTCTTCCAACTGAACTACCTCTAGGATCTAAACATGACATGGATCTGAATATACTTTCTCAACATCGAAACATGAAAAACATTGTGTACCTGAGATAAATACGGATGTAAAGCCACTCGGTAAGCAACTGATCCAACTTTGTCCAAAATTTCATATGGTCCAATAAACCTTGGACTCAGATTTCCTATCTTACCAAATCTCATCACACGTTTCCATAGAGAAACCTTGAGAAAAACATGATCACCTACCTTGAAAGATAGATCCTTCCTCCGGTTATCCGCATAACTCTTCTGCATGCTCTGAGCTGTTCTCTTGTGTTTCTGAATCAACTGAACTTTTTTGGCCATCTCATCTACCAATTCTGGTCCCATCAGCTTCCTTTCACCCACTTCATCCCAAAATGCAGGAGTTTGACACCGCTTCCCATATAATGCCTCAAATGGTGTCATCTGTATACTAGAATGAAAACTATTATTATAAGAAAACTCAATCAAAGAAAGATGTTGGTCCCAACTTCCCTAATAATCTATCAAACAATCTCGTAGCATATCCTCCAAGGTCTGAGTTGTTCGTTCTGACTGCCAATCTGATTGCAGATGAAAATCTATACTAAAATTTTATTCAGTACCCAACGACTTCTGAAGGAATTTCCAAAAGTTAGAAGTAAACCTGGGATCACGATCAGACACAATGGAGAGAGGAACTCCATGTAACCTAACTATCACTTTAAGATACAAATGGGGAAGTTGATCTAGAGAGAATGTATCTCGAATAGGAATGAATTGAGCATATTTAGTCAATCAATCAGCAATAACCTAGAATGCATTATTACCTCGAGATTTCCTCGGTAATCCCACGACAAAGTACATGGATATGTTTTCCCATTTCCACTCTGGAACTGGTATAGGCTGAAGAATCCCTTTCGGTAACTACCGCTCTGCCTTAACCTTCGTATAAGTCAAACACTTCACAGTAAAATCAGCAATATCCCTTTTCATTCCATCCTACCAGTAATACTCCCGCAGATCCCTGTACATCTTAGTACTGCCAGGATGAACTGAAAATGGGGAACTATGAGCCTCACATAACAACTCATTCTTCAACTGTGAATCACCAGGGACACATAATCTCTTCCTAAACCTCAAAACACAATCATTATCAATGTTGAATTCAGGCAACTTACCCTTATGAACCTGCTCTACCTTTTTCTGCTACTCATTGTCTTCCCTCTGTGCTTGCTTAATTCTGTCTGATAGGGATGATCTCACTGATACTTGAAACAAAACAGAAGAACAACCTGCACCAATGACTTCTATGCCAATGTTCATCAAATCCTTAGCAAAAGGATCACATTCCAAATGCAACATTGTTAATGAAGCATTAATTTTTCGACTCAAAGCATCAACCACTTTATTTTCTTTTCCCGGATGGTAATGAATTGTACAATCATAATCCTTGATTAATTCCATCCATCTCATCTGTCTCATGTTTATCTCTTTTTGAGTGAATATATAATTTAAACTTTTGTGATCAGTATATATTTCACACTTTACTCCATAAAAATGATGCCTCCAAAATTTTAAAGTGAAAACAACAGCAGCTAATTCCAAATCACATGTAGGGTAATTTACCTCATGAGTTTTCAACTGTCGTGAAGCATAAGTAATTACCCGATCATTCTGCATTAGGATGCAACCAAGTCCTTTCAATGAAGCATCACAAACTCACCATTCCTACCAAAACTTGAGTATTAACCAATCTTCATTTCAACTCCTTCGGTAGTAACCTGAGTCAACTGAGCCATCATTACAACAAACTATTTAGTTCTGATTCAGACCATCTCAGGATATTGATTTCAAAGTTCATTTCCCTATATATGCCTTCCTAGAAAATCTATTTTGTTCCCTCTATGAAAAACCATTATTAACACTGAAATACCTTAGGTGAAGGAACATAGTAATCTTTAAGTGCTATATCATTTCAATCATACCATAAATTAACTCATAATTTAACACTTTTCTAACTCCTAAAGTTGTCTAAACCGAACTCTGATACCAACTATAAGGCCCCAGCCTTAAACATCACTTAATATTGAATTAAATGAATAATTCACATTGAGGATCTTTTTGAAGTTTAGAGTTTTAGAGAATTAGGACATAACTGTTACATCTCAAAAGATTAAAAAGTAGACTAAGTTTCCATAAAATAAAAACTCTTAAAAGAAAACATGTCTAGTTCCATGTTTTAGATAGAAAGACTTTCCCTTGATCCCATCCTTGACCCAATTCCACATTAAGTCCTGTGAAAAACATTTCAAAAAAACTTGCGGTGAGCATAAATGGATCGGTAAAGGATACACAAAAAATGAAAACTGTTAGTTTTTAAAACAACAAGTAAACCATGTATACATTATCGAAGAAATACCTTCACCTTTATGAAGTAGTAAAAACTCTTCACTGGATAAAAGACCATTACTTACCCTTTTGAAACCAAAAGATTAACATAAAACCCATATAAAGAACACATAACATATAGAGGTAACTTGGGACATAAACATACTTATGTTGAATAACCATACGGTCGACTTCCACACATATCACTTAATAGAATAGCCATACGGCCAACTTTCATACATACTTAATGGAATAGTTATATGGCCGACTTCCATACCCAATGCATTGGAGGTTATAACGTAACCACCCATCCTGGTATTCACAGCACCACCCGTCATATGGTTTATCAGGTAACAACCCGTCAAATGTCCAAATACCATTATAAAAATCATATGACATAAAATAAATATAATGGAAAGAAAACATTTCCACACTTTGATCACAATATATCACTTAAATATATTGACATAACAAATCCATTATAAAAAACATTTTCAATACCAAAATACATAGAAGAGTATATGATATTTATTTCATTTTAAAAAAACATTACGGCTTGTTCAGGAAGCCAAAGACAAAATAATACTCGCGGCGGCAGAAAAGGTCGTTGTCACCGCGTACGTTAAAAGAAACATTCCTTTTTGTCGTTTTGTAAAATGCTTCATAGAAAAGGATTCCTTTTGTATAAAAGTAAATGTCAAAGGGGTTTATAAATCGTATAAAATAATGTTGTGTATAAAACGAAATATTCCTCAATGAAAGGATATTGAGACGAAGTCCCTTACCTCGGGTCTGACTTGACTCGATCGTTCTTTAACGTCCTGAATAATAAACTTGAGTTAATTTCTATTTTCTTAAGATCCTTTTTCAAGGTCATTATTCCTTTTATATCACTTATTTCCATGTTATAAACATTATGTAATAATTTAAGTTAATAATGATTGTCTTGTCGATATTTGGTTCTTAAGTCGAAAGTGGACTTCTTACAATTATATGTTGTTCGTGTGGTCCAAGGTTCTTTATATCCAGAATGACATTCCGGAGTTTTTTATATCATATATATCATATATATCCAGCATATACATGTATTTATAATATTACATAATCATTTAGAGGTAAGAAATGAAATGCACCTTCATGGAGACGGTAAGCCGTACGTACGCATGAACGCTACTTTCATTTCTTTGTCATATTAATGGAATTAAAACTAAATGAGAGGTATGTATATTTTAATTCCAGAATTATATTCATCATTTAGATGTATCATTAATCATATATATCGATTATATACATGTACATATAATAGTACATTACATTTGGGGAGAAGAAATGAAATGCACCGTTCATGGAGACGGTAAGCCGTACGTACGCATGAACGCTACTTTCATTTCTATCTCATATTTTAATGGAAATAAATAACAATGATATAGAGGTATATTATAATTCCATTATAGCATCATATATAATAACTTTAAATCCATCCTTTATACGTCCCACGTATGGCATTAACGAATCACATCACTTTGAGGGGGCGGTAGTCCGCACTTCCTAAAATGAAATTATCGTGTTTACCAACAATTGAAACCATAAAGCTATACCACAAATGAAAAATAAATAAGCATAAAGAAAACATAAAAATAATATATATAATATATAAAAAGAGTGACATCTTAATGGACACCATTAAAGGTGTTTAAAAGAAGATTTAACAATCATCATTTCGTGAGGCAAAAATTCAACAACCACAGAAACAGTATATTCTTTAACCATTAGATGTAGATGTGTGTAAGTGTTGCTCTAAATATTCTTATAAAAACATCCTAGTATATTGAATATACTTTACTTGTTACAAAATAAATGAATAAAAAGATTTTAGGGGGTTGGAGAAGCAATATAAAACAAAACAACACAAGTGAAGACATTACCGTAAAATCGGGTAACTCCGTTTGGTTTGATCTCAAAGGCTTCCTTGGGAATAATTCTGCCCAAAGTGAGGCTACAAGGAGTAATAGAGGGATGTGGAGAGACACAATTGTCAAGGTTTGGCTGATCCAAAGGCTTTCTAAGTGTGGGTTAGGTGGTAGAGGTGGGGGCCTTTTATAAGAGGAGATGAGGGGAACTCTTGGAAAGTAAGGAAATGTTACTTTATTTTAGAATGAGTTTCAGATTTTAATGGTCCCAAATTGAGGTGTTTCGAGGATAATGTGATAAGGGTTCGAAATCCACCCATCCAATAGGTTTTTGACATGTGTAGGTCTTAGATTTTACATTATCTTTCCATTTTATTTTAATCGTTAAATAAGAAGGTAATCGCTGCATCATCATGGTGTCATAAATAATTTAATTTATTTAATGTCTAAAAATTATAAAAAAAATACTATGATGTAGGAAATATTTTTAAATTTCCAATGAATATTTATAGTCAAAATTTTGCTTTTCATAACCCTATATAAAAATTGTTTTAGTAAAACAACTCATGTTTGTGACATTTTTATTTTAACATTAAATAAAAAGATATTAATGTCATTTTCCAACAAAAGTGGCTCTATGGGGTCCCCAAGTTGACCCATGGATTGTCTTGGTAGGCCATGACACATCCAATGAGGTTAGGACATGTGTAAATTTCATTTCATATTTTTACAACATTATTTTTACCTTAAATTACACTAATTACCTCTAATCATGATTAAAAACATAATAAGTTACTATTCAACAAAAAATTATTTTAATCCCATTGAACCAAATTTTACTTCTTAATGACAAACAGGTATGTTGGATTTTTAAAATTCAAAACACAGCGGTGGTAAAATTTCATTTAAACGAAAAATCGGTTTTTTTTAAATACCACTTAGTGGTTTCACTATTCATCAAAAATTGAATTTTTTCAGAAAAATACCAAAACATAACCCTAAGCTATATTTGATATTCTGAATTCAAATATGAAGTCCATTTTACAAAATTAAAAACACATAAGTTGCATTAATTAATTTAGTAATTAATTCCCGCTGTCAGAGCAAATAGCGTGTTTTTATGAAACAATAAGTATCAAAAGATTGACACTAGTTTAAGTCCGATTTCAATGTGAAATTAATTCCAACGACCAATATTGGATTTTATGGTAAAAATATATTCTAAATTCACTTTAAAACCAATTCAAAAGATAATAAAATAATGTAAATAAATTAGATTAAAAAGACGATTTGAATTAAAATACAACATTTTACACTATAAATTAAAAAATGAACTTTATCGGGAAAATACAAAAAATGTACACAAAGTAAATTTTGATGTCCCGATTCTAAAAAAGAGTTTTATTTGGTCCAATATAATGTATAATAGTGAACAAAACTATATTTAATGACGGTTCTCTATCAAAAGGCGATAAGTGAACCTTTAGTGAAAATTAGGGCATATACGCCTAAAATTGAATTCTTTCTGTATTTTAAGCCTTTATCCTTTATTACATAAAAGTAAAACATTTAAAAAACATATATAATCATATTTTAGTAATTTCTATCCATTCCCACCAATAAAACGGCTATGGGTTAACTACCATTTAAAATAATATTATTTTATTACTAGTGTGCAATGAAAGATTTCAATGAAACTCTTTGTTGCGTATCAGGTATGTT
Source organism: Viscum album (assembly GCA_963277665.1). Classification (NCBI taxonomy): domain Eukaryota; kingdom Viridiplantae; phylum Streptophyta; class Magnoliopsida; order Santalales; family Viscaceae; genus Viscum; species Viscum album. The sequence continues at coordinate 200,085,931 of OY728137.1, read as the reverse complement.
GTTGAACATAGTAACAATTTTAAAGTAAAATTAATATTTAATTCGTAAATATTAATAAATATGAAAATGTTTTATTCATTATTTACCTGGGATGTTACATTAAAATTACTTAATTCTTTAAATCATTTAAATAAAATCATATAATACTATGATTTCCAATTTTCATAGAAATTATGTTATTAAAATTATTACTAAAATATTAACTAATGTTATTGTAATAACAATAACTCCCTAAAAATAAATTAACTAATATAAAAATGATTTATCTAGAACTTACCTAGGTTATTTCACAAAAATCCTACTCTAATATGGAATCGTAATGGAAACTAAAATCCGTTTTTCCGTTCATATACTGAAGTATTTTTTACAAAGTTGGTAAGTCACAATCGATGGAATTAAAATTTTTATTTTTGTATTGAAACTTGGAAAAACTAATGTCCTTATTATTTAGATTATTTCTTGTATGATTCCAGTGATATGACTATACTATGTGTTCTTGACTACTTAGTCGTCATCATCCCTTGACAACTTCATGAGGATAGTAATCTGTTTTCTCATTTCCAGGATACAATCCATTATAAATCTTCTTAGTAACTCCATGAATTATTTATATTGAGGGAAAAAATTTCAATTAATTCCTTGTGTCACCTATTTACTGAATAAAAATGATAAATCTCTATTTATACACATATCAAACTCACACCTCATAGATTCAATAAAATACATCCACTGTTCAATATTTTGTCTACAAAAGATTATATCATAAATATATATGATCACCACATCCTCTTATAACTCTATATAATGATATATAAATACATATATATATTAGTATTTAATACCCTATAATAAAATTTTTAGGTCTTCAAATACATATCATGTATATAATATCATGCTAATGGTTGATTCTATATCACAAAAACTGCTTTCTTACTCTGATAATGTCATTCTATATTTCATCACATAGAAAACTATCACGTTTCATAATTTACACATATTCATAATGTAATCCATTTATTATTGATTATATATCCTTCTATAAATATTTGAAACAAATTTGAACAACTATGACCAAATGTAATGTAATTATATCAAACCCATCTAAGGGATCAAAAGATTCATTTAAATCAATACCTTCATACTATGAGTATATCTTTCACAATAGTTATAAAATTATCTTATTGACCATTAAATTTTAATTTTCCTTTTTGAAAAAATATTCCAGTTTATATTTTTATCTACCATCCTTGAAAAAGTTTTATTTGTCTAATTCTCTTTAATTTGGTCAATCACTCCATGAATTACCTAGGACCAATTATTATCACTATTATCCCGATTAAAACAATTAATCCTTTCTATGTCAAGATTGAATTTTTTTATATAATATTTATTTTCATTTTTTATATTCATTATAATATATCACTAAAGATATTATAATAATTAATTTTCGACCTACTTCCCAGCTTGTATGTTTTTTTGGACCTTACTTCATCTTGTTCATCATCAATTCATCTCATGAATTGGTATTATCCACATTTTATCCACATGATTGGATCCAATACTCATCACATTCCTCGAAATATTGGTAATTATATTTAGAAATTGTTTCTCATTTTCCACCATAGTTATGTATAATATTTTGTAAAAATTATCAATAATTTTTTGAATCATTTGGCCCCATAACAATATATTTATAGGAAATGAAAATTAAATATTCTCTATAAGAAATTAATATCATATATCTCCACATATTGAGAATATGTCACTTTATAATATTTAAATTTATTTCTAAGACCCCTTATTTGAACACAACTTCCCATATGGATCCCCTTCTTCTCTAAAAAATAACTATGTTTTTTAGTTATACAGTTCTATGTTATGTTTTATTATATGAAATTTATATCTGGTAGTTATTTTTCATAATAATAATTTTTTCAATTTTTTTTAATCTGGTTTCTCCTCTCAACTAAACCATTTTTATAGAGTTATCATTGTTACTAATTTGTGATTAATCTCACGATTCTCAAGAAAATATTATTCCTTTTATTTATATAACTCTATTCCATTTTCAGTTGAAAATGATATAGTATTTCTCCTATGAATATTTTCAAACTTCCAACAATATTGTTCAATGAAATTGAACACCTAAGACTTGTAAATGGTGACCCCCAACCATATTATCCTACAAAAATAATCATTGAAAAGAACATTTTATGTAATCTAGTCAATGTGTCTTAGTGAAATTATCCCACACACATCAACATGAACCAATGAAAATATCATGTTGGTTTCATCTAATAAATATTGTATTTATATTGAATCATATATCATTTCAAGAAAATCACATGTAATTTGTAATCATGTTATAGTCTAAGTATATCATGAGATCAATCATTAATCACTAAATCTTCCATGGAATGTTGGATAAAGGGAGAAAAATGATAAGCATATAGTTTCTTTTATAAATCCTTTTCTAGAAATATATTATCTTATTATCCAATGATGGGATATAGATTCATTATTGTGTTCTTCCCTCTCATCAAAATTACATAATCCTTCCCATAAAGGATGAAATTATTCTTAGTGAAATTCATAGTATGTCTAGAGTAAAATATTTTATTTTCAATTTCCTTGTTGTGTCCCATAGTATCAATAACCAATATATCTAGAGGAATCATATATTTTAACCCTATTTATTCTATTCAATAGAAAACAATATTTAATCATTCATTATTTCCAAATCATATAAATATTTTCCTTAGAAACTTGATTCTTGTGACTTTATCCTTGTTTCACATTATATGATATGTATTTTTATATTCAAGATACCATACACTTTCATAATTTCATACCTTAAAATAAATAATCCAAACCACTTACTTATGAGTTATTTTTCTTTTAATCTATGATTTTAACATCATGAACATTTATTATCTATATATCTAATCCCAATATGAATATGATATGTCATCGTTATCTTGAGAATCTAATCATTTAGTTTTTCATTTAAATGTTACATGATTATTCCTTGAACATTTATATATGATCAATTTGGGACATCATTGGAACATTCCTCGACATCATTGGAACATTCCTCTACATCATTGATGATCAATATCTAGTTATATGACAATATCTATGAAACTATAAATAGTAGTCAATGAAATAATTCCTAAAATATTAAGATATATGTTGATTCCTTCATTTACTAGGTTAATTATAATTCCTCTATCTTTTTTAACACAATTTTTGATTATGTGTCATATTTAAATAAAAATATAACCAAATTTTGTTTTTATTCATAGATTATACCTATAAAAATATTTTTTTTTATATTTTGACTCTTTAAATTCCGAGTTAGAACAAAATAAACATTTAACTTTATAGTGGGTGATTATGGCATGGACTAAAAAACCCTCCTACATGTAATGAATAATCATAACATTTCATAATTACGATATATTTATTTTATATTTACAAAACTATAATTTTATTACTAGAACACTATTATACCACATATTTTACACATCCCATTCAAACTTATTTTTTAATGACATACCTGGAGGTAAGATAAGCAACTGATATTCTATTCTTACCTATAGATAAATGATTTCGTACTCAATGTCTTCAATGTGTTGTGCTCAATCATTCACTAATTAGTCAAAACAAAAGATATTTTGGAATTTTATTGGATTTTTATCATATATTCCATAACCATAACTCAACATTTAGGATTTTCATATCAGAAATTATATATTTATTCCCTCAACTATGGGGTCTCTTCTTAATACATTTTCCTATAGAGCTTAGAGTCACATAAAACACCAATAGATAATTTTTTTTCTCTATAAACATTTATCTCGAATAGTGCATCAAATAAGCTTTATATTAAAAAAATTCTCCCATTTCATTATAACTTCTAATCAAGATTTTCATCCATTATATTCATCTTATCTAGAAAATCCATTAGAAAATATTATTTGAGGTCATTATAGTTATCAATATCAACCAAGTCATTCTATTGAGTTATTATACTCTTGTGAAAGTAATATCCTTTTCCTGAATAAAATTTACATATTACTCTTAAAAACACTAACATTGTTAAAATTTATCATTTTGGGATAATCATCCTCATCACCATTAGCTTGAAACCTCCTGGAAAACTTTTTAACAAGGTCCCCAAACAATTCATTTTGAAAGAATTATTGTTGATTTTTACCTTTAATAATTCCTTTTATATTTTATATATTTGAGAAAATTAAAGACCTAGATTCCCCAATTTCCCTCTCTTATAGATTAACTTCCACTAAGAGTATATTTATAGTTTTGAGGTCCACTTCCTATTATTTCTATTTTTTGTAGCTTAGTTTTAATACCTGGTGTCAATATTGGTTTTGAATTTAGTGTGAATTTGAATTTGAATTTCATTGGATGGATCATTTAATGTTGTAGTTTGTGGATTGGGTAGTGACATTAGGTATTGGGATAATGCTGGAGTAAGGAATTAAGGTTGGGCTATTGCAATTTTATGATAGTTTAAAATTAATGGTGTGAGAATTCCAGAAGACCGAGTCCCCTTATCTTATTCAGTACCTGTTCATTTAGGGGTGATTTTAGTTGTGATTAGATAATGTTATAGGGTATGAAATTCCTACCATTTTCCTATGTTATTTTTTTATCCAATCACTAATTTATTTCAATTTTATTTAGGGTTTTAGTTTCATTTACACAGGTCATGGTATGATCAACTGAAATCGATGGGGATTGTATTCATCTTATGAATAGTAAGTCTTGAGACATGTTAGGTATGTCTCTAAATTTCATTTAGGAAATGGTACATCACTACATGATTTTTCCTATTGGTTTTAACACTTTTGGGTAAAACTGGCCATTGATAATGGTTTATAATTTTTAGATTTCTTGTTTCTTAGACCAGAGGGTGTTTAAAGAGGGGAAAATAAATTTTTTATATAAATTGTATCAAAATGTTGAATCTCATCTATCGAGTGGTTCCATTGTCTTAGACGAGGCATGGATGGGTAAATTAGATTCTAGGGAAAGCATAGAAATCACATTAACTCTTTTTTGAGGTTAGTGGCCATCATGCATATAACATTTAGTATTACCACTTTTTTCTAAATATATGTGGTATCTCTAGCCCCTCTACATTAGGCGATAGGACTATTTGAAATTTTTATTTTTATTGAAAATAAATAATTTCTAATATTAAATTTGTCATGGTGTCAAGGGGACTGATGGTCCCTCATGTATTGGCTGGATATCTTGACCCGGATGGCTGGTGAAAAAAAACATGATGGGATAATGTATAGTAGATATATTGGAATGAAACATAGAATCCCATATGTTTTTAGGGGTGATGAATTAGAATTAATGGACTATTATTGGTTATTATTGATACCCTATATCGGATAGTATCATTTAGATAACTATGTGGTGAGTGTTCCTCCCGCCACTTAGAAATGATGACTTGGGTTGTTATAACCTATGGAGACTAATGAATGGATATAGTGGATAGACTAGCTTAGGATTCTTAAGAAAGGAAATGGGATTATTGACATCTCTTTATCATGAAATTCTAATTATTCCATGTAGAGATTGGTGATACCTAGTTGGGACAAGTACATTTCTCAATGACTTGTGACCCTTATGAAATGGTGGGCATGGGAATGGGTAGAGATGGGTCTAGTGGTCACCTTAGAACCTACATAGATTATGTAAGCCTATGGAGTTATATAAGTGGAGAATACATTTGCCTGTTCGACCATCCCCATATATTTAAGGATATCATGAGATCAATCATTCATCACTAAATCATCAAAGGAATGTTAGATCAAGGGAGAAAAATGATTAGCATATAGTTTCATTTATAAATCCTTGTTTAGAAATATCTTATCTTATTATCCAATGATGGGATATAGATTCATTATTGTGTTCTTCCCTCTCATCAAATTTACATAATCCTTCTCATTAAGGATGAAATTATTCTTAGTGAAATTCACTGTATGTCTAGAGTAAAATATTTTATCTTAAATTTCCTTGTTGTGTCCCATAGCATAAAAAACCAATATATCTAAAGGAATCATATATTTTCCCCCTATTTTTTCTTTTCAATATATAATAATATTTAATCATTCATTATTTCCAAATCAAATAAATCTTTTCCTTAGAAACTTGATTCTTGTGACTATATCCTTGTTTCACATTGTATGATATGTATTTTTATATTCAAGACACCATACACTTTCTTAATTTCATACTTTAAAATATATAATTATAACCACTTACTTATGAGTTATTTTTCTTTTAATACATGATTTTAACATCATGCACATCGATTATCTATATATCTAATCCCAATATAAATATGATATGTTATCCTTATCTTGAGAGTCTAATCATTTGGGTTTTCATTTAAATGTTACTTGATTATTCCTTGAACATTTATATATGATCAATTCAGGACATCACTAGAACATTGTTCTACATCATTAGAACATTCTTCTACATCATTTATGATCAATATGTAGTTATATGACAATATCTATGACCGCATAAATAGTGGTCAACGAAATAATTCATAAAATATTAAGATATAGGTTGATTCCTTCATTTACAAGGTTAATTATAATACGTCTATCCTTTTAAACACACTTTTTGATTACGTGTCATATTTAAATAACAATATCACCAAATTTATGTTGTATTCATAGGTTATACCTATAAAAATATATTTTTTTTATATTTTGACTCTTTAAATTCGGAGTAAGAACAAAATAAAAATTTAAATTTATAGTGGGTGATTATGGAATGGACTAAAAAACCCTTCTACAAGTAATGAACAACCATAACATTTTAAAATTACGATATATTTATTTTATATTTACAAAACTATAATTTTATTACTAGAAAACCATTATACCCCATATTTTACACATCCCATTCCAACGTATTTTTTAATGACATACCTGGAGGCAAGATAAGAAACTGATATTCCATTCTTACCTATAGATAAATGATTTCTTACTCAATTTCTTCAATGTGTTCTACTCAATCATTCACTAATTAGTCAAAACAAAGGATATTTTGGAATTTTATTGGATTTTTATCATATATTCCATAACCATAACTCAACATTTAAGATTTTCATATCAGAAATTATATATTTATTCCCTCAATATGGGGTCTCTCCTTAATACATTTTCCTATAGAGCATAGAGTCACATAAAACTCAAATAGATAATGTTTTTCTCTATAAACATTTATCTCATCAAGTGCATCAAATATGTTTTATATTAAAATATTTCTCCCATTTAATTATAACTTTTCATCGACATTGTCTTCCATTATATTCATCTTATCTAAAAAATCCATTAGAAACTATTATTTGAGGTCATTATAGTTATCAATATCAACCAAGTCATTCTATTGAGTTATTATACTCTTGTGAAAGTAATATCTTTTTCCTGAATAAAATTTACATATTACTCTTCAAAACACTAATATTGTTAAAATTTATCACTGTGGGAGAATCATCCTCATCACCATTATCTTGAAACCTCCTGGAATTTTTTTTATCAAGGTCCCCAAACAATCCATTTTGAATGAATTAATGTTGATTTTTACCTTTAATAATTCCTTTTATATTTTATATATTTGAGAAAATTAAATACCTAGATTCCCCAATTTCCCTCTCTTATGGATTAGGTTCCACAAAGAGTTTATTTATAGTTTTGATGTCCACATCCTATTATTTCCATTTTTTGTAGCTTAGTTTTAATACCTGGGGTCAATATTGGTTTTGAATTTAGTGGGAATTTTAATTTTAATTTCATTGGATGGATCAATTTATGATGTAGTTTGTGGATTGGGTAGTGACATTAGGTATTGGGATAATGTTGGAGTAAGGAATTAAGGTTGGGCTACTGAAATGTTGTGATAGTTTAAAATTCACGGTGTGAGAATGCCAGAAGACTGAATCCCCTTATCTTATTCAGTACCTATTCATTTAGGGGTGATTTCCATTATGATTAGATAATGTTATAGGGTATGATATTCCTACCCTTTTCCTATGTTCTTTTTTTATCCAATCACTAATTTATTCCAATTTTATTTAGGGTTTTAGTTTCATTTACATAGGTCATGGTATGATCAACTGAAATCGATAGCGATTGTTTTCATCTTATGAATAGGAAGTCTTGAGACATGTTAGGTTTGTCTCTAAATGTCATTTAGGAAATGGTACATCACTATATGATTTTTCCTATTGTTTTTAACACTTTTGGGTAAAACGGACAGTTGATAATGGTTTATAATTTTTAGATTTCTTGTTTCATAGACCTGAGGGTGTTTAAAGAGTGGACAATGAATTTTTTATATAAATTGTATCAAAATGTTGAATCTCGTGTATTGAGTGGTTCCATTGTCTTAGAAGAGGAATGGATGGGTAAATTAGATTCTAGGAAAATAATATACCTCACATTAACTATTTTTTTAGGTTAGTGGCCATCATGTATATACCATTTTGTATTACCACTTTTTTCTAAATATATGTGGTATCTCTAGTCCCTCTACATTAGGTGATTGGCCTATTTGAAATTTTTTATTTCGATTGAAAATAAATAATTTCTAATATTAAATTTCTCAAGGTATTAAGGGGACTGATGGACCCTCATGTATTGACTGGATATCTTGGCCCTCATGGATGGTGAAAACAAATTGATGGGGTAATGTATAGTAGCTATAGTGGAATGAAACTTATAATCCCATACGTTTTAAGGGATGATGAATTAGAATTAATGGACTATTATTGGTTATGATTGATACCGTATATCAGATGGTATCATTTAGATAACTATGTGGTGAGTGTTTCTCCCCCCACTTGGACATGATGACTTGGGTTGTTATAACCTATGGAGACTAATGAATGGATATGGTGGATAGGCTAGCTTAGGAAGCTTAAGAAAGGAAAAGGGCTTAAGGACATCTCTTTATCATGACATTATAATTATTCCATGTTGAGATTAGTGATACCTAGTTGGGACAAGTACATTTATCAATGACCTGTGACCCTTATGAAATGGTGGGCATGGGAATGGGTAATGAAGGGTCTAGTTGTCACCTTAGAACCATCATAGATTATGTAATCCTAAGGGGTTATATAAGTGGAGAATACTTTTGGGTTTTTAACCATCCCCATCTATTTAAGGATATCATGAGATCAATTATTCATCACTAAATCATCCAAGGAATATTGGATCAAGGGAGAAAAATGATTAGCATATAGTTTCTTTTATAAATCCTCATGTAGAAATATCTTATCTTATTATCCAATAATGGGATATAGATTCATTATTGTGTTCTTCCCTCTCATCAGAATTACATAATCCTTCCCATTAAGGATGAAATTATTCTTAGTGAAATTCACAGTATGTCTAGAGTAAAATATTTTATTTTCAATTTCCTTGTTGTGTCCCACAACATCAAAAACGAATATATCTAAAGGACTCATATATTTTACCCCTATTTTTTCTTTTCATTAGAAAAAAATATTTAATCATTTATTATTTCCAAATAATATAAATCATTTCCTTCCAAGCGTGATTCCTGTGACTATATCCTTGTTTCACATTATATGATATGTATTTTTATATTCAAGATACCATACACTTTAATAATTTCATACTTTAAAATAAATAATCCTAAACACTTACTTATGAGTTATTTTTCTTTTAATCCATAATTTTAACATCATTTACATTGATTATCTATATATCTAATCCCAATATGAATATGATATGCCATCCTTATCTTGAGAATCTAATCATTTAGTTTTTCATTTAAATGTTACTTGATTATTCCTTGAAGATTTATATATGATCAATTTGGGACATCATTGGAACATTCCTCTATATCATTGGAACATTTCTATACATCATTGATGATCAATATATAGTTATATGACAATATCTATGACACCATAAATAGTGGTCAATGAAATCATTCATAAAATATTAAGATATATGTTGATTCCTTTATTTACTAGGTTAATTATAATACCTCTATCCTTTTTAACACACTTTTTGATTATGTGTCATATTTAAATAACACGATCACCAAATTTAGGTTTTATTCATAGATTATACCAACAAAAATATAATAATTATTTTTATATTTTGACACTTTAAATTCCGAGTTAGAAAATACTAAACATTTAACTTTATAGTGGGTGATTATGGCATAGAATAAAAAACCATCCAACATGTAATGAATAATCCTAACATTTTATAATTATGATATATTTATTTTATATTTACAAAACTATAATTTTATTACTAGAACACCATTATACCCCATATTTTACAAAACCCATTCAAACTTATTTTTTAATGACATACCTGGAGGCAAGATAAGAAATTGATATTCCGTTCTTACCTATAGATAAATGATTTCTTACACAATGTCTTCAATGTGTTCTGCTCAATCATTCACTAATTAGTAAAAAAAAGATATTATGGAATTTTATTGGATTTTTATCGTATATTCCATAACCAGAACTCAACATTTAGGATTTTCATATCAGAAATTATATATTTATTCCCTCAAATATGGGGCCTCTTCTTAATAAATTTTCCTATAGAGCTTAGAGTCACATAAAACTCCAATAGATAATGTTTTTTCTCAATAAACATTTATCTCATCTAGTTCATCAAATAAGTTTTATATTAAAATAATTCTACCATTTAATTATAACTTTTCATCAATATTTTCTTCCATTATATTCATATTATCTAAAAAATCCATTAGAAACTATTATTTGAGGTCATTATAGTTATCAATATCAACCAAGTCATTCTATTTAGTTATTATACTCCTGTGAAAGTAATATCATTTTCTTGAATAAATTTTACATATTACTCTTCAAAACACTAACATTGTTAAAATTGATCACGGTGGGAGAATCAACCTCATCACCATTATCTTGAAACCTCCTAGAATTTTTTTTAACAAGGTCCCCAAAAAATAAATTTTGAAAGAATTAATGTTGATTTTTACCTTTAATAATTCCTTTTATATTTTATTTATTTTAGGAAATTAAAGACCTGGATTCCCCAATTTCCCTATCATATGTATTAGGTTACACTAAGAGTTTATTTATAGATTTGATCTCCACTTCCTATTATTTCCATTTTTTGTAGCTTAGTTTTAATATCTGGTGTCAATATTGATTTTAAATTTAGTGGGAATTTGAATTTTAAATTCATTGGATGGATCATTTTATGATGTAGATTGTGGATTGGGTAGTGACATTAGGTATTGGGATAATGCTGGAGTAAGGAATTATGGTTGGGCTACTGCAATTTTGTGATAGTTTAAAATTCATGGTGTGAGAATGCTAGAAGACTGAATCCCCTTATCGTATTTAGTACCTGTTCATTTAGGGGTGTTTTTTGTTGTGATTAGATAATGTTATAGGGTATGATATTCCTACCCTTTTTATATGTTCTTTGTTTATCCAATCACTAATTTATTCCAATTTTAGTTAGGGTTTTAGTTTCATTTACACAGGTCATGGTATGATCAACTGAAATCGATAGGGATTGTTTTTTTCTTATGAATAGTAATTCTTGAGACATGTTAGGTATGTCTCTAATTGTCATTTAGGAAATGGTACATCAATATATGATTTTCCTATTGTTTTTAACACTTTTGGGTAAAACTGACCATTGATAATGGTTTATAATTTTTAGATTTCTTGTTTCTTAGACACGAGGGTGTTTAAAGAGTAGACACAACATTTTTTATATCAATCATATCAAAATGTTTAATCTCATGTATCAAGTGGTTCTATTGTCTTAGACGAGGCATGGATGGGTAAATTATATTCTAGGAAAATCTTAGAAATCACATTAACTCTTTTTTGAGGTTAGTGGCCATCATGCATATAACATTTTGTATAACCACTTTTTTCTAAATATATGTGGTATATCTAGAACCTATGCATTAGGTGATAGGCCTATTTGAAATTTTTTAATATTATTGAAAATAAATAATTTCTAATATTAAATTTCTCAATGTCTCAAGGGGACTTATGGACCCTCATGTATTGGCTGGATATCATGGCCCTGATGGATGGTGAAAAAAAATTGATCGGATAATGTATAGTAGCTATAGTGGAATGAAACATAGAATCCAATACGTTTTGAGGGGTGATGAATTAGAATTAATGGATTATTATTTGTTATGATTGATACCCTATATCAGATGGTATCATTTAGATAACTATATGGTGAGTGTTCCTCCCCCCACATGGACATGATGACTTGGGTTGTTATAACCTATGGAGACTAATGAATGGATACGGTGAATATACTAGCATATGATGCTTAAGAATGGAAATGTCCTTAAGAAAATAACTTTATCATGACTTTATAATTATTCCATGTAGATATTGGTGATACCTAGTTGGGAAAAGTACATTTCTCAATGACTTGGGACCCTTATGAAATGGTTGGAATGGGAATGGGTAGAGAAGGGTCTAGTTGTCACCTTAGAACCTACATAGATTATGTAAGCCTAAGGGGTAATATATATGGAGAATCCTTTTTGGTGTTCGACCATCTCCATCTACATAGATTATGGACTTGTGGGCCTAGAATTTATATTATATGAATATTAAATATTTTAATATCAAATCCATGTGATTTGTTTTTGGAATAATGGACTCACTACTAAATGTATCATCATATTGGAAATTTTATACCATGGTCGATCCCAAGACATGAGTTTTACCATATGTGCATCCTATTCATGTTCAGTTTTATATATCCAGTTGAGGTAATGTTTGAAGGTGTTTTAATTATAATAGTAAAAAAAATTCAAACTTGTCAAAATTAAAATCCTCTAAAAATACCATCTTCTTGATTATTTTACGTGGTCTATGTTCATTACATTTTCAAGATCTGATAAGAGGATGATGAGAGAGTTTTTTATTGGATCATTGTCATTGAAAGATGAATGAACATTTTATGAAGGAGTACCCATAGTAAAAAAAACCCTAGTTGGTCTTCTTTAACAATGTTGAATCGATCTATCACCAACTATCACCCCATTATTGAGGAAGGGCTCATCAAATTTGGTTTTCAATCCATTGATAAAATGATTAATAATTAATTATCTTTCTTCTATTCTTGAACTATTTATTCACACCCTTTACATGTTCCTGTTAAACAAATTAAATCTCTAATTTGATTAATTTTTGTTATTCAATTATTTCATCTAAATTAAACATGTTACTATTCTTTTTGACCAAATACTCTTCACTATTGATGGTTTCACACTTGTTATTGCATCCTTCCCCTATTTCTTCTTCACATTATTCATTATTAACCAACAAGGCCCTGATTAGACATTTCTAGAGAGGGACTAATCACTAAAAAACACCAAAATTTAGGTTGTATGTGTAAATAATGATATGATCATTGATTTTTTGATATATTTGGATATTTTTTGAGTGATTCCTTGAGAATCCTATTCAATGAGTATCAAATGAAGACAATATGAGCTGCTAAAAGGGATAGTATGTGGTATATATATTTAATGGATCCCCATATTACTATTAATTATAATTAGAGACTAGGAATCGATGTTCAAAAGTATTTTTCATCAATATTTGGAGGTTTAAATAAATAAATCAAAATATTAGCAACAGATCTGAAGACATGTGAAATCCTATTTGTTTTACCTATGGAAAACCTGACTAAACTACGTGTAGTGTGAAATAATACATTCCATATAATCCCCTATCCATCGTGATAGGGTTCGTAGTGATGTTAAATATTACACAATGTGTAGATATTCCTACACACCATGTGACCCTACCAAGGTTACCAAAGTGGTGTGATAGCTACACATGCCCAGGGTCCCTTGTGGTAGGACACAAACATGAGCAGAAATACAAAGCACAATGTAGGATACACTGCATGGAAGAAGAGGGGTCATACACATCATGCACCTCAAAGGGTGAACTGTGTAATTATACATGGCATCACATTCGTTGTCTAATGAGAACACATCCATTCAATAAAGCGGGGCTACTCACTACAAGGTACCAATAAATGTTGTTTAATCCAATGTTTACATTCTATCGCCCATTTATCCTTTGTCAAAACATATATTGTGTCCAATTTGTAGCCTATGATAATTATTTTTTTTGTATTTAGAACATTATGGCATCCATAATAGTTTCCTTTTATGAATTTGTCATGATATTATAAAGAATATTTTTTTAGGTGATACTCGATGATGGTAGTGATCTGGCTGGATCATTAAGGAGAGTCTATGTTGAGACAGTTCTCCCATATTTAGGTTGTTCGGCCTTTATTTATAGGGATATAAATCCCCTATCCCGTCAAGGAAAGTTCTCCCAATATTATTTTTTCAGGTATACATTATACTCCCCAATTTATTGTAAGTTTCCTCTATATTGTGAAACAACACTCCCCTATCACACCAAGGCATGATAGCCACATAATATTTAGTCATATATAGATGGAAATCCCCTTTTCGGATTCTATGTCTATTGTCTATCTGGTTGGTACTCCTCATTTGTACAATGAAATGGATCCCACATACTCTTTAGTCAGGTAGATTTGGTGCTCCCATTTTCTGGGTGTAGTTCATCTACATATGGAGATAATACTACCTTATCACACTAGGGAAAAGGTCCCCATTATCTTTATGCAGGTAGATTTGGTGCTCCCATTTTCTGGGTGTAGTTCATCTACATATGGAGATAATACTACCTTATCACACTAGGGAAAAGGTCCCCATTATCTTTATGCAGGTAGATATGGTACAAACCTATTATTATCTAAGGTTATCTATCTATGGATGGTTACATATCCTTATTTAATCATTGATGGGGTGTGGTTCCACCATGGATTATGGCTCCCTTGTCCGCAGTGTGTAGTGGTGAGTAGAGGGAACCACCCCAAAAATTCTGGTGAGGTTATGTTTGATGATGGACACCAGTGATGGACTACTAGAGATGCAGTATTAATCGTCCTCTTTTTAAGGTATATGAGATGGTTATACCCTTTATCGCTAATCTGGAATTCTTTTAGAGAATTTATATATTGGATTTTGATTCCCACATGTTTTAGGGTTACCTAATTATTTTTCTATCCTATTATCTCTCCGATTATTTTTCCGATAATTGTATTGTGTATTTATGTACTCAACCCTACATTAGATTTTAACAAAGGTTTTATGCATTTTTTAATTTATAAACATATCATTGTTGATTATAAAGATAATAGATATATGTGGGTCTATTGACTACATATGGTGGTCTGGTGGGGAGATCCAAAGTTAGGATTTCTTGGATTTCTTTATTTCTAGTTTAGGTCAAGTTGGAAGCTCATTTATGGTAAGGCATTTACATTTTTCATTCATAGAATGATTTTATTAAATGGTAATCTAATGTATTCCCTATACTTTAATTCCTTCATGGATTATCTCTAGACGTTATATTTTTTACATTATATTCTCCATCACTATTACATTGAGATAGTTGGGTGTATGAGTCTAGGTTAATATGAAAAAGGTATCCCGTTATGGAAATTCCTTCTTATCCTATGTTGTTTTACTCTGGAGTATTTGATATGTTTTTGGGGTATCGGCCGCTCAACCTTCCACAAGCCAGGAGGTCTTTAGTGGTTTGGTCTTTATAGATTGTTATTAGAGGTGTCATGCCCTTAGTATAGTGTTTTGAGTTACCCCCTATGTCAATTTGTTAGTACATAGGAAAACGGTGTCAATGATTCCTTAGAGATGAATTTAGTCTTGGGAACCCAATGATTCTGTACTATCTAATGTATCTATTTGATATGGATCTAACTATATGATTATGAAATCCATGTACTAAGACAACAGTTATAGGGTTCAGGGATACAATAATTATATAGGAATAATTCTTTAGACATTCCTTATTCATTTATATTTATATTTTTATATTCTCATCTGAACAAGGTATGTTAGGAATACTTTCAGGATGCCTCAGCAAATATGTACATGATGTTTACCAAGTCTGTATTTGGATAATGATAAGAAGAACGAGGATGTATCTTTTTTGGGTTCATCTAAGGATGTTTTTCCTCCATTTAGGAAAATATTAGCACCCAACCTATCATGTAGTGGATAGCACAAGTTGGTTAGTCTGAAGATGTTTCTGGAATAGGGAACTACCCAAGTTACAGTGCTAGAGTCCACTAAGGTCCAATAGTGAGCTAATCCATAAATAGAGAATATTGGCATGATTCAATGATAAGAGTTTTTAGTATTTAGAAAATTCTAAATGATTAGATACATTCACCGATATCTATTATTTTATAAGTTACAATAGGGCATTGTTGGAGCCTATTCATATAGACACATGATGTATCGATACACTCAAGGATCAACATCATGTATTTATTTAATGAATAATATTACCTTTTTGATTTAACATATTTGGAATTAAAGATCTTTGAGGATGTAGAAGATTAGTATGAATGTGGATGATTTTTTCATGAGGTTTATTGATCATACATAGTAATGAATCAACATAATTCATGCTTTTTCATTCAGATAGTAATGTTTGAGAAGGGAAAATATAGAGACACTTGTGCTAGAATGGACAAATTGTGTCTCCCTACAAATCTGGGAGTTCTATATCATGCTCCAATTTCATAGATATTTTTAGTAGAGAGTTTTTAGGTATATAGTGTTGATAGTGGTCATCACATGGATGAGTCATCTACAAAAACTAGAAAATATTATATTTCAATGTCATAGGGTTGGAGGTGTACTGAGGTTCTATCTTAGGCACAAGATCATGTGGGTCATATATCACATAGGGAACCATGTCAGACCTGATATGGGAGAATCTATACATATAATTGGTTTTTCCACAAGGCACTAGATTCCCCAACCCAAACTACGGAGTCAGGAATGAAGGTAGGAGATGGACTGTCATGACAGAGGCATTAGCAAGATCAAGATTCTCCCACACATGTTATAGGTTATCCTAAGGAATCATTGAAAGTAGATGATTTGGAGGGTATCATGGAGTGCGATCAAATGATGGAGGGTGGTGCTATAGGCTACTTCCACAACCCCCACAAGGCAGCCCGTGTCAGACATAGGTAGATACCTTTTGGGGTCACGAAAAACTACAAGAAACAGTGTATTATGGCCAACTAGATCATGAGATGATATAACGTATGATATTTAACTATTATTCACTTTATATAATGCTAATAGGCCTTGAAGAGAGTCACTCATTCATTTCCATGTCCATTTGGTGATTATTAGAGCCTCACATGTAACCCTTATTAAAGATAATTTTCTTGTGGTTCTAATTGGGTATGATTAGTGAATATCCCATATATATTACTAGGGTGACTTATAATTTCATTGAGAGAATTTCACATGGTTCCACTTGGTCATAACTATGACATCGTATGACGTCATCTTGGTTATGGACTAGGTTCAACTATTTGATCTCGTATTTATATTCATCACAGTTGACTAATATGATTTCAGATAGATGGGATGAGGTTATCCTTTTTGGGTGAGAGAGATCTCATGTCTGAGTGAGTGGGTCTTGCGTGAAGGAGGCTTTATCCCATCAACCATCAATTTGTAAATTTATCACTTGGAATAACATGATCTTCAGGTACCTATATTGCTTCAGTATAGAATATCTTATGAATATTTTCAACAATGATGTTCTATGACTACCTGTGATGTAGGAGATGGATTTTTACATTTACATGAACCCTTGGTTGATACTGATAACATCTGCAGAATATCAAATGGAACCTAGAATGTTCTTAGAGGAGATATTTCATTTGGTGGACCTTTGAGAGAAGGGTTTTATCAAACACATTCTTTCTGAAATGTTATCTAATGTATTATTTCGGAAAAATTTGGAATGGTTATTGAGTGTTTTTTTATTATATACACCCAAACCAAGAAGAGATAAAGAAAAAATACACCACGTCATGGATCAAAAACGTCTTTGATTTGTTTCCATGTGATTGTTGGATCTTCAAGATTGATCTCGAATCGAGAAATCACATGATGATGGTTCACAAAACTGATAATCTAAAATAGGAATTATGATGTCCATATAAACTCTATGAGTTCCTTCTGTTGAATTTTATTTCTAAGAATTTTCTCAAAATGTTAATTGTTTTGATGAACCAGATCTTTTAACCATACATGGACTGATTTTTGGTTGTATACATTGATGATATAATTAAATACTCTATAGTATAAGAGGAACATGTTGGTAAATTGAGGTTTTCTTCGACATAATCTAGGAGAACCAACATTATGGTAATCTTTTGAAGTGATAGTTTTGGATTTGTGAGGTTCGCATCCAAGTAAATGTCATTTTCAGCCATTGATATGTAGAATACCCAATGAATATTGATGTTAATTTTGAATGGGATCCACCCTAGAGTGTTTCATAGGTGGACATATTTCTAGGAAACTAATTAGTTTTTTTCTCAAACCATTATAGTCTTCGGTATAGATTCTGAAAGAGAGTTGTGAACATTTAATAGTGTATCTAGTTAGAGTTACTAAAGTACGATGACTTAGTGATAGACAATAATCGATTTAAGGGGGATTGGTGGTATATTCCCTTAGGGAGATGTTTCTCTCTCATCAAGTGGGGTTGTCATATGATCTATTGCCTTCTTTGTAGCTGACCATGGTGGAGAAGTGGGGTGTTACTTATCTTCATTATATAGTGTTGAATCCTCCTATACATCAGTGTTTGAGAGTGGATTAGTTGGGATAAATTTAATACATTGATCATTGTGACCATGAATTTTTAGGATATTCACTCAAAAGATTTTTTTTGAAGAATTGGACAAGATAATTATTTTATAGGGATGGATAGTGGTTCCAGTGATTATGTGAGAGGTGGTGATGAGGGAGTTCAACACTTTTCCAAAGAGTGTAAATCCTGGTATTGAAAGATGTCCAGGGACATTAGGTGTCATTTTCTGTTTTCTAGAATGAGATAGAGATTCACATAGTTCATCTCGTGATGTCTCACATGTTAGCAGGTGAAATCTGGACACCAGGTTCTTATATGTTTGATATAGTAACTTGTGATCCTAAAGTGTAAATGTGATGGCATAGCCATTGAAATTCTACCAGGTCTTCTATGGATAGTGAGAGGCCAAAATTCCATCAATGATATTTTTTACTAACTCACGATGTCAGTTCACTTCACTTTCATCAAGGAGTGGGTTTTTGTGGAATTTCTTGGTCAATTTTTGATAAGAGAGATCAATTGACTCCATGGAGTACCCTCAAGGATTATTTATAACCATGATTTTTGGTTCATATCATATTTATTCATAGGACTGTTGGAGGTATTTGAGACCCAACTATTGATGAGGATGGAATTAAATTCCTAGAGGGATGAGAATATTTAACGCACTATCCAAGTTTTTTTAGATTTTCTGATTGACTACATGTTTGATTTTTTCAAGTTGTAGAAGGATCTTATTCCATTACTAAAGTTTGTATATAATAAAATATTTTAGTCTTGTATTGTTATGTCCCATTTTTAGGATATGTATGAGGGACCCAATAGTTCACTTGATTTCTAGAATGATATTAGAGATACATAAATTGTTAGTCTATAAATGTATTAGATTGTGATGGATAAATTTCAGCTGATTAGTAATATTATGTGGACAGTCCAAAGCTATCAAAAAACATATGCTGATTGATGTCATATTCCCTTGATGTTTGACGAGGGAGACCATTTTTTCATGAGAGTATCCTCAAAATGAGAATTATAAAGGTTGGAATATGGCGGAAGCTATCCACAAAGATCATCATTAAATTTAATATCCATTCGAGTTTTTTTGAGGTTTCGTACCACCATGACTTACTCCAATAGTTGGAGCGGTTGTATAATGTCAACCAGGGTTCACACCTGTTGAGATACATCTGTGATCCTATGCATTTCATTGACTAGGGATAGATAGAAATTAAGGATTGATCAAAAATCGAGGATTACCCACTAGATATATAATATTTATTGAAATTATACTATGGGTATGAAAAATTATATTGGTTCAGTTGTTGTGGATGCACAAGAGATTGGAGGAGAGAACATGGGAGTTGGATAGGTAGATGTGAGTCCAATATCTTCAAATTTTTATTTATCTTGTTATTTGTATGGATGAAAATCCTTGAATGTGGAATAATTTAGTGACCATTTATTCATTTTATTACTTTCAAATATATCAATGAATATTTGGTAGAGATAGGCACTAAGAGGACGTGAGATTCCAAGTCCTAGTGAGACCAAAACTGATATTATAAAAATATTAAATATATTAATATCATGCTCATTTTTTTACAAAAAGAATTGAATATCTCTTGAATGAAGTCTCTAAACAGAAATCAAATACCGTGGTTTATTTCGGGACATGGGGTAGACCATAGGCGTCACCTAATGTCGGTCAAAGCTAGATTATTGATTAAGATAGCTATTAGTTGGTGTATTAAATT
The DNA here is from genome assembly GCA_963277665.1 of Viscum album. NCBI lineage: Eukaryota > Viridiplantae > Streptophyta > Magnoliopsida > Santalales > Viscaceae > Viscum > Viscum album. Next base: position 200,065,324 of record OY728137.1, on the reverse strand, counting down.
AAAATTATTAAACATTATATTTATTTGTTTTTTAAATACCCCAAATAAAATCCATTATAAAAAAAAATATTAATATTTTCAAAGGGTTATCTTTATAACCTTTTCTTAATCCGAGAAAATGATGTTAACATTCTTCATTGGAGGATCAATATTAAACAAAAAATAGTGATCTAGTCAAGGTGGATCAATGGGTAGAAAATTAAGTGGGTATTCTATTTTCTAGAGATAAAAATTTTCATCAATTATCGATCCATAATTGAGGTAGGGATTATCAATTGTAGTTTTTCTGCCTTTATAAAACTTTCAGCATGGATTTTAATATAAAATTATTGTTTGTTGTTTTCACTCACTTCGTATGAGACAGTTTGTTAAATTAAATTATTTATAAATTTTTTTATAATTAATCCATGATTAAACCACGATTATCCATGGTCTTGTTATTTTGGTACATGAAATATTGGCCAATGATGCTTACACCATTCTTATTATTCCACTCACCCATTTTTGTACACATTTTTCACTAATGACCTATGGGGTCGTAGTTCGAATTTATCAGGGAATGTTCGAGAAAATCATATTATTTTGGCTTCCAGCCATTAGAAGATGGAATTTGACTGCTAATGGTTTTTTCCACCAATATCAGTTGGTCAAATGATTAAAATCATGAAAATATAGGTACAAATGGGGATTTATGAAAAACAATAAGTTCATCCTATGGAAAACCCAACTACACGATGTGTAGTTTGGAAGAAAACATGTCATCTAGTCAATTGGATGCAGTACTTGTGTGTCATGTGAAGTTAAAAACAACACACCATCTATGTGGTCTGTCACAATATGTATCCCTTCCTAGGTTTTCATGTCGTGTTCTAGCTGTACATTCCTAGGGACCGGTGTCAATGGATAAGCCTGATATCGGTGTACATGGGAATAATAAGAAAAAACTAGAATATGATGAGTTTAATTGCTATTACCCTAGGTGGTCATACATGTAATGTTTCCCAGAGTGAAAAATGTGTAAAAATACATGGATTCCAAAGCCTTGCATTGGGAGAACACAAAAAGGTATTTGAGTGGACTACACGTCTTGTGGACCCCATATTCATTTTATACTCTTATGTGAACTTGCACCTATCATATCTCATTTTATAGAACTCTAGTTTTGTCCCACATGTTTCTTTTATTCTATTTTTTCTTGTTGACTTTTATGGTTTCCTTCGTAGTGGATTTTGAATAACGATTTCAGATTTTCGAAGAATGAAATTTCATTAGTTGATGTTCAACGATCTTATTGAACAAGAATGATCATTAGAGATATTCCAAGTAGAGATGGGAATCCATATTAAGGGTGAGAGTACTATATCAGTAGGGAATGTAATCCCCAGTCACACAAGGGAAATAATCACCCAAACTCTTTATCTTGGTAGATATGGAACAACCCTATTCAGGGAGTAGGTCTTCATTCTATGGAGATGGTACTCCTCTATCACACCAGGGCAGGAGTTCCCCATACTCTTTAGTCATACAAAAATGACACTCCGCTATTTAGGTTTCTAGTCCTCTATCTATGTTGATGGTACTCCCCTATTTGAAAAAGTCATGGGTCTCCCATATCTTTAGTCAGATAAAGATGGTACTCCCCTTTTTAGGGAATAGGGCTCTATATTTGGTAGCAGTACCCCCTATGACACCATTTTTCATGTACCACAGATTCAATATTTAGGTATAGTTGGTACTCTCATATTCAAGGCATGGGTCCTCTATATATCTAAGGGTAGTCCCACATCATCAAGTTCTGATAGTGGTGTGGGTCCTCTAAGAAGTGTGGATACCTCAGATTTGGAGCACATTGACGTGGTGTTGTCTCATCCACACATATTATGTTGAGGTTACATTTAATGTTAAGAATCTATGATGAACTACTAGTGCACCATTATTACACATAGAATTTGGATTTTCTATGATATAGATATCCCTTTTATCTCATTCAGATTTTTTTGATCATATATATGTATTCAGTTTCATTTCCCTCTTTTATTTGGTTAACATGACTATTTTTCTATCTCTCTATCACTATCTTTTATTATTAATAAATCTTATAGGGTTTGTATATACACACCTATGCATGTCTTTTTCCCAAACATGTTGAGTATTATATAGAAAAACTTTAGATCAAAAGTGATTACGGTAGACTTTAGAAATACATAGGCCAAATGACCACATATAATTTTTAGGCATGCCGATTTAGAGTTTGGATCCCACATTTTTCATCATTTCTAGTAGTTTTCTATTTGGGACATCATTTATAGCTGGGTGTACATTTTTTCCCCACATACATGGGATATATTATATTTTACTATGATATAGTAAAATGGGTTTCTTTAACACATAGTTTATCTATTAATGTTAAAACATTACTATATATTCATCTTTATATTTCATGGAAATGGTTTGGTGAGTACATACTGATTCAATCAGATAATTCATCCAATTATAGTTATTCCATGATGATATTTATTACTAACCCCGATCATATTAACGATTGTGTTGGGGATTTGATGGATCAGCCTTTCATGGGAAAAAAGTCCAGAATGGTTTGGGTCATAACACATATTGTGTATTTTTTATATCCTTGATTCACCCTTGGTTTCCTCCTAGGATTTGGTGAATACAATAGCTATGTTTGGCTGATGAGACATGGATTATTGGATTCCTAGTAACTAATCATGGGATCATGAAGAAAATTATATATTATTTCTTTGGTTTCCTCAGAATTAGTTATGTGTATATATTTATGATTTCATAGGGACTTACCCTCTCATGAATTAGTCATCAACATGGCATTGGGAACTCCTCAATATAAACATGGTGATGAAAATGTTGGATTGTGATGATGGTTCCAAGTAATGTTGTTTGATTTTTTACTCATTAGTGAAGGCTTATGAACAAGATAACTAGAGTTTTGGAAGAGGTTTCCCTAAGGTGGCACTCATGGTCAAGGGAACTCCAGTATATAATTTAGAATGTACGGTTGATCGGGGTCACAATCCTAATGATGGCATCAGTTATTACATCTAGGGTAGGACATAATCCACCTGATTTGTTGTATTTATAATGATCCTCATTATGTACCCAATGATACTCTATAACCATCCAATGTTAGTCTTTTAGTGGTTATTTATTCTCTATATATTATTTATTTACCTCATATGGGCATGGAAAATGCACATACAACAAATTTTTCTTGTTATGTATGGGACCTCACTTGTGTTTCCCTACCGATTTGTGTATTCATTCCCTAGTTATGATGAAACTACACATGGGTACTTAAGAATATGTTAAATTTATTGGAATTACGTGTGGGGTTGAGTTACATGAATTGGGTGTTGGATATTTAGTTGGATCGCTTGGATGATATCAGGAGTATGGGATGTGTATTGGCTAGTGTTTCCATGAATCCTTAATTTCTATTTCTTTTATTTCATTATACACATAGGGTAATCCAAGTGGGTGAATATTATTGTATTAATGACATCTTTTTTAGTCATTTATTATATTTCATTTGTTATGGGAATTTTTTTGTATTTTCTAATTCAACTCTTTTTTTATGGATGAATTTTTTTTTATTTTTAATTCCACTACACACTCTGATACAAGCGGTAATGTTTACCCACAAAACCATCTTAAATCCATATTTCTATTAAGAAATATCTAGAATATACAGAGTTTCATCAATGTCATGCAGTCAACTTGACCAATTACTATTCATATAGTATGCCAATTTGAGACATTACACACAATATCATTACTCATAACCAGAAATGAAACTTGATTATTTTGAATAAAATCTAATTTTAGATCTTTTTAATTTTTATCCACGGTCATAGTGACTATTGGATCAACTCTATGAGAACAAAATCTCAATATATGCTCCATGATATTAACATCATCAATTGTTTCTCCAAGTCCTTTCACATCTTCAATAGTAACATTTACTAAATCAAATAAAACATTATTTGTATTATTCATGTGAATACATATGTCCTCATACTTATTCCTATAACCTAAAATTTGGGTTCATATACCAATAAATCATTTTAATGATGTACAATATCTTTTCCTCATGATGTGTGAGATGACATTACAATTGTGGAGATTATGTTGGAAAAAGATCCCCCTTACATATTCATTTCCTTGGTGATAACATCCAAAATTTTATGGAATCCCTATAATAAATATGAATTTCCCATGTGGAATAGAGTATATGAAGAATAGCTATTTAATCATTTATGCCTATATATTTAAAATAGTTTTTCATTTAATTAAATCCAAAACGATATCTATTTCTCATAAAATTGGATTCCTTTTCTGATTTACTACTACTATAACTACCACATAAAGAATAATTCCATGCATGTGATCCCTTTACTCTGATATCCCTTTTCAAAACCACACATGGTCAAATACAATATGAGAGCATTATTTATGAAATGGAAGATAAATATATGTCCCTAATTATCTTGTTTCATTATGAGACAAAACAAACTTCTCTATTTTTCTCATAGCAATCTATATTTGAATTGAAATCATACAAGAGACATAAAATTTTTAAATTTGTTTACCCAAACCATATTGAATATAAGTAGATTATTACTCTGATATATCAATGTATCATATTAGCTAAATAACACTATCTTACATTATTTGGTGTGGACTTGGTATCCCCCTGTTTTCAATAAATTTTCATTTTTGAAATCCCTATTCTCTCAATTGATGTATACTCACTAATACATAAAAACATTCAATAGATGGGATGAATCAACCATTTTTAAACCACAATTTGTGTGTCTCTTATCACTATTTTTTTCAAAATGATGAATTATAATTTACCACATAAATCTAATGGAATTTTGTTAAGGTTCATGTAAAAGCATTTTTCACAAAATTAATTTTTATATAAAACCCATTAATGAATATAATAGTTTACGTAATGTCATTTTTCAGGCAGTAATTGATTATATAAATTAATTTCGTTATGAAATATAATTTTATAGTCATATATATAGACAAAGAACATACCTCCACAGATCTTCTTCTAAGACAACATCTCTCTCAATATGAGAAGATAATACTCTATTTATAGGAAAAAATAATCTAACATAATATTTATATGAAACACTTCATGATTCCATAGAAAACATCACATATTGTTTATGAATGTCACTATGATCATGGAACATAGGTTACATAATAATCTATCCAGTTTTTGTGAGAATTTAACCTTCGAACCAAATTTCCATTATAATATTTGTGAATAAAATTCAATCTCATATGGAGGAATTCCTTTATTTATTCATCATGTTCTTTTATACTCTTGAAAATTTAAAAATAATTTAGAAGAATCAAAATAAAAAAATCCTTCAAAATCAAATATGAATAATTTTCTCTATTACGAGATGACATTGACCATAGATATATCCACCGCCATCCAATCTTTTGAAATGATATAATCCGAAAATACACAATTTTCCACGATGAGATGAAATTTTTACATGTTTAAGAGCAATTAATTTTAATAGAAATATTTTATAATATTACCCAAATTATTAATAAAATTATAAAATGATAGACCATAAACAATGTAGTTTTCAAAGATTATCTGTTTTCATCTTTTGAAAAAAACCGAAGACTTTACAATATTTTCAATTTATAATATATTTAATTTTTTTCCAGATTGATTTATATGTGACAAAAATATTAGAATATGATACATTAACTATGCTTTTTAGCTTTCTATATATGGAACACTAATATCATCTTGTATTAAAAACAATCCTAAATTTCTCTGATGGTGTTCACAACACAAAAGACTCAGTTTTACCAAACAATAAAATATTATTAAAAATGTTATGATTTAATGTAATAATATATAGCTTATATAGTAAATTTATTATTTTAAAGAGGATTAAATAAAATATTAATGTAAATTATTTAAATAATTTTTCTCAAATTATTTATAATTGGATAATAGAACTAATTGAATACGAAGGGGGTGTTTTTATAAAAAATATATTTTTAGGATCACAAAGACTTTTCATACTAATAAATTTAAATTATATTCAATTAGAGAGTGATATTAATTTAATATTAACATTATATATTCAATAAAATATCACTTATATTCCCCAGATATAGTTTCTAAACATAATATAAGAACAAACCTAATATTACGAAAATAAACCGTAAGTTTTATGAAAGAAATTTTATAGACTTTTAATGGTTAACCTAAATTAAAAATGAATTTGAGTCTTTTAATAATTTAACCTGAAAAGGTAAAATTTAAATTTTTAATATAAACATAAAATTTATTATAAGATGAATTTTTGTTATTTTTCTGTAAAGTTACATTTTTGAGGAATAGTGAAAAAATGAATTTTAATTAAAATAATCTGTTTAATATTATTTATTTTTAAGGTCAAAGTATATTATAAATGATTTTTAAAGTAAAATATAAATCATATATATATATATCTAATTTAGGTCTATTCATGAAATTTCACTTGGATATTGAATATAAAAAAATCTCAAACTTTTGAACATTTTTACATTAAAACCCCGCTTTATCATCCCGGTTGTGGGATTAAATTAAAATTAATTTCTGCCAATTATTTTATTTTAATTTGTTAATATTTATTCAATATTTTTAATCATAATAATTTATGATTTCTAATATGTTCAACATACTTTTTTACCAAAACTAATAATGAACGTATAAAAAATTAATCACAATGATTAAAAAAACTAGATTAACAAAGGACTAAAACCTAAACATAATAGAAAAAATGGTCTAAATCCGGTCCCAAATCCATTTAATAGAAATATTTATACACTGTAGTCCTGTTTTTCTACATTGAACCATTATTTAAGATATATTGAGTAGGAAAAATGAAGGAGTAATTCCATTTCCATAAATTCATAAGAATGTCACTCCTCCTCCACTATAAAAGGAACACACCAATACAACTTTCTCAAACCTCTAAATAAAATATGGATAAAAAATATATAACAAAATATCTTGTATAAATCCCATCCCTAATTCTATAAGACTAAATATAGTTATAAAGTCATTAAAGGAAGCCCTTCTATGCAGACAAAAAAAAGTTACCACAATAAGAGGTAACATCCTCCCTCAAGATATTTAGTTTTATATCTATCTCAATTATCCTTATTACATGCTTATATAAAAACACCCACATCCTAAATATAAAAATATTTTTTCATGTTAATATTTTTACCTACACTTACACACACATACATCTAGTTGGTATCAAAATTTACATTCTTATGGTCGGAGAACTACTGCCGTACGAAACATAGTTGTCCATTTTTCCATTACCACATCTCATGGCTAGGAATTATATTTGACACACTATTTATATGAGATATATATTATATTTAAAATTACATAATTCATATTTAATATTTATATATAAAACAACTTTATTCGTTCCATTTTGATGTAATATGATAACATCATCTGTGGATGGGTGGACTTCCACCTCCACAAAAAATTTGATTCATTCATGAGATACATGGAATGTATAAAAGATGGTTTTAATTAATCATATGTGAAATAAATGAAAAATAAATGATATTAATTACATAATAAATTTTATATAAATTTGATATATAATTTTCTCAATAACCCTTTTCACTCACTAAAAAGTAATAATGTCAGTCCTAGATGTGTGGACTACTGGATCCTCAACCTGATGCGATTCATTTTACATCACAATTACTATATATATTTAATTATATAAGATTAAATAAAATTTAATTTTATGATATAATGATAATTTTGGATTTATATAATTTCATATACCTTCTTTCAATAATGATCATTGAAAAATTGTAATGTTACTCATACGTATGTACAACCTACCATATCTATTATTGTGATGTTGGTGCATTTTTCATAATCTTATTTGATTATTGGTTTTAAAAGAATGATATATGTATAAATATGATAATTATTTCATTATTATTATTTATGAGATGTTTAAATAATGATCCATTTTATTATAGTTGACCATCGAATGGTGTTTTCACACATGAAATGAATTTTTTCAAAACACCCAACATAATCATAATTGTTAAATTATTTGTTTATAACATTGTGATAAGTGAAATAAAACTAATTATAAAAATGAAAAAGGTTATAAATAATGTAAATAATTTACATATGTTTATTATTGATGAATATATATATATGTTCATGACAATTCTGACATATGGTATGATATTTCATCACAATTTATATTCCATTGAGTCCTATTTATGTTGTGACCCAGTTCACTATTATATTATTTATATGCTACCCTTGAACATATTATATCATTGATATCCTTATTATAATTATATTATAAGATTAATTTAATGTTATTACATCATGGTGATTAAAACTTAAATGTTTCAAATTGGAATGTGATACATTAGAGTTTTTATTGATTATTTTCCCCAATGATGATTTAATGGTATTCATTGGTATTTCTATCCCTCAACTTCAACAAACCTTGATGTTACTTATCAACCAATTAGGAAATATTTATAGATACATATTATTTATTTAATACAGAAATATAACAAGGCATATTGTTTATTAATGAAGTTGATCAATCTATATGATGAATGATTTGGACATGCAATGGTGGGTGGGGACCAGAATTTGTATTTCCCATCAATGCATTAAAAGGTTATCTGGAAAAAATAGTTTACCAAATAACAATCATTTAAACTATCTGGATGATATATATTGATCATAGGGTTTTCATTTTCATGAGACATCACACCCAATAATTTGGAATTTATTGTATTTCCGGTTACTATTATATCCATGATATTTTCATAAAATAATATCTATGGATGCATTTTATTCTCAAATTATTGATTAAATGTAATGTGTTTTCATTTATTTACCTTTACCTATTAATTATTCCTTAACTCTTTTTCAATGGAATGTGTTCTTAGTTTCTTGCATTTCAATGTAAATTTATTCTTATTGATTAATTATTTATGCTGTTTTTAATACCCTTAATGATAATTTGTGCTCACCCATGTTATGATTACTTCCCCTAGGTTATAAAGTGGAATCCATTGAATAAGCATTAAAGTATTCAATTTACAAAATTTTATTATATATAATATTTTATATTATATTTCCCAATTTAATATGTATATCTTGTATTTAATTTAGTTATCTTAAACTACTAAACATATAATTCCTTCAAGACTTGAATCAATTTAATCATGGAAACGTAATAAGATAATGCACCGACATCAGGGTTCTAGGGTTTGAGTGTAACAGTTGGTATCAAAAAAAGTTTATCAACAACTTTGGAAACAAGATTTAGAAAAAAAATTAATGGAACATAACCATATGATAGAATTTCGGGATAAGTTTATTAGAAAATCCAATAATATTTGTATGGTTACAATTACGAGGGTATTTCTAGAAATATATCCATTTATGAATACTATAAGTTGACATTGTTCGGGAACAATTGTACCTAGGGGTAACATATCTAAAAATGTATATTTGGCCTTACTTGGTGTAATATGGTCCTTGAAAATCATCCTTACTATGCACATGGTTTGACACTCCCTTGGGATATGATTAAGATAAAATTAAGTTACATCGTAAAATGTTATGAAAGATTTAAAAGGAATGATGCAACTAAAAGGACGATGTTTATGAATTTTATATTATCTATGCCTAAAATCATAATTTTATATTATTTTTTATTTCATCTTTTGATTTATAAAATTTTATAATTTTATTAAGTAATCTAATAGATTCCATTATTTAGAAATAGAGATTGAAAGGAAGAATGATATCACTACTCATGAAAAATGTTGTTACTGACCTATCGACAAAGCCAATATAATAGGTATTGGATAAAATACTATTATTTCTATATTAGGGAATCTTAATCATGTTATGAAAAATAACCTAGATCAAACAGAGTAACCAATTTTTCTACAATAATATCTAATTTTGGGTCACATTATGGGATAGATACCCCCGTAATATTGTGGGACTACTAATCCAATGATGGATGAGAAAAGGATTAAGTCATTGGATAAGATATTTATGGAATTAGTATGTGGTGAAAAATAAAAGGTTACATACATAGGCTATTGTTTCAATGTTGATATAGATCAATGATGGTCGTTGTTCCGGAATACTGGTGAGGAAGATGAAACCGAACACATGGATTATAGAACATTTAAGGAGACATTATTTGATAAATACTTATCTCATGATCAATAAATAAATATTAATAGAATGTTACTTAGATTATATACAATGTAAAAATAAAGTGTTTCATACTATGAAGCTACCTTTATATGTTTATCATTGTATTCTATATTTTTTTATGCAATAGGAAGTTCACAATTGATCACTTCATTAAAGGGATTAATCCATGTCTCTGAACGGTACTGGTGTATCAAAACATTTCTATATATGATAAAATATATTTATGTACTATCAGGATAGAAAAGTAATTACTCGTGTCTTATGGATTCAATGTTATGCAAGATAAGAAGAGAAAGGCAGATTAAATGACAGATAAATGGAAAAAGGGAAAGAAGGATTTTCTCACATCTGATTAATTTTAAAATAATCAACCTTATAAATTCTTGAATTGATTGGTAGATTTTTATAATTGTAGAGAAAATTTTATCCATTCCAAAAAATTTAAAGGGAATACATAAAATTCTCATATTTAGGGTTACAACTACAATGAGATGGGGCACTTCTCACATGAATTCCCCAAGAATCAAGATAATATACCTCATAAGAATCTAAGGTGTCTTGGTATTTCATATTTTATGGACACAACTAAATTTTAATCATTATTTTACTTCTATATTTGTATCTAAGAATTATTTTTTAAAAGTATTTTATTTATGATTTTCTCATCATAAGATTAATTTTATATATAAGTATAGTACTGCCAAACATTTTCTTTAATGATTTATGACTATATTATGAATTTTAGCAAGAAAATTTATTCATTGGAAAGTAAATCATATTTAAAAACACTTTTTTGAGTGAAAGGTAACCATTAATATTATAAAAAGGTTAAGAAAATGGTGTTTTTTTAATGAAATGATTGGTTTTGATTACATAAATAGCATAAATGATGACTACATAGAAATGAGTAATGATTTATTGATAATGTGTTTTATACTATCATTGATGGAGTTTATATCATTTTTGGTTTTAAATAATTTATCAAATTATATATATTTTATTTAATAAATAAGAAATGTGCATGATTTCAATAGGGTTTTATGGTAATTAAATTTGTACCATATTCTCATGTCTGGTATATGATGATTAAAACTCACATATAGTTATTTGATAAGATCATTATGGAAAATAAGTGGAATTCCTTATAAATTATGAGATTATAATCTTTTGAAAAGACATGAATTTTTAAAATGGTATATATTCATATTTAGATGAGGTTTTAGAGGTTAATTTATTACATCACTATAGGCTAAAAAATTTTCTAAAAAATTATGTAGAAATAGTTCATAGAACAACGAATGGATAAGATTATATTTATGAAATAGAAACATATATTTACTTATATTATTATAGGAATATATAATTCCTCATTGATAGGAAAATGGCCTTCAAACAAAAATGATATCCTATTATCATCATTTTTTATTATATAAATGATATTTTTCATAACATTAGTTTATGGTTTTCAGGTCATAAACATTCATCTCAGCATTTTCTATATCACTCTCCCAGAGAACATGGTTATTAAATATTTTTTGTATCCATGTTTCCATTCCCACCTACGTTCTCAAACTATAGAACCAATTAATATGAACATTGTACTTTCAGTTCTCTCTTATTATGAAGAAGTTTTAGTAACCCTATTCTTGATATGGGGTTTTCAATAATAGATTATTTTTAAATATCAATAACATTATTACCAATGTACCATTTATATGTATGAGGATTCAATTAATTTATGGTTGGGAGAATGTAATACCACCAAACATTACATGTATTTTCCTAATATCAATATCATTGTTACAAATTTCAATAACCTTATTACCAATATCAATTTATAATTATGAGGATTCAATTTATTTATGGTGGGGAGAATGTAATACACCCAAACATTACAATATTTAACTTTTAGAATTAATTTATTTTTTCTTGATAGATTAATTTATATAAGACACCATGTTATGTTTACGTTACCTGAAAAATAATTTTTATCTTTCCTAATATGTAACACTACGGTTGGCTTGTGTTACACAGATGACTGAAATTCATTGATTTCTTGTGTAAAACACAATATCATGTTTTACCAAAAAATAATATATTACAAAAAATATTATTAATTAACTGAATAATATATAACCTAGACAATAAATTGAATATTTTTAATAGTATTAAATAACTTTTGAAAATATATTTTTGAACTAATTGGTTGAAACATAAATAAAAATGTATATAATAACCAATTGAATATAAATTGAATGTATCTATATAAAAATATTTTTTCACATTATGATGATTTATCCGAATAAATTAAATTAATTATAATTAACGGGAGATATTAATGTAATAAATATGCATTATATATTATATGAAATATTCTTTACATTCATCCAATTGATTTTATAATCATAAGATAAGAATAAATACAATATTATGTATAGAAAATATATATTTTTATAAATTCATCTTTAATTCCATTTAATAGAGAAAAATTATTAAATAACAATAATGAAAAAAATACTGAATTTAATATTACAAAATTAAATTTATTTTTTAAACTGGGACATAAAATTTTGTTTTGGCTTAATTTCTGGTATTACTATATAATGTGGCATTTTTTAATGAGTAGTGGAATTAACAATTTTTAATTCAAATTGGATTTCTTTTTCAAATTTATTTGTATGGATAAATTATATTATAATTTAGTTTTAAATTAAAATGATATCACTAATATAAAAATTATTACAATTTAGGTCATTGTAATCAATTTACCATTGATATTTGATATAAAAACATCTCGAACGTTTGAACATTTTTCCATTAAAAACCCTCTTTGTTGTCTCTTCTAAGGGAATAAAGTTAAATTAATTTATTTCCATTCTAAGATAATAATTTTTATAAAATTCAACGAATTTTTTAATTCATTTTAATTTATTATTTATTTAATGTTCAACATGGTTTCTCACTGAAAATATTAATAAATGTAATTAATATATACTACAATGAATAAAAAATTAGCTTAAACAAGGACTAACCCATAAACACAACATGCCAAATGAACTAGATAATTTTCCGAAATACATTTTTATACATATTATTATCCTATCCTCAATTTTCATGACCTTAGACCATTATCTGTGTAACGACCTGAACAATTTGAATTATTAATGATTAATTTGAGATGATAATGGGAAATGCAGAAAGAAGAGTCGATGGCCTCACCCAGTAGACTTGAACCATCTAAAGCCCATTTATCTTAGCTTAAGAAGGAAGTGGAATAACTGGGCTTCAATCTAGACTATGCCCAAGATGAACTTCAACATGTTAAGAATGAACAGAATCTCATACGGGAGAAGTTCAAGTTGGTGGAGATTACCACTCACGCAATGTTGTTCGAGCCTCCCCAAGATTCTCTCACCATCGCACACCTTATCCTCAGGTCATATGATGGGTTTTTAAGGGGTTATGTTTCAAAGACTTAATATATAATATCATAGTTTTAATAAAATTATTATTTCATCATTTTTGTGATATAACTAGCATTTGGTAATAAAATATAAGTTTATTAAGACAATTTTTGTAAATTGTTTTTTGAAATTAATAATGGTATTTAAAATATTTCCCTTACATAGATTGTTTTTTATGGAAAAGTAAACATCATTTTTGAATTGGAAATGTCAAAAATAATCTGGGCTGATTTTTTGGATGTTTTCAAAAAAAAATCATTTTTGATGAATAGTTCTTGATGAATAGTGTTTTTATGAATATAAAAAAGATTTTTAATTGTTAAATAACTTTTTTTGTGAATTGATTTTCAAAGCTCTGACATCCATAGTTGTAATTAACGTGAAAAATGTGGTTCATTGAAATCAAAATAATTTTTGGTGAATAGTAATTTTTACCACTATGAATAGTAATACGAATAGTAAAATGAATAGTAATATGAATAATAATATAATATTAATGTGACAATTATAATTAGTAAATAATATTATTATTTTATTTTCACAAGTTTATAAGGAATTGGAATGTTGACTAAATTTCAAGGTGTTAAAAAATGAGTTTTAGATTTTATATTATAATAATTGAATAAATTATGATTTTAAATAATAATTAAATAAAAAAATTAAGAAAATTGTTTTCAAAAAATGGCGTTCATTTTTGGATTCTACACATCGAAAAAGTGTTAGGGTGAATTTTTGAGATTTTTCTGAAATAGTTGAATTTTCGGTGAATAGTAAAAACACAGATTAGGGATTCAATATGTTTGAGGATATAATGACTGAATAATGATAATGACATGAGATTTTTTGAGGGTTTGTCGACCAAAGGAGATTAATTATTGAATGAGGGGTCCCATGTGGCCTAACACCTTTGGAAAATACCACGGGCAAGCCCATGGTTTTGTGAAAACCACTTGTGAGGTGTCTCTTGAAATTATTAAAGTATCACCTCCATTTCCCTATAAATGACCACCCTTTCTTCCCTTATTTTTCACTCCCAAATCTCCCTAAAAGAAGGTCTAGTTTCATTACCTCCCAATGAGTGCTCCCATGGTTCTCCCAAGCTCTCAAGGCCCCGACCATCGAGTTTTAGGAGTTGCGTTTTAAGGTAAGGGATCCTACCTCTCTGATTATTTTCAAGTACTCTCTTTTATGTCATTTCATTAATGATCCATGTTCTAAAGTTGGTGGATGTTATATTATATTCTCATTACTGTAATTTTAATGTCTTGTGATGAGATACCCCCTCTTTCTCTTATCAATTCATTTTAGAATGTTTAAGTGGCACTGTTAGGCTGCCGAATTTTTGTAAGGGAATCATTCAACCTTATCATTTCCAAGTTATATTTTCATGTCAAGTCTTTCAATATATTTTTCTTATGTTGGGTTTTGATCTTCTATATCCATAATACTTCCCTCTTTATGTTCATATGATGAGACACCCTATTTTATCTCATCAAATCATTTTTTTGACGTTTTATGTGACACTGTTATGCTACCGAATGATCATTAGAGAAATCTTATTTTTGTCTTCCATTCATGTTTTTAATTTCATATGGTATGTTATTCAAATTTCATTACCATGTTCTTATGTCCTTTATATTCTATCCCTATACTGTTTTATGGATCATTTGCGAGTGGTTGACCCATGTCCCCTCTCTTTTCAACATTTTATAAAACCCTATAACATTGTCGTTATGCTACCAAATTTTCATCTCAAAATGTCTCTCTCTTTGTCTAAACTTATTTTAATTTATTAAGTTAATACTAAATGATCATTCTTCTACAGGGGTATTCACATATATATCATGATGTTCTATATTAATTCTAGGATTTACATACACGATATCTGCTTTCCTTTTTGTGGGTTTAAAGGGACATAAAGAACATGTCTTAAAAGAATATTTTAAAACATTATGATTATAAAATGAAACCCATTTATTTTATGCTATATGGGTTATTAAATTTAATTTTTTATGCTGATATATGTGGATCACATAATAATAAAGACAAATTAAGGGTGTGACCAGATAGTACTCTAATGAATTGGGTAAAGATTTAATCTCTAGAGATGACCATTTTAACGATACCTTGGTGAATAAGATTGGTAATTTTTTAATGACACCTTTGAGATGGACCATGGTGATAAAAAAATTATATCCTAAGATAAATGTTGTTACCACATCTTCATGTTATGAAACATGTTATTTTTATTATGATATGCCTCATGATCTCTTTCTCATGCCTTAATGTAATTTATCATGACATAATTCATGTATCTCAAGTTCACATGTAAAATGTTTCCTTTGTTTCCCTTACTGGGCCTTCTGCTCACCCTTAACATTGATGTATGTTCCCAGGTTATGAGATGCAGTAATGAACTTAGGATGAAAAGGTATGATGAAGCCTTTTAAGTGTTTAAGAAGAATATTTTATGTTTTCATATTTTAAGTTCTTGGTTTCCAAGACACTAAACCTTAAAAATCCTCTATTTTGTATAATGTAATGAATGTTTATGTGATAAAAAGGCTGGATTCTACAGTTGATATCAAAGGGTGGTATAGTTATTTGTGGAAATTAGGATTTGAATACATTACAATGATTCATAATGAAAGTATTAAATATAGGAAAACATCCTGGTATTTTTGTAATGTATTGAGTAAGTGGATTCAAAACAAATAAATCTATTTCTATATATGAACATGTAGATTTGGCTCTGAAACAGATGTACCTAGGAGTGAAAACATCGACAAGGTGTTCCGGGCTTGACCAGAGGTAACCTGGTACACGATAATGGGCCATTCTCTACTCTTGGTTTGACACTCTCGGGGGATATGCCTTTGTAAATTCATAATATTTGTATGAACCATTATTAAAGGAACAAAGATAAAATAAAATAAATAATCACATAAGAATATATGATCATGGATAACCTAGATTGTCCCCTTAGGAATCACAAGATACGATATACTTTTCTTTTACAAGTTTATCCTTCTTTGCGTAATGTTTCCTTTTCATGATTATTCGCTAATTATTTAATCCCCCCTAATTATACAATATTTTTCAAAGTTAACGGAGGGAAATAGAAGAACATGTCCCAACAACCAATGTGCTTGGATTTGTGATTATTTCCCTATTAATACAAAAGAGATAATGAGAGATTATGTTGAACATATTTTGAGTATGCCAATCCAGCTATCAAAAATCATAATTAACAATTGGTACCTAGTTGAATGCCCAAATTCATCAAGGAAGAGGAAGATGAAGTGTCCAGGGTGTTCATCTGATAAAGGTGATAAGGGAAAGAAGACCCAATTTTCTTTTTGAAAAAATTATGGAATGAGTCACCAAGGAAAATGTCACGTAGGAATTGGGAGATGTTTTATGTGTGGGAAGATAGGGCATAAAGTAGCCAATTGGTATAAAATAATGAATAATGTGATGAATGGAGATAAGGTTCAATATAATTAACCTTATACTACTCAATGTCTTAAATGTGGGGAACATTGACATTATCCAAGACAATTCTCTTTTTGAAGGAATGATAAGCATGATGAGATTCAACAATCTCCAAGGACAGGGGGACAATGAATGTCTAATACTGAGATGGATCTTGATGACTGAAGTACATGTATCATATTCACAATACATATGTATGTCATGTGGTATTTTATTTCATGATTTATGAGCGTGTCTTTAATGTTTTCTAAGAACATCGATTCACTACCTATGATGGTATTATATCATTAGGTAAAACATCTATTGTTATGAATCACATGTTGATGATGTGAAGTTATTCATCATGAAAAAAAATGATTAGTGGATTAAGAGATGATTATTATTTTGGAAGACGTTAACTAATTTGGGAACCCTATATGGTCAATGTAAATAGATTGCTATGGTATTTTCTTTGAGAAGTAAAGGTTGACTTATATTTTGAAGAATTGATGAAGTTATTATAGACTTATGGTAATTTAGGATACTTTTGTAAATGATTAACCTATCTTGGAGAAAATGTGATTATGGTAGTTACTTTTTTTATAAGACATTAATAGTGGTTGATGTTGTTTGGAGTTGAATAATAAAATTTATCTTCAAATACAATGTTATCAAATCCTTCATATATTTGGGTTTCAATTTTAGTTTGGTTTATTTTGATGAATTTTAATGACAGTTATTTATGGAATGGTCTTTGTTGAACATTGGGTAGTACCATGGAATATTGAAGATTTAAAAGTAGTTTCTCTTCTTAATGGGTGACTTCTTTTTGAAGAGTTTTTTTATCTTACCATTTTTGTTTTTGGAATAATGTTTAATGATATACAAAATAGATAAATAATCATTTGTGGATTATATGATTCTCTAGAAGTAGTATTGAAGTTGATTCTACTGCTTTAGGTACAAAAAAAAATCATCATGTACGATCATAATTTTGAGAAAAATATGAGTTTATAGAGGAATTTATTAAATATTGAAACTCTATATGTTAAGTATGTTTGTATGTTTCATTATATTCTTAGTATATAAAGTAACATAATTTTTTTCAACTCTTGGGAAAAGATATTGAAACAAAAAATATAATAATAATAATAATAATAATAATAAAGTACTATCCATGTAATTTTTTAGATAAATCAAATGGTCCCATAGATCATCGCAGATTTATGGCTCTATGGTTGTAAACATTCTCCTAATAATGTTCACTATCACACTCCATTAGAACATGATGATGTGTCTTTTCCTCCATGTCGAGGTTTTCCTAGATGGAACCCTAGTAGGTGCTATCTCCGGTGACCTTTGAACTAATCTTTATGTGTTTTAAATTGGAGGTCTCATTTATCCTTCTATCGATGTGGGTTTTCAATAATGATATTTTGAAAAATCATACACTTAGTTTCCGACCCTATGTTGAAATTGCGAGGACACAATTTTTTTTGAAGGAGGAGAGAATGTAATGACCCAAAATTTCTGAATTATTAATTATTAATTGTAGATGAAATGGTAAATGCAGAATCAAGAGTCGATAGCCCCACCCAGAAGACTCGAACCGTATGAAGCCCATTTGTCTGTGCCTGGGAAGGAAGTGGCATCACTGGGATTTTCTCTGGACCAAGCCCAAGACGAACATCAATGTGTTAAG
The DNA here is from genome assembly GCA_963277665.1 of Viscum album. Taxonomy (NCBI): domain Eukaryota; kingdom Viridiplantae; phylum Streptophyta; class Magnoliopsida; order Santalales; family Viscaceae; genus Viscum; species Viscum album. The sequence goes on along the minus strand of OY728137.1, from coordinate 200,046,366 downwards.
CTTGAATAGAATCACCTATGAAAGAAGTTAAAGTTGGTGGAGATTACCACTTGGGAAGTGTTGTCTGAGCATTTCCATGATTCTCTTACCATTGAACACCTTATCCTTTGTTCATATGAAGGGTTTTTAGGGGATATGTTTCGAGGCCCTAATATGTAATCTCATAGTTTTAATAAAATTATTATTTCATCATTTCACTGATATAACTAGCATTTGATAATAAAATATAAGTTTATTAAGAAAAGTTTTATAATTTTTTTTAGAAGTTATAAATGGTATTTAAAATATTTCCCTTACATAGATAGTTTTTTTTGACAAAGAAAACATCATTTTTGAATTGAAAATGTCAAAATTAATCTTGGCTCATTTTTTTTGATGTTTTCTAAAATGTTTCATTTTTTATGAATATTCCATGAAGAATAGTGTTTTTATGAATAGTAAAAACATGTTTAATTGTTAAATAACTTTTTTAGTGAATTTATTTTCAAAAATCTGACAGACACAGTTGTAATTAAGGTGAAAAATGTTGTTTATTGAAATCAAAATAATTTTTGGGGTATAGTAATTTTTAACCTTATGATTAGTAATATGAATAGTAATATGAATAGTAATGTGAATATTAATGTGACCATTATAATTATTAATACATATAATTATTTTATATTCACAATATTATAAGGTATTTGAATGTTGACTAAATTTCCAGGTGTTAAAAAATGAGTTATAGATTTTAAAATATAATTATTGAATAAATTATGATTTTAACTAATAATTACATTAAAAGTATTTATAAAATTGTTTTCAAAAAATGAGGTTCATTTTTGGATTCTACATGTCAAAAAGGGGTCAGGTGAATTTTTGGGATTTTTCTGAAATATTTGAATTTTCAGTGAATAGTAAAAATACAGATGAGGGTTTCGGTATGTTTAATGATATCATGACTGCAGCATCATGATGTCATGAGTTTTTTTGTGGTCTGGTAGACCAAAGGGGATGAATTATTTTATGAGGGGTCTCATATGGCCTAACACCTTTGGAAAATACTATGGGCAAGCCCATGGTTTTTTGAAAACCACTTGTGAGGTGTCCCTTGAAATTTTTAACGTATCACATCCCTTTCAATATAAATACCCACCCTTTCCCCTATTATTTTTCACTCCCAAAACTCCCTAAACGAAGGTATGGTATCATTACCTCCCATGGAGTCCTCCCAAGGTTCCCACAAGCCCTCAAGGTCCCGACTATCGAGTTTTTGGAGTTGCGTTCTAAGGTAAGGGATCATACCTCTCCCCTTCTTTCCAAGTACTCTCTTTTATGTCATTTATTTTATGATCCATGTTAATTTGTTAGAGGATGTTATTTTATCTTCAAATTACTGTAATTTTTATTTTCATATGATGAGCTACCCCCTATTTCTCTTATAAATTCATTTTGATAATGTTTAAGTGGAACCGATAGGTTGCCGAATTTTTATAAGGGATTCTTTCAGCCTTCTCATTTCCATGTTATATTTTCATGTCAAATATATCATGTTCTTTTTCCTATGTTGGGTAATGATCTTCCATATCCATAATACTAAGCTCTTTATTTTCATATGATGAGATACCCTATTTGATCTCATCAATACATTTTTTTATGTTTTAAGTGACACCGTTAGGCTGTCGAATTTTCATAAGAGAAACCTTATTTTTGTCTTCCTTTCACGTTTTTCATTTCATATGGTATATATTTAAAATTTCATTATGATGTTCTTATATCTTTTATTTTATGTCCCTATACTATTTTGTGGATCATTTACGAGTGGGTGACCCATGTCCCCTCTCTTTTCAACGATATATAAAATCATGAAACATAGTCATTATGCTGCCGAATTTCCGTATCAAAATGTATATCTCTTTGTCTCATATTATTTTATTTTATTAATTGAATACTCAATGACCATTCTTCTATAGGGGTATTCACATATATATCAAAATTTTCTATTTTCAATCTAGTATTTACCAACATGAAATCCACCTTCCTTTTCTGTGGGTTTAAAGGGACATAAAGATCACATATTAGAAGTAGTTTTCAAAAATTACGATTATGAAATGAAACCCATTTCATTTAAGCTATATGTTTTATTTATGAAATTTTTGTTGATGATATATGTTGATCACATGATAATATAGATATATTAAGGGTGTTCCCTGATAGCACTCCAATGCATTGGGTAATGATTTAATCTCTAGAGATGCCCATTTTTACAATACCTTGGTGAATAACTTTGGGAATTTTTTTAATGACACATTGTGGATGGACCTTTGTGATACAGAAATGATTGTCTAAGTTAAATTTTGTAGCCAAATCTTCAAGTAATGAAACACGTTATTTTTATTATGATTTTCCTTGTGATCTCTTTTTCATTCCTTAATGTTATTTATCTGGACTTTATTGATGTATCTCTAGTTCCCATGTAAAATGTTTCCCTTGTATCCCTTACTGGGCCCTCTGCTCACCCTTTACATTGATATATGTTCCCAGGTTATGATATGTAGTACTGAACATAGGATGAAAAATTATGAAAAATCCTTACTAGTGTTTAAGAAGAATATTTTACGATGACATGTTTTATGTTTGTGGTTTCCACGACACTAAACCATAAAGTTCCTTAGTTTTATATAATGTAATGAATGTTTATGTGATAAAAAGGTGGGATGCTATAATCTGAGTCATATTTCATTGGAAAAACCTTGATGGGGTTCCCGTACCTATAATTTTGAATAATTTCTCTCCTCCTCCACAATAAAAAGGAATTCACCCCTCCCACTTACAAAAAAACCCTTAAAGACACTTTTCATCATCTAGTATATTATCAAATAGTTCTTAAAAATACCTTCGCCAAACCTATAACACTTAACTTGTTCATAATGCCACACATGGAATCCCTTTGGTGAAAAACAAATGGAGTTACATGAATAAGAGGTATCATCCTTCCTCAAGATATTTAGTTTTATTTCAATAAAAAAGTTTCTATTCCAAGATTATATAATAGAAAAATTATGGAAAATATAATAACATGATATTATGTTAATTTTTTAACATACTCATACACACGCATCCATCTAATGGGTAAAGAACATACAGTACTTTCGTACATTGAACTACAGTATCACGAAACGAAGTTGTTTATTTTTCAATTACCACCTCTCATGGGTGGTCATTAATATGTAAATTCTATTTATATATAATATAAAAAGTAATTATTCTTTTTTAATTTATATATATGACATACTTTTATGATTTCCATTTTTTGGAATATGCTAACAACATTTGTGTAAGTATGGACTACCACTTATTTAAAGGGATGTGATTCGTTCACATGACACATGTAATGTATAAAGGATGATATTAATTAAAAATATATGAAACTAAAGAAATATATATTATATTAATTAGATAATTAAAATTATATAAATATAATATATCATTTCCATTATTACACTTTAAACAAACTAAAAAATGATAACGCCAGTCATGGACATGTGGAATACTGCCTCCTTGACATGATGTGATTCCTTTTACATGACAAGAAAAATAGATATAAGTATAAATGAAAACATAACATGTTATTTGTGGTGTAATTATAATTTTGGAAATATATAAGTTCACATAACTTTTTTACATTTACAATCATTGAAAAACTGGGAATGTTACTCATATATACGTAGGACTACCATCTCTATGATTATAACAATGGTTCCTTTTTCAAAAAAAATCTGTAATGTTTGATATTAAGTGTAATTGATGTATAAATATGATAATTATATCATTTATAATATTTTTGATAATTTTAGATAATGACTCAATTGACCATAGTCGACCTACCAATGTCATTTTAACACATAGAACCAATTTGGTCAAAACAAACTATGTAATCATAATTTTTTATGTAGTTGTTAATGATATTATAAAAATTGAAACAATAATACTGATAAATTTGAAAAAGGTTCAAAATCAATTAAATAATTAACATATTTTTTCGAAAATATGAATAAACCATAGCTAAGTCAGGGTCAATGTAAGGGATTTTATTTTAATTTACATTCTATTATGACCTACTTGTGTTAAGAATTAATTCACTTTTATATGGTGTATATAATTCCCTTTGACATATTATATCGCGAATTTCATTATTTTCATGATATTATATGTTTCATTTAATATTATTCATTCTTGGGGATTAGGATTATTTTTTTTACTATTCTGTGGGAAACTTTGGAGTGATTAAAGATTATTATCCATAATAATGTTTTAGTAGACTTTCAATGGATTTTATAATCAACTATTTCTATAACCCTAGTTGTAAATTAATCACTGGTACTAAAATTTTCATAATTTATTATTATTTATTTAATTTGGATATTTTATAAAGCATAATTTTTTAAAAATAAATCGTTTACTAAATATAAGAAATTCATTGTACAAGTACTGATGGGTGGGGCCCTGGATTTATATATCCCCCTATGCATCAACAGGGACTCGTGGAAAAAATAATTTTTACAAATCCTAATATTTTAATCTATTTGGAGGATAGATCTTGATAGTATAAGTTTTCATGTTTTAGAGACATGATGTCCAATAACTAACAATTTCTTTCATTGTCAGTTATTACTGTTTCTATGATATTTGTATATAATAAAATGTATTGGTATATTTCATTCACACCATAATGTTTAAATTGAATGTGTTTTTATTTATATACCTTTTCATATTGATAATGCATCATCAAGTTATTTAAATGGAATGCATTCTCATTTTCTTACCTTTCCATGTGAATTTATAATTATTGATCCATTATTGCTGAAAATTTACGTACCCTTACTATGAATTTTATCTCACCATTATTATGTTCACTTTACCCAATGTTATGTAGAAGAATACTTTGAATAATCTTTCAAGGATGCAGTTTATTTCATTTTATCTTGTGTCATGTTTTAATTTTAATTTCCCAATTTAATATGGGTATTATGTATGAATTCTATTATTCCATAGCACTTAACCTGATTAGCCCTTCAATATTTAATCCCTTATTAATATTAAAATGTATAAAATATATCACTGGATCTAGAATCATAGGATTAGGGTATTAAATCCTTTAATGAGATTCTAGAAAACACGCCCTAAAATAATGGAATTGTAAAATTCTTATATTTAGTATGAATTTAACTTCAAATATTTTATTGTACAACATGATTCATCAATGGTAAAAATATAAAATATATTATGATAATTTTTATTGAGGTAAATTATTAAAATATATATTGATAATTAATATAGAATGATATTGAAATATGAAAAGTAAGTACGAAAATTAAATGCGGAATAAATCCACAACTAAATAAAAATGTAAAAACCATGAAATATTTATTGTTATGGTTTTCCCTAATCATTATAACATCAAATTAAACTTTATAAATAAGTAAAAATATCATAATGTAATAAATATGAGGAATGATAAGTAAATAAATAAAATGAATTATTCTAATAATTTATGAAAAATTATAAATAAAAATAAAATATAGACATCATATATGTAGTCAATGAAAATATATTAATTCTAAATATGGTTATTTAATTTATGGGTGCTAGTAACACATTTAAGAAATATGTACAGTGAAGATGTGTAATTTTAAATATACATATTATTGTAATATAATTCAAAAAATATAAATAATGAAATCAAAATATAAAATTGAATTGCAATATTTTTTCCTAAATGTAAATTTTTATGTGTCACATATTGTTATAATTACTGTTAAATCACAATTTCAATAAAATAGATTATTAAAAATAAATGATTTTTAATATAAATAAATATAATCCATGAAATTATTAATGAACTATAAAATAGTAATAATTTAACTTCTCATGGGAAATTAAATATGATTTAATTAAAAGCATTATTTTATTGTAAATTTGTTGTTTTTATTTGAATGTTAAATTTATATTATTTTAAAAAAGATAATGAAAATTATTATTTACTCATATATATATATATATATTCAGGAAATTATTTTCAATTTTTCAAAATAAAAATAAATTAATTTAGTTATTTGAAGAAATATTTTTGAAAATATTTATATAATTCTGTTTTTTATTTTATTATTAATAAATTATTTTAATCTATTATAAAAAAGGTTATAATAAAATAATTCAACATAGAGACAGATATTTTAACTCTTATTTGATTTATAATTTATATCAAATAGGATTTACAACACATAATTGTTTAGAACTTATTTTTTCTATAATTATAGATTTTTATTTATTTTATGATTTCATTTAAATGATAAATTTCACAATTTTAGAAAATTAATCACATTGTATGGAGGAAAAATTTACATTCATAATTTAAAAATTATTTAAGGAGGCCATTTTAAATTTTTGGCATAAAAATATGTTATCGATGTGTTATGAGTTAACCTAGTAATGTAAAATTAGGGAATAGTGGATTAGGGTAAGTGGTAGAGAATTAAATTTAAAAAAACACTATATCTAAATGTTTTGTTGAAGGATTCATAAACTAAAACATATCAATCCATACTTATTTAACAAATATTTATCCACTTTCCTTTAAAATTTTCAGTCATTTCACACTAAGTAATCGTTATTTAGAAACATGTCACCCCTACACCCATATAAAAGGTCCCCTCTTTTACCCCTTGTAAACAACTCTTTTACATATGTTATATCTTTAATATCTACTCATATTACCTCTCCCAAATACCTATTATAGTTTCATATACTCTAGATCCAATAAGAATTCATTAATTTATGATTAGCATGGATCTTATGATGGAAAAGGGAAAAATCATCAAATAGATTAAATTAATTTCATGGAAAATAATATTAAATATATGTTTTCTCTTCTCAGTTTTCATTTCATAGAGATATGTTTTATATTAACAACCTGTCTTCATTCATCTAGTTTACATCCTATACATGGATGTGTTTTAACATAATTATCATTAAAATCCATAGATTTACAATCCCATCTTAGGTTTTGTATTTCAATGTATTTTTATTTATATGTTAACTATGTCTTTCGTGTTTATATTCCAATATTATTTTGGAAATCAGAATTTTTTATTTTCTCATTTAGGGAAAAATATCTTTCTATCTAAAAACCCATTTATAATCTCCTCCTCTTATTATTTTTTGGGGGTTTACGTGTCTTATTATCAATTCATTTCTCTTCAAATATAAATTAAATATAAAGGATATTTATAAGAAAATTCATCCATATATGTTCATTTTAGTCATTAATTTATTTATTACATGTCCATATTTATTATATTAAAAAGAAATAATTATAATAATTTTATATATGAATCATTTTTTATAGATTTGTTTTTCTTTATAAAAGTGTGAAAAAAATCTTAATTTTTAATTCATTCTATATGAGTACTTTTCCATATTTATAACCAATTATCATAATGAATCATTTTCTACTTATTAACACGGTTTTTCAATGTATTATATTTTCCAATTTTATAGTGATTTTTTTTGAAGTAAATGTTATCAATTGAAAAAGGTATTTATTTTTTATAATGAATTTTTAAGTTCACTTACTAAAAAGTTTTTTAATATGTAAACATAATTTTATTTCTTATAATTAATGTCAGATATTTTATATTGATTCCAACCACCTTACATCCCAATATAATTTTTGATCAAGTCTTCTCTTATATTCGAAAAATGTATTTATTTCCTATTAGAAAATATTATATAATGGAGTAATGAATGGTTTTAAATTCTAGTGGCCCAAATATGTGGTGTTTATCATTAATCTATTAGTTTTTCTATAATCAATATTCTCATATTTGGTATGTGATTATTTGAATATATTTCTTTTGATATAGTGTTCATTTTGGAAATTATGTTACCTTCCTTATAAATTATTAGTTCATAATATTTCGGAAAAGTTATCCATTTTTAAAGGTTTTAAGTTGTTATATGGATGAGGTTTTAGAAGATAATTTTGTTAAATCACAATATGATGAAAAATGATCAAAAAACAAAAAAAAATAGTTCATGTAACTACCAAATAATTAGATTATATTTATGAAATAGAAAATTTTATTTGATGATATTCTTATAGTGTGATATAATTCTTCAACGATTAGAGAATAGTCATGAAACAAAAATGATTTCCAATTATCATCATTTTTATGATATAAATGATCTTTTTCATAATTTTGGTTTGTGTATTTTTGTTCATAAGGTTTCATCTCACCGTGTACTTTATCACTCTCCAATGTATCATGATTGTTAGATTTTTCTTTTGTATCAATGTTTCCATTTCCTACCATTGTTCTCATACTAGGGAACCTAGTTACATGAAAATTGTACATCCATTCCTCTCTTATTAAGAATATTGTTTACTAAACCAATTCATGATATGGGTTTCCTAACAATAGTTTATTTTCAACAAAATCTATTGATTACCAATATCAATTTTGAAGTGTGAGAATGAAGTTTATTTAATATATTGAGAATGTAATACCCAAAAAAAATTCAATATTTTTTATTTATAATAAATTTATTTTTTCTTTTTAAATTAATTTTTATGAGACCCATTATTATCTTTTTGTTACTAAGAAAATAAATTTTATCTTTCTCTACATGGAACACTGAGGTTTTCTTGTGTTACATGTAAGAGTGAATTTAATCGCTAGGTTGTGTAACCCATAATACAAAGTTTTACAAAACAATAATATATTTCAAAAACAATTATTATTTAATATAATTAGATGAAAAATAACCATACATGTAATGACCCAAAATTTCTAGGTACATTTTTTATAAATTAAATGTAATTTTATGAGACCGTGATAATTGACGGCGCATGATTTCGAGGCACAGAGTGCCCGAAATGAAATTCTGATCTTTTTTTAGGTATGTTTAGTAAACGTGAAAGCAGTTTTTTGTATATTTTAAATTGGTGCTTGGAATTGAATTCTGAGGACACCGTTGAACTCGCAGTGCCTGTGTTCTCTTAAGGAGGCATTCACCTCAACCGCAGTTGGTCGAGGTTGAAAGTTAGTTTTCATGTTTTTTGTGGAAATAAAAATAAAATAATGATTAACTTTTAATTTATTTTTATTTAACCACCCAATTGAATTCTATGTGGAGGGGACCACTCCAGCTAGAAAACCCCCTAATTCAAATCCCTAGAGGTGGGGACCAGACGAACAACTTTTAATGAGGGGGAAAACCTCTCAAATCCCAATTAATTTATTCTCAAACTTAATTAATCCAATTAATTGTGATAAGAAATTAAATTTTTAAAAAAAATTTAAATTATTGGCTCCGCTAAACTATTTAGAGGATTGGTTGGAAAAGTGTTGGAAAAGAGGAGAATTGGGAGAAAGCTGTGGACAAACACATCCTCTCCAACAAAGAACGCCTCTCCAATGAAGAACGAGGGACCGACCTAAGCTGGATCGAGAGCATCTTGCGAAGGCAACGAACGATGATGTTCCCCAGTGACTTAGAAATCTTCCTCATGACATTCTCCATCAAACGACAAGGTAGGGGTTTTGTTGTTTTTCATGGTTTTCATTGAATTAATCATCTTGATCTGCTTGCTACCGATCTAATGTTGTGGGTGTGGTCCAAACAAACACAGCCTGATCCCTCTGTTATTCTTCATAGTTGTTGTATTCTTCACAACCGAGGAAGGTGGTGACTACCACTCGGGGTAGCTGCACGAAACCGGGGTGGCACGCGTCTGCGTTGCCGGTAGAGAAAGAGGTCGTTGTAGTGGACAGGGAGAGGACTCTGCTTCAGCTAGCCACGAAAGCACGGGCGGTGCAACCGCGCACTACCGTCGAAGGAAGTGGTCACGGCCAGCCTGGCCCCGGTGGATAGTGGAAGGCAGCTAACATTCGGCTGGAAATGGAGGGGCAGCATTGCACGACCCTCCGCTGAGAGGAGTAAGGGGTCGACCATTTCAGTTAGCTGAGAAAAACTGGGAGGGACCCGCGGTGCGTCTTGTATGCTGGCTGGCGACTGAACGGATTCAGTCGTTAGGTGATTGAAGGCGGGGGGTGCATGACTCCCAAACGCATGTTGCCAGTTCGGGCTGCCCATCACTAGCTAGACCTTGGCCTAACCCAACCAGGTCAGACTCGGGTAGGGCCAGGTCGACCAGAACCAGGTTGGGTCCACCCGGGCCTGGTCGGACTGGACCCGGGCCCAGGTGGACCCATAATCACCTTATTAGCCATAACTTTGGAACCAAGCATCTATTTGATGAACTGTATGCAGTTCTAGAATATTTGGAGTGAGAAGGTACTTTTGGTATACACCACATGAGATTAGAAAAAAGCTTTGGTATGGTCGGGTTGGATCGAACAGGAATCCAATCGGGCCCTCGGGATTAAAAGGCTAATAACATACAAACCAAACGTCTAATTGGCGCACCATCTATGGAGTTATGACCTCTATTACGTGGCAGTACATTAAGATACTTCTTTATGGGACATCATAGAATTTGGATTAAGGACCTATGGGTTGATGAGTAGACCCTCCCGAAGATGAGAAAACGTATTGTGGGAACCCAATAGCTTGTTGTAACAAGAGAAAGGGACCATGTGTGGGTTTGATGATGTACTATGATCCTATGTGGGTTTGTGTTACTAGGATCATGTGAGGGTCTACTGATGTCCTGGGATCTTGTGTGGGTCTGGTATACTAGGATCCTGTATGGGTTTGATGATGTACAAGGATCCTCTATGGGTTTGATTATTTAGGATCCAATGTGTGTTTGTCCCTTAATAGAGTAAGTTGATTTAGTAGTTTCATCTAATCATCTCTACTACTGTACTTAAGTTGTACCTAGTGTGAGCTGAGTCTTTACCATTGTGTTATTCATTTGTGTGGTATTCCTGGGTGGTACATACCTTCATGGTGATACCATTGTGGTATTCTTCTATGTGGCATACCTATGTGGAACTTACCTTCATGGTGAACCCTTTATGGCATTCTTCTATGTGGCGTACTTCTGTGGTACTTACCACCATGGTAATCTTTCCTTCATGGAATAGTTGTAATTTTTCTAAGTAGTTGGACCTTGTGTTTCATCATAAAAGAGATGGGGAATAGTTGATAACATAGTTATATGTATGGGGATATAGTTAAGTAGGGTTGTCACTGATTTACATGATTTGTGGATTATCCTTTGTCGATTTTGTAAGACCTTGAGGGTCTCGGGGTCCCAAGTAAGTATCATTACACTCACCCTAACATGTGCTTCACCCGCACCTTATTGTGTTTCATGCAGACGATGGACAACCCAGATCGAGGATGAGGGTACAAGGACTGGACGGTTCCTAGAGTAAGGCCATATGGTATGTCAGTATGCAGAAGAGATGTGTAGACATGGAGTGCTGAGTAGGAAATTTGTACCTACTCTTCTGGTAGGAACCTCTGAGAATGACCTGGTATTTGTATTTCTCATTCTTCAGTTGTATTGTATTTTCATTTGTACATGTACCTTTACAGTTGGGCATGTATTACAGCCTCTCTTACGTGCAACACTGAATTTTCAATACAGTTTACTTCTGTTCGTATCTTTCTGTAGGATTGGTTGGGTGTGTTTATAGAATATAATGGAAATTCCTTCTTGGTTTTGGGGATATGCCTTTCGGTTCTAATTTCCATCCTCTATCATATGGATGTTGGGATTGGGGTAGTCACGGCATGAGCCCTGGGGGACAGGTCGTGAAAAATTGGTATCAGAGCAGTCTATTCTACCATAGAACCTTAAACTCTGATCTTTTAACAGCAATAGTGTTAAGTGTTATGATTGTAGGTTATTAGTTTTGGGAATCAAGTATTGTTGTAGCGGCCGATATATCCATAAAGTAGGACCCTGACTTCTGATTTCAGACTCAGTACATGAAAAAACTGATTAGGTGTGTGTTTTGAAAAGTTTATTTTTTAATATTATTTACTCAACTCACCAGGTATAACTTATTGACTGTGGCGCACCTGTTCCTTTTTAGGATTCCTCCATGCAAACAACCAGCTAGGGTTCAAGGTAGAGTACGTGATGATATCCCACCGAGTGACGAGGCCTCGGTGTTGGGACCTCTATTAGGGGAGGCACCAGTGGTAACATTTCGTGTTGGTCCATCGATGCCACCAGACCCAGCAGTAGAGAGTGCACACTTCTTAAGCATGTTTTATGAGTTCCAGTGCCAGAGGCCACCTATGTTTAGGGGTGATATGGACCCACAGGTGGTTGAGGATTGGCTGGAGGCCATGGTAAGAGTCTTTCGACTGGTTGGGACACCAGCTAATCTCATGGTGATCAATGTCATCAGTCTTTTACAAGAATAGACATTTAGATGATGGAGTTTGATGCTCCAGGTTCACGACGAGGTGATTCTTCTCTAGGAAGACTACGAGAGCCTGTTTCGTGCAGAGATTTTTCCAGTGGCACTTCGTGCAGTGCTTATACAGGAGCTTCATCATCTGCAGTAGGGAAACATGCATGTGGCTTAGTACTCAACGTGGATCACTGACCTCTCATTCTACACCACTAATATGGTGCGGTAACCATTTTTCAGTTCCCAGACATTCAATCTGGGACTCAGGAGGGAGATTAGGTCTTCAATGATTCCTCCTAACATCCCCATGCATGAGGGGGTGTTAGAGAGAGCCCTATAAGGGGAGATTCATCTTGCAGAGAAGTCACCTATAGCGAGACCCACCCTCGGACATCATGTATCAGAGTCTTTTGAAGCTGGAAGTAAACTGATGACAAAGATGTCCATGAGGAACAGACCTACAGGTGGACGACTAAATGATTCAGGGTCGGTTTTGTGGGGCATCGGAGATAGAGCCAGTCATGCGAGGATCAGGTAGTGTTTCACATGCGTCAGGCAGGCCCACATGGCTAGTGACTATTGGACCCAACTTATGGAGGCTATACATATTGTCTAAAGACCACTCAGGCATAGATAGAGGTCTGACCAAGGAGGTTCGTAGGGAGCCAGAGGACGTGGCAGAGGAGCTGGCCATGCAGGTGATGGTGGGAAATGATTAGAGGTGTTTCTTACACCACCACCAAGTGGTACACCATGACCACAGGGAGCAGGAGGATAGGGGAGAGCTCATCTCCAGGAAGTTGAGGCCTACGACCATACTACTCTTGAGATTATATGAGGTATGATTTTTGTCTATTCTACCTTAACTGCAGTGCTTGGAGACACAGGTTCCAGTCATTCTATTGTTTCCACATCCCTTTTTCAAATCTCATAGATTCAAACAGAGTCATTGGCTCGATCCTTATAGTTAAAGACTCCTATGCGAGTGGATTTTATGATTACACACTATTTCCAGCAGTGTGAGATTACTCTATGAGGTAAGATTTTTGAATGGGATCTGCTAGTAGTGGCATCAAGGCCTTATGTCATCATCATGGGTACAGACAGTTTATCTATAGTCCATGCTTAGATGGACAATATTAGGTGAAAATTGTGGTGGGTTCAAATGGATGGGACTCGGTTTACCTTCACCGGTGAGAAGGGAACCTTTACAACACATGATGGACTTACCTGGAGGAGAGTGCAGCCAATCACTCATCAGTTGGCCAGCCTTACCCTCGGAGTAGTTGATTTGGAGAGACTGAGCTATCCTATAGTCATGGACCAGTATGTTGATGTCTTCCATGATGATGTTCCAGGTTTACCTCCTCATAGAAAGGTGTACTTTTATATTTACTTGTACCCTAGGATGACATCGATATCTACACCAGCATATCGGATGGCCCCCACAAGCATCGTGAGATGTAGGTACATCTAAAGGACTTACAGGGGAAGGGATTCATCTGGCCCAGTGTTTATCCTTAGGAAGCACCATTTTTTTATACCAAGATGGTGGATGAGAGATTGAGACTTTGTGTTGACTATCAGTGCCTAAACTATGTGACCACATGGAACATGTACCCACTAACGAGGTTCAACAACCTATTTGATCTGCTGAAGGGATCATGGTGGTTCTCGAAGATAGACCTCAGGTAAGGCTATCACCAGCTTATAGGACGAGACAAGGAAGTGCAGAAGATGGATTTCTGATGTTGGTATGATCATTAAACATTTCTTTTCATGTGGTTCAGCGTAAAAAATTCCCCAGCAGTGTTCATGGGATTCATTCCTTGGATCTTCTAGCCATACCTTGTTCGTTTTTTAGTATTCTTCATCGATGAAATTCTGATCTAATCGGTTACCGAGGAGGTGCATGACTATTATTTGCAGATAGTTCTGGACACACTCTATGAGTACATGCTTTATGGTAAGCACTTGATGTTCCAGTTCTGGATATGAGAGGTTTACTTTCTAGGACATGTTATCTCGGAGGTTAGAGATACAGTTGATCTAGTGATGATCAAGATGGTACTCTCTTGGGAGCCACCCAGGAGTGTGACAGAGGTACAAAGTTTCCTGGGTCTTGTTGGATACTATTAGAGATTTGTTCTTTTTTTCTAGTGTGTTGCAGCACCTTTATTAGTATTGAAAAAGAAGGGGAAACCCTTTGTGTGATCAGATAGATGCTAGTGGAGTCTTCAAGAGCTCAAGCAGAGGCTGTCTACTTCCCCTATATTGAGGATTTTGGAGGAGGTAATTGGGTACGTATTATATTGTGACACATCAGGGACCGGTCTCAGATATGTCCTGATGTAGAAGTGAGTAGTTATCACATGTGGTTCTCGACAGCTGATACAACATGAGTAGAACTACACTACCAATGAACTAGACATAGTAGTAGTGGTCTTCGCCTTGAAGATGTTGAAACATTATATTATGGGTGAACATTTAATTTTCTTCTTAGATCACAAGAGTATCATGTATATCTTGTCTCAGAAGGACCTAAACCTGAGACAGTGGAATTTGCTTGAGTTCCTCTTGGACAATGACTGAATGATAGTCTATACTCTAGAGAATGGGAATATTGTAGAAGATACACTCATTAAAAGATCTGGTACACAGATACTAGGTTAGGAAATGGGGCAGTTGCCCGTTTTGCAGATATCGTTTGTGGATTGGGAAGTAGCAGGTTTTCTTCACTCACATACAGTCACTCCAACACTTCTTTAGTGAGTTAGGGATGCGCAACATGGAGACACTGACTGCACGACTCGACATGCTCAGATATCCATAGGATATTCACATGATGGATTTTCTGAAGGTGGGGAGCACATCATCCTTTTCAGAGGACGTATTGTGGTACCAATATCACTTCAGTTAGAAATGTTGAGGGACTTCCACACGTCCCCTCTAGCGGTACATCCAAGAGTGGAAAAGATGTACCTGGATCTCCGATGACAACACTGGTGGCCGTGAATAAATAAAGTAGTAGTAGAGTAATTCTCTCAGTGCCTCACTTGTCAGCATGTGAAGGCTGAGAATTTGGTACCTGCAGGCTTTGTTGACCCTTTAGGGGTCTCAGAGTGGAAGTTGGATGGAAAACCTATGGACATAGTTATAGGAATTCCATGTACATTGTGAGGTAATGATTCTATCTAGGTGATCTTTGACTGACTCACCAATTCAGGAAACTTCCAACTGATCAAGGAGAAGGATTTAGTAGAATTCATGGGACACCTCTATGTACAGAAGATTGAGTAGCTACATAGAGTAACCTCAGTGATTGTCTCTGATGGTGATGCAGGTTTCACTTCCTGGCTATGGAAGGGGTTGCAGGAGGCTTTTGTGACTCTACTTCATTTTTGCATCTCCTTCCATCCTTAGATGGATGGCCAGACTGAGCGGACCATTCAGACACTCGAGGGAAAGTTATGTGCTTGTGTCCTCAACTTTGGTCATAGCTGAAGGAATCAAATTCATTTTTTATAGTTTGTATACATAAAAAAATCACATCACCATTGGGATGACACCATTCAAGGATTTTTAAGGTCAACCTTGCAGATCACCTTTGTGTTGGACCGACCTAGGGGAGTCATCACTCAAGGGACCACATCTTTCTATGGGTCTAACCCCGACTAGGTTTTGAGGTGATTTGGCTGGGGAAACAAGTTATCTCCGAGGATAAACGGACCTGCTCAGGTCCCCAGCAGAGTTGGTGAGGTGGCTTACCACATAGAACTTCCCCCTTAGTTTCACAGAGTGCATGACGTCTTCCACGTATCGTAGCTGAGGATATACATGCATGATCCTACCCATGTCACCTACCATGGAGAGCTAGATATCGAAAATGGGGCGACGTTTACAGAGGTTTTAGTGGAGATTAATGATCGACAAGAGCGAGTCCTTCACGAGTGGTCGATACATCTGGTGCATGTTTGTTAGTAGTACGGGAACCTCTGGGAGAGCACATGGGAGTGAGAGGTCCAGATACGTGCTCAGTACCCCCACTTGTTATAGTAGTTTGAGTTGAGCATTACTGGAATTGAAATCCCTGAGGTATGGAGAATGTAATGACCAAAATTTTACATGTAATTTTTTGTAAATTTTATAACATTTTAGGAGACTGAAAAAATTGATGGAGCGTGATTCTGAGGCCCAAAGTGCCCTGGTTGAATTTATGAACATCATTTCAGGTAAATTCAGTAAACATGTGAGTGAGTTTCTGTAACTTTTAAACCAGTGCTCAAAATTAAAATTTTAGGACATCGTTGAAGTTACATCACCAATATTCACTTAAGGATACCTTCACCTCAACCATAGTTGGTCGAGGGTGAAAGTTAGTTTTCGTGTTTTTCATGGAAATAAAATCAAAATAAACAATAAAATTTATTTTATTTTTCATTAAAATACTAATTGAATTCTTGGTGGTGGGGACAACCAGATCTAGAAAACCTCCCAATTCAAATCCATGATTGTGCGGACAACCTGAACCACATTTTATGGTGGGGGGGGGGAACCTTTCAACTCCTCGTTAATTCATTCTCTCATAAATTGTACCAATTAATTGTGCCCACAAATTAAATTGTTAAACATAATTTTATTTATATTGTGTCTCCTCCACTTTTTATAGGATTAGATGGAGAAGTTTTGGAAAAGAGCTGAATTGGTAGAAAGCTATTGAGAAACCCTTCCTCTCTAATGAAGAATGCCTCTCCAATGAAGAACAAGGAACCGACCTGAGCCGAATCAGAATCCCCTTTTGGAGGAAACAAATCCCGACGTTATCCTAGGACTTTGACTTATTTCTCATGACATTCTCCAAAAAATTACATGGTAGGGGTTTTGTTGTTTTTCATAGTTTCTGTTGAATTAATCCTCTTGATCCACCTACTACCGATGTAATGTAGAGGGTGCGGGCCAAACGAACATGGCTGGATCCCTCCGCTATTCTTCATGGTTTTCATATTCATCACGGCGGAGGAAGGTGGAAGCTACCGCTCGGGCTATCTGCATGGATCCGGGATGGCGCACATCCACACCACCTGTATAGAATGTGGTCGCAGCAGTGGACAGAGGGTGTCTTGTGCTTTAGCTATCCATGGATTCTTGAGAAGCATGATTGCGCGACGCCGTCGATCATGTGGTCGTGGCCCACTTGGAAGTGGTAGATGGTGGAAGGTGGTAGGCATTCGGCCATGCGTGGAGGGGTAGTGGCACATGATGTGCCGCCGAGAGGAATAAGAGGCTGGCCATTTCGACTGGCCAAGATAAACTAAGCAGGACCCGTGGTGGTACCTATATGCTGGCTGGCGACCGAACGACATTGGTCATTCGTTGATTCATGTCAGGGGACGCGTGACACCCCCCCCCATGTGGCTAGACCTGGCCGCCCAGCAAGGGCCAGACCGCAGCCAAGTGGGATGGGCCCACCATGGCCTCGACCAATTAGGGCGGACCTGGGTCGGGCTGGGTCGACCAAAACTGGGTTGAGGTGACCCAGGCGGGTCGGGCCAGTCTCGGGCCCAACTGGACACATAATTACCTTATTGGCTATAACATTGGCACCGGGTATCTGTTTGATGAACTGTCTGCAGTTCCAGATACCCTGGAGTGAGATGGTCCTTTTGATATACCCTACCTGAGATTTGGATAGAGTTGTGGTTTAGTCGGGCTGGATTGAGCACAAATCCAACCGATCCCTCAAGACTAAAAGGCTATTAACTTACAAACTAGACGCTTGATTGACGCACCGTCTAGTGCATTGAGACCCCTTTTATGTGTCCGTTTTTTGGGATCCTTCTTCATGGGACTTCATGGATGTTGGATTAACAACCTGTGTATTTTGGAGAAGACACTCCCTGAGACGAGAAAACATAGTGTGAGAACCCTATAGCTCGCTATAACATGAGAAAGGGATCATGTGTGTGTCTGATAATTTACAAGGGTCTTGTGTGGATATGTTGTACTAGGATCTTGTGTGGATCTGATGATGTACTAGGATCATGTGTGGGTCTGATGATGTACTAGGATACTGTGTGGGTATGATGATTTAGGATCCTACATGGGTTTGCCTCTTAACAGAGTAAGACGATTCATTAGTTACATATAATCATCTCTAATACTCTACCTAAGTTATACCTAGTGTGATATGAGTCTTTACCTTTGTGGTATTATTCTTTTCGGCGCACCTGTGTGGTACTTACCTTCGTGGTGATACCTTTGTGTTATTCTTCTGTGTGGAATACATGTGTGGTACATACCTTCACAGTGATACCTTTTTTGTATTCTTCTTGGAGGCATACCTATGGTGTACTTACCTTCGTGGTAATCTTTCCTTCATGGAATAGTTTTACCTTGGATAAGGAGTTCGGTCTTGAGTTTTTTCATGAATGAGATAGTTAATATTTGATAACATAGTTATATTTATGGGTATATATTTAAGTAGGGTTTTCACAGTTTTCAAAACATTATGGTTTATCCTTTGTGGATTCTGTGAGACCTTGAGGGACTCGGGGTCCCTAATGAGTATCGTTATACTCCCCCTGCATGGGTTTCGCCTACACCTTGTTATGATTGGTGTGGAAGATGGACAATGCTGATTAAGGAAGAGGGTACCAAGATAGGATGGTTCCTGAAGGTGGACCATATGGTGTGTCGGTACGCATAAGAGATAGGTAGACGTGGAGTGCTGAAGAGGTGATCTGTACCTTCAATTCAGGTAGGAACCTTGTAGGACATCCCAATAGCTCTTTTTCTCTTTCTTCAGTTGTATTGTATTTTCAGTAGTACTTGTACCTTTACTATTGGGCTTGTATTCCAGCACCTCTTACTTTTAACGCTCTTTTTTCTATACAGTTAATTGTGTTCGTATCTTTCTATTTTCTTGGTTTAGTGTATTTAAAATATATAAAGGCAATGCCTTCCTACTTTTAGGGGATACTCCTTTATGTGAAAGCCGCCAGCCCCTGGCCTATGAAAGGTGAGCTTGGGGTTGTCACGGCACGGGCCATAGGGGACGGTTCATGACACTTCAATTGATGGTTTTTAATATTATTAAGTAACTTAAGAAAATATATGTTTGGATTCATTAGTAAAAAATTAATTATAAATGAATATATAAACCAATTGAACAAAAGGTGATATTTTAATAAAAAAACAATTCTTATTCTCAAAATGTTGCATTATCCAAATAAATTAAATTAATTATATTTAGTGGGTGGTATTTAAGTAATAAATATATATTATATATTTAATAAAATATTTTTAAAATTCATCCTACAGATTTTATAAACATATGATAAGAATAAACCTCAGATTATTTATAAAAACATATATATTTATAAAGGCATTTTAAAGTGTTATAATGGTGAACCTGTATTAAATAATAATTTTTCATTTTAAATGATTTTAAAATGAAAAAATAAAATTACTTTTTTAAATTTATTCAAAAAAACTATGTTACGATAATTTTTTGAATTATTCTATGATGTAATATATTTTAATTAGTAGAAAAAATATCAAATTTTAATTGAAAATTTATTTTTGTAAAATTTATTTTTAAGGAGTTATTAAATTTTAAATTAGATTTAAATTAATATTATAGAAATAATATATAAATTTATTAAATTTATGTCATTTTATACAATTATCCTTCATATTGGATATAAAAATTTCTCAATTGTTTGAACATTTTTGCAATAAAAACAAGGTTTGTTATCTCATCTATGGGATTAGATTTATATTACTTTCAGCCACATAAATGATTCGAATTTGTAAAAATTTGAATTCAGGTTTTAAATTAATATAATTTATAATAATACTATGTTAAAAAAATTTTGAAGGGAAAATATTAGTGAAAGTAATTAATATTCATTTCAACATCTAATAAAACATTTTCTTATCAAGGGACTAAACCATAAACTTAAGATCCAAAATGTCGTAGAAACATTTAAAAGATAAATTATATATAAATATTTATATCTGAGAATTCATTTTCTATAACATGGAAAATTATCTGAGACAGGTTTAATAGGAAAAGCATGGGTGGGGATCTATTACATATTATTTACAAGAATGTCACTCCTCATCCACTATAAAAATAAATTCACCCCTCCCTCTTCCACACGCCTCTTAAGAAAATTTTAATCAACCAAGATCAACCCAAATAGAACCTAAAAATAAATACTATAGATCAATAAGAGTCACCATGTTCTTAATTCCATCCAATTATGTCTTTTGGTGAAAATCAAATGGAGTTACACAAATAACAAGTATAATACTTCATCTAGTTTTAGTTTTATCCCATTAAAAATGTTCACATTCCCTATTTATATAACATAAAAATTATGCTAAATATACTAAAATGTTTTTATGTTATTGTTTCTATATACATATACACACACATCCATATAATGGGTAATGAAATTATCATTCTTGTGTACGAGGAACTACTGCATCGCGAAACGAAGTTGTTTATTTTTCCTTTACCACATCTCATGGGTGGATATAATTATTCAAATGATGTATATATAAGATATATAAGATATATATATTTATGTCTTTATTCTTATATAAGTTTTATATATAACATACATTTATTATTTTCATTTTTTAGGAATATGATAACATCACTTGTGGACGTGTAGACAACCACTTCCACAATGTGATGTGATTCGTTCACAAGATACATGGAATTTATAAAAGATTATATTTATTAAAGATATTTGAATCTAATAAAATATATATTATATTAATGATATAATTAACATTATTAAAATATAATGTATCATTTTCTTTATTAACCTTCATTCACACAAAAAATTTATAGTGCCAGTCGTGGATGTCTGAACTATCTCCTCCTCAACACGATGTGATTACATTTACATGAAAAGAAATATATATACAATTATAGATGATTAAATAACATTTTATTTCTGATATAATTATAATTTTGGAAATATATAATTTCACAAACCTTCATTCCATAGAAATCATTGAAAAATTGCAGCATTTCTAATACATACGTAGGCCTAACGTCTCAACGATAATATAATTTTATTATTTTTTCATAATCAGAAAAAATGATTGATTTTAAAATTATAAATTTATGTATACATAAAATAATTATGTCATTAATATTATTTTGTATATGTATTTATAATGACCCCTTTAACAATTGTTGACCTACCTATTACATTTTAACGGATGAACACAATTTTATCAAAACACCTGATGTTAGGATAATTGTCAAAGTTGTTGTTAATATGATTATAATAACTGCAATAATAGTAATTATAAATATTAAAAATGTTTAAAAGATATTGAATAATTAACATATGTTTATTTTTCAAGAATATAAAAATAGAGGTTCCATGTCAGGATCAATTTAACGGATTTCTTCTAAATTTACATTCGACTAAAACATATTTTTTTTATTAAGCATCATGTCCCTTTTATATGGTATAAATACTTTCCATTGACATGTTATATAATAAATATCCATATCCTCATGATATTATATGTTTAATTTAATATTATTCATTCATGTTGATTATGAATCAAATGTTTTATATTATTATAGGACACTATAGAGTGTCTGAATGTAATTTTCAAGAATAATGGTTTAACACTCATTCAATTGAATTTCCATTTATCAACATCAATAAAACTTTTTGTTACTTATCCAAAACTAATGAAATATTTTTTAATCTGTCTTATTTACTCAATATGGAAAATTTTTTATGGAATATTTTTAATAAATTTATTAGATTACTCAATATAAGGAATGCTTTGTACATACAGTGACGAGTGGTTTCTGGGATTTACATATCCCTCTAATTCATCGATAAACTCTCATGAGAAAAATTATTATTTTGAATCTGGATATTTTAAACTAGTTTGATTATTGACCTTGATAGTGTTGGTTTTCATGTGCTAGAGATATGAAGTCAAATACCTAACAATTTCCATCATTGATAGTTATTACTCTATCCCTGATATTTTTATATGATATGATTTATTGATGAATTTCATTCTCAGCATAAAGATTAAATTGAATTTATTTTCATTTATATATATTTTTATATTGATTGTTCCATATCTAGATATTTTAATGATAATTGTTATTAGTATCTTAAATTTCCATGTTAATATATACTTATTAATTTATTATTGATTCATTATTTCTTCAGAATTACATAGCCTTACTAAGAATTTTATCACACTATTTTCATGGATATTTTCCCATTGTCATGAAGAGGAATTCATTGAAAGGGATTTCAAGGATGTAGTTTATTTAATTTTATTTTGTATAATGTTTTATTTTCTTTTTCCCAATTTAATATGGGTATCATTTATGTAATCTGGTTTTCCATTACTCCTAATTTGATCAGTCCTTAGAGATTTAAATCATTTTTAACATGAAAAAGTTATAAAATAATTCTCTAGCTCCCGGATTCTGGGCTTAGGGCATTAAATAATTCAATGAGATTAATGATAACACCCTCTATAAAAAATAGGAACTGTAAAATAGAAAATTTTAGTATGAATTTCTCTCTAAAAAACTATTTTTTTATAACATGTTTTACACATATCCTCAAAAAAATATTATGATACAGATTATTAAGATAAATTATTACAATATGAGTTAAACATTAATATGCAAAGATATAAAAATATGAAACATAATTAAGAAAATTATAATCCAAATAAATCAAAAAGTAAATAGAAATGTGATGATCATGAAATATTTATTTTTACGGTTTTCCCTTACCATCAAAACTTCAACTAAAACATTACAAAGAATAATAAATGTTTGTAATAAAGTAGATATACAAAACAAAAAGTAAATAAATATAATGAATGATTCAAATATTGTATGTTAAATTATAAATTCAAATGAAAAATAGACATAATATGTATGGTCAATAAAAATATAATCATTCTAAATATGGTTATTTAATATTAGGGTGATGAGTACACATTTAACCTATATTTAATTTAATGATCTGTAATATTCAAAAAAATTGAATATTCTAAAATTCAATATATATATAATTTAATGGAAATGTTCTTTCTTGAAAATATATTTCTAGGTTACATATTACTATTGTTATTATATAATGATTTTAATCAAATGGATTAATAAAATTCAATGATTTTTAAAGTAAATAAATATCATCTATGAAATAATTAATGAACTATAATATAATAATAATTTTATTATTCATAGACAACTAAATATGATTTATTTAAAAATATTGTACTATAATACATTATATTTTTTTATTTTTAAGTAAAATTTTTATTGTTTTACAAAAGTTAATAAAAATAATTATTTAAACCAATATATAAATAAATTAATATTCTGTGAACGATTTTCAATTGATCAAAAAAATAATATAATCTTTTAATGATTTAATGATATATTTTTCAATGTATTATTTTCTTAATGTGTTGTGTGTTTTCATATTTGTAAATTAAATCAATAACTTCTAAAGGAATATTATAATAAAATACTTATACATAGAAACCAATATATTAACCCTTATTAAATTTATTATTTATATTTAATATGATTTCAAACATATAATTTCATGGATCTTTTTTTATATAATAATAGTTTTTTATATGTATATTATGATTTCATTTCAATGATAATTTTCCAAAATTCAGTAAATAAATTACATTGAATGGATAAAATAATCATTTTCTTCATTTAAAATTATTTAAGGAAGTAAATTTATGTTTTTGGCATGAAAATATGTTACCGAGGTAAAACTGTGTTTCCCTGGTAAGGTTAAATCTGGGAAAAGTGGATTAGGCTAAGTGTTGGAGATTTAAATATTAAAAACACTATATCTAAATGTTTTGAAAAGGGAATCACTAACAAAAATTTACCCCACATTTTATATTTGGCCTATTTTTATCCACTGTAGTTTAACATTTTCCTTCTTTTTACAATGAGGAATCATTATTTATCAACATGTCACCCCTACAACCATATAAAATGCCCCCTCCTCTACACCTTATAATCCACTCTTTTGCATTAGTTATCTCTTTAATATAAACTCATATAACCTCCAACAAGGAATTTTTATTTGTTTCATAGAATCATGATATAATAAGAATTCCTAGATTCATCATTAAAAGGGATACTATGTCGATTAAGAGAAAAATAATCAATGAGATTAAAATAAATTAATCTAAGATAATAATAAATATATGTTTTTCCCGTCTCAATCTTCATTATCTTGAGATATGTTGTATATTCACCACCAATATTAATTTATGTGGTTTATACACTACCCATGGATGTTTTAATAATAATTTTAATTAAAATCAGGTGAATTACAAGCCCCTATCAGGTTTTCTCTTTCAAATGAATTTTGAAATAAAAGTTACCAACGTCTTAAGGGGTTTTTTCTATATTAATTTGGAAATAGAAATTTATTATTTTTCCATTTATAGAAAAATATGGTTCTCTTTAAAACCCAATTTAAAATCATATCCCTCAGTTTTTTGGGGTTTACATGTCTTATTATCATTTCACTTCCCATCAGATACAAATTCAATAAAACGAATATTTATATGAAGATTTAGCCAAATATCATCCTTTTAGTCATGAATATATCTCTTTCATTTCCATATTTCTTATATTATAATGATATCTATTTAATAATTTTCTATATGATTTATTTTATATATATTTGACTTTGTTTATAATATAGAAAACAAAATCATCTATTATTATTATTTTTGTATGAGTTTATTTTACCATTTTATAAAAAATTTTCATAATTACTCATTTTGGCAATGCTTCCTTTTTTCCAAATTAATATATATTCCCATTTTTTACTAATTATTTTTTATAAATAATATTAAAATAAAAGGATAATTTTTTTAATTCAAATTTTCAATACTCTTATAAAATTGTTTTTTGAATTTGTAAATATTATTTATTTTTTATATAATTAATGTAGGATATTTCTATTTTTACCATCCACCTTAATTATGTAAATGATTTATGATCATGTCTGCTATAAATTTTCAGGACATGTATTAATTTCTCAGGGAAATATATTATATGATGGAGTTTTGAATGTTTTAAAATTCAAATGGAACATATATGTGTAGTTTTTTATTAATTGATAAGTCGGGCTAATATAGATATTATGACGTTTAGTATGTGATGATTAAAATCCTCTTCATGTTATTTTATTAGTTCATTTTGGAAATTCAGCAACATTCTCTCTAAAATATTGGTTCAAAATATTTTATAGAAGTTTTCTATTTGTAAAATGGTTTAATTTGATATTAGGAGGAGGTTTTGGAGGTTAATTCTTTACATCACTATAAGATGAAATATATGTGAAAAAATAAATTATAAATAAATTAGGAAAAAACAAAGGATTAGATTATATTTATGATATAGAATGGTATATTTACATACAGTCTTATAGAGTTTCAAAATTCATCAATGATAGGAAAATGGTCTTCAAACAAAAATCATTCCCTATTATCATCATTTTTTTGATATAAATATATTTTTTTTTCAGAAAAAAGGATTATGGATTTATGGTCATCAAATTACATCTCAACATATTCTCTACGACTCTCTAATTAAAAATGTTTGTTAGATCTTTTTTGTGTATACATGTCTCTATTTACCACCTTTCATCCCATACTATGGAACCCAGTTACATGAATATTGTACTTCCATTTCTCTATTTTTGAGAATATGTTTTACTTACTCTATTCACGATTTGGGGTTTTCAATAATATTTTATAATAAAATATAAATCCATTTCTTACTAATTTCAATTTTGAATTGTGAGGATGCAATTTATTGAAGGTTGGGAGAATGTAGTACCCCAATACATTACAATATTTACCTTTTAGAATAAATTTATTTTTCCATATATTTATTCATAAGAGAGACCCTATTATGTTTATCATTCATGAAACATAATATTTATAATTACAAACATGTAACACTGAGGTTATGTGGAGTTACCTACAACAATGACTTTCTTCGATGAGACGTGTAACACGAAATACCAAGTTTCAATGAAAAATTATATAAGTCTAAAAATATTATTATTTAATGTAATAATATAGAACCTATCCATTAAAATGATGTTTTTTTAATCCTATTATTTAACACATGAATATATATGGTTGAATTAATTGGTCAAAAATTAATGAGGAATAAATATAAGAACCAACGGAATATAAAAGGAATGATTTTAGGAAATACTATTTAAGTGTCCAAGATGTTTCATTGTTGGAATAGATTAATTTTTTTTAATAATTCAGTTATATTAATATAATAAATATATATTAAATATTAAATATTTTATTATTTATATTCATCCAATATATTTGATAATAATAAGATAAGAATAAACCCAGTATTATATATAAATAATACATTTTCATAAAGGCATGTTTAACACATTTTAATGGAGAACCAGTATTAAATAAGTATTTTTAAACATTCATGAATTTTATATGACATAATACACTTTATTTTTTAAATTGAAATATTCAAATTTGATTGGTTGAATTTTTTTATTATTCTATGAAGTTACATTTTTTAATATGTAGTGAAAAATCAAGAATTTTAATTCAAAATTGAGTGTTTTCTAATGTATTTATATGGATTAATTATATTTTAAATTTCTTTTAAATTTAAAAGATATAAAAAAGATATAAATTAATAAAATTTAGGTCATTTTAAAGAATTTACGTTTTATATTTGGTATAAATAAATTTAAATATTTTGAACATTTTTACATTAAAAACCAACTGTGTTGTCCTGTCTAAGGGATTAAATTTATATTAAATTATACCAAATACATTATTTTATTTTAAAAAACATAGAGTGAATATTTAAAATAAATTCCCATTATAATTTATACAATTTTGAACATTGATTCTGAAAAAAACTATTAGTGAAAGTAATTAAAATTTATTACAATGACAATGAAACAAATTAACTTAACAAGGGACGAGACCTTAAACGTAAGATCTAAAATGACATAGAATATTTTAAAAATAAATTGGATAGACATATTTTTATATTAGATTCCATTTTATCAAACTTGTAAATTTATCTGAGTCACATTTAATAGGAATTACATGGCTGGGGCTCCCTTACATAAAATTTACAAGAATGACACCCCTCCTCCACTATAAAAAGAAATATTCCCCACCCAAATACCAACACCTAAAAAGTAATTTTTATCAACCATGATCTATCCAAATTGATCTTAAATATTCCTCTTATAAACCTATAATTTTATCCTTGTTCATAATTTCATCTTAGTATTCCATCTGGTGAATAAAAATCGAGTTACATGAATAAGAGGTAACATCCTTCCTCAATATCTTTAGTTTTATTTCATTCAAAATATTTATATTCCTTTCTTATATAACTTAAAAATTATTTTTAATATAAAAAAAATTATTTATTACGGTTTCTACATACACATGCACTCACATCCATCTAATGGGTAATGAACTTAATGTTCTGCTGTATGGGGGACTACAACATCATAGAATGAAGTTGTCAATCTTTTCATTAGCTGATCTTATGGGTCGGAATTATGATGTAAATGATGTTTAGAAATGATATAAAGGTTATTAATAATTTCAATAATCTAATTAATGTTTTATATATGGCATACCTTTATTCTTTCCTTTTTATTGGAATATGATTACATCATTTATAGAAGAGAATACTACCTCTTCATCAAAGTGATGTGATTATTTCACATAATACATGGAATGTATAATGGATGATTTTAATTGAAAATATTTGAAACTAATGAAATATATAATATATTAATTAAGTAATTAACATTATATAAACATAATATATCATTTTCATTATTACCCTTAACACACACTAAAATTTTATAATGTCAGTAATGGACGTGTGGACTACAGCCTCCTCGGCATGATATGTTTCCTTTTACATGAAATTAACTATATATATAAGAAAAAATTATTAAATAATATTTTATTAATGAAAAAATGATAATTTTCGAAATATATAATGTCACAATCCTTTTTTATAAAAGAATAATTGAAAAATCAGAATGTTACTCATACGTACTTAGGCCATCCGTCAGTTTGATTATAACATTGGTTCAGTTTTTATAAACATTAATAATGATTGATTTTAAATGTATAATTGAGTTATAAATATAATAATTATGTTTTTATATTTATTATTTTTGTTTATATATAATTTCACTTTTGACCATAGTTGACCTAGCATTTTCATTTAAACACTTAAACTCAATTTGGTCAAAACACACTATGTAAACATAATTGTTTAAGTAGTTGTTAATGAGATTGTAATAAGTGAATTAATATTAATGATAAACATGAAAAATGTTAAAAAAATAATTAAATAATTAACATTTGTTTATTTTTCAGGAATATAATGATAGAGGTGCCAAGTCGGGCTCAAGGTAATGGATTTTTTTTGAATTTACATTCCATTGAGACTTATTTTTCGTTAAGAATCAATTAAATTTTAGATGGTGTATATAAATAATTTTTCAAATTATTTCATAAATATCCTTATTATCATGATATAAAAAGTTTCATTGAATATTATTCATTAATGGGGATTTTTTTAAAAAAAAGTATAATGTTACCAGACAAGATAGAGTGTTTAAAGGTTATTTTTCGACAAAAACTTTTAATGGGATTTCACTAAAATATACATTCAACAACATTAATAACCTTTTTTCTTAATTATTATTAACTAAGGAAAATTTACTAAATCATTATTATTTACTAAATTTTGATAATTTATAAGTTATATCTTTAATAAATTAAATAAATTACTCAATATAAGAAATGCTTTGTATATGTATTGGCATGTGGGGCCCGAGATTTATATTACCCCCAATGCATCAACATGATCTCATGAGAAAAATTATATTTCCATATCTGAATATTTAAAACTATTTGGAAGGTAGATCTTGACAGTATATGTTTTTATGTTCAAGATACATGATCTCTAATAACTAACAATTTCCTTCATTTTCATTTATTACTCTATCCAAGATTGTTTATATGATAATATTTATCTAGGATTTTAATTCCCAGATTATTGATTAAATGGAATGTGTTTTCATTTATACACCATTTAATAATGATTATTCCTTATCTAGTTATTTAAATGTTATGTATTCTCAGATTCTTACAATTCCATGTTAATTTATACTTACTGATTCATTATTTCTCCAACATTACATAACCATAGAGATATTTTTACCTCACCCTTATTATGTCTACATTCAACATGTTACAAAGATGAATCCTTCAAATAATAATTCGAGGATTCATTTCATTTGATCTTATTTGGAATCATGCTTTATTTTCTATTATCTAATGTAATTTTTATATCATGTAAGTAATATGATTTTCATTAATTTCAAATCTAACTGGTCAATCAATATTTAATTACATGTTATAATGAAAATATAATAAAAATTTTCATTGGATCTCAACTTTTGGGTTCATGGAATTAAATCGTTTAATGAGATTCAATAAAAACCCCTCCCTAAAATATTGGAATTGAAAAATCTCAATTTTTTAGAATGAATTTTACTTTTATTTATTTTTTAAAACATGATTCACAAATTTAACCAATGTAAAATATAGTATGATTCATTTAATTAAGATAACTTGTTACTATATGAGTTAAACATTAATAAATTTTTTTTTTAAAATATTAAACTTATATAAGAAAATTAAAAGTGGAATAAATTCACATGTAAATAAAAATATATTGACCCTGAAATATTTATTTTATAGTCTTCCCTAATCATCATAACATTGACTAACACATTATAAATAAGTAAAACTATTATAAATATAATAGTGATATGGAAAGAGATGTAAATAAATATAATGAATGATTGTAATAATTAATGTAAAATTATAAATGGAAATGAAATATATAAATTATATATATAGTCAATGAAAATTTATTCATTCTAAATATGTTAATTAATATATGGGCACTGGTTACACATTTAACAAATATTAATATTGATGATGGGTAATTTTCCGAAAGAAATTCAAAGTAATATAAATCACCAAATATAATTAATGAAATCAAAATATAAAATTTAGTTGCAATATTTAATCCTGAAAAAATATTTTTATGTGTTACATATTGTTATTGTTATTTTAAAATAAATATTTCAATAAAATGTGTTAAAAAAGGATTGATTTTTAATTTAAATAAATATCATCCATGAAATAATTAAAGTACTATAAAATAATAACAATTTAACTATTAATGGGTAATTAAATATGATTTATTTAAAAACATTGTTAAATTATATATTATATGTTTTTATTTAAAAGTAAATTTAGTATTATTTTATGAAATATAATTAAAATAATTATTTTCATATATATATATATAAGTAAATTGTTTTTGAGGGAATGATTTTCAGTTTTTCAAAATAATAATAAAAGATTTTAATAATTTAATGATATATTTTTGATATGATTTTTTAAAATTATATTTTATTTTCAAATTAATAAATTAAATTAATTAATTCTAATGGAATATTATATTAAAATAATAAAACATAGAAACCAATATATTAAAATTTATTTTATTTCTTATTTATATAAAATAGAATTTATAAAAATTAATTTTTTTGAACATATTTTTCTATAATAATCGTTTTTTATTTATTTTATGATTTCAATTAAACGATTAAATTCCAAAAATATAAAAATGAATGACATTAAATGGGGAAAAATTAATTTAGTAATTGAAATATTTTTAAGGATGTAAATTTGATTTTGTTCTATAAAAGTAAGTCACTGACGTAAAAATGAGTAACCTTTGTTAAGAAAAATCAGTGAAAAGTGGATTAGGGTATGTGATAGATATTTAAATTTTAAAAATACCATATATAAATATTTTTATGAGGTATTCATAAATAGAAACTTATCCCATCATCCTTATTTGTCTGATTGTTATCACATTTCCATTAAAATTATCAATCTTTTCACAATGTGGAATCATTATTTAGAAATGTGTCACCCCTGCACCGATATAAATCGACCCCTCCTCTACCCCTTATAAACCACTCTTTTCTATCTATTCTGTATTTAATATCTAATCATGTAACCTATCCAAAATAATTGTTATATGTTTCATATCCTCTAGATCTAATAAGAATTCTTAAATTCAATATTACAATGGAGTTTATGTTAAAAAATAGCAAAATCATCAATGAGAATAAATTTTTTTCATGCAAGATAATAGTATATATATGTTTTTCTCATCTCAATCTTCTTTTAATTAGGATATGTTCTATATTGACCTCCTATATTAAATTTTGTGGTGTATATAATTTCCATGAATGTTTTTATCATTATTTCCATTAGTATTAAGAGATTTATAATCTCATCAAAGTTTTTCTATTTCAGTGTATTTTGATTTAAAAGTTATAAATATATTAAGGGTTTATTTTCCAATTTTATATTGGAAATAGGAATTTTTTCTTTCTCCACAGAAGGAAAAAATCACTATCTGAAACACCCTTCATAATCTTCTCCTATATTTCTTTAATTGGTTTTTCATGTCTTATTATCATTTTACTTCCCTTCCAATATAAAGTCAATATAATGGATCTTTATAAGAAGTGTCTGCCATAAATACACCTTTTAGTTACAGATATATCTCAATCATGAACATATTTCATATATTATATCTAAATAATTATAATATATTTATATATGATTTATCTCATATTGATTTGAATTACATTAAAAAGTTGTGAAAAAATCATCCTTTTTAATATATTCTTTTTGAGATCCTTTTCTATATTTTTAACCAATTTTCATATGATCCATTTTTAAGATGTTTCTATGGTTTTCCAACATAATATATATTCCCATTTATTAGTGACTTTTTCTAAACATAAATGTTATTAAAATAAAAGGCTGTATATTTGTTAATTTTTTTAGCAAATCATCTTATAAAATAGTTTTTGAATATGAAATCCTTATTTATTTTCCTAATAATTTATGTTGAATGTTTTCTATTGATACAGACCAAATTAAATCTCTAGATAATTAACGATCAATTCATGTGTAAACTTTTAGGAAAAATATATCTTTCTCATGGTAAAGTATTATATGTTGGATTCATGAATTTTTTTATATTCAAGTGGTACAAATACATGTTGTTTATTATTAATTGATATTTTGGTCAATTATAAACATTTCTATGGATTGGGTAATATATATTCCCTACTACTCATCCAATATATTATTCCAAAAGCAATACTCCAAGCCTCATGGATTGCAATATATGTTTTGGTGGGTTTGATTTTCTGTGTTATCACACATTAATTATGTTTTCATAATATCATTCTAGTCATATGTTTAGTTATGATCTTTTATTTTTATGTCATATTCTCACACTTACTGGGCATATGAGATCACCGTTTTCATATGTTTATATCTCCTTAGATTTGAATAATAATATTTTGTATGAAATTTCTTGAATGATATCATTTATTTAAAATAATTTAAGAAATGTTAAAGACATCCGGTAAAATTAATGATCAGGATGTTAATATTTAAAGCCACAAAACCTTTGGGTTTAAGTAAATTTTTTTAATATTGATGATTTAATTTTAAATGATGTAAAATTTATATGTCATATACTTTGTTCATCTCACATGGAATAAAATAATATGTGTAATGTTTTTTCCATATAACTAAATATAATAGTGTGGTGCTTCAATTATTTTGAAATATTCCAAGGGTATTCCTTTACCCAAAAGGCATCATTAATGTACCTATATTTTTTTTATTTTTTTTTAAAATGTTAAAAAATAGAAATAGATTATATTTTTGAATATTTAAATGAGTGAAAATGATTTAAAAATATATGAGAAACAATGACTGGTCCATACATATTCCTCAAAATAAATTTATCAAAATCTCTCAAAATAATCACTACCTTTTTTTACACATTATGGGTCTCATGAACATAGAAAAATAACCCTCCTTGGTATGGTTTTACATGGTTAAAAACATACAATGACCATTACATGCTACTCTGGTGACTTTCCAACAATGAATAGAAAACCCATTACCAAATATTCTTCAACCACATACAGATCCACTATATAAAGTGTTGAATGTCACCTCCCATGATTTTACCCTTTTTCAAAAAACATTCAAATAAAACATGATCATTGGTTATGATTTCTTATAGCCACATGCGTCCTCTTAGGACTCATTCTTTGTATAGATGTATCAATATTATGTGGGTTAAATTTAGTGATTAGAGTTCACGAATGTCAAATATGTGTACATGGATACACATAAATAGTACTAAATGAGTTATTTAATCCTTATTCATGATACTATAGTGATCATGATACTCAAAGCATTCTTTTCTAGGTTCACAACAATAAATCCTATTCTATTATTCTTTTATTGGTAATTATGAAAATATTTATTCTCCATGAATGTCATCTTATATTAAAAATTGGTGACTATATCCATTTAAATTCTCTTCATCTTTATTATGTATTAATGAAGGAGGATTATCCTCAAGTATGGTTGTATCTACTATTTTCATCTTTCCTAATATTCTTAATAATACTCTTTATTCATATGGATTTATCTATAGTAAAACATACGACATTATCCAACACAACCTATTATTTTGGTGCAATGATAATTAAATATTGTTTTCTTAATTTGAATCATAGGATATATATCAAGTGATTCATGGAGTGTGATAAATATTTAGGTAGAAATGGTGAATCAAAATATCTAGATCTTGTATAAAATATATCAATAATATCTCAGAGCATTCATAGATGTCCCAAAAATTCAACAATATTGACGAAATTCCAATAATAGTTGTCAAATGATGAGACATTTATGAAAAAATGGATGTTTTTGACCAAATATGAAAATTAGTAGGGAAATTAAGAGCACCATAAAATTACGAAGAAAATAAACTCCAAACTCATAACACTTTGAACATTTGAATATTTACATAATAAGAAAACATAACATTCTTCAAATAAAAAAATAATTTTATAGGACTCTGATAACGTTAGGTTTAATAGAACATTTCAGCTACCCATAACTATTTTTAATTCTAAGAGATGAATAAGAAATTTAATATATATTGAATAAATGTATCCTTACATATAGAATTTAATTTTTGATTATAAAATAACCATTGAAAATAGTACGATTAGATTCTCTCTCCACATGTTTTTGACGCATCCTTGTAGGCTAAATATTGATATCACTGAGTAATATAAAAGACACCAATTTTTACAAGGTACATTCTCTATGTGGGAGAATACATTATGTTCTACACAATTGTAAAACTAGTCCATATGTTTTTCACTATAAATGTAAAAACAATTTATTATTATTTAGAATATTTGATCCTTCACCCATAGGTCACACCTCCCAATCCATATAATATTTTAATCCTAAATTTAGATTGTTATAATGATTTACAAATACTACCAATTAAGAAATAGAATTATTAAATTTAATGTTACATTTGAAAGATATATTAAATTCATCTATTCAATCTAGAATAATAATATCCATAGAATATAACTCTATTATCTAGAGTAGTGATCTCGACCATTACCTAGTGAATAATAAATGAATATAATGGTTCATTCCAACTATCATTATAAAAACCATTGAAGATCCGCTTATTATTACTTGTTATTAAATCATTCCCATGTATATTTTGGGATCACATACATCGCATCTTTAAGAACATACACTTCTTCTTTTTCTCCAAAATCTTGAATTTTTACTCATTTGGGTTCAACATATGAAGTAATATTTCATCAAACACACCTATTATTATTTCTAAAAATCAATATTTTTGATATCATCAATCCAAAATAATTTAATCGGTACCATAATTTTAAACATCTAAAAAGGGAACACTTTAAAGATAATATTATACGCAGTCAAAATCAAGACAATGAAACAACCATTTTCAATTCTACAATGATTTTAACAGAAATATAACAAAAGTATTCTATGAAAACAACCTCCGCACATATTATTAAAAAAATTCATTCTTTATTTCATGATCCATGATATTGTAGCTTCAAACTCAAAATAGGAACCAAAACATTTGAGTTAATTTTTAATATATCTAAAAAACACATTTGAAACTACATTCCTTTTTTTCATACAAAACACCAAATAGATAGTACTATAGTGGTAAAATGGTTTTTTTCAGGACACAAACTATTACATACTAGGCCTATTCAAATGATCATTATACTCAAAAAAAATTAAAATATCATATCAAAACATTTATTCAATCACATAACAATTTTATTATATGTGATGTGGGAATAAATGAATAGTAAAAAAACCTAATACCATTTTTAACAGCATTAATCTTGAATACTGACTTTTTCTGTTTCTAATTGATGAAGTAACTCAACTTGATCACTATACTCAATAAAACACCCTTTGAGTGTTTAAGATATTTAAAGATAGTTAATAATATTTATAGAAAAATCAAAACATATTTCAAATTTATCTTAGAAAAATAAATTCATCTCCTCTAAAACATTTAGTAAAACCCCTTATTTTTTTATTATTGACATTTCTATCAAAATGACGCTTGAATTAAAATTATTAAAATTATACTTTAATCATAGATTATTTACTTGAGTATCATCAGATATAATTTATTTTGAACATTGTATAATATAAAACCATTAATAAACTCTAATTTTATTCTAGTAGATGCACCCTATAAAGTCTATATACCCTATAATTTGATTAGGGTATATTCCTTTTTCGATAACATAGAATTATTCACAACATATTACCTAAAAACAATCATTATTGGGTTCATTATATCCTATAGTGTCATGATATACCTGATAAAGGATAACTTATTAAATTATCATACCTTATGATAGAACCCTATGAATGTTTCATGTACACTATGATGTTCAGAATATGGTTAATATATTTCCAAAAAATATCCAAAACACAACTCTCTACTTACCCGGATAATATCAATACACCTTATTAAAAAAAATATTTATACCCTACAATGTTTTATTTTCACAAATGGATATAGAATATGATGTCCATGTAAAATTATAAGGGTTGTCATAAATTTTTAGGGTTCAACACATAGGAAAATTTAGTGAATTGATTTAGAATACAATTTTTTTGGCACAATTCCAAACTCTATAATTTTTTTTCAAAATACATCAATAAAAATAAAAGTTATGAAAATCACTAGAAACATATAGTTGAATAAAATAGAAAACATCATAATTTAAAAATATTTATTGGTTTATTCAATCTACAATCTAGTTATCTAATCTAAAAATTTGGAATATTTATTAACAACATTCAAATATCTATAAAAAACAACAAACACATCATTTATTTAATCGGAAAATATTATATTATTCAAAAAAAATATTAATTTGAATACCATCTCAAATGTTATTAATCTTAACATCATTCCATATGATAATGTAATGTTTAATAGAGAATTATGTCACCTAGTGATAATAAATGTTAGTTCATGTGATTCAAATTATTTTTCCTTCCACCAATTACAAATTATACATTTTTCTCAATGACCACAACTATAAATTAACAAATATACGAAATCAATTATCACTCCATTTTGAATAGTGATTTTACCCTTTGATAAAAATCCACCCCATTTCATAAAAAAGGAAAAGAGTTGTGAATTACTTTATATCACATTAAGAATAAAATCTAAATAATTGTGGGGGTGTTATATTAAATATAGATCTTTGAAATAGGTGAATTTAAAACATTAATTACTAATGTTTTATGAGTAATCTTCTACTATTCGATGTATTTTTTAAAAATTTCCAAAATTTGTTTCTTGGTGAAAATATGTTATATATTAATATAAAAATTTGACTCTTTTTATTTAATGAATGGATATATTATATAAATATTCATTTATCTTGATTGATGAACTGTGTTATCTAAAAGATTAATGTTATTCTTATTTTATAATGAAATTTTAGTTGGCTTCTAAATAGTAAATATTTTCTATGTCCACTTTATTTTCATCCATGCAACTTTTGTTCATCGTTAGGTAGTGGTTATATGCTCTCTATAAATAATGATAAATTCTAATATATTATGCTTCATGTTGTCCCATGAAACAACATTCACCAATATATAAGGATACACATGATGTAATATCCTATAAGTAAAATATCATGTAATGTTTGTCTCTTTATAAGACTACTATATAAAATAATATATATCTTAATAGAGTGAACAAAATTTTAATATAATTTGTACATATAAATGAATATTTTCGACTTCCAACAAGTGATACTCATCTGATCAATTAGAATTCTGGAAAATATATTCATTGAAAATAAAATATAAGGTCTATAATATATTAGACATTTATAGTAGGTAATGAATTTTTTGAAATCTCATGGATTAACAATACCAACAGACTTATCTTAAGAGAATTTAATTCTAAAATATATTCGTGTGGATATTTCATTTACATTAACAATTCCACACCTCATGAATAATATTTTTTCATATTTCTATAAGGATTATAAAATATAATTATCCCCTCAAACATTTTTAAATCCTAAAATTACTTTTATCCCATTATAGACATCTTAAGCATTGTTTCCATATCAGTAGGAAATTCATCCTAAATATTCACTTTCTCAACTATAATAAACATATCTTAAAAAAATAAGAGGATTGTTATATTTCCTATGGGTATTATTTTACATAAATATGACTATCAAAGTTTCTCTCTCAATCATCTATGATTCTTATGAAACCATCTAACATGGAATTCTAGTCTCTAGGGACCTATGTTAATTTCTATTTTCCAATATTAGGCTTTATATCATGAATCGATCCTCATTAATAATAAAATTATTATAATTTTATATAAATACCTCTTCCTCGACATAATTTTTTATGAATGTAGATTTGACATCTATATGGTAAATTTTTTTATTTTTTTATTTTCACTATCTAGAAAATTGTAATGGTGTAAATCATTTATACCAACAAAAATTAATATTTAATGTCACATACTTTTTTCTAAATGTATTTTTTACAGTATGTTCTATCTCTATTTCTGGTGAATTTCCCTTTTTCATTCAACTTATTAATGATAACTCACTTCATGGGAATCACATTTTTGTGTTCAGGTCATGTTAAAAACACCAATGTAAAGATATATTCAATACGATCTAGTTATTTATTCCGGAAATTTATCAATTCCCCATGATAATATTTTTTAGATATAGTGTTAGGTTCAACCTTTTAAATAAGCACAGTCTTCTTCACATGTCTCAACCTCGTTATTTGGACTACTACACCTTCATTACAAAAAATGTTATCAAATAAACATGTTTGTTTAATATTTATTAATGAAGAAACTAATTTTTAGCAGTATATTCATCAATTAATTGATACAAATAAAAATTAACAACAATCTACACTATTCAAGCATATTCAACAATATTTTTTAAAAAATATTTTTTTCCATCTTCACCAATATAATCTTCTTCCTTATAAATCAAATTATTTTATATAATTATCATTTCAAAATAACATAAATTTTTTTACCATCTTGTGTAGATTTTTTCATCCAAAATTTATAAAAACACATACTCAATTGATTTTCCATGTATATTCTTCTTTATCATTTTCTTCATACGTTATCTTCTTTATATTTTTTATCAACATGTAACAATATTTTTCAAAAAGTTTAAAATATTTTACAATTTTGATTTTATTATACCAAATCTCATTATGTTTCTTCTATGATTCAATCTCAACGGTCATATATTTTTTATTTGAATATTTATCTAAATTTTTTATCTCCATAATAAATTTTCATGTTCATTTTTAGACACCGTGGTTTATCACATGTCATAATGTTTCAGTTTTACCTTTTCAATACACTATTTTATAGGGGGATTATAGTGAGTTATATTCATTTTTTATCTCATTTTTTGATAGTCATATCCCAAATTTACATCATTTTTATTATTTGACTATATCATAACCCACCTTCTTAATTTATACACCAATCTCATTTTCAAATTTTCATCTAAAAATATTAAAAAAAACTTAATAGCTTCTGATTTATGCTTCATAAAAATTGCATTGGTCATCTGAGATTAACCATTAATGAATTTAACAAAATAAATGTTACCCTTTGTTTACTTATTCCTAGTATGTAAACAATTATCATAATATATATGTCCCATTACTATAGTGAACTAGATTTCCACTCTTTCATGTCTCCCTCGATCTATCTACCCCTTTTGGAATGTTTTCAAAATAACATTTTTATCTCTTTTGAGTTTAGAAATGAATATCAAAACATCATAATTAGAAATATTTCTCTTGTTTCATTAGCCTAGATGAACAATTACATGATTCTATAGATTATTCACATCCCTTCAACTCATATAGCATCAATTGGATGGATCAACAGTTTGTAATAAGTATCCACTTAATAATTAACTGCATAAAATGGAACATCCATATTTGGAATTATTAATCACTCTTGAGTTATTATTGAAAGGTAACTTCATTAGGAAAATCATAAAAATAAACCACACATAAAAAATTACTTTTAAAAAAGAGAACATATTTTCAATTGAGTACTTTGATGTGAATTTCAATACTTCCAACTGTAATGATATTCAAGGAACATTAATTATCAAATGCCACAACTAGTACTTCATTTTATAATTTATATTTATAAATCAAAATTTTTCTAATCATGTGTTGGAATATATTATATCATATATCCATGATTTTATTTTATTGTTTAAATTTATTACAATGTCAACAATAAGTGAATTTTCATCATGGACATTCAATTGAAATATTTTCATATATTATTTATAAGAAGAATTATATAGTGATATTTTTCATAATCAACATATATCAATTACCCCTCATTCATATCTCCGAAATATTTCTTGCAAGGATTCAAATTTTTACCAATTACAATACTATAGATTCACTAATGGCCTGAAGGCCTTCATGTTTTTATTGATTTTAGATAATCCGCCTTTAAAGGGGTGGGGTGGAACAATTACAGGGCCTGTAGGCGTAAGTATTACATGGTATGTAGGCCATAAAGGAATTCATTTCCCATAGTCTTCAAAAATTACATACAAACAAGACTAATTACTTAGAACCACTCCTTCCCTAGCATAATCAATGTGATATCATCTCTCCACTTTTTCATGGCTATTCGGTAGGCTTTCCCATGCATGAAAAACCTTTTCTTAGTGGTAGGTGTCATACCCTCTCATTATTGCAATCCATTTATCTTCATCGATAGTGAATGCTCCTTGCACATCCTTATTATATAGATTGTTCTTTATAGGTTTTCTGGTTTTCATCTGCACATAAGGTAGTCTGAAGGCCATGAGGTGGCCTGAAATCCTTGAGGAATCTTGAAGGACATACAGACTCGAAGGCCTTAGGGTACTCAGGGACAAAATCAGTGGCCCAATGGCCCAAACGAGGGAATAGTCTCGACAACTACAATGCCAAATAGTACCCACTATAGTTCCCACTACACTACTACTACAATACTGCAACAATATTTCTATAGTAACCCAGAAAGTATGTCCCTGCAAAGATTTGATCCCAAATATCATATATGCAATTAAGGATTCCTCACAAACCATGATGAGACTCTTGTACAATTCATATAGTTTAGATACTTATTGTTCACATCGTTATTCTTTATAGTCTATTCGTTTCCCATAGTAGGGTTAACCTCCTTAATTCAATCCATCTTATATGTAAATTCATGTAATACCCGAAATATTAGGATTTCAATCTAACATCCCACAACACTAGAAAATGAAATTCAATCGATATCTTCCATGATAATTGATATAATTCCCGTAAATATGATGTTTATATTTCATCTTTTTTGTACATATCATGTATGATAATTCTTATATTTTTGAGCATATAAATTTTTTATATCCCACAATTATACTTTTGATATGGGAGTGTATTTCTCCCCTTTTTTATTGGCCCATAATTGTATATATTTTGAATTTTGAATTGTACTATTAGAAAAGTTATATTTAACTGTTTCAAAATTTCATAGGTAAAGATATATCATGTTTTTTTGTGATCTCAATCTTAAATATTATATATGATTCAACTCTAACATTAGTATATTTGTTAATATGTTCTGTCATTTTGTTAAAAAAATTAGTTTCAAGATGTATTGATCCCAAAATTCCTAATTTTTTTTTAAAACATACAATATCGTTATGATCCTTCATGATCATCTAAATATCTATAACATTGAACTTGAATTTGTCATGTTTTCAAATAATATTATCTTAATTTTTTATGGAAATTTTTTTCACTCAATATTTAACCAATCATTATTTTTAAAAAATTAAACAATTTCATGAGGTTTGTATATTTTATAATACATTATTTTAATTCTATTTTGGGAGTGTGATCTATATATGTTTTTATAACTATTTTATCAATGATGAATGAGGTTTTGTATTCCCTTTTCACATATGATATAAAATTCATGAATTTCATTGGAACTTCATCCTCTAAAGGGATACAAGTTGATGTGTCTTCATCTTCTTATTAACTCATCATGATCCTTATGTTCCACCTTGGAAACAAATTCTTGATATCACATATCTTTGTTACTAATATAGAATACATTTCCCCAATCCTTATTGTTAGGCTTCTAATCAAGAGTTATATTTTTATGATAGTTAATAGAAATATTCCCAATACCTCTATACTTGAAGCATCATAATGGAGAAATACCTTTATATTTCCTCTTACATTTTTCTATATAGTTTATGATATGATAAATAAACATTTTTAGTCATCATATTTTACATATTCTTCATTAAAATCATTTGATTCTTTAGGTTAATATTTCATTAACATGATCTTCCTTAAGGGAATATAATTAATCTATTCATTTATCTAATTTCGTAAATCAGGTGCCTTCTTCATTATATAAAATATGATAATATTATTTATCCCATTAATTGAATTATCCTAACTATATAAATATACATATATATTAGGATCAAATCAATCAGAGTAATTCCTCTTGATCTAATTTACATTGGTTTAATCATCGAATTTTCCATTATATCCTCTAATATTTCTCACAATATCATTGAACCTGCTGAAGTAATAATCAATTATTTCCTCTTGATCAATTTTTAATATCCCCATACATTTTATCAATATATGTATCTAGTTTCAATGATTTTGAGATTTACCTCATAAATAATTTGATGTGTATCCGTGAATTACTAGCTAGGTTAAGGTCTCATTACCATACAGAATAATTTCATCAAAAGTGACTTGAGAATAGAATTCCTTGAATTTCTATAAACCTCATGATTAATTTTATAATAAAATAAATTTTTTGGCCTCTTTGTATTGGTGGGAGCCTTACTGTTGAAACATCATGAACTTCAAGATAATACGATAAAAAATAACAACAACATATTCTTCCATCAATGAACATTCAATTCATAAAATGTGGAAAATCATTTATAGTTCATAATAATGATAATATCCATATTTTTTTATAAATATAAAATTTAATTGATGGAATAATCTCCTATGAAAAGAATTATTATTGTTGGTGGTTAGATTCTCTATACTGAGTGGGGGTTTAATCCTTATATCATAACATTTACAATTATTTTATACTTATAAATAAACCTCTATGAATTATTTGGATCTGATTAAATATTTGGATTATTTACACAAATCCATTTATAATAGTTTTATAAAATAATGATGAACAATGAACTCAATAATTTTTATAAGGTTTAGAACCACTATGATATCCTACTATATATTAAATCTGATTGTTATAAAAAAACCTTGTATTTTCCACACTAAACTTAATACTAATTTAAATTGGGTATGAAGGTATCATTTGTCACATCAAATTCATAGATTCCACTAGATATATTATATTTATACCAACTCACATTAGATACAATGAAACAAAAAAACCAATAGTTGAGAAAGATTATCATTCAAATTTAGGTTAATTCAATAATAGATATGAAACTATTATCACCAAGCTAGTATGAGAATATCCAAAGAATAAAGCCCATAATTTATGGAGTAGAGACCAAGAAATTACATAGAAAATAAACATTAATTATGTCGATCATTCTTTATCTTTTTAAGGAAATCCATTATGTTTTTTTTCATCTTTATAAAACCAAAATCCCAGGAATGTAATTTTTA
Source organism: Viscum album (assembly GCA_963277665.1). Classification (NCBI taxonomy): domain Eukaryota; kingdom Viridiplantae; phylum Streptophyta; class Magnoliopsida; order Santalales; family Viscaceae; genus Viscum; species Viscum album. The sequence continues at coordinate 200,002,570 of OY728137.1, read as the reverse complement.
AATGAAAAATTACTTTGGCTTTATGAAACACTCTTATTCTTCTTCTCTGAATTCTTAATTTTTTTATCACAAGAATTTAGACAATGCATAAATATTTTTTCTTACTAAATTGTGAATATTTTTAAACCTAAATAGTTGAAATATAATATACACAAAATAATGAAACTCCTCCAATTATTTTGAACATCTAAAAATTGATAACTTTAGAGATAATTTAGATGATAACTAAAAGATTAATGATAAAATTTCTATTTTTTGTTCCCCTATTATTTTAAATTCACTACACAATAATGTATGATATGTTGACCTCATAACCATGTCGAGTTTAAAAATGACCTTTTTATTTTCATTATACATGATACAGTTGCCCCGATCTCCAATCGAGATTCAGAATAAGTGTAAAAAAATTAATCTCTCCACAAAAATATATCATAAATTTCATTAAATTTTTGAATGAAAAAACACCTCGTAGAAAAAACATTAAAATATAACAATTAATCCAATGACACAATCAATTTAATACTCATCTATTAAAATTATTTTCATTTTCAAAAAACCTAAATCTCCATATAAAACATCATCATAAATCACATACGTATTTAAATAATTTTTATGTTGGAATAAATTATGTGAAAATAAATAATTATATCATTTATAAATGTATTAGTCTTGGAAGACATCAAATTTTATTTTTTAAGGATAAAGAATTAAAATTGATCTCTAATAGGAATCACAAAACAATTGGGTGATTATTATATTTTAAAATAATTTAGAATCAGTTATACAACATCATAATATATTTCATATTTATCTTAAACAATTAAATGCATTTCATATTGAATATTGCGTAATTTTTTCTGTTATAGACGTTTCCCTATAATTAATTCTTTATTAGAATTTATAATTTTGAATTTTTAATCAAGGAGGAGTGTCTCCAACATTATTATATTTCTTTTCATTGGAATATTTAATATTATAGAACATTCCATAAAGTCAAAAATTTTACTAGCTGAAGTACCCCATATATTATGTGTACAATACAAAGTGTGATGTGTTTATTCAATTATCAAAAACTAAAATTCATCTTATAATATTACTTATAAATATTCGTCACAAGATTCTTTATACCCTACCGAGTTAACATATACTCAATCAAGAATACCCTACGAAAATATGATACCTTATGATGGTGCATTCCGATGGTGCCATATACCAAATGATGTCTACTGCAGGATTCATTACATTATAAAAATTAAAAACATAAAAATTTACATGTAACCTACAAACAACAATGTACCTTATTAGGATATGTATTTGGGACTTCACAAGTTTGTTTTTGAAAAATTAATATACCATATAATGTTTTATGTTCATTAGTTATACCCAATGATGTTCAAATGGTTACACACTTGAACGTTATTTTAATTCTGATAATAAAATTATTCTAGTTTAACTCAAAATAATTCAAAATAATTTTTAAAATCCCTAAAACATATAAATCAATTCAAAAAAAAAAATTAAAAGAAAATATAGTTGATAAAAATCAAACCTTTATCAATTAAACAAATTCATAAATTTCTTCAATATCCTTTTATGTTCTTAAACCTTGACATATATTGAATTTCAATTTTATCTTTGGGATCATCTCAATAACATTAAAATATCATAATAAAAAACTCTTTTAAATTTTGTGGCATCATCATTTAAATCCAAGATGATTAAATATTGTAAACATTGTCATGATATTTTTATCAATTTCTAGGCATTATAATGTAAATGGATATGAATAAAATTATTGTAATTAATAACAATTATTGTATTATTAACATAAAAACTCAGCTGTAGAAATATATTAAATATTCCCACAACCATTTTTTCTTCTTAGTTATCTCAAAAACAATTGATTTGAAAAAATATTCCAAATTATAATATATAGTTTTATCATAAGATAGTCCTGTAATAATGGCAGATGTAGTGGGGTATAATTTGTAATATAAACTCCCTTATAATCTATATTATTATTCATTTTATAAAAAACAATTGTTATAGTATGTTTTATCCGTTCAATAGGGTAAAATGAATCTTGGGGAGTTTATTGCTAAAAGCATATTTTAAGGTATGTACATTGGTATATTTGTTATCAAACATAGAGGTATCAAATAAAGTCACTATTATAATAGAATATAATTATTTATTTAGGGTGTGTTAGATCAATTCAACCAAATACTGTTTCAAGTTTGAGGGATCAAGTAATAGATCCACATAACCTATAGATTAATTAGGCATAGGGCACAATATATGATCTATTCTATTATTAAGAGAAAATATTTTTATAACAACAATAGAAAACTCGTGTATCTCTATAATATTATCATCTTTTTCCCCAATATTATCAATGGTAATTATTGTAGGATTCATTGATGGTTTTAGTTAGAAATTTAAGTAAATCAACTGAATGCGATTATCTTTGTCTCAATTGTATGTGATTTATACCAGTCATCTAAATGTTACAAAGTTAATTCAACTCATTTATAACTGTATCACTTTCTAGTCATAATTACCAATATTATCTTATATAATTTGAAACATCAACATATTAAATGCCTTTATATAATTATGTGATAATGATAAATCAAAGAAGTTTAGCAAATTTCCCATTTGGCATTAAAATTATTTCCCAAGATCATACTCTTAATGTTAGGAATTTTATCATGTATATTAAAATCTAAAACTAAACCCAAACATGGTACAATCCCCCAAAAATGGAATGCAAGATGAAATTTACATATCAGGAACCACCCCTTTTCACTTCCATTATGGTAGATAAGAGGTGGTGGTGGTACATTGAATCACATTGATCACACTATAAATGTTTTTAAATCTCCTAATCATGGAATGTATCGTCTCATGATTTTGTTTAACCTTTCAAATCATTAGAAATATATAAATCCCAATTTTTTTAATAATTATCCAAACCAGAATATTCTTCATGATTGAAAAATATGTTTGAATAAATGAATACCTTGCATAAAAACATAGTAGCAGAAAATATGAATTTATTCCCCCCCAAAATCAAAAGAACACATGTGTTTTCTCATATTTGATAGTATTTTGGAACATAATAATATAATTTCAGGTTTTTTTCCTTTGAACCTCTATAATTATCACCATAGTTAACTTTTTCAAATGGACCCTCTCATGAGAACCCAACTATTTTGTGGAAAAAATGATAGGATTAAAAATATTTTCTCCCTATTTCTTCCTTGGTTTAATAACTCATTATTTTTCTAATAGTTCCACCTAGTGAGAATTTATCACTTCGGAATAGTCAAGGGGCATGAGGAGATAAATTCATTTGAATACTACTAGTTAGAAGATGATATTTTTGAAAATTCTACAAGATTTATATTTAATTTTTTGAAGTGGATGACGATAGGGATTGAGATTGTTAAATTATGGAAATATTATTTTGGGGTGTTTGGAAGGTGTTTAACTTTGGGGTTAGAGAGATAAGTGTTACATCTTGATGTGTGTTTTTGGTCAGTAACTTTTACCCCTCTCATAGAGGTATATAGTGAAACTAATCTAGGAATCATCAGTAGAACAACCCATGTGTTGATAATGAAAAAATTTAATGTGAGTATTAGAAAAATGAGGTTTGTGATATTGAAAGTTTGAATAGAATCAATTCAAGGGTTATGGAATCTCCCTTAGGTTTTTTTTCGTTTTTATTTGGGAAAATATATAAATGGAGGGATTATTGAAGGATGGGGGATGAATATATGTCAGATTAATGCACTTTGAGTGTGGAATTTCATCAGAGACTAAAAATTAAAGGCTTTTTATTGATTAAATGGTCACAAACATTAAAATTATAAAATTAATTCAATGATTGGTAAAAAATTGTCTTTTACTCAAATAATAGGTTTTAGTTATAATAGTGGGTAAATAGAAATTGTATTTTATGGTATAATTGAATTACGTACTGGTTTAGAGATTAAGGATTGGGATCAAACATTCCAAGAAATATTTTAAAGACTACAACATTTGGAGGATACATTAATAGTAAAAACAAATATGTTTATAAGAAAATGTGTTTTTGGATCTAGTGGTTATAGGGGTTATTTTTAAAAATTTTATTTTCACCATGGATTACAAAAAAATTGAATTTATATTAACTTGATTTGATTTGTATATAAAATAGTCAATTATTATGTGATATAGGAGTTCTGGTGTGGTTATTTTTTATGGGTAAATGTTATTTTGGTGTTCAAATAATAGTTAATAATGACATTTATATATCTTTCTTATCAAATTGCAATGCCATTTTCTTCACATAAACAATAAAGTTGATATTTTTCATACATTGACTGTATTGATACATGTACAATGTAATATATCATCACAAACAAACATTATCATCTTTATGAAACAAAAAAACAAGTAAATATCCTGAAAAATTATTATCTAAAATACTCCATTATTTAGACTACACAAGTCTAATTAAATTTTTGTTAGAACAAATTTTGTAGGATCCAACATATTAATTAAGGTATTATGAACTAATAATACAGTAAATATTTGTAAAATGATACTCTAAAATATAAAAGAGTTATTAATAATTCAATTTGAATCAATGGATAATCTATATATATGAAGAAAATTTAATGCTTCAACAATTTTTATCAACAAAATTAAAAAACCATTCTATTTTCCAGTAATTTAACTATATTATCATTCAATGAAAGGCTAAACAAATAATTTCTTTATAATTCACAAAATTAATTTTAAAAATATATTTCTATTATTATCCCATAAAATAAAAAATCATAACACTTAAATATCAATATATTCATCAATTAACAATTTATATCATGTTGTAATGAAAAATTAATTTTTCCCTATATAAACTCAACCTTTTGAACCACTGAGTCAATAATGCATCAAAAATTTTGAATCTATAGCCATTGGTGTTTTATAATAACACATAATCCAATATTTTTTAATGTTTTAAGGTTTTTTGATACAATGGTTTGGTTTATAAGGATTTGAATGTGGATAAATCTAGATAGATTGGTTATAAAAAGTTCATGAGAATGTAATTTCAGGCTAAATAGCGATAAGTACTAAACAAAAATACTTAATTTTACTTAAAATGTTATTTAAATTAAACATATAAAATATTAAATATCATTTAATGTGAAATTATTTTTTTATGTAAGAAACTATGGAAATTAAGATACATAAAACCAAATATAAATATAATCAATTAATATTGAACAATCTTAATTAACTTCTAATAAAATAAAATATTTTAGCCAGTAGATAATGCAATAGTTCATTTCTTCATACAATACTAGGAAACCAATGATTTACCTAAAATGTTGTAGATTCCAAAATTAATTTTTATATATAATATACACCCTCTAAATTCATAATTTGTAATAAATATCAAATCCAAACTAGATATTTTTTTAAAAATTAAATAATAATATATTGTTCCATTTAAAGAAGATAAAATTCATTAAACATCGTTCAAATTTTATTCTTTTGTTTTTTCTTCAAATCGTGCACATAAACATACATCAAACATTATGCCTAGCCTAGTTTTAGTTAAATATAATAACATCCATTTTTTACTATATAAAGAAGGTTTTTAGTGAGTCTCCAAACATCACACAAATAATTCATTATATTTAAACTCATTAGAGTTACATACCTAAAATTAAGGTTAAGTATAAATTTATTATTTAATCTTAGTATATATCGAAATTAATTTACAACATTTCAAAAATATTTTCTTCACATTTTAAATCCAATAATGAAATTTAAATCTCTCATGATGCTCATAAAAATCATTTTTTATGAGTTTTCAAAATTCATTAATCATTTACTTGTTTTTTTAACAAAAATAACATCATCCATATAAACATACCCAAGTAGAATATCTTCTGACAAAGTTTCATTGAAAAAATATGGGTACTATTAACCCATAGAGAATGAAATTTGATAATATATAATCACTTATTATTTCAAAGGATTCCATAGGAACTCATTTAATAGTTTATAGGGATTTTTTAAATTTTTAAATAGACTTTGGAATCTTGGGAGTTTCAAAAATAAAAATTTATTAACATTTACACCTTTCATAAGAAAACTGTTTTGAAAATTAAATTGTAAATCTATAAATAATAACTTATAATTCATAATAGATGCGTATGTTGAAATAATCCTAATGTATTTTATCTTATAAAATGAGGAAAAATTTTCTTCATAATATATTGATACATATTTATTATAACCTTTAGATAAATTATATCTTCATATCTAATAAGTATTCCTTATTCCTCATGTTTTTTCCAAAAGAAAAGTTCAGTAAATATTACTGAATAATTTTATGGTCTATTTACTGATTACCAAGCATTGTTTATTCTATACTAATTTAACTCTTCATGTATTGACAACATCTATCTATCATGAATTGATATCTCAACTAGACATTTGGATAAATGTGTGATGAAAATTAAAATATTAAGAAGAGTTACATGAACATATTCTGATACTAAATTCATCATATAATATTCCTATAACAATTTTTAAGGGATTTTATTCCATGGTTTTTGTTTGCCTAGGTACATCGCTCTCATCTTCACTGTTTTTCAACCATTCTAGACTATATTGTTATTGATCATGTTCCATATCTTCATCATTCATATAATTTAATGTACATTAAATTCTTAATTAATCTATATAATCACATAGGATATTAATATTTTTTCTTTTTTATGTTTAATTGGACCGGTTTCCTAAATTCCACAGGAGTTGATCCTTTTATAATCCTAATTTTTTAGAAAATATTAAAATATTTATAAGTTTTGGAATAACCATGGATGATTCCTTCATCACCCATTAATTAAAACATATTTTGTGTGACCTTAATTTTCATGAAGCAATTCATTCTTCTGAACCATTGATGTAAAAAAACATAATTTTCTATTATTCTATATCACATTTATTATTTTATCTAAAATATGCGATATTAAAAAAATTTAATATTCTAATATATTTTTTTAACAGATTTATGAAAAAAAAAGTTCATTCAATCTTTATTTTTATATCATTTTTCATTCCATTTATTAGAAATTATTTTCCTCCTTTCAATAATATGACTACGATGATGTGTTTTAGGGGTAGACAAGTTATACTTATTTCTATATTTTGAACAAAATTAATCAAACTAATATTTATAAAACCCATTACCATAATGAATTTTTATTGAAATAATTTTTAATCATATCTATTCTAAACTAGATTAATGAAATTAATTAAAATATTACTTTCTTCAATTTTATGTCTAAAAATATTACCAATGTAAATCTAAAAAATTCATGATCCCAAAAAAAATAAAATGATTTTTATTTTAGTATTTATATCCTAGTTGTAATATATATATCCATGTGGATAATTTTGTGTTATATAGAACAAATTACCTCTATTATTGGTTTAAAATATGATTTACATTGATAACCAATTTGGCATGCATCACATAATTTATTTTTACCCAATTTAAGAATAAGAAATTTTGAAATGATATACTTCTAAGATAATGTTATAAATGAGTATATATTACAATTTAAATGTATTTTCTTTCTAATTGATGATATATATTTTTTAAAATCTTAACAGTTTATCTATTTTTTAGACAAATAATTATGATATATCTTATAAACATTTTTAATTCATGTATCTTTATATTTAAACATTTTTTTCTTACAAACAGGATATGAATTTTTATAAAGGATATAAGAATATAATTTATCAAATAAATGATAAATACTAATCAGGATATTTATCAGGAAATAAATATAAAGAACATTAATGATGGGGATTAATTCTATATTTCTAATTGATCTAACTCCTATAATTTTTTCATTATAATTATCAGATAATATTATATAATTTCTATAAACCATTAATAATGAGTGTAGTTTTGAAAAATATTAACCCATGTGACCTAAAAGTCCACTCTTCATATATTATTTATCTTATTTATTCTAGTGGCTTTTTACCTATAAAAGGGATTAAACAAAGTTATTTTTTGGTACACAATTGATCTTGGGTATAGTATTTTTCTCCCCTAATGATCCAGGCACCATTATTTTTTTAATATTTAAATAATTTGCATCCATTGCATTTTAGAGTTTATTAGAAATAAAGGAACGTGTAATCCATAAAATTAATGAATTTCAAATATATAGATATTTTTATTATGTCTAGATATTATAAAATCAAAGTTGAAAAAATTATATGTGTTATTATTTTTTTATGTATTAATTAATTCCTACACATTTTTGGTCTTTCACCATTTCCGTTAACACCATTTTTTCCATTATTTTATTTGTTTCTACTCACTATTTAGTTGAGGTAATCCTCCCACTTTGAAAATAAACTTATAGTATATTTTTAAAATTCTATATCTTCAAAAAATTATTTGAATTTCAAAATATGTAATGTAAAAAATTTAGCTTGATGTATCCATATTAACTTTATTAAAAAATTATTTTTAGATAAATTTACATTTCACTATTAATAGTGTCATTATTTTTATTATGAGTTTTATGTTTCTTCATGAGAAGTTTATAATATTCTTCTTATATATAACAATATAAATTAAATTCTTAAAATGAATAGTTTTTAGATTTTGATTTCAATTCATGACCAGTAGAATAATATGATTGTATGTCTTATATTGGGGTCATAAAGAACATATTATATTTTTAATTTAAACTATCATCATCTAAATAAAAATTAGAGTTTTCATTGGAATCTCTATAAAAACTCCATGTTATATTCATAAATTTATTCTCCTTATTCCTATAATAATATTTGATTCTAAACAGCTTCATAGATTTATTTTTTGCTTTAAATATTAGACAATCCTGTTTTATTTTTAAAAACTTTTTCATTTATAAAAACATTACATGTTATTTCCTTTATTCTTCTTGAATTTATTGACCAATTTTATAAATCAACTTCTTTTCTTATATAACACGTTAAAAATTATTCATATAAATGAAAACATTAGTATACTAACAAAATATATAATTCCCTTCAATAGATGGGTCAAAAAATAATATATATTTGTATTTCATCTCATTTTTTGAAATATAAAAATTTATGTATACATTTTCTTTCTTTATCATATTGGGATCATTAACTTCTTCTTTCTTTTCAATATCACGAATAATTAGTTTTTTAATAAAGTAATTTAATTTATCAACCTTAACAATTAATGAATTATTTATAGCATCAGATATCCAAATCTATCAAGAATGAAAAACTCAAATAAATTATGATACATGATCCATTTATGGAACATATCATCTTAAGGAAAAAAATATCATTTAAAATATCAATAATCCTTCAATTCATCTGGTTATTTTTTGTCAATCATGTTTTCTAAAAGTATCAAATTTAACATAGAAATAATTATACCTTAGAAATCTAATATTACCACTTCTTTCTAAAAAACCCTCAATTAATTCCCAAATTTATTTAGTTGTTGGAAACTATGAAACAATATTAACATTTTTTATTTTTTATTCACATGTAATAGAATTCATAGATTTGTACTTGAATTCAAAATTTTCTTCTTAAGAACATGTCCACAATTTAGGCTCATTAGTAAAAATCTTGTATGGATTTAAATTTTTTAAATAGACATTTAATCCATGGTTTATAAAATATATAATCATATTATTTTTTATAAAATCCATTGTTATCTCCATTAAAATAGGGATATCTACACATGGGAATTACTTATTTCATGTTATACATTGAAATAAATTAATGAATATCTTAATGACTTTAACTAGTTAGAGTTTAGAACAGAAAAATTATTGTGTTCCAATAACAATTTTTTCCAATTTATGTTACACAATGAATTAAGAGGGGTGAATCTAGTTCTTAAAATTTTCACTAACTTAAAACCACCATTTTAAAATCCTACCAGAATCCATTGTTAAATATTATATTAGATATTTATGAAGTGTAAAATTAAGAAGAATATATTGTCACTGAGAATTTAAATATTTCCTTAGTGGAAAAGGGAGTTTCCCCTAATCCAATACACTAACACTCAATAATATTTTAGCAAATTGTATTAAACTATCAATTTTCGTCAGGACTTCCCAGCATAGTGTAATCAATTAAAATTTTGTAAAATTTTATTAAATATTTCAATAAGGATCTCCCTTTAAAATACCTCTGCACATATATTTCTAAAAATATTTTTATGGATTTTATAATTTTATAGATAACATTATGTAAAAACCTATTCTTTGTAGCATAGTTTATAGAAAAATTATACATTATATTAAAATATATTAGGGAGATAACTATATCATAAATGAGTATATATAGAGGGTTCCTCAGCTACAACAAAAGTTCTTGGATCATAATAGTATCCTTTTTTCTTTTCAAAATCAGATAAAAATATAAAATTGAACAATACAGTTTGTGGTTATATTTTAAAATATAATCATTTTTAAATATTTTTTTATTTTAACTATTCCAACTACTCAAAAGGATGATATTAAATATATAATACATATAAAAATAATTTATATAATTTTATCATGTCACCTTCTCTTCAAAAAATGGTAAAATAGAGGTAGTTCATTAGTGATACTACAATCTCTATTTGAAGAATGAGATTTCATTTAAATAAATTTTTTAACATAATTGATCATTTTGCATTTATAAATCTCCACATTTTTTGAAATAAAAATCTACATTTCAATTATCTCATAAAAAATATAATGGTAACAAAAAATTAAAAAAATATGTAAAATTATAATTTAAATATTTAATTTATAAAGATTTGTATAAATTATGTAAATTTAGGTCTTAATATCATAATAAATTATTAGTTCTCATTGGTTTTCCTAATTTTCAATGGATTTCGTATTACTCATATGACTTCCTTGATTACTCTATGATTTCATAATATTTTATAAGGCACAATCAATTTCATATGGATTCCATGCTTTTACTAGGTCTTCATCAAGTTTTCATGGAATCCTTGATTTTTATATAATATCATTGATTTTCATAAGAATTATTCCAATTATTAAAAAGACATCAATCATTTCAAAAGGCTTCAGCCATAATTTTATTGGATTTTACAAACATTAAAATAATTACACACTAATAAGAGATCAACTTATAGATATAAGTAAATTTAACAAATTGAAATTTCTAAATACTACATATAAAACATATATATTTCATACATTTCATAATTTCTTTAACAAGAGTAAAAATTACATGAAGAAAATGTCTTAGGGGTTTTTAAACCAATTTATACAATTTAGCTCAAATTATTAGATAAATAAATAATGGTTTTCTTGAGCATAAAAACATAAACTTCAAGTGATTATATGGGAAAATATTTATATAAAACCTATTTTCCTCTTTTATTTCAAGGAACGTTTATTATTTTTTGATTTCCCCTTCTTCTTTTCAATTTCCTACTATACTATACATATGATCATGCATTCCTTTGGATCATTTCTAACATTCTCCATATGTAGAAACACTTTTTTCACCGACTCCTTAAGTTCTAGTAGCCATATAATTATATTTATAGGAGTGTGACCAAATGTTTTTAACGTTTAACATAGTTCATCTTCATAATTTTCTTCTTCCCTAAAATCCTCTTGTTTCAATTTAGGACTAATTCACATTATGGTTTCAGCATATTTCTATCTTAGTCGTTCACATCCTATTTATTGTGGTCCTTGCTGTAGAATTTTTCCATATTATAAAACTATTCTATTGTTCATTGATGGACCATTACTACTGTCTATTATGTGCACTCCGTGAATTTGATGTATCTCTTTGTTCTCCTTAGGGTCTGAATTGTGGGGGCTGATGATCCATTCACCCCTCCTCCTCCATTGGGGGAGGAGGGTCCCTCTATGGCCTCAAATTCATCTCACACATATATCTTCTTACCTATATTTTCATAATACTCTCTATTAGTGTTTATGTGTACCAATCTATTCCTAAATATACACACACTGGTGGATTGGATATAAAATATTTCACTATTTCTCTAGGAGTTCATTGATGCATCAAATATCCTCCTTCGTTTATTGGTGGCCTAGATAGGCCATTGAAAAAAAATTAGAATATGCCTTTAAATATGTGTTTAACTGATTATTATGTATTCCATAATCCATAATTATATATTTTTATTATATTCCTATCATATTATTATTATCTTAATAGGGATGAGGATTTAACCACCTCTATGTCAAATGGTAAGTGTCTCATTGATTTTTGTTTCTGTTTCTATTCCGATGGTCATTCAACATTCACATGAATTGTTATCCTCTATAATTTGTAATTTTTCTAATCATTCTTGGTGTTCCAATTTTCATTCAAACCCTTATAATGCTTCATTTTTTTTGGAAACCAAGTCGTTAGGATTATATTATATGACAATAGGTCCAAGCCATGGGTTACCCTATTTTTTTTTGAATATCTATGTTAGATGATATTTCTAATATTCTGGATAAATTGCATTAGATTGATGAATAATTTTTTCATTGTTATTCAAAAGTGAAAATTTTGAGTTATGCTTTGTGTAGGCATTAAAAAAATTCATCCCAATCACTTTTCCATAGAAATACGGAATTGATCCTCACTCAAAAAACACCATTAGAGTTTAATATAAAATGTATCTCGATAACTATATAGGAATAATATGGTATTTACTTATTCAATATTACTATACACAATCAAAGGGACGTATAGTCATAAATAATGTTCCTTTATCCGGTGGAATGGTGTTGAGATCCTCCCCAAGAGATCAGGTTGAAAATTTTACCAAATACTATAAAAAAGGATATTGATAGCCTGAAAATCATTTGAAGAGTCTTCTAGGAAATTTTTAGCATCCAAAACAACATTATATATCATTAACACCATATCCATGGGAATATTTCACCTCTTGATCTTCTACTTAACTACTCATGGATCCTAAATGGACTTATAGATCAAAATTTGTTGATGTTCTATATTGGGACAAAATTTTAGTCCCCTTCTAATAGAACTAATAACCAAAGTATTCTTTTTTCGGTTGTCCTGCCTCACTCAGGTCATCTCAAGATTCTAGGCTCACCTCACCCATGTCACATAAACCTGTTTCTTATACTATGAACAACTTTTCAACTAGGCCCCTGTAATGATGTTCAAATTGTCATCCTCACCTTTAATTTTAGGAGAATAGACTAGAAGTATGAAATACACTTTCTCAAATAGAATTTCATGATAGGTGATAACGCCCTTTTCCCCAACTATTCAGTGCTACCACTTGGGGCCCTTCAACTAGGTGACCAATCAACTAGGGTCCTTCACCTTGGTGACTGGTCACCTAGGTCCCATCCCATGGGACACCAGTCACTTAGGGCCCTTCCCTGGGGTAAATTGATTTAAAAATTCCATTGATAATCCCTCACTACGTATAAGAACTTTTTATAAAAACACAATAGGTATAATTACCTTAGTTAATCACTAACTATGGCTATGAACCTTAGTTAAGGCCTCATTAGGCTATGCAACATAGCTATTGCCTCACTTGGTCAAAAAACTCTGTTTAATCCCTTACTAGGTATAAGTTTATTTTTTAATCCCTCACTAGGGATAAACACCTTAATAAATCCATAACTAGGGATAATTATTTTAGTTAAAAATCACTAAGGATAATAACATTGATTATTCACTTTATTGAGATAACAACCTCAGCTAAGTCCTTTATAGGGGTAATCACCATAGATAATCCATAACCACGTCTAAGCATCTTATTTAAGCCCTCACTAGGGATAAGAATGATTTTTAATCCCTATATAAGGGTCAAACCCATAGAAAATACCTCAATAGTTCAAAACAACATATTTATTATCTCAAGAGGGTTATCAACTTTACTTAATCCCTTACTAGGTCCATTCATACTAGATAATTGAAAAATAAGGCTAAGAGTCTTAGTTAAGCCCCATTTAGAGAGAAGAAATGTATCTATTACCTCACTAGGGATAAGAACATTTTCTAAAAGATACCCATAGATTAACACCATAATAACACCCTGGTTAGGGATGATAACCACAACTAATCCCCCACTAGGGTTGAGCATGTTCGCTAATCCATCCCTAGAACTAAGTACCATATCTAATCCCTCAATATTGATAAGAACATTATCAAAGACCTAAAAAGGACATAGAAATGTATTTATGTCCTAAGTGGGGATGAGCACATTAGATGAGCCCTCAATATGTCTAATCAACTTTTCCATGCCCTGACTAGTGATACATACCTTTTTTAATCCCTCACATAAACTACGAATCAATTTTTCCATGTCCCACACCAAGAAATCAATTCACCCTAGTCAAATACATTTTAATCCATCCATTATATTTACAATAAGAGTTGATATACTATTATATTATTCACTATATGGCCTCCTTCATATTCATTGTACACATTAATTACAATTATCATTACTTATATGGTTACCAGCAGATTAGGGGTTGAAAACTTTTAACTGTCCTCTAAATCTGTGTAAGCATAAACTATACTTCTAGGGAATAACCTATTCATAACCGCACTATATCATAGTGAGTGGAGATACTCTTCAATGATTGGGAATAAACCTTGGTTTAAACATTTAATTTTATTAACTCATATGAAAAATTATCCTATGAGTGTCAACGGAGTTCATTTTATATTAGTGGATGTCACGACCCGTCCTCGGGGCCCGTGTCGTGACTACCCCAAGCCCGCTTTCCATAGGCCAGGGGCTGGTGACTAGCACCAAAGGTGTAAATACCGATAACTGAGAAGGAATTTCCTTTAAAAAAAGTAAACAAACACACATAGTACAAGAGGAAGTAAAACACTAAGTACAAAAGAAAGTGCTGAAAAGTAAATGGTCCAGAATACAAACCCAACTGAAAGTACAGCTACAACTGAACGAAAGTACAACATAAAAAGACAAATAGTAGGAAGAAAGGAAGAAGCTCCTGGGTCATCCTCCTCAGATCCTACCAAATGGGTAGGTATAGATAGTGCAGCTCCTGGATCGTCCACCAAGGTCCTACCTGAAGGGTAGGTACAGATAGTGCAGTTCCTGGATCATCCACCATAGATCCTTCCTGAAGGGTAGGTACCGATAGCCTCCAAAACACTCTCTCCTATAAACCTCCTCTGAGTGTCGTCTCGCTGTGAATTCCACCTCTGGATATCGTCCAATCCTCAAACACTCAGCCTCTGTCAGAGATGCCCGTCGTCTGCAACCAACACAACGAGGTGCGGGCATAGCCCCTACAGGGGTGAGTATACGATACTCAGTTGGGACCCCGAGACCCTCAAGGTCTCGCTAAATCAAACAAGGATAACCACAAAGAAGGATCTCAACAGATAACCCTTACTTAGGTATAAGTCCATATTTATACCTATGTTATCAAGTAACCCATCTCAATCAAGAGGAAACACAAATGTTATGAAATCAACAGATAACCACCACCCAAGTATATTCACATACATGTACCTAGGTTATCAAGTGACCCATTTCAATCATGAGGTAAACACATTGGTCATAGACTCAGATCAAACCAATATTTTAATTATCGAAACTGTAACTGCTTAAGATCTCAGTCTCTAGAGAGTACAGTGGTCCTGTCACTACTCTGAGGTACTGCTCACTAATGTAAGACTGCTGAGGTACTCCTCCTGTCGAGTACCACGGGCCAGCCACCCAAACACAGTAGTGCTTCCCGCCGTGGTATGCCACCCAAACACCGTACTGCACACCCCCTAATATCCTGCAGAGGTACTCTCCGGATGAGTACCGCAGGTCTGCACCTAAGCTCAGTGGTGCTCTGTCCACCATGGTTCTGCACCCAAACAAAGTAGTGCTCCGTCCACTGGGCTAGTTGACTCACTCTAAGTCGAGTCAGTCATGCAGTTGTCAGGTCTCAGCAGGCTACACGGTCTCCGTACTCTACATGCTCGTCTCCGGGAGGGTCCTCTCCCCAAGCTAGTGGTCGATACTCCAAGTATCACAAAGTCCCACGAAGAAGTATCTCAAAGGACTACCTCTTCATAGGGGTCTCAATGCAACAGATGTCGCTTCAATTGGACACCCGGTCTGTGAGTTATTAGCCTTTTTGTCCAAGGGACCTGGTTGGTTTCATGTGTGAATTAACCTGGCCGTATCTCAACTATACCCCAAACTCTCATAAGGTATGATCATAGGTACCGTTTCTCAATGTGATCATCAACGCCGGTGACGGTTCGTCAAACAGACGTCTGGTCTGAAAGTTATCAGCTTTTCCATTCCATGGGCCCTGTTGGTTTTTGGGTAAAATCTAACCCAACCACTATCCAACTGCGTCCAAAAATTGGGAAAAGTATGCCAAAATTTCCATCTCATCAAGAGGAATCCAACAAAGCCGACGACACGTCAATCGGACGTTTGTAGCTCATGTTATAAGTGTTTCCGCTTCGAGGGCCCGGTTGGTTTCAGGCTCGAACCAAATCGGTCATACCCAAAGTTCACCGAAACCTTGAGTGTAATATACCAACATGACCATCTCGATCCAATGATCGCATTTCAACTGACGGTGCATCGATTGGAGGTCTGTGGACCAAGATATGGGCGTTAGAACGAGAACTGCCCGAAAATAGGGGGTTCGGGACCGGTACGACCCGGCCCGATACCCCCCCCCCCCCCCCCCCCCCCGGGACGGCCCAGACTGGGTTGACTTGAGCCATGTCCGGGTCAAGACCATTTGGGTGTGGCTCGGCCCGGCCCGGCGGCCGGTTGGCCTGCCGCGCTGGGGCGGCCTGCGTGGCCTGCTCGGGTGGCCGAGTTGAGCGAAACAGGTGGAAGGCGCTCGCCCCCCCTGATTGAATAATCGCGGCCCAACGAAGGGGCTGCTTCCTTCGGCCAACGGAGGCGGCCCGGTGCCGCGTCCCCCTCGGTCATGCATGATGCATCGGGCGCCACCGTCTCCTGGCGGTCGGCCGGTGTTGGCCCCCGCCTCAGGCTGCCGGAGCCGCCGTGCCGATGCGGCGCGCCGACATGCCCTTCCGCGGACCACCGGAGTTGCTACAGTGGTCCATTTTCAAATCTGTCTACGTCGGTGGTCCTCCCGAGAGCCGAAGATCACTACGAAGGATTCAAAATGCCTTTGCAGCCCGCCTTATCATCGTCCGTCGATCCGCTCTTTGAAAACAAACTGCGGAGTCTTCGAATTGCCTCTGCGGCCCCGAATCCGGCTGTGGTTTCGTTCGGCCTCAATGGCGCGACGCGATGGCGCCGCGCTTCTTCGTCGCGTTCTTTCTCATTTCCGCGCGGTGCAATGGCACCGCGCTGCATTGCTCGTTCTGCAAACAATCAAAAATAAGGGGGAGGAGGGTCGACCGTGTTTGTGCGGTCCGACCTCCTCCAGTTATAATGATAGCAAGAGGCCAACAAAAGAAGTCGACGTATGGCAAGGAAATAATTCACGGGAAAAAACAAACAACCCCATCATCAACCTGCAAGAACGAACGATCCGCGGATCAACCTGGAAATGGTTGGTCCGCGCTCGTCATTCTTTTCTCAAATGATAAGGAGAATACCAAATAAATTCCCCTACCTCTAAATTGACGTTGCAAGTCGTTGAGTTATGGAAGTCGAACGTCGCGGTAGTCGGGTGTCGCGGAAGAATGGTGTCGATTCCGTCGTTGTTGAAGGAGGATTCATTGATGTAGATGATGATCCTCACTAACAGTGTCTTCTTCCTTGACGCGGAGGAAGAAGAAGGTTTGAAGGCATGATGCATTCTTTGCTGGGAGAATATGTTCCTCATTTGATGGTCGGTGTTTTTAGTTTTAAGAGACGAACACCCTTCTCAATTTCACTAGAGCTTCCCCCAAAATCCCAACACAACAAGTGCCAAAATAATATAATGGCCAAGCCATTATTTTATTCACCCATGTTATTCAAAATTCAAACAAAGTAATTAATTAAATAATTAGTTATAATTCATTGATTAACATGTGTTGGAAACATTAAAGTGGAAGAGAGAGGGAGAGGAAGAGTTTCAACAATTAATTACAAGGGAAGTTAAAGAGGGGTTTCAGGGTGTTGAGGGAAATTGAAAAGTTGGGGGTTCCTGTGGGCTCCACGAACCTTAGATATTTTTCCATGGAAAGTTAGGGGGGGTGTGAGCCCCACCTCCAACTTCCTTTTAGAGGTAAAAACATCCACGTAAATAAAATTGTTTCACAACAATTTTATTTAATTCTTATTGAACACCAAATTTTCAACTACCACATACATCAAAACACAACAGTGGTAAAGGTACCCTTAAGAGAATATTGGCAATGCGAGTTCATCGGTGCCCTCAGATTTCAATTTTGAGCACTGGTTAAAATGATGGAAAAACCCGCTCGTTCGTTCACTGAACAAACACGAGCTAAACTTCGGAAAATGATTCTGGGCACACCGGGCCTCGGAATCAAGCGCTGTCAGAAACTGCGTTCATGTGAAATTCCAATGAAATTAAGAAAAAAATTTCCTTGAAATTTCTAGGTCTTTACATTACTCCCACCTCAGAGATTTACTCCCCAGTAAAGCTATAACACAAACTAGGGATTCAAAAGTGGTACTGAGAACGCATTTGAGCCTCCTACTCTAATGTGCTCACCTGGAGGTTTCCGTGCTTCCAACGAAAAAGCACAAGAGGAATCTACCATCCTCGTAAAACTGCTCCTGTCGATCCTTAACCTCTATTGATACCCCGAAAAATTCACTCAATCGCCAATGTCCTGCTCCCCATTGTCGATGATATGTGTCGGGTCAAGAACGTATCTCCCCAGTTGAGATACGTGGAAGTCGTCATGCACCTGGTGCATTTGAGGTGGATGGGTCAAACGGCAAACCACCTTGCCTACCATGTTGTGGACCTGAAAAAGGACCGCTGAACCTCAGAGATTATTTGTCACCTTGGCCTCCTCTCTGTAAACCTCATCGAGGTGAGACCCATATAAGGTAGTGATCGTCATCCTCGAACTCTAGGAGTCACCCTTTCCTAATTAGAACTGAAACTCAAAACTCCTGGTGCCACGAGGGTAAGGCTGGCCGACTCAAGAGTGATCAGCTACACCCTCTTATGCATGATTTCATCTTGTGATGCTTGGGGTTTCCTTTTCCCCGACCAAGGAGAACCCATCCCAACATTGTAGGTAAAACACAACCTCTTTGCCTAATATAATCAATCTGTGTATGAACTGTGGATCCAATCCATACCCGTACCAACATCGTAAGGCCTCGTTGCTGCCACCAAGAGATTCCAACCGAAACTCTCACCTCGAGGGTCAGACCACACTATCAGCGTAAGTGTGATTATCGATTCTCTTCACAAGGTATCTCCAGAGGTGAGGGTCAAGACTACAGTTTTAACCAGAAACTCTAGGTTTGGGATAAGATTTGTGGATGGAAGGAATGATTCGTACCAACGTCTATTACTACGACAGCTAGTAGTGGACATAGACTATCCCTAAAATCATTCTAAGAGTCATTGGGTCACACTCCTTTACCGCATGCAGCAACTCTCTTCCCCTTCCCTCCAGCTCCACGTGCCTGGAGGGAAAACAAGGCGGGTGGTTGTAACATGTTGAAATATACACCACCTCATGCTGCTCTCCTAGATCTGCCTCCACGTCTCCTGTTCTATAGATTCGCATTTCCTTTTCACTCCTTCTTCTTGAAACATTTTACACGCACAAGTCCCTAAGACTGGCATTAGTTAACTATTTTCTACTGCACTGTGTAGTCTTCATCCACTCCTGAATGATCTGCACCTTCCCCATCATAACTCGTACCATATCTAGTCGGAAGGAAGTTTTTCGATGTGGCAATTTGGTCAACTACCACCCTTATTTTCCTATGATATGTAAGATCTGCTAATGTCTCTCCTTTTCTGAAAAGAGAAACTCGGTCTCATCCCATGGATGAACCACACCCATTACGTAATACAGTCAATCCTAAAATTAATGATGCATTCATGCCATGAATGGCGTCGTAAGACCTCAACGTTACTACCAAGAGATCCAACCATCACTCTGGACTCTAAGGGTTGAGTCACGCTGTTGGCATCAGAGTGAGGTCTCTGGGTCTCTTCAAGTTGAAATCTCAAAAGTGACGGTCAAGTCAACAGTTTTAACCGGGACCTCTCAGTATCAACCAAACAAAAAGGACAAGAAGTAAACATCTCGAAGATAAGATTCTTTTATTATTATAGATCATAGTACAAAGACAAAAATGCAACAAAAACATGGAACTAGATGTACTAAGAACAAAAGGAACCCACTAGTTCTGCTCCTGTCCACCTACTTCCGGAGCTCCGCTGCCTGAAGTTGTGCTCTAGAAAACTCTCAACCACCTCCTCAAGCCAGTCCTCAGCTGCTTGTGAGTCAGGTTCACCTCGGAACTTGAGGGTATATGATATTAAAACACGTGTAGGGTAGTTTGAATACATGTGTCACATACCGGTACTGCTGGTTGTCACTACTGACCAACAGGTAGTGATGTATAGCTAACACACTACCTGAAGGAACTATCTCAGGCATCGGTCCACGTACCGAAGCCTCATCACTACGCGGACCATCCTCATGGTAACTCATTGGAAAAAACTAGTAGCCAATTCCACTATCCACTCTACTGTTGTCTCAGCTAGGCGGAAAACTCTAGCAATTGCTTCCATCCAGTCCTCTGCTGTCTGGGAATCTGCCTCGCCTCGTAAACTCGGAGGCCTCTACTGCAGGAACTCATGCAACGCGCTCCGTCAGCGTGCACAATCTGCTAGTACGAATGGTTGAATCTGCTTCCCAACATGTGGTGGTGCTACTGTTATACCACCCGAGGGTACCAACATAGAAAGAGGGCCCAACACTAGAACCTCATTGCTCGGTGAGCCGTCATCGAGTACTCTCTCGGATACTTCAACTTTCTGCCTCCGTGGAGACATCCTGAACAGATGCGACACGGTCAATAATTTATACCTGGCGAGGTGACCTGGTTTGTGCTGACATCAAAACTTTGGAAACACACACGCAATCAGTGTTTTCATGTACAAAGTCGGAAATCAGAAGTCAAGGTCCTGGTGTAAGGATACGTCGGTGGCCGCACCAACACTAGACTTCCTGAACTGAAGACCACACTCGGTACCCTTAACACTATTTCTTCACACAGAAAAAGATCAGAGTCCTTAGTTCTGTGGTAGAACCAAACTCCTCTAATACCAATTTGTCACGAACCATCCTCGGGGCCCGTGCCATGACTGCCCCAAGCCCGCCTTCCATAGGCCAGGGGATGGCGACTAGCACCAAATGCGTAAATCCCGATAACTAGGAAGGCATTGCCTTAAAAAAATGTAAACAAACACACAAAGTACAAGTGGATGTAAAACACTAAGTACAAAAGAAAGTGCTGAAAATTAAATGGTCCAGGATACAAACCCAACTAAATGTACAGCTACAACTGAATGAAAGTACAACAGAAAAAGAAAAACAGTTGGAAGAAAGGAAACAGCTCCTGGGTCGTCCTCCTCGAATCCTACCTAAAGGGTAGGTACAGATAGCGCAACCCCTGGATCGTCCACCACAGTCCTACCTGAAGGGTAGGTATTGATAGCGCAGCTCCTGGATCATCCACCACAGATCCTACCAGAAGGGTAGGTAGAGATAGCCTCCACAACGCTCTCACCTGTCAACCTCCTCCGAGTGTCGTCTCGCCGTGAATTCCACCTCCGGATATCATCTAGTCCTCAAACACTCGGCCTTTGTCAGAGCTGCCCGTTGTCTGCAACCAACACAACGAGGTGAGGGCATTTCCCTTGTAGGTGTGAGTATACTCAGTAGGGACCCTGAGACCCTCAAGGTATCACTAAATCCAACAATGATAACCACAGAGAAGGATCTCAACGGATAACCCTTACATAGGTATAAGTCCATACTAATACCAAAGTTATTAAGTAACCCATCTCAATCAAGATGAAACACAAAGGTTATGAAATCAACGGATATCCACCGCCCAGGTATATGCCCATACATATACCTAGGTTATCAAGTGACCCATCTCAATCATGAGGTAAACACATAGGTCAAACACTCAGCTCAAACTAGGATTTTCATTATCAAAACCGTAACTGCTGAAGAGCCCTGTCTCTGGAGTGTACTGTGGTCCTGTCACGACTCTAAGATACTGCTCACTGACCTAAGACTGCTGAGGAACTCCTCCTGTCGAGTACTGCGGGCCAGCCACCCAAACACAGTAGTGATTCCCGCCGGGGTGTGCCACCCAATCACAGTAGTGCACACCCCCTAATAGCCTGCAGAGGTATTATCCGGACGAGTACCACGGGTCTGCACACAAGCTCAGTAGTGCTCCGTTTGCCATGGGTCTGCACCCATACAAATTAGTGCTCCGTCCACTGGGATAGTCGACTCACTCCAAGTCTAGTCGGTCATGTAGTCGTTAGGTCTCAGTCGGATACACGGTCTTCGTACTCCGTACGCTCTTCTCCGAGAGGGTCCGCTCCCCGAGCTACTGGTTGATACTACAAGTATCACAAAGTCCCACGAAGAAGTATCTCAATGAACCGCCTTGTCATAGGGGTCTCAACGCAACAGACGTCGTGTCAATCGGATGCCCGGTCTGTGAGTTATTAGCATTTTCGTCCCAGGGGTCCGGTTGGTTTCGTGTGCGAACCAACCCGGCCAAATCTCAACTGTAACCCAAACTCTTATAGGGTATGCTCATAGGGACAGTTTCTCAACATGATCATCAAAGCCATGGGTGGTTCGTCATACGGACCTCCAGTCTGAAAGTTATCAGCTTTTTCGTTCTAGGGGCCCGGTTGGTTTTCGGGTATAATCCAACCCGGACACTATCCAACTGCGTCCAAACCACGGGTGAAGTATGCCAAATGTTCCGTCTCATCAAGGGGAATCCAACAAAGTCGACGACACATCAATCGGATGTCCGGAGCTCATGTTATAAGCGTTTCCGCTCCGAGGGCCCGGTTGATTTCGGGCTCGAACCAAACCAGCCATACCCAATGTTCTCCGAAACCTTGTGTGTAATATACCGACACGACCGTCTCGATCCAAAGATCACATCACAACTCACGGTAAATCGATCAGAGGTCTGTGGCCCATGATATGGGTGTTTGAACGGGAACTGCCCGAAAATAGGGGGTTCAGGCTTGGTCCGACCCGACCCGGCGGCCCGCGTGGCCTGCTCGGGTGGCCGAGCTGAGCGGAACAGGGGGGGGGGGAAGGAGCCCCCCCGATTGAATATCCATGGCCCCACATGGGGGCTGCTTCCTTCGGCCAGTAGACACGGCCCGATGCCGCGTCGCCCTTGGTCCCGCGCGGTCGCGGGACCGCTGCTTCTCACCGCGGCATTGGCTGCGGCGGACCTTCCCGACGGCGTGCCGCGCGCCGTCGTGCCAGCGCGGTGCGCCGTCAGGTCCTTCCACGGTCCACCGGAGTTGCTCCGGTGGTCCGTTTTCAAATCTATCTGTGCCGGTGGTCCTCCCGGGAGACGAAAATCACTTCGAAGGATTCAAAACCCCTTTGCAGCCCGCCTTATCATTGTCCGTCGATCCTCACATCGACAAAAAACTATGGAGTCTTCTAATTTCCTCCATGGCCCCGACTCCGGCCGTGGTTTCGTTCGGCCTCAACGGCACGGCGCGACGGTGCCGCGCTTCTTCGTCGCATTCTTTCTTGTTTCCGCACGGTGCAATGGGACCGCACTGCTATGCTCGTGCCGCAAACAATCAACAACAAGGGGGAGGAGGGTCGCCCGTGTTTGTGCGGTCCGACCTCCTCCCGTTAAAATTATAGCAAGCAGCCAACAAAATATGTTGATGTACGGAAAGGAAATAACTCACGGGCAAAAACAAACCACCCCAACATCAACCAGCAAGAACGAACGATCCGTGAATCAACCTGGAAATGGTTGGTCCGCGCTCTTTGTTCTTTTCTCAAATGATAAGTAGAATACCAAATAAATTCCCCTACATCGAAATTGATGTCGCACATCGTTGTGTCTCGGAAGTCGAACGTCCTGGTAGTCGTGTGTCACGGAAGAATGGTGTTGATTCCGTCATTGTTGAAGGAGGAGTCATTGTTGTAGACGATGCTCCTCACTAGCAGTGTCTTATCCCTTGACGCGGAGGAAGAATAAGAGATGAAGGCGTGAAACATTCTTCACTGGGAGAAGATGTTCCTCATTGGATGGTCAGTGTTCTTAGCTTTGAGAGACAAACACCCTTCTCAATTTCACTAGATCTTCCCCCAAAATCCCAACACAACAAGTTCCAAAATAATATAATGGACAAGCCATTATTTTATTCACCCAAGTTATTCAAAATTCAATGAACTAAATTAATTAATTAAATAGTTATAATTCATTGATTAACATGTGTTCACAACATTAAAGTTAAAGAGAGCGGGAGAGGAATAATTTCCACAATAAATTACAAGGGAAGTTAAAGAGGGGTTTCAAGGTGATGAGGGAATGTGAAAAGTTGGGGGATCATGTGGGCTCCACCAACTTTAGATATTTTTCCATGGGAAGTTAGGTGGGGTGTGAGCCCCACCTCCAACTTCCTTTTAGAGGGAAAAACTTCCACTTAAATAAAATTGTTTCACAACAATTTTATTTAACTCTTATTGAATCCCCAAATTTTCAACTACCACATACGTCAAAATGCAAATACGGTAAAGGTCCCCTTAAGTGAATACCGGCACCACGAGTTCTTCGGTGCCCTCATATTTCAATTCCGAGCACCGGTTAAAAAGATGAAAAAACCCGCCCGTTCGTTCACTGCACGTATAGAAGCTAAACTTCGGAAAATGATTTCGAGCACACCGGGCCTCAGAATCAGGTGCCGTCAGAAATTGCGATCATGTAAAATTCCAATGAAATTAAGAAAAAAATTTCCTTGAAATTCCTGGGTCTTTAAATCAGATATGGAGAGATATAAATTTTAATAGTCCAAGTTTAATATCCAAACTGTGCCCTCAAATACATTCATTCGCGATGAATCCTTTCGGTTTTATCACATTACCTAATTTTATATTCCCCTTTGTGGATTTCATATCAAATATAACATATTATGATATCTCTGAATAAAATAATTTGTATGCCTTAAGATGATATTCCTTTTTTGTCTCCATTATATTTAATAAGTCCAAAATTAGGTAATAAACTTATATTAATCAAAATTGGGAACACCCCTATGTGTAATCCATGACTGTACATTGGTAATATTCATAGATGTAAGACCTAACCATTAATTAATATATCCTAGGTCCAATATATTTATCTCGAGTCCAAAATATAGTCATCCTTCTAGAGTATACCCCAAAACATTTCTTGACAAGACCAATATACTAGTTCTAATATCTCTTTGGATTCCCATGCATATTCCACCAATGATTTCCTATGTTCACCCTATACCTATAACACGACTCATCCCAGGGTAGACTCCGTGAAATATTCCTATATTTAAATTTAATGGTATACTCCCATGAAATGGGGATAATAAAATATTGTCTCATTTTTATCATACTAGGAATCACTCACACGGGATTATATATCATTGATGGTCATTCCATTAACATTATGAAAGTGCATCCATTAAGTAACTATTTCTCATGTGTAAAATTTGACCATTCAACAAAACTATATGGGATATTATTCTTGTTTTTTTAAGAATATATATGATAACATTATATGGGTTGAACACAATTTCATTTCCCACTTACCCATTCTATAAAAATATGTGATTTTTTATTTAAATTTTTATAGGATACATATGACACATATTCATGGTTCAAACCCAACTCCAAAATACCTACTGGATCCCAAGAAAATGGTAAACTTTATAATGTCTATTTGTTTCTGTAGAGCAGGTAATTATAAATTTATAATAGAAATGTGGCAAACATATAATACATTGAGGTGTTAAAATAAAAAGATGGTATTGATCATATAATTTTCACATGGGTAATAAGATATACATTGGGATTTGGGAAGGATTCATAAATATGTCTCAAATATATAATAGAGTCTTAGAGAAGAAAAAAATCCCACTCAATATAGTGTGGTGAGCCAGACAACCCATCCAATCAACCAATATATTTTCTATGGTATCACTAGTAAATTACCAATGATCACAGGACTTTAAAATGTTGTTATTAATATACTAAAAATGAGTATGGTAATGGAAATCCATCAATAATTGTTTCATTTTTTATTCTTCATAATTTTTACTTGGCCATTTTCAACTACATAATTTACATTCACCTTCTAGGAATCCTATGTTATACCATACCCATTTGGTAGATGGTGAGAAGATTTATTCTTCCATAGAAGGGGAAATGATTGGGGAGATCATTCCCACTAGTCTAGCTCATCTTTTTCCCTATTAAATGGATGGTATTTTCATGAAACCAGGAATTGAAACTCACATTATTAGAGGTAAGTCTCTACAAAGTTTTCAATTCTTGGAGAAAATTAAAGAATCATAGAACCGTTTTATTTGAACATTTTGATCATACAATAAAACTATAGTCTATCTCATCTATACAAGTAAAAAAGTAAAATTCCTTGTGGAGATACTGCTCCTGCATTTCCAAAATAATATTATATTAGAAGAATTCTTACCAATGTTCTTTATTTATAGGATAATGCTTCTATTATAAAATTGTATAACCAATTCAATCTTTTGGTGGTAGCGATTTTGAAAACACAAATAATTAATATTGGAAAAATGTGTTTACAAAAAAGAATAATAAATAAAATAGGTTCATGAATCCTTAGTAAAGTGATAAGAATTTACATGAAATGGGTACTAATAAATCATTAGAAGAATCTGAATAATCTAGTTCCATAAAAAATATAGATTAAAATCTATAGACTATATAAATATAGTTATTAATTTTCATTAATTTAATAATAACATGAAGAAATGTGTCCCAGAATCTATAGATTATTTGGTTAATAAGAAAATGAAGAAGACCAAACAATGTAAGTGATACTCTAAGATATCAAAACCCAAAATGAATATATCAATATTTTGTATATTAGAACCCAACATGTTTGAGGTCTTAATTGATCCTAACTTTTATACAGAAATGAATAATTATCTACTGTAATATACACCAAAAAAATTCAGGTATATATCATACATGGAAAAAAAACCATAGAAAATATAGTGGAAGGATATATAGGATAGTAATCAGTTAAAAATAAAAATCCACACAAAATTTAAAATGTTTACAAACAAAATAGTGCAATACGTCCACTAGATGATATTGAGATAATTATCACTATGAAAGGAAAAATAAAAATCTCACAAAGTCAAAGTAGTGGGGGAGTCAGACGTGCCAATTTAGAGCTTTTTATGAACTAAAATATTGAAATTCATTAAAATGAAATCATCATCAATGCCACCTCAATGGAATAATATTATTAGATTTCTCCTATACTATTTTATGTTAATAAGTTTATAGAACAAATATATTGTATTGATTCTAAAAGTCACATGTTACATTAGGTTTTTAATGTGCATAAGATCAATTTATAGGAGTAACATAAGAATTTTTATCGGATGAATTCATTTTTGTATGATCTTATTCATGAGGAGATGGAGTGGAAAAAAATTTCCATTGTCTGAAGTCTTTATCAGAAACAAATTTCAAATAATCTGAAGTTGTATTGGAAATTTTAATTATCCATTATTATGTCTAATTATATGCTTATATTGTTTCCCACTCAACCCATAATCATTAATTAACATAACAATAAAGAAAAATATAATTTTATTGAAGGAAATATATTATCTTTGATGTATAATACTTCCTAGCCATCTTCTTGTATGTGTATTTATAGAAATTATTATTTTGTATAAATACCATACTAGAATTATCCCTATTTTATACCATTAATATAATATCTCATAGTGTTTTTTCTTTGGCATATTTTGGTGCATTCTTGGTTGATTCATACCTTCATTATTAACTTTTTTGAGAATTTTAATTCTAATTTTACTAAAACATACAAGGACATTAAAATATGTTCTTGATGTAAAATTTCACCCTTTTAATTTGTTTCTTCTAAATTGGATTTATCATCATTTTATATATTCAACTCATTAATATATTCCTTCTATAAACTCTATTAATTTATCAATTTTTTCAAAAATAAATGGCATGATGTTTAAATCTTTCTATATACCAAATGTGACCCATAAAATATTATATTTTTTATCTAAACTCAATATAGAAATATTATTTTCATGATATTTGATAAAACCATATTTAGTCATAACTTCTTCTATGTATCCAAATATAATTCTCTTTCTTATATACACCCATGATACATTGGTGAACTTCACAATATTTTTTCACCCATATTTTTAAGAATTTTCAATTGTATCCTACACTATTCAATGAAATAGTGTTAGTATATAAAAAAATTTTCATAAGAGTTATATTTTATTTTATATTATAGATTATGGATATCTGAAATATATCAATATCTTTTCCTACATGATTTATCATTTTATACGTAAAATTGTTATCATAAAATTCATGGGCAACACCAATTATCTAAGCTTCATAGATGACCATATTTTCTTTTATTCAATATATATAATTATAATATTCAACACAAAACACTTCATATTGAAGGTAAATTTCATGACCTAAATTGATATTAAAATTTAATTCGATCGTTTTTTTACCTTATGAATCAATTATTCAGGAATCTTAATTGCATCTTGTAGACAATTATCATGATATATTATCAATATTTCATTTATTTATTGTTAAAGATCCTTCATTCCAATAATAGATCACAATGAATGTGTCTTTTATTTAATGAAATTAATATTATAAAAACTCCAATTACAATCATGTTGTAAATATTTTTCATCCAGGGAATCCATTTCTTTATAAAGTAGAAAGGTCTTTTAATTAGATTCAACATGTTGAGAAACAATTTTATACTTTTGAATGTTTTTGTCCAATGATTTATCTATATAATTATATTTTAATTTTATATTTTTTATAATCATTAAATCCCATGAAATCTAAAACATATATTTTAAAATATGAATTAGATAATTATTCAAATAATCATGAACTTATGATAATTTATCTTCAAATGATTCAACAAAATTATATTCTTCATTACCAAAACATTATTCATCATGAGGATCATTATCAATAGATATAATTAAAATATTAATACATTTAATACCTTTTAACAGTGGTGGATCTTATTTATCATTTATGACCATTCATTGCAACATAGCCTACCACTTCTTCCATTTCATTTTGTTTTTGGTCCACACCGCTCTGTTTATAATGATAGGGATGGAAAATGAACTCTCTACCTGAGGAAACATATAACAATCTTAAAATATAAACATGATTTTGAAGTCACTCTCAGAGTTTTTGGTGAATCAATGCGACCATATTTTACTAAATTATTTTATATTTTAATTTCCACTATTAGTATTTAAATATCTACTCAATTTAATGTGAATGGATCATCTTATTATTTCCCAATGCATCAAAACATATATAACATAGAAAATAAATGATCCAGTAACATGTGATATTTTTACAATGTTCATTATCAATGTGTTAAAATAGTATTTATTAAGTTTGGATTTAATATAAGATAATGATATTTACAATCATAGTCATGTAACTAAAAAATAATGTTATAAATCATAGTTCCCTATTGTGAATTCAATAGGATAATGGAATAATATATACTAGACCATCAAGAATCCATTTGTGTGAATCAAAGAGAATAAAAGAATACATTATTGACTCTCATAGTGTTATCACCCAATTGAATATATTTACCAGTAACTATATGGTTCCCTGACTAGTTGTATAAGAATACACATGATTTCTATATTATTAAAAGGTCCTCTAAATTTATCTCTTGAACAATATATTTATTATTAATTAGGGATGTCATTGTGTACCAATAATATGATATTCTTTGATATGGATAGGTTTGGACTTGAAATCTACCTTTTTAATTAAGAATGAACATTATCTATGTTATTTATATTTATATCAAAATTATAAACATGTTACTATATTGAGTTTCATCAAAATTTCGTCTAAGTCATTATTCCTTAAGATCATTATCACCAAGATCATGAATAGCGCAGTATCTAGGTCAACTTTTGTTATCAAAATTATTCTTCTAATTTTTCTTCCTCGATATATAGAATCTTAATTCTAAAATTTTATTGGTTTATCTCACACTATCTAAATTTAATAATCTAGATCATCCCAAGAATATACTATCTTGTTATTATATCTCTGTTATACATTTTTATACTCTTCTGATATATTTTTTTCATTTTATAGTAACATATATATTATACACATATTTTAATATTGAAAATTCTTTTAATGTTGGAATCATAATCATCTACATAATTTCCTGACCTCAATTATCATTACTAATAGTCAAATATAATTTTATTAAAATATTAAATATATAGGTAAATTTTAACGATGTTTCCTGGATTTTGTCCCTCATATTCATCCAAAAAATCATCATTCAAACTCTAGAAAAACGTGTATATATTTTCAATGTACATATGAATTAACACATGAATTTTTTTATACAACCTTATACTTCAGGAAATATGTGAATTATCACTTTTATTCGGACTAAAATGGTTACAATATTTATTTTCATATTATGATATGACATAAACCAATGTTTCCCAATCCATATCTCACTACAACATGGAATAAAACATTCTATTTAACTATCATAATATTTACAAAAATAGAAGAAAAATATAACCTTCATACATTATCACGGTAGCAAAATAACTTCCCACAATATTCACACCATCACATTCTTTGAAATGGAATTATCTTTTTGGATCGGATGGGTTGATTTTAACATATCCTTATTTCACATGTTTTTCATCACTTATTCCATTATAGTGAATGATTCTTCTCCAGAATGGAATGATTATCATATGAACAATCATCTTGAATGAAAATTTCTTTCTAAAAAAAATTAGTTATTAAATTGAATAAAAAATTTAGTATCATCATATTTTACCTCTATAAATCTTATATTTTCTCAAACTGGTGACCTTTTTTATTGACCCATATATATTAATTCTTATGTATCAACCCTTATATATCATATGGAAATTTTGGTTAACTATTATGTATTATAGTGAAAAATTGAACATTAAAAACATTTTATCTAACAAATATTGGTAACCCTTATATATATTTTATAATATCATAATTATCCTATTGTATATAATATGAATTGATGCTTTCCATTTTGTATTCCATGACTTTTCAAATTTTTATCTCCTACTCAAAATTACATACAATTTTAAAATAATCTCATAAGCACTTCAATAAGTATCATGGAAAATCCCATCAATTCAATTAAATGAAAAATAATTAAAATAACTCTAGAAATATATAAAACGTTATTATAACTATTCATTATAATTCCACCAGAATATTTCAGCTTACATAAACACCATGTGAGGACATACATACTGTTTTTATGTCTCTACACTTCCATCATCAAAATTGACCATTTCTAATCCACCATCTTCGATATGTTCTAAAATTTAAGTATTTTCCTTTAGGCTTGATAATACGTTAATTGATTCATTCACTTCCAGCCAGATTAATTCTTCTCAGACACAATAATTTCTCAACAAAAATCTAGATAGCTTCAATCCATATCTAAATTATTCTGGTTGCGTATAAGATAGTACTTCAATCACCAAACTTTCATCACATGACTTGAATCTGTTATGATCTCATCACATAAATTTGTATATATATTGGTTGCTTTTGATAATATGAATATCAAAAATTTCTATGAAGTAAAATAATCTCTTTTTTATTTTCCACTCATTATAGTTGAATAAACTAATATTCATTTTCCAACAAACGAATAGATCTTAAGTAGCAGATATAGTGTCTAGTATCACATTAAATTGTCATATGGTCTATATAATAAGCATCTAGCACATTAAACTTCTTTATTAATTTTTTTACTCATCACCATAATCAATATTTATTAAATTTTCTCATCACTTTATAGTATATTGATAAAAAATAAAAAAAAATATAACTCAATAAAAAACCTTTTAGGTGCATCATTTGGGAAACCAATTACATGTGAATCCATATTTTATAATTTATTCATGACGAATTATATGGGATAAAAGAGAAATGATCATCTAAAACTCTACGTGTCAATATAGGTTTTTTCATATCTATAAATATTTCCCCATAGATATGAATCGTCCCTCTAGGATCCTTAGAAAAAATTTCTCTTAAAATATATGAAGAATTAAAATAAGAAAATGAATAATAAACACTCCCATGTTCACAAGAATATATATGAGAATCTAGAGAGTGTATTCTTTTAATTGACTAGTCAGTTAAATTGAAACCCCATTTTTTCGCTTGATCTATCACTATCTTGTAAAATATATTTAGGTAAACAAAATATAAACATACTCAGATTTTTTTTTAATCTTTAAACATATTAATATATTCCAATTTTTTATACATGTAGAACTTTCCCATATCTATAATCATTTGTATAGTATATCTTTCAATTATAGTGAATCAATCCTCACTTAAGGTAACTACTCCATGGTCCTCTATTTCTCAACTATATCTCCTTTAATAATTTTACATACTATTATATTTTATAAATTAGACTAGTGAAGGTTATTTTCATATGAGTTTAATTAAATATCACATGTAAATTCTTGCTTTTACTTGTAATTCATTTATTATTTATACACTATGAGAATATAAGAGAGGACATGTATAAATTATTTATTACCCTAGAATATCCTATTAATTTTACCTTACATATTTATCTTCCTTGTCACATTATTTTTCTCATGTATTTTTTAATCTCACACTCTATAATTTTACTCGTTTTTTACTTATTTAATATTCATATTTGATTAATTTTACTTTATATTTTGTATAATAGTATGTTTAACCAATTTCATATCTTCTATTTGGTTTCTCTTTATGGTGAACTATAATATTCAATGTAATGACTATAAAAATATTTTGAAACAAAATTCCACATGGTTCACCAGAATTTATAGATCATATTTATAGAATTTTATTCAAATTCAATCCATTGGTACTAATTTTGGATGAATGTAGTGAACATGTCCCCATGTTTAGGTTTCTAAATATACAGTTGTGGATAAAATTATTATAGACGATGATTAAATAGTGGAATGGGAGGTTAAAATACAGGATAAAAATATTTTTGGTTTTGAGGTTTGGGTAAATATCAAAGTTGATATTGATCCCTAATTAAATGTTTTTCTTGAACATAGTTAGTTTGGTCCCATTTTCAGAATTGGAATGTAATTCACTGACCCATAAAATAAACTAAATAAATGTTGATAATGTCTTCTGTAGTTCATGTAGGTTCAATCAAATTGATTACATTATTCATGAACTAAAAATCACCCATGGTATTCATGTATCCCTAAAAAATAATATAATATTTGAAAACAAGAGTAGATATAGAAGGTGAATGAGGTATAGGAGAAAATCAAATAGAATTTAGGAAATATTTTCTACAATTCTTCCACTTTTTCATTCAATATTTTTTTCCAAGACACTTGTCGTATTCCTCTTCTTTGTGGAATTAAATCACATTACTAGAGAGTCTAATTGTGAGATATTTCATTAAGTATTTCTCAAAAAAAAAATTATAGTTTCTAATGTCAATCCCATATCCACAGAGTCATTAATCATGGATCTTGACATCGGTTCTAAACAATAGTAAAAAAATTTCCCATTAATAAAAAATTACAATCCTTTACCTGGTCAGACTCTCAAAATATAATTAACATTATCCCATAACTCAAATGTAGACCCACTATCGTATAGAAAAAATTTAAATTTTGTTCTAAATCATGATTGTCATTGGTTGCGGGATTTATTTTTCCAAAAAATAGTCAATATGCCTCGAATAATAATGGAAACCATTATAAGACTTTTTAACAAATATATCCCCTTATACATGTGAAAAAAATTGGAATCCCCTTATTTTATTTTCATCTATTGAAACTATGTTATTATTTTAATTTTCATATATCTATATAGAATTATATAAATTACAATGAAATTATTTATATTGTATATACACAAATTATGTTACATATTGAGATTCTAATTTACAGTCCTCATGGTAAATATTTTTAACTATACAATTTTTTATATTATAGAAATTATGTTCTGCCCTAAATTTTTCTTAATTAATGAGAATGTACAACTCAATATCAAGAAAAAAAATTAAACTGTTCTCTAAAATTGATACACATTGATTGTAAAAAAATATATTACTATATTTATTAATAATTATAGAATTAATTATTTGTATGGTTGTTTAAATATTATATGTTTCCACATGTTCAAATTCATGAAATTCGTCTTAAATCTATTGAGATATATTCACTGAAAAAATGAATCAATACATGTTAATAATAATTAACTACAAAATAAATAAATTAATCCAAACTGTTAATCAAAAATTCTTCCAACAAATCATTTAGAATTTATTCCATAACAACTCTCATTTTAAATTAATTATAATGAAATAACATAATAAAAATCATAATATTAGTCACGATTAGGTAAACAAAATGAAGAATTAATATAATAGAAAATATTATGCCCTCAAACATATAATCATTGCTTTATAATACTTTGGAGTTTGGTTCCGCGTAATAAAAAATAATTTATAAATAAAATATTATATTTTTTATGAAATAAGAGTATATAATGGAAAAATGAATTTAATTTTAAAAAACCTTAACAATGATTTAAAGGTACATATTTTAACTGAAAACACAAAAAAAATTGAGAATGGTACACTCCTTAAGAAATTCTATAGAATATAAAAGTGTAAAATAAATTGAGGAAAACAAATTCATAAAATATATAATTATTTTATAAAACCTTAAATAAAAATAATATTTATAATGCTAGACTAACCACGTTGTGGAATGATGAACCATGTCATGGTTTTTTTCTATGACTAAAAATGATAAACATTTCACCATTAGCTGTTAAATTTTTTTAACTCCTATCTATCTATCTTGCACTATCATTTTCAATGAGATGGTTTCTCCATAAGCTCCCAATTTTATATTAAATATTCAGCGTGAAAATTAGGGATATTTGGATCATATCTCTACTCTCAATTTCAAGAAATTAAAAGAATTATTTATTAAATAATTATCTATTTTATCTATGTTTTCTTTAACATCTATGCGTAGTACTCATGTTTTTTATTAATTCATTTAAACAAAAAGAACTATGGAATTTTTTTTATTCACTATATGGTGTGGTTTTTACAATATTGACTTATTTTGTTCAAAACATTACGTAATTACACATATTACATCCAAATACTTAAAAATCAACATAGCTAATATTAATTAATTAAAAATAACTCAATTATATCAAAAAATAAAATTACTATATAAATAGAAAATTTAAGTATTATGTTCACATGACTTTATAATGGATTAAAATAATCTTCAAAATAACAATATTAAAAATGATCATTCAAAAATTAAATTTCACTAACATGTGACTCAATGAGAAGTATGTGCATTTACTTGAAGGAATTCCAATGCTGAAGGTAAACTTTCATCGTGTAAATAATTCTTGATAGAATATAAAGGAATTGATGGCAATTTTTTAGATAAACATAAATGACTCAAGGCTATCAAATATACCAACAAAATTTAATGTTAATATTCAGTAGTTAAGAAATCTTAATGGTATTAATGGTATTGAAGATGAGTATAAAACAATTGATATTTAGTTTGGAAATAAAAGTTAGAAACTAAAAAATGTTCATTAAATAAAAAATACTATTATGCGTAAAATTAAATATTTTAAATATATAAAGGATTAGAACAATATTAACAACAACTAAAATTTCGAGGCTCAATAGGAAATCATCAACAATACAAATTTGGATTTTAATGAAACCCCTGAATAGTTAAATAATTCAAAATGATGAAATTATTATAATGATGGGTTTTCAATAATGATAAATTATTTTCATACATCGATATTACATATTTTTAGATGAATATTAACTTCATTACACAAATACATATCAATGAGCCATAATTGTTTAGTGCCCTTTTTAACTTGGAAAACATTATTTTAATTTAGTGAATGATTTTAATCATCTTAGATAAAGATATTACCCTTTTCCAATTATAATGAAAACATTTATTTATATCCTAGGGAAAGAAAACATAATAAAGGCTGATCTCATATGCTCAGTAAGGGTAAATAGGGGATACATGAATCATAACAAAAACATATGGTTTCATGAATATAAGCATAACATTGGAATATTATACCCCTCATATCAAATATCATAATCTTGAGTCATATAATAAATCATAAAAAATTATAAGTCATGTATCTAAAGGGAATCGGGATCATAATACATTGTATCATACTATAGTAATAAGACATGGAATTTTGGAATACACATAGACATGTAATATAATTCCCTATAATCCTAAGAGCATTTCCAAAAACATAGCAGGGCACTTCATGGGAAATACACCTACTAGGTGGGACACCCCACCATCCCAAGTCACATCTCTTTCCTTGTAAGGGATCATGTTTCCCTATCTTCCCATAGTGGATCAGGTTTCACCATATTCCAATAGTGGATTTGTTTTCCCCATCCTCCATTAGTGTATCACGTTTTTCCATCTTTTAGTAGTTTATCATATTGAGAAAATAATTTTTCTTACATGGATCTTATATCATTTTAATGGTAAAAAACATAATAATTATAAAAATCCATGATCCAATGTTTTTTTATATAGGGAAAATTAGGACCATACATAACTTTTACAAAATGAAACCTTAATATTTATTTATTTTCTTCTTAATTGGGTTCTTATTATCCCTCATGTTCTCCTTAGTATAAGTAATTACCTAATGATATACACCAAAAGAAGTGATGAGATAAACTATCTGTAATAGAATGAAAGAGAGACATAAAACATTTGTTAGAATAATCATCTTCACAACATATTCATAATAATAATGAGCTGAAGAATTATTATAGGTTCATTTAATGTGTTAATTCATATAAAATAAAACATCGTATCATAGTGGTCAACAACAATACATAGTTGTGAATAAATCTAGCATCATGTTCACACATAACATATGTGGATCATCATAATATCATTATTGTGAATAAATGAAGAATCATGTACATTGATATGGACCATTCTCTCATTATATACATCACATTTTCCAAATAATTGGAGTGGTATATAATTATGCATGCACCTATCACATCATAACATTTACATAATCATAATTGACACATAGAATGTAAAATAATCATTGCTATAAAACATCCCATCAAAATGGAAAGGGTTAAATGATAATTTCATAAATAATAATTTCATGGATAAAAATTGATGTTCCCAAAATAAAACGGTAATAAAAAAATTTCTATATAAATCATCATTCTTCAAGGAAGAATAAAAAATCTTAATAGAAGTAAAACATGTGTTTTTATATACGAAGAGTTAATTTGAGAAAAAAATTATATTTCATAAAAACATATTTTGGAATAATTTATATCAAATAAAATAAAATAAAATAAAATAATTTGACATTTATGTTACATTAATGTAACATCCATAATAAAAATATAGTGAAATATGGAAATTGCAAAGAAAGAGAGTTTGGTTTGAGAATCCCCATACCTTATACCAGAATTATTTTTTTAGTTTAAAATTATAGATATTAAAATTATATTATTTAATTAATTAATAAATAGCATATTATAAATGTATTTTATTTATTATAATTTTCTAAAGTTCACTTTTTGCCATTATGATGAGTTATATTGTTCAATTTCGTTGTTCTTGGAGTTTTCCTTTTTTTGGTTTTCAAGATTGGTTCACTTGATTATTAGTATGAATGAGAATGAATAATGAAATTGATTCATATTAATTGAAATTATATTATACTAATTATCATATAGATGTGTAATTGGAGTTTTATATCATTTCTATATGTTATAAGGATTATTTATTTGATAAAATGTCAATGAAAATGACTTATTTTATTTCTAGTTTTTTACTTCCATTATGAGATTATATCATGGTGTTTATATATATATGTTCTAGAACAATTTATGAGTTATAATATTTATAAAAAAAATTATTGACAAAAAATAATGGTTTTATAATTATCCGTGATTTTTTTAGTGAATAATTAAAGTTCAACATCCATGGTGGTGGCAAATCGACAAACCACAGATGATATTTTAATTTTTAGAATAAAAGTAAAAGGAAAAACCTTTGATG